>OU015594.1:10310000-11560000 GCA_907165245.1 Habrosyne pyritoides | reverse complement strand
AAGTGATAATGTCAAAGGTCTTGAGCACAAAAGCAGAGAAATAGGGACTGGCTAAAGTGCAACTGGCAAAATCTGTCTGTGCTTAGCAAGAGATTATTAACTTTAGAGTGTGAGCCAACCAGGGTGGTACAAAGAACCATCCCACCATGGTATGGTTTCCTTCATTGAAAGTTCAAACTCATTACAGGAGTTGAACTCACGCCATCACAACCTATCATCCCCTTAAAACTGATGTCTTACCCAGTCTCTTCTGCTGAATAACAGTGTCCTCTTCAACACCACCCAGAATTGTGTGAATTCCGAAGTCGCGTAACGTTTCGGAGATGCCTCTGTGCCGAGAAGCGCCACTTCAGCGTTGTCTTGTTTCTCTAATTCCATTTGAACTACTAACGGTTCACCTGGTAACAAAAAAATGGTCGTTAGAAATTGTTATTTATCTATTGAACTAGCAGTAACTTGAGACACTTTCGTATTAATAATAATAATAAAATGTTTATGTCTGAATCCAAGGTTTACAATTTAAATTTAAGGTTGAGACCTTCTTTTAAATACAGAAATACTTGTGTCTGAAGACCCCGCTCTTCAATAGCCATAATATAGTAGTAACGAATAGTACAGATAAGTAATTAAAAATATAAAAACGATGATTATAAATGTTTATGAATTAGTACATACACAGGATAGGACAAGAACAAAAATAGGTGTGATTATCTGAAACATAATTTAACTTTTGAGACTTAACAACTTCACGTCTCAGGGTCGACAACGCATTGGCGATGCTCCTAGTGTTGCAAATGTCCATAGGCGGCGGTGACCACTTACCATCAGGTGGACCGTCTGCTTGTTTGTCGGCCCAAGTGGCATAAAAAAAAACTGACAATTTGTCTATACAACTGAACATATCAGGATGAAACTACTACCATTCGACGCGGAATTTTTGGTAGATAACTATAGGCTATAATGATATCGATCGAAGAAACCTAGAGGGAAAGCTAGTACGTATATAAAAAAAAACTTTGAGTGCAACAAAGAAAACATTATTTGGTGGCAGCCCGTTTAAAATAACAAAAGACCAACAAGTAGAAACGTCACACAAAAGTCCCTATATAATTTACTAGCTGTCCCCCGCGGTTTCACCCGCGTTCCGGAGGTCTGTATCGATAAATTCGGATGAAACCGGACAGCTAGTCACAATATAAAAGCCTAATTGAGTTCATATTGTTTTTATTTCAGTACACATGTTGATTTATTAATCAATAATAGCCTTTCGTGCCGGGATTTCACCCGCGTTCCCTAGAGATCTAATCAATCTATGCTATACCAGAATAATTTATTTTTCAAATTGATGCCGTGGTTATATTTGCAAACTAGCAACTAACGGACATCCTTTACACACGGCCATCTGGTCCCAAACTAAGCAGAGCTTGTCCTATGGAAACCAGATAACTGATATACTACATACACTACTTTCTTTTTCTTAATACATACTTATATAGATATTTACAGCCAGGCACAGAACAAACATACATGTTCATGCACACAAATGTCAGTCCTGGGTGGGAATCGAACCCGAAAGTTGTTTGGCAGTTAGAGTCGCAACCAAGCCAACTGAACTGTCATATAATTACAATAGGTTAAGAAACACAGCTTCACGAAACATCTACCAGTTTTCTATTCTATATAAATACCTACGTTTGATTTACGCAAGCTAGTGTATCCATTCCTTGACATTTAACCTTAAATACATACGTTACTATTTTATTAGACCACAGACTATATAGCATTAATGTATTGTCTATTGGTGTCTTGTATTGTTCTTATAACTAACAATGACAGGGACACCAAATTTTGATTTTTTTTTTGCGCCGACCAGTTTCCTTTAAAGGTTAACTTTCTATCTATAGTGATTTCATAGCGAAAAATTACACAGGTTCCATGCTTTATCACCGCGACTCTGCCTCTTCTGTCTCTATCATTAACTACGCAATTACATGAGAGGTCCAGTTTGTAATTTAGTGCATAAAGTATAAATAAATATCCTGGGACATTCTTTACACACGGCCATCTGATCCCAAACTAAGTAGAGCTTATACTATGGAAATCAGACAACTTATATACTACATATATTACATCTTTTTCTAAAAACATACTTATAGATATTTACACCCAGACACAGAACAAATAGACATGTTCCTGGACAATTTTTGTCCTGGGTGGGAATCGAACCCATGACCTGCGACCTGGGAGTCAGTGTCTCTATCCACCAAGTCAACTGGCCCGTCGTATAGCCTAGAAAGGATCTTGGTATATCAAAATGCCAGAAAATCCCTAACAGCTGAAGTAACTGTTTATCTCGACTCAATAGAACATAAGTCTATGAATGAAATGAAGGGCATAGAATAGATACTGATTCAATACATAGATCCGAGCGAAGAGCAACAAACAGGAAGCGCTAATCTATAACCTTTGCTCCCGGCTATCTCTTTCACACGTAAGCTGTAACGTCCTTCAGCGCTTAGAATAACATAGTAATTGTTAATTATAATTGTACGTACGTAACTAGGAATTAGTGACTATCGCCTGCTTTGATCCGAATTATTTGGGGTCGGCGCAATATCTACCCGTTCTATCTATTTGATGTATTACATATTACAAGAGATTTGATCTCTTTTTTTGTCGGCTGTTGCCTGACTACCGCTTTCTTTAGGAAATATTTTATTGGTCTCTTGAAGATGTAGACTACACGTACTTTATTATATCTACTATTTATTCGCCTCTTACTACCTCTTAGAGTTCGAGTAGTAGTATTCATCGCGACTACTACACAGTTCAATATCAATATAGAAGAATAATCGCCATTAATATCTCGGTTAATATATTTCTTTCTTTAACAATACATTCTAGCTTCAAATTCCATACGAGCTGAATTAATGGATTAAAAAAAATATGTTCAAAAATAAACACACATAGGTACCTTTTGATATTTCACTAGCTGCATACTGTAGTATTCCATTCTGCAAGTTTCCATGTCCGTTACCGTTGGTGACATTGTCCCGGAATTTCTCCTGTACTTGCGACAGATCATTCTTGTTTCTCTCCTGGTTGAGGGATGCCTCCATGTCCCTTTTATTGTTGAGGTTCGGTACCTCTGAGTTAGGGAATGGCATTCCAGTCCTGCGAATTGAAATAAAAAAATCCTTGATGTTACGGTTGATATTTTTACTTACAATGCAAATAGTTTGCGTTATAAGTTTGAAAACTTTGTTTGTCTCCGGCATAGTACAGGCAGTCAAGGCAAAGTGGGGGTTAGGCAATGAGTCCGCCGCAAGACAAACTAGTGAGAAAGACTACTAGAAACTAAGAGAAACTCGCCGAGGGATCTAATGTAATGGATTATTACATATCCTATGTTACTTTGGAACACTGCAGCTTTATATAAAAGACGTTTTCAATAGGTACAGAGGTCGATCGGTTCAAACTATCAAATAACTTACTGAAATAAGTACAGTATCTTCAGTCATTAAATTCGCATTCTCTCTTTATAACATTAGTTAATGCCAACATTTAGATAATTGAAAAGAATAGTCCCTCCTGAGAGTTTCCGTGTAAACCGCGGGAAAGGGCTGGTCGAAAGTAATATGAATAACTCACCTAATATCATTCTTGCCGTTGTCAATAGCTCGCACGAGTTTGCCAGTGTTGTCGCCATACTCCCCGCACGATACTTCAATGATGTACGAAGCGGGATTGTGGTACGACGGACAGTTCAGTTTTAAGCTGCCAAGCCAGTCCACTGTTGGGGAAAAAAAAAGATTAAGCCCAACTTGTTATAGACCCAAAGACACATATAAAGCTCCGTGAAGAATTGGTAGGAAACGATAAGAGTTTATTTTTATACTAGAAAAAACCCCCAAATATTAATTTTATAGCTTTTGTAATTTTATTTATTTAGGATGGGAAGGTTTTTGACCACAAGCTCACCATCGTAAGAGATGATGACATAAAGCCTAGAACGGAACCGACTTATTTTATCTATGCTCCATATTGCAAAGTAAATATGAAAAAGAATTGTTAACTACCGCCGATACTTATAAAGTTTATCCCAAGATCTTACGCCATATAATTACAGATGCAGGGAGGGATAGCTCAGCGTGTGAGCAAGATAACAAGCATTGCATCTCGCTTACACTTTGTAATGAAAAAACGGAAATTTCAGGAAGAACTGATGTAAATAAAATATATTCTAAACAAAATACATACCTAATCGTCCGGTACTGCCTTGGTACACACACTGACCATCAGCCAAAGTGTACAAATGGTCGAACATCTCAAACAACCTGGCCGACGGCTGATGAATAGTGCAGATGATAGTCCGTCCCCCTTTCGCCAGGTCTTTCAGTAACGATATGCATTGGAAGCAAGACGAACTGTCGAGGCCAGACGTGGGCTCGTCGAAGAACATGATTGGAGGATTGTTCACCAGTTCCAAGGCGATTGAGAGACGCTTCTTCTGACCTCCAGAGAGATTTGACGTCATTGTCTTGTGGTGTTCCGCTAGACCAAGCGTGTTCAGGATTTCTAAGATCTGAAAGTGGAAAATAAAATAGTTGTGTGTAGAATAGAACTGTTGGAATTTACCAGTTTTTAGAACAACATACAAAATCAGTGGTAGAGCGAGAGATAATTCTATAAAAAATGTTGTAATTAAAATGCACTTAAGACAACATTCAGTGGACCTTCACATAACCAAATAAGTATGTTCGAAGTTCCACATGGCCGTATACATTTACTCCAAGTTTAAAATACCGCTATACGCTATACTCCTACTAATATTATAAATGCTAGTTTGTATGTACGAATGTTTGTTACTCTTTTACGCAAAAACTACCAAACGGATTTGGATGAAACTTCGTACACATATAGTTCATAATCTGGATAAACATTTTTTTTCTGGGAAAATATAATGTCTTTCGGAAATACGGGTGAAACCGCAGGAGACAGCTAGTACCTCTATAAATCCCGATCCATTAATTTACATCTTTGGATGTATCTCAACTTAATGAGAGTAACCATAGCTATTATTAATGATCATATGGAAAAGTTAAAGAGACATAAACAGTTGGTAATGAACTTTACTGAACTCTGACCAAATATTTATATTTCCGACTTATAAGTACAATGTGACACTACACTACCGACATGGAAAGACATTGAACCTTATGATGGTTATTAATAAAGGTTATTTTTGAAATCTGTTTAGTGTAAGTTAAAATAATACTTCAGAAGAACGAAGTACAATTAACCTTCTAATTATTCTAGGTATTATTATTATTAAATTTACTTATATTTTTTAAAGCATGCTGTACTCTTTCATTGACATCAGAACATTCATCGGCTGAGACACAGCTTACAGGAAAAACATTGAACTCTATGGCTGTTATTTTAAAGGTTATTTTTAAAATCAGTATGTATAAGTTACAGGAATACTTTAGTAACAAGAAGACATTAAGTTGTTTTTACCTATTATTAGTAAGTAGGCTTGTCCAAAGCTTTAGATTATAAATACGCAATATATGCGTATAATCTGGTATGCCAATAAAGTAAAATAAATAAAAATATAAAATATACTGTGACTTTACTTACAACTTCATCTTTATTCGCTCTAGAAGTAGTGCTGGGCAGTTTCAAGGCTGTAGCGACGGCCATGGCTTCTTCGACAGTCAGGTTTCCATGCAGCTGGTTGTCCTGCATGATGTAACATGACAGCTTGCGGAAGCTCGACAGGTTCCGCTCCATGCCGTTCACTGTGATGCTGCCTTCCATTCCTGATGTCCTGGTAACAAGTAATTAAAGGTATGTTTATAATGATTTAAGAAACTTAGAACAAAAAACAATGTGTAATTTTTGTTAAAAATTACTTATTTTTCAAGTCTTAGAAATTTGTCGTCATTGTGAGAAGAAAATTTTGTTCGATTTAAAGGTAAAATACATTGAGTAAAACAATAATATTATAAAACATAGATACCTACTAAACTAAACAAAATTTCAACCCAATTTTTTCTCGCTTAAGGGTTTAATTTTCCAATACCCTGAAATACGTGTTTTATATGTGTATTTCCCAAAAAGGTTATAGTACTTTTTCAGATAGATGACAAATTAGTTAAATTCTCGTACTTATATGTTGTACTTTGACAAACATACAGAAGCCTTTCATATCTAAACTACCTAGAAGCTAAGCACCGTGCCTCCATAAACGCGAACTTTCTCTTTTGGTACTACTTTTATGATTCTGCCACAAATTTTATCGTTTTATTGCATAGAAACATCTCTTTCATAAAGGTTTACAAGACGTTGTACCTATGAAAAAAATAACCAAGCAAATTCGATTTGGATACCCAGGTAGAGTTCCGTACAACAATAATTGATGCGGGCAAGCAATTTTTATAACTAGACCCAACTCAGGTCGATTGAATTTGTAGTTGCTAGGAAAAACAATTGTGAAGTCTCAACAAAAGATTTCCTTTTTTTTACGGAACCCCAAAAGATTACCAAGACAGCCTTAGACCTCATATTCGAACTAACAAAAATGATATTCGACCTCGATCCAAAATCTCTAGATCAATGTTAATTTTTGACATTACCTCCTTATAAATTTCTGACAAAAAAAACTTTAGGCGTAAATCAGAATGAGCCTAGCAATAAGGAACGTAAAGAGTATGTACATACATAGGTACCGCAAACCCAGTTCGAACTGGCGACCTTTATGTGGCCTTGAAGTCAAGAACAAGTCAGTAATTTGAACTTTTTGGCAATTACAATTAAAAAAAAAAACGACACAAAAAAAAGAATTGTAGAAAATTAAGACAAAATTCAAACTCCTAACAAGGATATAAGATACGAAGGTGCAACCCTATGACCGAAGGCAGGCAGCAATTTAACGCTATGGCAGACAGGCAGCACTATTGATTTAAAAATGCGACACAAAATAATACTTGATTTTAAGTACTAACTAACTACTAGATTTTAATACCTGTTTTTTAAGATAAATCCCCTATGAATATAGACCTCTAACAAAGGCCTTCAATGTCGATTTTAACGTGCAACCCTATGATCGAAGGTCAGGCCAGGAATTTCAATAAAAAAATTGTCAAAAACAACTTTTTATTAGCTATTCACCCGCGTTCTCGAGGGATGCTACATTATCTTGTTCTTTCTACCATCAATAGTTTTCTCAGCGCCCGCGAGGTATTTTTTGACACCTTGGGTTACATTATTGGAGTTTTAGTAAGGATCCCTAATTTTTTTTAAAATATAATATAGCCTATGTTACTCGGGGATAATGTAGCTTTCCAAAGGTGAAAGAATTTTTGAAATCGGTCCAGTAGTTTCGGAGCCTATTCATTACAAACAAACAAATCTTTCCTCTTTATAATATTAGTATTATTAGTTATGATAAATCCCCTATCAATATAGACCCTTAACAGAGGCCTTCGAAGTCAATTTGAACGTGCAACCCTATGAGCGTTTATCAGGCCAGGAATTAAAATTTAAAAAAGCTAGAAAAAAAATTTCTTTTTAAAGATCAATCCCCTATCAATATAGACCCTTAACAAAGGCCTTCTAAGTGAATTTGAACGTGCAACCCTATGATTGTAAGTGGCCAGTAATTTAAATCAAAAAGAAAGACGCAAAAAAAAAACCATATTCATAATTAAGATAAAATAAAAAGCCCAACAACGGTATCGGCCTTCAATGTCAAAATCGATATAAATGTATCATTATCTAATCGATATTAAAGAATGACACGCCTCGATAGGTATCTATTACTCATTGCAGACTACAAATTGGATGGACACGAATTTGTCCTTATCGTAAATCCGATTTACTCCCCTTTAGATCGGATAACTGAGTATGAAGAATGTCCTATTATATTTATTATTGCTCTAGTTTTATTTGGCACTATATGACCTATGAGTCAACTTACCTAGATCTTGTATCCTATAGGCCACGTAAAATATTGTTTCCATCCACTGAGTGACCTTTTAATATATATATAACAACGTCATCGTTTCTGCCTTCAAGGATTCGTGATATTGCCAATTAGGCACAACAAGATCTCAGATTACCCCAAGGGAAAACCAGAGGAAAAGATATCATCTTATACCGTACCGCGGCGGTGTCAACTTATTTAAATAAATAAATTAAATATTATTATGTCTACTATACCCTAAGACGTATGCAGAAGTATCAGTAATAAAACCCATTTTTCACCGAACATATTCCAGCGAGCATTGTCCACGTTTCATGGCTTGATACTGTGATATATGTAATAAAACTCATGGGCAATATCACCATAGATAACAGATACCATTCCAGGCTACAGGTAGTACAAAAGAAAGGATTAATGTACCCTGCCATACCGCAGAATCGAACCAAGAATCTTCTTAAAGACGATATCGACGATAGATTTATTGAACGATGTCGCCAGCACAAAATAATTCGCTACATATGAACCATAGATTCAAAACATCGGGCAAACTTAATCATAACTTCCCTGGTGTAAAGGGTAAAGATGAACAGATATATCTATCACTAACATTCAATACATTAGAAACTGCAGACCTAAAACGCTTTCACACATACATAAGTAAGAAGAGCATTAAGTAATACGGTGGAAAGAAATACTAGGCGCATTACCATATCGTTGCATCAGTTCTTATCTTGTAAATATTACAAATATTAACCATTAGACTTATGCAAACATAGCATACCAGTTGACCAATAGTACCAGGATAATTTAACAATGATACTTTTGAATTTGTAGTGAAATTACAGGCACTTGACAAAACTTGGTCGAGCAAAATCTTACCTGTTCTCACGTGGGGGGGAGGGGTTGGAAAACTGGGTAACGAAGTAAAAAAAAATTATCCACTAAATATGCGTGAACCACATGAAAAAAATATGATTGCGGTTGTACGATCGGGACAAAGTAGCAGTAACAAATCTCACGTGAGATTAAGGGGGGGGGGATCGCCAAAATCACCTCACGCAATTAATGGATGCCCCTAAGCACAGTTTGTACTATGGAAACTAGATAACTGATATATGTACTTCATTTACTACTTTTTTCTGTGTAACTACATATTTATATAGATATTTACACACAGACACAGATCAAAAAGACATGTTCATGCACACTTATATTTGTCCTGGTTGGGAATCGACCCCACGACCTACGGCATGGCAGTCACGGTCTCCAACTACCAAACCAACTGGCCGGTCTAATGACTATGATTTATATTCACGTTTTGGGTTTTAATCTGTGAAAATGATTACTCAGACGTTGTAAAAACTGCAGACCGAGAACACTTAATGCATTGTATTTATGCATTTATATTTTTAGACCAGTACGCATTTGCACGTTGTTTTTTTTAATGTGAAAACAGACAACGGTGACTAAGGTTAATAGAGTCAACTGCGCCAGTATTAAACGCCAATAGCTTAAAAAAAATATGAGACAATAGAATATTGTGTTTTTTTTTTCTAAGTTTATTTTAAAAAAACTGATGAGTACTGTCATCAATATCAATTTTGAACCTTGAGACTTGAGACCACTGATATGGATGATTTAAAAAAAAAGGTTTTTATATAAGAAAATTTGTCCGGAAATTGTTGTATAATAAAAGAAAAAAAATACTTATAAAATAAAATAAAAATATGATTCAGACAACTATGGTCCTTGTGTTGTTATGTTTATAGTCTAAGTGAGTTATATACTAGCAATATATAAAAAAATATTACATAAATATAATAAATAAATAAATATCCTGGGACACTATTTACACACGGCCATTTGATCCCAAACTAAGTTGAGCTTGTACTATGGAAACCAGATAACTGATATACTACATACACTACTTTTTTTTTCTAAATACATACTTATATACATATTTACACCCAGACACAGAACAAACAGACATGTTCATGCACACAAATGTTTGTCCTGGGTGGGAATCGAACCCGCGGCCTTCGGTTTGGCAGTCAGAGTCGCTAACCACCAAGCCAACGGGCCTTCGATGGATATCGCAACGCAAGCCCGGAATAGCTAGTAAGTAACTTTTGTATATCCATTCCAACAGTATGATAACAATCATAATATTGCAAACATCTTGGCAAATGTTCCGTTACATTCTCCATACGGCACACAGTACTAGGTGTTATGTACGTAAGTTGTTCGCAGTCGAGTAACTACGCAACTGCTGATTACCTCAATCGTTAATCCCATGTCGAATGTTTTAGAAATTATTGCTCCCTATTCAGTCGTGCATCAAACTTTTAACTATGTGCATCACTTACTTTTAAACTCCTTTGAAAAGAGTGAGGAGATTTTGACATTTTTTTTTTATATCACGTGGGCCGACAAACAAGCGGACGGTCCATCTGATGGTAAGTGGTCACCGCCGCCTATGGACATTTGCAACACTAGGGGCATCGCCAATGCGTTGACGACCCTGAGACGTGAAGTTGTTAAGTCTCATGTGCCTGTAATTTCACCGGCCCCCTTACCTTTCTAACCGAAACACAGTAATACAAGTGCACTACTGCTTCACGGCGGAAATGGGTAACATCTTTCAATTTAATTAAATCATTTATTTTAACGGGATATTTATGTACAACAGCAAACGTCATTATAAATAAATATTTTGTGACATTCTTTACACAGCTATCTGATCCCAAACTAAGCAGAGAGTACTATGGGAACCAGATTACTGATTACTACATAATACTTCTTATTTCTTTTAAATATATACTTGTCCAAGATGAAACTCAAACCCATGACCAGTGGCGTGGCAGTCAGTGACTCTAACCACCAAGCCAACTGGACCATCATATCACTATTACTACGGCAGGACTGAAATACATTATTTTGTATAAAGTATAGATTTTTACATAGATTGAAATCAGTTCGTGCGATCCGTAACGAATGGACCATTGTTTACGAAACCATAGGCCATAGGTGGTTATAACTTTTATTCATATCTGAGAGTGAAATCGCCACGAAAATCAAATATTACATACATTTTAATCAAGTGCTGTATTTTTCTGTGCTTAGGTTTTTCAGAAACGCAAAAAAAACATAAACCATTTATTCAGTTTAATGGCATTCATGAGTGAGAACTCATGGAGGTCAAACCGGTTCAACTGATTTGACGGGTCAGTTGGCTAAAACCCTGGCTGCCACGCCGCAGGTCGTGAATTCGATACCCACCCGGGACAAACATTTTTGTGCAGGAACATGTCTATATGTTCTATTCATATGATATTTAGAAAAAAAATTGTTATATCTAGTATATGAGTTATCTGGTTTCCATAGCACAAACATCTGCTTAGTTTGGGATGAGATGCCTGATCAACTTAGATAAACCGGCAAGAAACTCAGTAAGGTATTTTTTTTTTCTGTTTTTTTTAATATCCAGCAAATAAGCAGGTCAGCTAAATTATCATGAACAAACCGGTTCATGATAATTACGACAGACTATATATTATAAATTTATTGCTGTAGACTTAAAGCTAATCTCTTTACTAATCATATGAACTAGTTACCGACATTAATGAGATAACAATAGAGGTGACATTGAACAGAAATGGCCCCTGGGGATTGTAAGGTCCTTACGGCCAAGGCCTTCAAAGCGATTAGAACCTTATTTGCTCAGCTTTTAGCTACATTTTAGGAAGACAGTATTTAAATTACCACAAAAATATGCACCATATAAGAATATTAAAAGAATTTATTTATTCTTCAAAACTGTTTTGAATAAATTTTGTGTGGTAAAATAACCAAAATCATAGCAGTTGCTGAGAAAATCAGCCATGCGTGGCAAATAGACCTTCTTTGGGTTCCGAACCCAAAGGGTCCTAAAGGGCTAATATTAAGGCTCCCCTGTCCGTCCATCTATTAGTATCAGCAGACTGTATCTCAAGAACCACAATAGGAAGACTGTTGAAAGTTTAAAAAACGTGTTTTCTTCAGCGTTTTGATAAGTGTTGTACGGTAGTACGGAATCCTACGCATGCGAGTCCGTCTCGTTTATTATTTCGCTACAGAACCCTAATAAAACCGTCGTAAGTGTTAATTATCGGAACACATTTTGACATTTAAAGAGCATTCCAAATACAAGTTTTTATTCAAATAAGTCCGCTCAACACTTAAAGTGCAAAGTAGCTCAACTCTACAATATCATAGTCATCACAAAAGCATGCGTTGTTTATAAAACAATACGATAAGGTGTCGGATATTACTTACCGTTGTAAAAATAACATATTTCTACTAATAACACGCATATTTTTCATTCAATTGCAAACTCTATTTTCATAAACAAGTTGAGGTTGCATATTGGTACTCAGATTTCACATATGTATCTCAAGTAACAGTCCAAAACAGTTTTCAAGGCAAAATTCATACGAACCGTTACCATGAGGTGGCGAACTAAGAAATTCGAAGAATAATATATGGTTAGTTTAAATGACTATTATTTTTTAGCTCTTTTTAAGGTAAGTAACCTTTTCTACATTTAAAAGTATTTAATCTTTATTCCCTGTAGGGTAAATCAACTAATATCCTACATCCTATCCTATGCTACTAATTATAAATGTGAAAGTTTGTGAGAATAGATGTATGGGTGTTTGTTACTCATTCACGCTAAAACTGCCAACCTGATTTGGACGAAACTGGGCACATATTCTTTTTATTAAGAACTAGCTGTCCCCCGCGGTTTTACCCGCGCTCCTGAGGGAATTCACATTTTCCCGGGATAAAAAGTAGCCTATATGTTATTCCAGGATATGCTCTATCTACGTGCCAAGTTTCATCCATGTCCGTTTAGTAGTTTTTGCGTGAAAGAGTAACAAACATACTTACATACACATCTTTCCTCTTTATAATATTAGTATAGATGGGCTTGCCTTTGCCCTTCGACTGACCCCAGAAGGAGTTATGACGAGGCCGAGGATGTAGCACGCTTACCCAGAAAATGCCTATTCACTCTGGCCTTCAATAAATCCAGGTTAAAGGTGTCGGGAAATAGTTACCCCGGAAGAGAGTTCCACTGCTCCGGAGTTGTAGCTTCAGTAACTTTAAATATGACCTTCATAAGTGCCTTCCGAGGGCCTAAACTGAATAAATGGTTTTCAATTTTGATTTTTTTTTTTTAAACTCCTTTGCCTTTCGTATAAGGATAGATAAAGACCCTGAAAATGAAACATCCTTCGGTGGAATAGCTAGTAAATTTATAAATTTGCAACTAAAATAATGTGTCATTCATAAATCAGGTGTTAACTACACCTAAAAAGGAAAGTCTTCAGTAAAAAAATAATCCAATCTAAATTGAACTTTATTCACATTGAACACTGTATACAATCACAAGATATGTAGAGAGCTTCTTATTTATATAACTGTACATATGAAGTAGGTACATGCATTTCTTTAGTCATGAATCAACCACAGTTACTCAGTGAGATCTAGTTAGTAACACAACTGCTGATTTCTAAACGTAAAATAAATATTAAGTTAAAGAGAATGCTACCTCGTAATAACTGGTTTTAAATCAATGACTCTTATACCATAAGTAATATGTAAGAAGTAATTTAAGTAATGACATGGTCACCAAAAGAAGTGGCATTAACAGATTAAAATTTACAAAAAACACCAGATCAGATTAGACACCCAGTCAGCTAGTAAGCGTGGTAGTTCGATACTATCATGACGCAGATCGTAGGTTCGATTTCCACTCAGACAAACATCGGTGTGCATAACTATTATTTATTTAAAAAGGAATATAATATGTAGGTTAACAGTTACCTGGTTACCATAGTTACAAGTTTTCTTAATTTGAGATCACATAACCGTGTCAAAAAAGGCCATGTAATTATTTTAATCCATATTGTACCAATCATTTATCAATATCACTACATAGTATAAAACAAAGTCGCTTTCTCTGTCCCTATATCCCTATGTATACTTATATCTTTAAAACTACTACTATTTTGATGCGGATTCTTTTAATAGATAGAGTGATTCAAGAGAGAGGTTTATAATATGTATTAGTATCTACATTTCACCTGAGCGAAGCCGGGGCGGGCCGCTAGTAATTAAATATAATTTTTATCAATATTAAGGGCAGTTGTAGTGTACAGATTCGTATCTATTTAACTACTTATATTGCTAACTGTACCCTCTTCTAAGGTCCTTATAACAAACACCTAAATAGTCATAACACATTGCATACCGCATCACGTTTCGAACGCGTGTAAGCGCATACATTGGCTCATGACAGCCAAATTAGTTCCTCTAAGGTCTACCGTTGTATATTTACTGCACAAAACTAAATAAAATAAATGACCAATGCAAAGATAGAGATAGCGATATCTCATTCGTTTGTCGGAAAAACGACCGCAGTAGCACACGAAACGGCGTAAAACATTGCAATCGGACGCCTGACCCAGTTCTAGTCGGCAAACGATGATAACTATAGGCCCGGTTACACATTGACGGTAATAATTAATTCCCACAAATAATTAGGCCCTATTCCTATGTTTTGATATGGTAATGAGGTGCAAGACCGCCGAAAAGGTGGAGCTAGAATTCGGGTAATGTGGGAACTGGTAGCAGGCCTCATCTGGATTCGGCCGAATAACATGTAAAGTTCGAGATATAAATGGCCAGTTTTTACAGTAAAGAATGTCATACAAAAATCATCTTTATTGCTTTTAGGGTAAGGTTAATCTTTTGATCCAATAGTTAAGTGCATGATGATACTGATGAACTTTAACACAACGCCATAGGGTTCATTTTTCTAAAACACTTAGTTGTAATTACGGGCGACACGATTAGTCAACAACTTGAATGAGTCGAATTAAACCGAAACCAAATTTTAAGATACAGTATGAAGTCAAGTCCTTATCCCGTTTCAAACCCCAATTTCTAGAAACGTAATTTAAACCTCCCACTATCATTGACGTATAAAACGACAGAGACAGAAATAGTCAAACATATTGGTTTCAGAAACGAAAAGATGTAAGTGTGTTGTACTTAGTGGACATTTCGAGTCTTATTACAAGCAATTGCGGTTTATTATTATTGGGTGTAAATATCAATATATGTATGTATTTAGAAAAAAAAAAAATGTAGTATATCAGTTATCTGGTTTCCATAGTACAAGCTCTGCTTAGTTTGGGACCAGATGGCCGTGTGTAAAGAATGTCCCAGGATATTTATTTATTATTATTATTTATTACTGGAGTGTTTGTAATTTATTCGTCGTTTAACTTGCCTTGTGTGGGTGGGTGTCTGTGTTGGAGATAAATCTTGGACCTGAATTTGAAACCAGGTCTCCAATCCGATTGTGCTAAAATTTTGCACACATTTGGTTTTGGTGACTACCCGTGATTAGCTAAGTGGAATCATTCTAAATCCAACATGGGGGACGTGGCTAGATGGATATTTAATTTTAACTATCTCGGTGCCTGTGTATCTGTCTGTCTGTCTGTTATCAAATCTTCTATGGAACTTCCCGGAGTCCAACTGAACGAAAATTTTGTAAACACGTTCAAAATTCAATATGAGGGATAAGGCAAAAATTCAAAAAAAAAATTATATTCAAAACCATTTATTCAGTTTTGGCCCTCGGAAGGTTATGAAGGTCAAATTTAAAGTTACTGAAGCTACCAATTAAGAATTATGAAGATATCAATTTATTAATTTAAACCACCACCATATTATAGGTATTTATTGACGGAATTTGCCAAAAAGAAACCGTCAATTTTATTTGTTTTATGGCAAAAAAAAATTAAGATTTTTTTTTATTTGGACAATTCCGAAATCAAGCTTCAATATAACCGTGTTAGAAAAACATGAACGAACTACACAAGTCAACACTACAGCTTCGTTCATACGTTACGAACGAGCGTATGGCGCAAATACCATAGACTGACATAGTTAGCATATACAATTGCATCACAGACAACCTAGCCGTCAAACGAGTAGACAGCAAACTTTGAATATTGAATTCATCAGCTCGAAAATTTATTTGGAGCTATTTCGATAAACAATAAATTATTAATCGTAAGTAGACGCTAGTACAATAATCGTGAGAAAATGTATCCTAATGTTATAAATGCGAAAGTGAGTTTGTTTGTTACGCTTTCACTGCTAAACGAGTGAACCGATATTGCTGAATTTTGGCACACACATAGCCTATAATATGGAGAGGGACCCACTTTACTTTTTCAACCGAGAATTAGGGTGAAACCGCGGGGGATAGCAACATTTTAACTTATTTTTTTTTCATAATTATAACTTTTTAAGAAAAAACAGGACCGACTTACACCTTAACAACCCACTTATTACTATTATAAACTCAAGATCGAAATATATATTACTTACTCCTATGTTATGATCTATAGCTCTGGTTTCTGAATATAGTATACTCTAACATTTTATTTAGAATTAAGAAAAATAAAAAGTAGTATATGTAGTATATCAGTTATCTGGTTTCCATAGTACAAGCTCTGCTTAGTGTGGGATTAGTTGGCCGTGTGTAAAGAATGTCTATAAGATATTTATTTATTTTACATTAAAACCTTCCCAAAAAAAGTATACAGTCGAAGAGCGACGAACCAATAAAAATCGGAAAGTAGTGTTTGAAAAAATCTAGAACATACAGACATACATACCTTCTTAAATTCGATTAATAATAGTTATAGACAATTAGGCTTATCGGCAGCCAAAACCGACCAGACGAAAGATAATCAGGTCAGATCTTAGCAGTAGCTCAAGTGCATAAAAAAGAGATAATGACGACATCAACGGTTGAATGGTCTTGTAATCAAATAGTTTTCTGGCCTTGTTCAAACAAAGCAAAAGTATGCCTATATCTTTCTCTTTGAGTTTAAAATGGAATGAATTTCCAAATAACATTTCTGTATACATTTGTTTTTTTTTTAAACAGACTAAAAATAAATGCCCATAAAAAATTACAAATGATCTTACACGTGATTCTTCACCTCTCAACGGCTTTATTACTATTTCGTGCTTATGGGGACACCTAGATGAGAGAGAGATTCAGTTTTTATATCCTACAATATTTTTTCTTGATCTAAAATCTGATAGGCGTCACCTATCAGATTATAACTACTACTGAGTAACAAAATTATGGGTGTCATGTAAGCAGTTACAATAAATAGACATTAGTACATACACCTTACGTATTAGGTCGTGAAATGGTAAATTACGAGGAAACCCAACTGACTAACCTAGCAGATCTTGGGTAAGTAGAGTTAGAGTACGAAAATATAAACTTACTTGTATCCTGTGAGAATGTTGAGGAGTGTGGATTTGCCAGCACCGGACGGCCCCATGATGGCCGTCAGCTCGCCGGAGCGGAGACGGCCGGAGACCGACTTCAGAATTGTCTTCACATCTGTAACCAAGGAGCATTTGTTAATCATACAAATACTAGCTGTCCCCGCGGTTTCACCCGCGTTCCCGAGGGATATAACATTTTCCCGGGATAAAAAGTATCCTATGTTACTTCTAATACTTCCAAGAATATGTATAAAGTTTCATAATGATCGGTTAAGTAGTTTTAGCGTGAAAGCGTAACATTCGCTTTTAGAGTAGTAGAGCTCTTAGTGCAGAGTTCGCCCGGGGAAGTACTACCACCTTACCCATTTCCGCCGTCAAGCAGTAGTGCAATTGTATTACTGTGTTTCGGTTAGAAAGGTAAGGGGGCCGGTGAAATTACAGGCACATGAGACTTAACAACTTCACGTCTCAGGGCCGACAACGCATTGGCGATGCCCCTAGTGTTGCAAATGTCCATAGGCGGCGGAGACCACTTACCATCAGGTGGACCGTCCGCTTGTTTGTCGGCCCAATTGGTATAAAAAAAATTATAATATTTAGTAGGGATTATAAATGCGAATGTTTGTGAGGATGTATGGATGTGTGTTACTCTATTAAATAAAATCTGCTAATAGGATTTAAATGAAAATAGGCATATAGATAGAGCATGCCCTGGAATAACATTTTGAATTATTTTTATCCAGAGAAAATGTAAGGTGCGTCATGAACGCGGGCGAAACTGCGGGTATGAAGCTAGTACTTGATAAATTACTAGCTATTCCCGCAGTTTTACTCGCATTTATAGTTATTGTGTCGTATCGTAACCGGTAGTTCCTGAGATTAACGCGTTCAACCAGTATATATGAGAAACAGTACTTTAATTATCAATAGATTAAATCAGCCGTAGTAGAGCTCTTTATTTCGTAAGTAGAAGTAGGTACTACCTATTGCCAACGGACAGCAGTAGTGCACATTAATTTCAAAAGTAAAGGGATACGTTTAAATTTCAGGCACCAAATACAAAGGCTTAACTTTGTACTCTCAATAATATAGATTATTTTAACAGTATTCAATAGAATAGAAAAATAGTTATCTATAATACACTAATACCAATAATAAAATTATAAAGAGAAAAATTTTGTACGTAAGTATGATTGTTACTCTTTCACGCAATAACTACTAAACGTATATGGATGAAACTTGGCACATAGATAGAGCATATCCTGTAATAACATATGGACTACTTTTTATCCCGGGAAAATGTTATATCCCTCGGGAACGCGGTAAAACGGCGGAGGACAGCTAGTTTAAAATATATCAAGA
Source organism: Habrosyne pyritoides (assembly GCA_907165245.1). Lineage (NCBI taxonomy): Eukaryota > Metazoa > Arthropoda > Insecta > Lepidoptera > Drepanidae > Habrosyne > Habrosyne pyritoides. Next base: position 11,541,276 of record OU015594.1, on the reverse strand, counting down.
CGCAATTTGTGGTAGGTTTATTTAGGCTTTATGATAACAACAATTGAAGATACGGTCAAATACCCCAGATGATACTGTTAATTGACATATTGATGTGTCATCAAACAATACCACAGTATGTTAAAATGATTAATCATTTATAAATAAATAGGCAAAGACAAAAGAGTTAAGTGTGTTCTCTTCTGTTGGTGAATCGTTATTTGTTATTATTTTTCTTAAATTGATTCATTAGTGTTAAAGAAAAAGAAATTGACGTATTCGTTTTTTTGATAATATGATCGAAATCTGTTTCAAAGTCGAAATTAGGTTGGACCCGTTAACATTTATTTTTAAATTAATAAATACACAATCGAAATAAATATACAACATACAATATTGGACTTTAAAAACACTCAATTAAAATTAAATAAACTGCATACTATTTTCATACTCAGAGACTATCATAATTGATATAAGATAATTATTGCAATATCCGTTCATAGTCATACTTGTAAATAGGTGATGGTTTATATTTATACATACACTAGCTGTCCCCCGCGTTCCCGGGGGATATCACATTTTCCCGGAAAAAAGAAGCCTGTATGTTATTCCAGGATATGCTCTATCTATGTGCCAAGTTTCATCCATATCCGTGTAGTAGTTTTTGCGTGAAAGAGTAACAAACATAACTTACATACAAATCTTTCCTACCTACCTATGGAACAAATATTTAAATATACAATATTTATTCCGTGTTTTTAATTAGACATTCAAACATTTTTTTTTAATTATTATTTACTTCCGCTAGATTATCAGTGAGAATAAATAAAATGTTATGTAATAAATCTGTCTCAAAATGTGTTATTGCTCAGTTTATAGCCGGTTGTTCGACTATTCATAAGTGCAAATAAAGGGCTAATTAAGTAAAAATGTGTTCATTTCATTTCATAGTTATAATACATTAAACCTAATAACAACATCTCGGTACTATTGCCAAAGTAAAGTCAAGAAAAACATGATAGATATTGGTACTTGACCCCTATGACCAATGACCGGAATGAGGTGTTTTATAGTTATTTTATGATATCTAACCAAGGACATGTCGAACAGGTCAAGCACTGTCTCTTGATATTTTTAGGAGTACTTGCAATTTTCCTTGTTATTATTAAACATCAAATCATAGAATACTTGCCAAATAATAAGCAATAATATATGCATTAGTTGTGTTACTTTGCTTCGATAGAAAGGTCCGGTGAAATTACAGGCACATGAGACATAACATTTTATGTCTTAGGGTCGACAACGTATTGACGATGCCCCTATTGTTACCAGGTGGACCGCCTACCAGTGCGTCGATCTTTTTGCACAGTCATTAAGTCTCATTTTCCTGTAAATTTCACTACTAACCTAAACACATAAGTGCACTGCTGATTAAGCCACAATAGGTGCAGAAACAGTACTTCCCCGGACGAATTCTGTACCAGCTCTACCATTCCTAAGGCCAGTTTCACAACCAGAAATCTATACTAATATTATGAAGAGGAAAGATTTGTGTGTAAGTATGTTTGTTACTCTTTCACGCAAAAACTAATAAACGGATGAAACTTGGCACATAGATAGAGCATATCCTGGAATAACAAATAGGCTTTTTATCCCGGGAAAATGTGATATCCGTCGGGAACGCGGGTAAAACCGCGGGGGACAGCAATCTTTAATAAAATCAGTGTGTACAAAAATTTTCTGTCAGCTGTACGCAACAAAGTAAAACCAAATTTCATAAACAATGTTGACACTGACTGAAGTGAAGCCAACTTTCTGAAACGTGTCTGTTTATTAATATCATTTCCTTTCACGAGTTAGGACAGTTTGACACATCTATTAATAGAGCCTTCTATTTTTAGGCACTATGATGGTCGTTTTTACATTTGAGAATGTCATCGTAAAATGAACCATATTGCCTTGTAATAAAGTTTATTTGCATCATCATACAATAAAATATTGGATCAATAGATGCATCGTATTTTAATGTTAATACAGTGAATTTTTTGACATCCTTAACCTTCAAAACAGCCATCGCAACGTGACGCTAGTTTAGTGTTCCTGAATGTTGGAGACAAAGGTACACATTGGGAAACTCCTCAATTGTTCTTTTTATTTTGTCTACAGAAAATTTTCTCATTACATTACAATAGCCACATACAAAAAAACTAAGAAAATTAAACAGATTTTCCATTACACCAGATGGATGTTATGTTATAACCTATCTCAGGATAGGTACATTAAATCCCTCGCGAACGCGGGTGAAACCACGGCACGGAATATAGTAATATACCACGCCTGGGAAAACTAAAACAAAGAATAATGCATTCCTCGACGATCAAAGTACTTTCGTTTAGTAATGTGCAAATGTCGTATATTTACGTATTATACACAATACGATAAACTGATCCTTTGTTCGGTAAAGACACCAAGCATTACTCATCGCAGGGCAAAGTTCCCTCCCGTCCGTGATTTCAATTTAATTATTACTACCTATTATTATAATAGAATAAGATTTTGTAATTTATTTCCACAGCATTGTTTGTACTGTTTATAGAATAAACAAAACTATGATGAGAAAACATGAAAAAATAACCTAAAAGTGGTTAGGTAAAGAGAAAATCTTGCCGAGTTTCTTGCCAGTTCTTCTTAGTACCTTTTGCATGATATTAGGGGGACCGGAAAGTAATGTCGTTTTTTTTATATTAACTTCAAAGGAATACATTTAAAAGTCTTTCTTTTTAATCAATGAAATAATCACCCTCGTTATCAATAACCTTTTGCCATCTAGTGGGCAAATTTTCAATCCCGGATCTATAAAAATCAATTGTTTTTTAATTAAAATATCCCGAGATGGCATTTTGGACATCATCCACATTTTTTAACGGATATGAACTTGGAAAACCATATTTGGCATTTACGAACGTCTAATGCACTTGGATAAACATCGCAAATGATTTTGGTCGCAACTGTTGCGTTACTACCCTTGCGAAATTCAAAAAGCATACAATGCCGAATATGCTCTTCTGGTATTTGGTTGGCCATTTTACCCCAAATTGCAGAAAAAAACCTTAATTTTGAATTATTTGGAAGTAAACAAGTCACAATAACCTTAAAAAGACTTTGCACACCTTCGAAATACCCTACACTGTGAGCTGATAAAAGATAAGCAAATATCGACATGCGCAGAAACGACATTACTTTCCGGTCCCCTATTATATAAAAATAGGTTTAATAGTTTTTGTTTTATTAACTGAATCGTGTCTTTTGACGAGAATAAGTCAGTAATTGCGTTTAGTTTTTTTGTGCGTACCGTAGCAAGTCGTTTCAAATAAAATAATTGATTAGTTGACTGATGTTCAATATGTTTGACATTTTACTTCGCAAACTGTTTAATAACTAATTGTTTCTTAATAATATGAAGACCATCCCTCCATACTCTATGGTCATCTTCATGCTTCAATACGATTACAATGTCCTAAACACAAAATTTTCTCAAGATTCGAAAATTCAAATTTCAATGCCATTTAATTAGTTCAGGCCCTAGAAAGGTAGTACTGAAGGTCGAAGCTACAGTATTAACCACTTTTACCACCGGTTCAGAAGTCAACCTTAAACTGAGAAGAACCAGCAAGTCAAGGTCTTAAAGACCTCGAAAACTATTTCCATTAGACGATGGACAACAACTGTGAGTATGAAAACAAGTCTTATCTATCTATATGTATATATAAAAGGAGAAGCTGACTGACTGACTGACATATCAAGGCAGGGCCTAAATTATAAAGGTTAGAAACTTGAGATATTTCACAGAGGTTCCTCTTATAACTTAGTGGAACCTAGGAAAGGATTCTTGAAAATTCAACCCTTTAGGGGGTGAAAAGGGGTTTGTAAAGTGTGTATAGAACAACGGCTTTTCTTCGTCTAATCTATTTAAAAACTTGGCATTTTTATTATTTCAAAGGTTTCATTAAACACGTGAACGCGGGTGAAACCGTGGGGGACAGCTATTCAACAATAAACGTATTTCGTCAAAACAATAATAATAATCAAACAATTAGGTACTCCATCGGCCAGCATTACGGAGAATCATCGAGGTCTTTCAAATAGTAAGATAACAAAAAACAAAATAAACCATATATTATATCAACCGCTGATTAAATTAAAAAAAAATGTTGTACTCGGTAAACCGATATATCAGTAAAAGTAAATCCTTTTTGCGATATGTAACGGATCTACACTCATATTATATCTCTCATATTTCTATCTCAACCGAAAAGCCATTGTTATAACCACTTCCAACAAGCTCTGTCTCTTTCTGTTACCGAACTGATGCACGGATGCAAAATTTATAAGATTGGATTTATGGAGTCTCCGAATTCACTTCTCATTAACTAATAGAACGCTAATATACCCGGGACATAGTAGATCCCTTCTTAACGTGGGTGAAACTGCGGGACGGTTGCTAGTTTCTTGTACATTATGAAGACTACACAACATGATATAAAATAATCTTAAAGGAAAATTAAATCAAAATTGTCTATGACTTTAAAAATAATAAAGATAAGACCAATAAGGTACTGACTCAAATCATGTTTTCGTACCTACGTCATAAGCCATAGAATGTAGGCAATAAATATTCATATAATTCCAAACAAGTTTCAAAGTTTAAAAAAAAACCGACTTCGATTATATAAAACCAGATCTTTTACACAAGGAAACTGTACAGCTAATTTAAAATAATTATATCTTCTATTGTTTTAAACATTTTTTTTTATTAGCTCATGGTTGAAAAAAAAATAAGGCATTGTAATAAATGTGACATAAAATAAAACTGACAGTTGAGAATGAGATGTTACTGATTGAAGTTTGAGGTCAATTTTGAAGTAAGGTACTCTTAAAGTGCCGAGAGTAAAGAGGCCCGTTTCAGCTAAGAATGTCACGGAAAAATCATCTTTATTGCTTTTAGGACAACTTTCATGTATTGATCCAATGGATAATTGTATGGAGATTCTAATGAGCCTTAACATAACAATACAAGGTACATTATTCATTTGCACATTTGTCAAAAAGAGGATTAGATCTCGTCAACTTAAGCTATAAACCATATCAATTAACTAAAGGTTTACTGCAAACCGAGCCAAGCGATATTGTCTTTAGGGAACCAAAGTTTTGAAAGATTTTTGAAAAAAAAATTTGCATTTGAATCTACGTTTTGTGACTTAATTAGATAATATGGTTATGTAAATTATGTTGGGTGGGATTTTCTTCGAACTGAAGGAAACTTATTTTTTTATTATGCAAAAGCAGTATTTATTTTTATAAAAAAAAATACATATAAAAGACCTGGACTTCTAGGCTTTTATCGCCTAGCACCAGCCAATTTCATTCCAGGTTTTGTCGACCTTCGTCTCTTACCAGACATTACGGTCAAACACAAGTCATTACATCTAAAACAAATAATGAAACTAAACATAGAATAGACTTTAGAAACAGATATCGTAATGCAATATCTATCACAGATAACCTTTGGTGCTCATTGAACATTGCCTAAGATAATTCACAACGACATGCATGCATTATCGGACATGACATTTATACATGGTCAGGTCAATGTGGAATCATTAAATACCTTAAAAATTTATAACTGAGGAAAGAAAGAAACTGATCGAACTTTTAAACTGTCCTTAAGTTATATATCAGTTCCTCTTCCTATAAGAGTATTATAAGGTAAAATTTGTGGAAGTAAAACGGAACGTAATGGTAAAATGGCCAGGCTAAAGTAGAATAATTAAATATTCCTTTATAAATAATATTATATAAGTAGAATATATACCTTTAAAACTGAATAACTGAGGAAAGAAAGAAGCTTATTTATAAACTCTTCAACTGACCTTAAGCATTATTTAAGTTATATATCAAATCCACTTCCGATTAGTGTCTTGTAAAGTTAAATCAGTTGAAGTAAAACACAGAAAGCCAGGGTAAAATGTCCAGGTCATTGTAGAATAATGAAATACCTTTAAAACTGAATAACTGAGGAAAGAAAGAAACAGAGAGAAGAAAGCTTATTTATGAACCCTTCAACTGTCCTTAAATGGTTATTTAAATTAATTTTCTATAAGAGAATTAAAAGGTCAAATTTGTGGAAGTAAAACAGAACGCACGGGTAAAATTATTTTTACTCGTAAAAGTAATTTATAATTTTAAACAAGTTTACCCTCGCGATGAAGTTTTGTAGGGTCAGGAATCTTTTAACAACTTATATATTTTTTTATTCTGATAGTCTTTAGAAACGTAGGGTCGACAATCACTTAATAACTTATATATTTTTTAATAACTTTATATTTATTTTCTTTTAATTCTGATCGTCTTTAGAAACGTCAAGACCTGGCTCCTAACAAGTCAGATTACGTCATGACTTTCTCGCTTGAGATCTCAATTCATAGAGAGAATTGTTCATTTCAATAACAACCACGTTGTTCAAGAAATGCAACTATCAAAATGGCGGCATTTTAACTCATAAGAACAACCTGAACCTGACCTGTAGATCATACAAGCACACCAAATCTACTATTAAAATTACGTCTGCGTTCCGGCCACTTAAAACACATTAACTTTTTTTAATACCTTATAAATTTCAGGTCAAGTCTCCAGCAAGCCTTTCTCTATACCTTATCATTGATGTAGCTCCGTTGATTGATGTGTACACAAAAGTATCAAAGAAAGAGTGACAGATTTAGTTTAAAAAAAAAATTATTATTTTTATTAATACCTTAATTTTACATGCTTCATGCATCGAATGACACTAATTCTTCGAAACTCTGAGAGCAAAGTTTTAACGATATTTTTTGTGTCCTTCGTAATTTCTTCACTGTTATTATTCTAACAGAAATTCTAACGGTATATAGTTGTCGAGATTTAACAGACCCATTTGACATCTAAGAATGTTATAGAAAAATGAACCATTAGATCAATATATGAACTTTATGTTAAAAGCAATAAAGATTATATTGTGATACTTATTAAAAAGGGCCATAGATCTTAACCACTAGATATACTACACTAGGAAGCATAATAGAAAAACAGGGTGTATCGTAAAAATTCACGATAGAAGTGGAAACATTAATTATTCATCAATCACTCTTGTATAGCATAAATTGTGTTTATCATTAATTTATTTTTCGTTACACAAAACGGTTGCGGATCCCCCCTTATTCAGCTAATACAAACTTCATCGGCGAGCCGGCGCAAGGAGGCCACTGAGAGCGGACCTCTCACGTGTTTGTGTAGTTAGCGAAAGAGACAGAGGATGGGGCCCGCGACGAAACATCGCGAGCGAGTGTCATTTTACCTTACAGAATGACTCCCCAGAATTTCAAAGCCCTCCCATAAGTAGTTTCAAGTCAATAAGTATTCTGTAGGTCACTACAGGCAGATGGTTCAAATAAATGACAAATAAAATATATGCAAGGAATGTCTATGGTTAATTATTAATTTTAAGTTGCCAATACCTTACTCTTTACAGAGCAGACTACGTTTGCCAACTGATATTTACTCATGATACAACAGCATTTACATTTAACCAATAAGGAACAATAACGTCATTGGAAATTCTGTTTGAATAATGCGGGACAGGTAACTTTATAATTACTATTATTAGAATAGAGCGATATAATAATTGTAATAATGGTAACAGTACCTATATGTTACCACCCAAAGGGTAAACGGGACCCTATTACTAAGAAGTTGACATTTTCACGGATATCTGTTGCTGCTACAACAATAAAAATCAGAATAAAATAAATATTTAAGGGGGCTCCCATACAACATTACGACCCACTAGAAAAACAAAATAGTATTTTTATAATACAAAACAAGAAATTCTTAATTTAAAAAAAATGACAAACAAATGTCATAAACAAGATCCGTGTTCATTATAATACACTATCTGTTTAGCAATAGAAATATTTCGTGCCGCCTCGCTGTCACGATAAGCATTACCTGTTCTTATCGTAAAGATTAAAGTATTAAAAAAAATTGTACTAAAAGAGGTAAAATACATTTGGGACACGAAAACAATATTAATCTATAGTTACACAATGCAAATTAAAAATTACACACAGATAAAGCAATAATTTATAACCGATAACCGTTGTAGTAGACGTGTTCTAGAGCGGAGACCACGGTGCGGTAAACGTAGTGTAGGGCGCCCTCCAGCCTGATGGAGCGATGATATACGCAAGCTGGCTGGCAGCGGATAGAAACAAAGAGCTGAACATCGAGCTCAGTGGCGTGCCTTAGGTGAGGCTTATGCCCAGCAGTGGACGGAGATAGGCTGATGAAGAAAGCAATAATTTCAATAGCGCCAGATTAATCAAAATAAGATCAAAGATAAGATTAAAAAAGCTGTAACATTATGCCATTGGAACGAAAAAGTCTCAATAAAATTGAAAATAAAAAAAAAACGTTCCAAATAATGTTAACTAAATAAATAGCAGAAAGAGCTGAACATCGAGCTCAGTGGCGTGCCTTAGGTGAGGCTTATGCCCAGCAGTGGACGGAGATAGGCTGATGAAGAAAGCAATAATTTCAATAGCGCCAGATTAATCAAAATAAGATCAAAGATAAGATTAAAAAGCTGTAACATTATGCCATTGGAACGAAAAAGTCTCAATAAAATTGAAAATTTAAAAAAAACGTTCCAAATAATGTTAACTAAATAAATAACAGAAATACCCCATTGTTTATGACCCATCGAATTTTAATTAGAAATTATTATTCACCTATTTCATTTAACATTCAATTGTTTATTAAGACATAAGGATAATAACATTGTTTATCCATTTACAAAACTATATAAATAAATTAATACAGTGAGTAATACTTTTGCCTGAGACGCATCACCAAATTTTGAAGCCTAATAAACATTGCAAAAAGTTTAGTCAAGAGATGATCTGGTGCTAATTTGAAGGGCCAGTTGGCTTAGTGGGTAGAGTTCCAGGAAAATCATTTGTGTGCATGAGCATGTCTGTTTCTGTGTCTGGGTGTAAATATCTATATAAGTCGGCAATTAGAAATAAAATATAGTATATGTAATATGTCAATTATCTAGTTTCTGTAGTACATGCTCTGCTTCATTTTGGATCAGATGAGTTAAGAATTTCCGCGGGATGTTAATTAAAATGAGGAAAAATCATCGGAAAAGTTAAAAGTTGCCGCAAAAGAAGAATGTCCTAAAGAATTATAGCAATTAATCACCATCAATGGTTGCAAGACATTGAAGGTTCAGCAACAAATGCAGAAAGTACGTCTAATAACTGGCTATCAATTACAGAGGAAGAACTAAATTGCGCTGTGGACGCCCACTCGTACGTAGAATTAAGTGTTTCCTCGGCTATTTCATTAATAACCACATTGGCTGGCCTACCTACATATTGTCTAGTGACAGTGGGTGGTAGCAATGTACAAAACAGTCATATGTAAGACACCGTATCGTCCCTGGAAGATTTTTTACAGCAATATTGAAGTTAAACCAGCACACGAATTGAGTATATCTCTCGGATTGAATGTGGATGCCTATTTCACGATAAATATATGGTTCGGTGCGCGAGCAGTGTAGGACAACACTTGTAGCGCCGTCAATACTCGTATAATACAAAATTGACTGGAACGACGATGCCGAGCGCATTATACAATCGTCATGCAAGCTAGCCCAAAAAACCACTGAAAAGACTCAATAGGAGTTTTTAACACCTATATAAGAATATTGTAGGTATTGCGAGTAAATTTTCTTGACAGAAACCTGACATTATATGTCATTGATCATTGTACTACATGCATATTTCTAGCTGTCTCCTGCGGTTTCTCTCGCGAGGAATGTTACATTTTCACGGGATAAAAGGTTCTATCTATGCAATTAGTTATTCAAGGGCATGCTCTATCCCAAGTTTCATTACAATCCGTTATATAGTTTTTTGTTAAAGAGTAACAAACAACCATACATCTATACAAATCCCCACAAACATTCGCATTTATAATATTACTAGCTGTCTGTCCCCCGCGGTTTTACCCGCGTTCCCGTGGGATGTCACATGTATTATACATAAAAACTTTCCTCTTCAATCACTCTATCTATTAAAAAAAACCGCATCAAAATCCGTTGCGTAGTTTTAAAGATTTAAGCATACACAACGATGTAGGGACAGAGAAAGCGACTTTGTTTTATACTATGTAGTGATATGTCTCTCAAGGTTTTGCCCGTGTTTGAGAGATGTTACATTTACCCGGAATAAAATTTATCTCTTTGCCAAATTCACTCAGATCCGTTCAGCCGTTTCAGCGTGATTAAGTTACAAAAATCTATGCATTCAAACTTTCTCACTTATAATAGAAGTAAAATTTGTAGGATAGGATTTACTAAGATCCCAGAAACTTACAACTTGGGACTCTTTAAGAAAAGAGTGAATTGGCTACTAACGGGAAAGCGAGCTCTAACTTCGGCCTCATCTTCACTTACCATCAGGTGAGATTGAAGTCAATCGTAATCCCGTCAGAAATAAAAATAAAAATTAAAAGTTATTAATTGTGACCACGGGATCTTATGCAACCAGTATTTCAAAAGCTGTTGACAATCGCATTATTACACCACTACATAACGAAGGCAATAATTAATTGTAATGATGTAGAAAATCATAGTATAATTAAAGTAGAAAAACAGCGTGTAAACCTTGAATAAGATGGTTACAAGGATATCACGTTACTTGAACAGTAATCATTAGTTAATGCACTGAGCTACATACAACTTCATCATGTGCATCTACTGTCGAAGCATGTTGGCCGCAACGAAATTTCGGACGAACATTCTTAAAGCGTTTCCGAGTGATCGTATGCGTCACGGAATTATAACATAGCCTATATCCCAAGCGACATTCTTCAGGCTATCTACCAAGGCATCTATCTAGGCAATCTAACAATTAGTAAAATTATCTATTTAAATACGAAGTTGCATGAAATGAACAAGCAATAGGTAGGTACATTAATTTATTTGTACTATTCAACACAATCTTTTTTTTATTTTGTATCGAAACTTTTTTCGAACAAAGCAACTCGGCTTTGTTCTTAAAAAAGTTTCCAATACCAATAAAATAAAAAAAAACCCTAGGTATAACTCACTTTTGAATAATAGCAATGAAAAAGTCACTTTTGTGCCTAATTACGGTGAAATTAGAGCCTTAGAGATTTATGAGCAAGTGTGTTGAAAAAATATTTTTTAAATCAGTTTAAATGTCACCCTACACTTTACAATATTTGTAAAGATATAGATATAATTACCAACCGGTACAATTAGAAGAAGTAAGCAACGAAACAACCTTTGTAAAACTTAAGTATTATATTAGTTATCTATATAATAACTTAAGTTGTATATATCTACCAATTAGCGAGCGAACTTTATTGTCCCATAGACAAACCGGAAATACTAGTTTTGTGGTCTCTTTTTATTAATTCTGTAATATTTGCGCGTAGAAGCAAAAATAATAAAACAAAATCAATCATCGAAGATTATTTCATTCCATTTCTTATTAAAGTAAGTTACATTCGTTATTTTGAAAAAGAGAAACCTACAAAGATTGGAAAATCTGTAAGTCTCCTAACTCAAGGTTTAAGGAGTTTAGTTCTTGGGAGCAAAGAATCTTAGATCCTATACTCCACAGGGGTAAAGCGGCAACATATTGTGGGGGAAACCATAGCAACTAGTCTGAGAACTATTATAGTATAATCGTAGTTTTATACCATACCAATATTCAAAGATCTCTTGTACATCGAGTGAAAATTACGTGGAAAATATTTAGTGTGGTGAACCCTAAATCATGTTATGGAATTAAAATTAAAAGACACCTAATAAACAAGGTAAGTCATATACTGCCAATTATGAAGACCATGAAATTAAAGACCTCAAAAAAAACCTGCCTAGCAACTATGCCTGGCAATATAATATATGTCTGGTTCTGTCGTCATTCGCAACCTTCATAAAAAAAACAAGTGGTTTCCATTAAAAAAAATAAAGATAAAAAACACTGGGACTTTTAAGATAAAATCTTATAGTAAATAAATACAATATTTATTATAATAACAACAATGGTATTTTTACGTTGGAAAATAAAAAGAAGCAAAGATAAACACGTACGTCATTATTATATTTTTAATTATACATTATGACATTCGTTTAGACAAGTAGGTAGGAACTGAATGCTTCTATAGTCTGTTATAGAAAATTAACCCTTTTGCTTTGAGCAAAAGTTTAATTTACATCATCATACAATTACCCATTGGATCAATATACGAACCTTCTTACACAAGCAATAAAGTTAACTTTTCAATGACATTAAACTTTAAAGGAAACATGTTATATCGGACAGACCATAGACAAAAATTTTATGAAAAGGTTGGATATAACTAAAAAAAAATATGCGAAGCTCAGAGAGAAGATCATTAAGAAAAATATCGTCATTAGGTAGGAAAAATAATGCACGGGTATGGTAATATACAGTAAATTTATTCTCATTGCTATAGGTATAATTTCCGGCCACCAAGCTGAAAATCGGTCACAAAACCTACTAGTACGTCAAGCATCTGATTGCTAGTTACATAAATAGGTATATTATATTTATATACTAGCGACCCGTCCCGGCTATGTCTGAGTATAACATAAATGTAACATACACATTACCTTCCGGAAGATGTTTTCTTAGCGATAGCGAAACTGTATCAACATTTATTGCCTAATTTAGATATAAGGGGACTTTAATTATATGCATACAAACAGACAGACATAAGAATGACATACTATTTAGAAATACCTTAGAAAGTTCAGTTAAACTAATTTCGACTTTATATTTGAAGGATTACATCTTATATTTCATCTTGAGTTTTGCTGCAAGTCGAAGTTAACTATATGAAGACTGCAAAAAATATATACCCAAAAACATTTACGTAAATTATGCTAATCATTAAATTAGGTAAACTTTATAATAGTGAATAATTAATTTACTAGACTTATTTATCAAGTTGGAACAAATAGATCGCATAATTAGGTTAAGAGTCATTGGTGTAGAATTAATTTATACGTAAATCGTTAAAATGGTCGCTTTATTTTTCAACAAATAGTTAGTATTACCATATAATGAGATCCATTTCAAAGTCATGCATACAGTAAATTGTTTGTCGAAGTATGAAGACTAGAGTATAACTGAATACTTTTTGATTTAATAATATTTAATTTCGTAATTTAAAAAATCTCCGATGGTGGAATTAGCTTCGTTAAAATAATACAAGTTTTTGCGATTGATACATAATTAATTTCTTGTTTAAGATTATTCAATATTTAGCTCAACATCGTATATTCGGAATATAATGGTCCGGTCCGACACAAGTTTAATTCCTTGGCGATAAGGAAGTCGCCAGACGAATACAAACGCATGGAAATAGGAAGGACCACATTAAGGTCATAGGTACAAATCGTCTCAATAGCTATCACAATTAATTACTGATTGAAGACATCTCTAATGACATTAATTATCTCCTCTGCTAACATAATGGCGTAATATCAAACTAGATAAAAAAATTACATTGTCCGTTATCAAAGAATGGGATACTTACTGCTTTTTCTTCCTTCCTGGACTTTGTATGTGAGATCAGTGAATGCTAGATCCACTGGTGGTCGTTTCGGCAAGTGCGTGAGGGTTTTGTGCTGTGCCGGTGTGATGGTCACCTTCAGACTTCCCTTCCTGTCAGAAATGATAGGGTTAGTGTCCACTGGCCCCGCAAGGCACGTTTCTTTGTCCACTTTCATCTTGATTAAACACAATGGCAATGTTGAAAACTCAATCGGTCATTCCTCTACGTCACAAAGAAGTGAGCAAATAAAACACGCGCGGTACGCGGCACCACCGTGCGCGGACTGGTCCGAACTGGCTTCGAGAGAGCACTGTGCGACCGATGTGCGTTGTGCTGTGTGAAGCGTGATGGAATATTGTATGATTGTGACGTCGAAATCATTAGGTATACAAGTTTTGAACTTTGCGCCGATCGACGAGCGGTACCAGCAAGACGCGAAATGTTTTTGTTTGTAAAAAAAAATTGGGGACATGGTTTTGAACATTAATAACTTACACCATTTTGCTTTGGGAAAGACACACACAAAGACTTATTTATTCTTTAATTACAGTTGGTATGTGAATTATAAATACTATATCTAGAATAACTCTGTATAATCCAAATCCTATAAGTTATTACATATATATTCTCAATTTTAAAATGAATAATTATAAAAGTTTACACTCATTAAGTTACTACTTAATAAGGAAAAATGTTAAATTCAATGACAGTGTAAATTTCTGTACAATTCAATACACTTCCTGAATTTTAATAAGTATTCTATTCAAATTTTAGCTTGCATCATTAACAAGAATAATGTAAACTTAGCCATAAAAAAAACCTGGAAAATATCCAGGTTTTTTTAATCTATACCAATTCCAATGTTCTTAACATAAATATTGTGGTATCATCTTTTTTAAAATTCAATTGAAAACACACTTCTTTTTGAGATATTGGTATGACTGTGATGTGTGCTTTGTTCGGTAAAATCTGTGTGTTACAAATGGTAGCATTTCCATAGTCAAATCAATTAATCTTTCAAAAAAGGAAGTGTTTTGGTTACTATGACCTAGTTCACTATGCAAACTTTATTTAAAGTACAAGTGGCGCCATCTAGTAACTATTTATGGACTTATTACAAAAAAACATGCAATTACACCCAATTCTTAGAATATTCATTTTATTAATTTCCTTGTAAATGTAAATTTGATTAAAAATATTTTTAACTCTTTTAAACAAGTAAGTAACTTTTATAAACTAGATAATTTTTAAGTGAAATTCAACCCAACCCAAGTTTCTTTTAAAACTGCCATGAAAGTTTCAGTAATAAAGAAATATGAATTAAGGAAAACTGTACATTGATATGGTCTAACTAGGTCTCTAGTTATTAATTTATACAAGTTTGGAAGAAAGTAATTCAATTAATCCATTTTTTTATTTGACCCATTTTTCTTTGATGACCCCCTTTACCTAATTTAATAATAAAAAAACCTTAGCACATTGGTAGCTACAATATATTTATTTTTAGATTATGGGAATCTACAGCTCTGGAAAGGCATCTCAGTCAAGGGATCTCTTCAAAATTCAAAACCATTTATTCAGTTTAGGCCCTCAGAAGGCACTTATGAAGGTCAAATTTAAAGTTACTGAAGCTTCAATAGAGTACCTTATGTATAGGTTCATATAATTCATTTTGACAAGTACTTATAAGGCCTATCCATACTCAAAACAAACAGTTGCTTTTCTACAACAATAATTTGAAATTTAAAGTAATTTTTAACAAAAAAAAAACAAAGCTTTGGTCATATTATTTACAGATTTGTTTGTGCACCTATTTGTAAAATTCCTAGACAAGAAGTCTAGGAATTCACAGAGGTTTCACACTTCCTTGTTTCTGGAGATTAACCTCCATATATAAATAATTTTTCATAATCAATTATCTTTATAACTGTATAGATAATGTTTGTGTGTAGTGGACACCTATATTAATGCTTAATCTAGATCTGGAAGGCACTTGCAAGAATGAAAGCAACATACTATTATTTATGGGGTGCTATTGAAATATTAAAAAAACAAAAAAAAATTAGTCAAGCACTTTGGAATTGAGGGTAAAATGAAGAGACATAAATAGCCCTGACTGAGCTAACGCAGTCAGAAACGTGAGTGACGTTAGCTGAACGTTCAGCCGAACACGACCGACGTGATTGGCCCATGGACAACTTTCTATAACTTGTGTACCTAATTACAAAATTACGTATGGCTTTCATGCTCCTTACACGACTTTATTATAACAGTTTATCATAACAATCGAAATATTCATTTAATTTAGTAGAAACGTAAGGTATAATATGAAGTTATAAATCAGGTTACTCTCTACGTAATAATGCAGCTAACAGTAAAAAGCTTACCTCAGATTATTGAGAATACAGACGTTATCCATATTGGCTTCGTCACAGGTACATAACAATTTTTAAACCAATCTTTAGTTAAGCCAATTTTCATTTAAACATAACCAAGGTTTAGAAATTCTAAAAAATGAAAGTAATACGCTACACACAAACAAACAACGCAATGTTTTTATGAATTCCTTGCTTGCCTAAACAAAATAAATAGCTCGCTGAACAGTGACAGTGCTTTCTAGAGTTGCCTGCCTTCTATCAGGTTGACACTGACAGACAACCCACAGCTAATGTTTCCAAAAAAATAGTTAAAACCCTGGTTCGTTGTCAAAACTTACCGTCTTAGAAACTAAATAAAAAATCACGATAATTTTAAATTAATTTCAGTACTGTGTCATGTGCCTTCAGAAGGCAAGCATAAAATACAATAATTCAATGTTCACTTCGTTCAAATTTGAACCTCTTTGTATATCATGGATGCAGCAGTCACAAAAGTCACGATTTTTTTTTACCAAGGAAATATCGAAATGTTTTAAGAAAAAATAAAATTTTAACCTGGCAGCACTGTCTTTTCTTTGTGTCAAACAAAATATATTGTAACATGAATTTTACGTAAAAATTACGTCAAACAAAATTCAGCGATTATTATTATTATTTATGATGCTTTAATTCATAAACGTGTAAAGCACATTACATTGTGAAAGTCTTTATCAAGATGGAAAGTATAACTGTAAGTTAAAGTCATAAACAACATTTCTTTGTTCTTGTTATTGTTTGTAAGCAATTTTTTTGTTTTAGAATTTTTCCATATCGCTGATCAAAGGTTTTATAGACAGCTTGCGAGGAGTAACTGTACTTCTATATTTAGATAAAGAAATAAATGAGAGAGCCTTAAGTCGATCACCACAAACAGAATATGAGAATACAAAACTAAAGCAGAAACAACCAAAAGTTAAACAGTAAGTTATAAAATTCTTGAATTATTCACAATTAATGTCAGCTGATATAAATAACCATTGCAATTTGAACCTTAATATCATGAGTGAAGTTACGTAATTGTTTTGCTGATATGTGTCCATTATTATTAATTGATTTATAATTTGAACCCTGATAACAATATGTAGTACCTATTGAATAATTATGTAGTGATTAAATGAATATAGTACTTTACTAGTATTTAATATGAAATTCATGTGGGTCTAAAAGCAAATACAACAAGGGTCTTTTCTCTTTGGCAAATAGAGGCCTTAATGTAATTCTATGTTACTTGATCATGCTCTAAAGCCTGTATAGATTGGAATACGAAACAAATTAAATGTTGAGAAAGCAATCACAATGAGGGCAAGTGTTCTGGCATAATATAAACACAAATATTTATGTTACAGGGAATCAAAAGTACTTACAAGGGTATTACAATCATGCATACTCAATGGCTTTATATTTTTACTCAGCATATTAATATTTGAATATGCTCTACTACCTACGGTAAAGTACTTAGTGACGGTGATTTTCGGACATGACCCTGGAGTGGCACATAATGTTTGGGGATGGATGCAGCCATTCCTATCTATGACCTTCCGGATGATATGGGTGCTACCCTTGTTTTTATTGAGCAAGCTGGTTAACAGTTTGTGGTTTCAAGTAAGTCAAAATGTTGTTGTTAGTGTATAAAAATTAAGAACTAAAAATCATGCTGATTACCACATGCACTTACACCAAGCAACAACCAAGTGGTTTATAATGTCAATGCTTACCAACATAGTTGGGGTCAGAATGGCAGCTGGCCGTAAAAGTTCTACCAACTGTAATTCACCAACCTCAAATAATTGAAAGGCAATTGGTGGTGATTGAAAACTTAATAATATATTAGTATTTATAGTATATTGCTTTGCAAACTTTCTTTATTTAATGATGCACTTAAAATCAGAGTATAGATTTTTGTAGTAGCAGACAGTGGAATTGTATTGAAGTAGAGCTCTTAGTGCAGAGTTCGTCCGGGGAAGTACTCCCACCATACCCATTTCTGCCGTGAAGCAGTAGTGCACTTGTGTTACTGTGTTTCGGTTAGAAAGGTAAGGGGACTGTGAAATTACAGGCACATGAGACTGAACAACTTCACGTCTCAGGGTCGACAACGCATTGGCGATGCCCTTAGTGTTGCAAATATCCATAGACGGCGGTGATCACTTACCATCAGGTGAACCGTCCGCTTGTTTGTCGGCCCATGTGGTATAAAAAAAATGTTGTTTTGTATATGCCTGATTCGTATTTATGGCTAAAGTACCAAACTTATCTGTAAATCTAAAAATATGTTTCTATTTCCAGGACATAGCAGACTCTGCATACAGGCATCGCAGAGGGAGACCACAATTCATGTCTAGTGTCAGCAAAATAATTGCTGACTCCCTATTCAGTTTGCTGGTGCAAGCTTTATTTTTAGTGCAGGTATTGATAATATTTGTATAATAAATTAAAAAAGTACCAGAGGATTTTATATTTTGAAACAACGTATGCTAGAATATATCTAGCTAGAACATTACACATGGCTATCTTATACCAAAATTAGAGCTTGCCATCTTTTAAATTATCTACATAAAAAAAGGTATTTACACAGACAAAAAAGAGATATAGTCATGTGTGCATAAATATTACCAACTACAATAGTCTTTTTATTTGGATTTACTAATATTTGTTGTTTTACCTGACACCATAGTTTACTTATTGTCTTGAGGTTGTGAGTTCAAAGTCTTAGTTAGACTACCTCGGCTTCGCCTGAGTCAGGTAATATAAATAGAATACACATAAAGTCATAAACCATCTGGAAAAATTCAAATTATTGTCGAAATTGCTTGAAAAACTATAGCGCACAGATGGATAGAAATAATGACTTTGTTGTTTAATATCACACCAAACTCACATTAATCAATTTATTTTTCAGAGTATGCTAGTCAGTATGTTACCAATAACTTACATAGGTGAGCTCCTATGCCTCGTCCACATGTGCCTACTGTACTCATTGTACTCATTCGAGTACAAATGGTTCAACATGGGTTGGGAGCTGCACAAGCGACTGACCTTCATTGAGACCAACTGGCCTTACTTCCTTGGTTTTGGTCTTCCTTTAGCTGTCCTCACGCAAATACCGCAGTCTTATATTATAAGGTGGGTAAAAATTAAGTTCTATTAAATATAATTCATATAAGTATGATCATAGAAGGGTGTGAAGAGATTTGCAGGGTCGGTAACGCGCGAGTGATACCCACGGTGTTGCAAGCGTCAATAGGCTGCGGTGACCGTTTACCATCAGACAGGCCGACAACTTGTTTGCTACCTTATAAGTATAAAAAAATATATTTATATATATCTGATCCCAAATAGCCCCCTTATTCAGCTAACACAAACTTCGTCGGCGAGCCGCTTCACGGAGGCCTCGAAGAGCTTACCTCTCACGTGATTAGTAGTATTAGCGTAGTTAGCAAAAGAGACAGAGCACGGAGGCCGCGACGAAACATCCTCGAGTTAGTGTAATTTTCCTTACAGAATCGAGCTCCAGCTTGTACAATAGTAAACAGATAACAGATATACGTTTTTAAATACAAATATATTTAAATAAACATACCGAGACAGAACAAATGAGACATTTTCAAATAAGTATACAAATATTTGTCTTGGGTAGGAATTAAACCACGATCTGTGGCGTTACACGTCATTTAATTTACTTTTATCTCGGGAACGAAGGTGAAACCGGGAGGGACAGCAAATACCATAAAAATACTCGCAGCCATACAGATTTTAGGAAATATATAATCTATTGTGTATTCAGCGAATTTGGAATATACATTTTTAGTTTTAGTCTACTATTATCATAAAAAAATCCATATTTAATGAGATACCTTGGCATTTCTTCAATGTATTATTTTGGGCGTCAATCGGCGTTCATTCGCTTTGATGTTAACCTTGATACAGAATAATTATATTAGAATTCACATTTCAATATCTATTTTTAAATTGTTTAATAAACTAAAAACAATGTAATGAATTTATTGAGAATATTTTAGTTATGATGTTATGTTTTTGTTTCAGTGGTTGCGTGTTTTCAATATTCTTTCCTGTGTTTATTTTGAGCGGCAACGAGGCTACTCCTGTTATTGGCAGGTAAATAAATTACGGCTTTAATGCTTTACTTACTTAGGACTGATTTTTCAATGGCCACTCACGCGGTATCTAGCTGTTTGAAATAAGAACAGGTTTTGTATAGATTTATCAAAGGAATAGCGTCTGAAGTTTAGCTATATATTGAGAAATCAGGTCTTAACTTTTCTTTGTACCTATTTACAAGACGGGACATAAAAAGGGGCCATGCGACTCGAATGAAAAAAATAATCGGATCAACCTTTGTAGGCATTCTCAGACCGCGTGGCGTTTGAATTAAATGACAGGCACCTAAGACTTAACAACGTCACGTCTCAGGGTTGACAACGCATTTGTAATAGACATGTGTTACAGTGTAAGTCAGTTCTGAACCGGTTCAACAGATCAGATCACACCTACTTGAACTGTCGAGCTGCGGCTCAAGAGCAAACTAAACAGCTCACGGCTCACTTAAGTATGTATACAATCTGTGTTCTATTCTGTCATATTGTGTCGTTGTCGAACTGCGATGCGGCAGCAGCGTAGACTGTGATCGGTCTGCAATACTCGAACTGATCTGTGAACCGATTCGCATCTCCGAAACGTGAGCCGTGAGCAGAACGGCTGCTCGCGTATTTTGGTTGAGTTACCCATGTCTATTTGGCAATGGTAGAGGAATATTTCAAATATAGTAGAAAATTATTTTATGTGTAAGGGACAACGTTAACTAATTGTTCGTTTTATCATCTCATAGTACTGCTAATTATAAATAAATATATGTATTTGTATAGAGTGCTATCGTTGTGTTAAAATATAACAGCTTTTATTATAACATTTTGCATGTCAGCTTTTGGTAGAATTTGAGAACTAAATTGTTTTAAGACCTACCATTTCCTGCCAATAAAAATATTAGTTATACAAGAGATATCTATAATTTTGATTAATTTTGTTCACAGCGAGTACCCACTTCGACTGTTCTCACCAGTTGTAGCGATATCAAACGGAATGTTCCGATTCGTCCGCCAGGGGGCCGAAGTCGTCACACAACGGAACAGGTGATCGTAACCAGCTCCAACTAAATTAACGTTGTTATATCATAGTATGTAATTACAGGGTTATGCAAAATATTATGCAAATTGATTTTTAAAAAATTATGAAAAATTACCTACGTTTTGTAAAAATGGGTTAGTTCATCACAGTGGAGCCCCGGTAATCCGGCCCCTGTCTAATCCGGCGCCCCCTGTAATTCAACTTGCCAATCATTGTTGAATGTAGGTGCACGAACATTATTTTGGTAAATTTTCACTAATTTGATTTGTAGTTCAGGTTCAATGATATAATTTTGATCTATAATTTGTCGGATTACAACCTACTATAAAAAAATCGTGTGCGTGTACTTATGTACACACGTAAGAAGTCATACCCGAAATCATAGGTGAGAAAAACTGCACTAAAAGCATTTTCTACTATTCAGTCGTGAAATTGTAGTGTCCAAACTCTTAGCACCTGTCTGTAGCAACGAATAACAATTGTTGACGTTATTAGGTTATTATTGACAATAACATCATTACTCACTCATTGACACTGACAGTTGGGATTTGTGCGATTTTCCGGAGAGGCTATCAGCTAACTTCATCCGTGAGAATTTTGTGTTACAGTGATGCGCGCGCATGTTAAAATTTCACAATCAATTTTTTTTCAAAATACGCCTAAAGAAGTATAACTTCAAAACTCCGGACTATAGGAGGTCTCAGGCAGTATTCTATAGTCCGACAAATTCGATAGTCCGACACTGCCTTTCAAAACGTTTGTCGGATTACCGGGGCTCCACTGTATATGTATGTGAGTGAGAGAGAATGTTGAAAATGTATAGTTATCTCATGTCAGCAATAATGTACGCAAAAAGTCTTTGGAGTGCCTTTGGATTGACCAAAATGAGCAAGCACTGCAGTAGCGCTTCTAAAATTATAATTTTTTTTCTCTGTCATCGGCACGTCAACCATAATCAAATGTTTTCTGGGAGGAGATTTAGGAGCAGTTCCATTGAGTTGCTAATTACTGTTGTTGAACTTCTTAGTTCCTCTGGTCAAGTGAAAAGATATACCATTTCTTAAGGCTTTATTTTGCTTTCGTCATTTACTAGATTTTTTTTTTTTAAACTTTAGTGTGTGGAGTGCCTTTGGATTGACCATATTGAGCAAGCACTGCAGTAGCGCTTCTAAAATAGTATAAAAAATACTACCCATGCCTGAAACGTCTAAATTGCAGGCATTCTTCCCTAATTTTTGGTGCTCCTCAAATCAAAAGGCTTTTATATTTTGTCAATTCAGTTTTACTCATTATAAATAACCGTACTTAGCATATAATATTGGGAACTTTTTGACCATGAATCACAAGGCAATATAATTCTTAAAAATATGTGCAATTAATTCTATTTTCGAATCTAAGTTTGGGAGGTTAATTTTTTTTTTAGTTTATTAATAACGTATTTATTCGAAACCAGGGACTATGAAGGATTATATAAGATGTACATGTACTATATATTATGTACGAAAGAACATTCCTATTCGTGTAATATTTATATCGATAATACCATATCAATCAATATAATTTTTATTTAAAGCTTTTAATAATGTGTACCAATTTTTTGTTGTTATCTGAAATGCTTTCCCTAGAATTGTCGAGATCTAAAAGGCGCCTTTTAACAGCTATGAATGTTATAGAAAAATCATCTTTATTGGTTTTGGTATAAGATTCATGATCCAATGGTAAATTGTATGATGATGGTTTTATGTCGTTAATTTTTCTATAAAACGGGCCTATTAAATCTCGAGAACTTTTGTCATAATAAATATAGTTTATAAAAATAGTAGTTATGTATTATATTTCTCTACTATGTACCTAATTATTTCTGTGAGTTACCACTATTGTTTGAAGTGTGAAGTTTTAATTATAATTTTTATATTTTGTCTTGTAGTAATTATTAAAAAATTAGCATTTCATATATTTTTGTATAACATATGCAACGAAATTGACGTAAATATATAAGAAATAACAATTAGACATTAAACTATATTTGCGTAGCCCTGTAATATATTTTTAATATACTTACAAAATTTTTGCGGCACGTCCGTTTGTTGAATTAATTATGCTCATATAAAGTCCTCTTTTTGCTCACGACGTAATGGTAATAGATATGTTGACCAATCTTTGAATTAAAAAGAATGTACAGTTCACACAGATTAAAAAATACATTGTGATACGTGTTAACTGTACAATTTGCGGGTAACCTTTTAACCTTTAGGTTTTCAATGAGTTGTGTTGCTGATGTATCGATATGGTGCCTGGATTTTATTTTTCACTTACAAATCAATATAATATATATTACTTATAGATGTATCGCTTCGTATAAGGTGTAATTATAGTTTTTATATTGAATCACTCTCATGTAGAATTGTCTGAAATTGTGATTATTTTTACATGACATTATTTATTATATGAACTGACTGATCTATGTTTTTGATTGTTTATTTCGTTGTCCATATAAACGTGCCTCTCTGTCCTCTCTTTAATTTGGATAAGGTAAGGGATATTATTAGTCAGTTAATTCGGAATTAATGTCACGGAACAGTTAGAATAACAACCTGAAGGCCTACCACTATTTCTTATAGCAGTATAAATTTTAATCTTACGTTTTAAAGCTACGAAGTCTACTACTACTGAACATATCGGGATGGGACTGCTACCATTCGATGCAGAATTTTTCGTAATGGTTATACGCTATATATGATATCTATAAACGCGGATGAAACCGCGGGGGTAGCTAATGTTATTATAAGCATAAACAAAACTTCTTTAAATAAATACTGTTACAAATGACATTAGCTCGCCGATGTTTCGTCGCAACCTCTATGCTGTCTCTTTCGCTAACCACACCACCAGCACCAATCACCTGAGAGGTCGCTCTCCGAGGCCTCTATGCGGCGGCTCGCCGACGAAGTTGGAATTAGCGTTAACGTTGTTAAATGCGCTATTACTATTTTTACCGTTGCACTGTTACTACTTAAATGACTAATTATAAAAAAAACCGAGTCTGAAATAATGATAGAAGAATTTATTTGAACAAATATCGAAATTAAACTAACATTGTTGTTTGAGTAAGCAACTAATATATTAATTTGCATAATACATATCTATTGCATAAATTCATGACACAAATAACTCAAGTTTTTATATAAAAAAAAAAATATCATATTTAAAACAAATTCGAATAGCATCAAGACACTTAACTTCTAACAAACGTTTTGTTATTATTGTTTAAATAACATGTATATACATATATATAGTTACTTTGATATTCATAAATATATTAATATTTAATGCAAAAATAAAATACCTGATATCTGGTATTTATAATTAATTTTCAAAAATATTTATTAGATCGGTGTTCTATCTCCGAAGTAGGTAGAGATCTAAGTACTGCGAACCTATATATTTAAGTACCAACATGACCATGTGCTGAGCAGTATTGTCGCCGGTTCTCGGGCACTCAACTAAATCACGCGCTATATGTGATAATTTAACAAAGAAACAGAATTAAATCTTATAATGGATTTCCGCAAGGTCACGCCTGAGTCAATTAGTTAAAGAAACAATAATTAATGGAGTAAAAAAGGTTACAGTTAAATAGCTTAGGCTATTAAAGAAATGTTAATTGTTACTTGCCTGACTTGGGAATCGAACCCAAGACCTCCAAGAGCTTTAAGCTGTTCGATCAGCGGAGCGATAAAGACTTCATTTATTTCATAAAAAAATAGTATCAAATTCAGAATTAAATCATCAAACAAACACAATTGCAGAAATAGAAAACATCTATTTCAAAGTAAATATATATTAAAAATAATGTCATACAAAATAAAATCAGGTACACGAAAATAAACCTGTAATATTAGAATGCATGTCATAAACACATAATTATATTTACATAAATTTTAAATAATGCTTACAAGTTAAAATTAACTATCTAATCTAAATGAGATCTATTAAAATTACATTGTATTCTTTTAAAAATGTTCTCGATTATCATTTACACTTGAACTTAAAAAAATAAGCACCTAAGGAATGTAATATTGTACTGCTTTTAAGAGATTACGACTAATCACGCTTTTTTCCACTGATTTACGGATGGCTGTGTACATTATTATGAGATTAATTCATTAATGTTAATATTAGGTATATTAACATAATAATGTAATTGTTCTAATTTTGATTTATAATGGCCCAAGCGCGGATCCAGCCCACAAAATAGGTTGTAGTCACAGCCATCCGTAAATCAGTGGAAAAAAGCATGATTCGGAGTATAAACTCGCTCATAATCGATATAGTACATTCGAAGGAGTTTTCATACATTATAAAGGCATTGTATGTAATATCATCAGCCTATCGACCTCAATAGACCGTGGAAGTGTGAAGTCACGTGTCTATGGTTGTGGGCATGTCCATCGTGCCCAAAATGGTAGATCCGCGCTTGTAATGTCCCCCTATTTGCTTTACGGTAGCATATTAATAAACAAATATTACAAATAATTAACTTTTTTTTCTGTTACATAATGGTATGATAATTTTTAATGAAATGGTATATTTACTTTGGTTATTCATATATATAATATTATACATAATATAATTACATAACACAATCAATAAGTATTTTGCAAGAAACCGCCTGCAGTATCTAAATTATAATAAGACTTATAAATAATATATTTAATATTTCCAATATGTCAAATTTACAGTTTGTTCAATATTAAAAAAATATTACAATCTGGTTCATATGTTGTTTTATCAATAGTATGATTATGAACCTCATAGAAAAGCAATAGATATCATTTTTCTATAACATTCTTGAACGTCATCAGAAACATAATTGAATGAACAGACTTTATGCAGTTACAAGCTAATCAATGAGTTTTTAGGTAATCTTTAATCGGCATGACTTGCTATTATTTTCTTTGAGCACAAGAAAACAAAAAAATAACTAGTTTGATTAATTACTGCCATTTTATGAATGACATACAAAGTCCATATTGAAATTGAAAATATTAATATAATGTCCATTATTAAATAAATAACCTTATCAACAACATCTCTAAACCTCTTCAGTCAAAGCTAAGTAACTTTTCCTATACATATAATTGTTAACCTTACTGCATTGGCATAAGATCTAAAATATACATTCATTTCAAAACTGTACCTAAATGGTATTTTAGTTCATGATTTCTCTAATAGGGACGGTAATACAATAGTAGTTTGCAATAAAAAAATACATAGTGTATTTCCTACAAAACTTGTAAACAAAATGGTGCTTTACATGATTGATTTACGGTCGTTTTTCAAGTGTGCTTATATAACTCTAACTAGAATCATGCCGATGCCTGCGCCAATAGTAAGACCAACGCTGAGCATTGTTGCGAGCACCGACGATGCCTTTTCGCGTTCATGTAGATCTACCACCCTGTAAGTATAGGAAAAAGTTTATGTAGGTATTTAATGAAAAATATATAAATATTTTGGGAGTTATCTGATCCAAAATTTAAATCCAGAGCTTGTATTTATGGCAACTAGATAACTGACATCCAAGCCTATACTATATTTGCGCTGCTTGAGTTTCTCGGCACAGGTAGCCGTGCCACTTCTATAGATATTTACTCAGACACCGTACAAACAGACACGTTCATGTACTTATACAAATGTTTTTTATGGGAATCGAATCCGCCTGGGGTGTGAGTCAGAGTATATAACCATCATGCCAACTGGCTCGTCGAAAATGGCATAAAATATGCATTAACGAACCATTTAAACTAACGGAAGTGTCTGAAAAGGATATTGGCAAGAATCCATAGAAGCTTAACCTCGAAGTGTATTAAAACATGATTTAAATTACAAAAGTTTTGTTTAATTATAAAATGTAATTAAATTAATTATTATTTGGTACTTTAAATATAAGGTTAGACCTGATTCAAAGAATGAAAATGAAACGATTTTTAATTTATTGCTAAAACATAATACATTAAGATGTTGACGGTTAATTGAGAGCTACATGTTTCGCGTTCAATACATGCTTGCTTCAATGCAGGATTAATATAAATTCTAAGTCGGCGTAATTGTGTAATGGCATTAAATAAAATGTTGTTAAACACAATAAAACCTGAGCATGTCAAAACAATTAAAATTAAAAATAAGCAAATTAATATCAATATCCTGGGACAGTCTTTAAACACGGTCATCTGATCCCAAACTAGGAATGGTAACCAGATAACTGATACACTACATTTATACAACAAGACGCAGAAACAGACATGTTCATGCACACAATTCATCAATCAATATAATCACAATTTTTTACGGTCAATCAGTAAGCGAAGGCTGATGGTTGAAACTTCATTATTATTATTATTATCGTCACAAACTATAATAATATTAAAACTCTAACGAAAGATAACATTTAATGAAGTGTTAATGCTTTTTAAACAGCTTAATTAGGATGGCTTTCGTTTGTATGCATCGTATTAGGTACTTGAGGCTGTAAAATTTCAGCTCGATCGGATGGAAGACTTGTTGCAAGATTTATCCCAAATATTCTAACAGGTGAAGTTAAATTGAAGTTTGTTAAAAAAAAGGAAGGCAAATCATGTTCAGTCAAGTTAAATAAACATAAAATGTGATATTAAGACCCCTGCATTCTCTAGCTTGGAAGCCTTTGAAACTTCCCACATAGGTCGACAAACAAGCAAATGGTCATCAGTAAGTGGTCACCGCCGCCTATTGACATTTGCAACACAAGGGCAATCGCAAATGCGTTGTCGACCCTGAGACGAGAAGTTGTTAAGTCTCATGTGCCTGTAATTTCACCGGCCCCCTTACCTTTCTAACCGAGACACAGTTATACAAGTGCACTACTGC
Source organism: Habrosyne pyritoides (assembly GCA_907165245.1). Lineage (NCBI taxonomy): Eukaryota > Metazoa > Arthropoda > Insecta > Lepidoptera > Drepanidae > Habrosyne > Habrosyne pyritoides. The sequence goes on along the minus strand of OU015594.1, from coordinate 11,513,116 downwards.
TTCACGTCGGAAATGGGTAAGGCGGTAGTATTTCCCCGGACAAATTCTGCACTAAAAACTTCTGTCAGCGAGAGACCGTAAACGCATATCAAAAAATATTCAATAGATTTATGATAGTCTTGTTATTTCTTTTTTTTTGTTTTTGAATGTTAGCTTTATTAAGTATTTTGTAATTGTTAAATATAAAAATATGTAAAATTGATATTATAAAATAGCCAAAAAGTCAGAATAGATAAAAAAGAATGTAACCTTGCTGAGTTTCTTGCCGGTTCTTCTCAGTTGAAGGCTGACTTCCGAACCGGTAGTAGCTTCAGTAACTTTAAATTTGACCTTCATAAGTGCCTTCTGAGGGCCTAAACTGAATAAATGATTTTGAATTTTGAATTTGAATTTTGATAGACAAAATATACATTAGTAGATTGTTCTGTTTATTCTTTATCTATTTAAACTATCTAGGATGGAGTTGAAGTGGGTTATCAATAATGTTATTTATTGGTCTGTAACACATTTAATGTTGCCATATGCACGTGCATCGATATATCATATGTTATTATTATTATGACCCAGGATATTATGTATTATAAACCTAAATATCTTTGGAATAGGTATTATTAGTGCATTTACGAATACCTAGATATCTATATAGTATGTATGTCTGTTTGTGCGCTTTGTTTTTTTAAACTACGCAATAGATTAAGATGCGATTTCTACAATAACTTACGGAATATCTTCTGAAAGACTTTAAATACCTTCATATTCCACTCAAGCGAAGTTGGGACACTAGTTTCATTTTCGTTTTAATAATAACTAATAACCAAATACAATAAATAAAATTGTTGTATAATGTATTAATTGTAAGTTGAATATTATATCAGTTATCAGTCTGATCTGCATAGTACAAGCTCTGCTTAGTGTGTAAGAGAATGTCACAAGATATTTATTTAATTTCTAGCTGTCCCTCGTGGTTTCACCGGCACTCCTGAGGGATGTTGCATTTTTCCGGGATAAGTGGTATCTATGTGCCAAGTTTTACCTAATACCGTTCAGTAATTTCTACGTTACTTTTGTAACAAACATTTATGCATCCATACTCTGTCACGCAAAACATTGCTAAACAGATTTAGCTTAAACTTGGCTTGGATAAAGACTAAACAAAGTACTACTCTATCCGATGAATAGTAAAACATAGTCAACATAATGATAGAATAAGCATACCGATACATCAGCGCCTTTAACACCGGGACCCACCCTCCCCGCTCAGCGCGAAAGTGATCCAATCAGAGATGTGCAAAAAGTGAATTTTTGAGTTAAGCCCCTATCGTTCTGAAGGTGCGATGGATAGTAATAGGTTGGGGAAAAAGTTCCTTCGCATTTTTTAAGAAAATTCAAAACATTTTTAATATAGTTTATTTACATTTAACTAAAGTATGTAGGTACCATTTTGTTCGATAACTTTTTGCCATCTTGTAGGTAGGGACATGATCCCATTGCTATAGAAACTTTGGGACTTCTGATCAAAATACTGCGACAAGTGGTTTTGACAGTCCTCTCGTGATGTTAACCTGACACTGCCTAAAGAATTCTGAAGAGACCGAAATAGGTGGAAATCTGAAGGTGTAAGGTCAGGACTATACGGCGGATGCATTAATACCTCTCAGCCAAACTCTCTTAATTTGGCTAAGGATGTGTGAGGTCTAGCGTTATCATGATGAAAAACCACACCCCTTCTGTTGATTAATTCCGGCCGCTTGCTCTCAACTTCTTGCTTTAATCTCATCAATTGTTCGCAGTAGAGTTCAGAATCGATGGTCCTGCCTGGTGGTAACAGCTCATAATGAATAATGCCCTTCCAATCCCACCACACACACAGCATCACCTTGTTGCGAGTTAACCCGGGTATCGCCACAGTCTGTGAAGCCTGACCGGCCTTTGACCACGACCTTTTTCGCACGTTCTTGTCGTACGTGATCCACTTTTCATCACCAGTTATCAGCTTCTTCAAAAATGGTTCGGTTTCATGACGTCATAATAAAGAATCACAGATGAGTACACGGTTCATTAGGTTTCTTTCAGTGAGCTCGTGAGGTACCCAAATATCTAGCTTTTTTGTGTACCCAGTTTTTTTCAAATGCGCCAAAACTGTTTTGTGGTCAATTCCCAGTTCTTCAGCTACGTCGTAACTACTGATATGCCGATCTTGCTCCACATTTTCAAAAATGGCATCAATTTTATCCGTACTGGGGCGACCAGAGCGACGTGCATCTTTGACATCAAAATTTCCGGATTGAAAACGCTTAAACCAAATTTGTGCTACTCTCACAGACACTGCACTAGGTCCATAAACATCGCATTTTTTTTTCGCGTCTTGCGTTGCATTTTTACCTTTTTTGAAGTAAAATTTTAAAATGTATCGAATTTCGTCATTAGATTCACTCATCTTGACGGTATGAAAAACAATTGAAAATCACACATTTTCCTAATTTGATTTTGGAATTATGTATGTTCTTTAAAATTTAAACTTTCAATGATACCAAAACCAGCCAGATACAAATAGTATAGCCAAAGAGATTTTATTACAAGTTCATACATACTATAATGCGAAAAGACTTTTTCCCCAACCTAATATACACTTTTTACCCCGGGAAAATGTTACATTCCTCGGCAACGCCGCCGAAACCTCGGGGATAGCTTCTAAATTATAAATAAAGATATTGACATACCTGGTAGCATTAATCATGACAATATTAGTCAGGTAGCCATTGGTGAAGGAAAACACTATCATGATGATGATGTACTCCCAGTCCCAGGGGAACAGCACGGGCAGGTGCCGCGGGTGCGCGTTGCAGAACATCAGCAATGGTATACCTATGATCCTTAGGATACTTGCTCCTGCTATAATCCATTGGTTTTCAGGCTGGAAGAAGTTAAGAAGTCATTTATTAAGTATGTCACGTTTTTTGGGTTCTGTACCCAAAGGGACCCTATTACTAAGCCTCAACTGCCCGTCTGTCTGTCAGCGGGCTGTATCTCATGAACCGTAGATACCCGGTTGAAATTTTCACATCGTGTGTGTTATTATGGCCGTAATAACAACATGTAAATAAAATGAAGTTTAAAGGGATACAAGAAACGCGTTTCTTTTTTGGTCTTTTGTTAAATATTATAAGGTAGGTACAGAAACCTTCGTGTCGGAATCCAAGTAGCATTTGAGGGATTTTTATATTCATTTGGGTCAGTATGTTATGTTTAATTCAGAGATTGATTATATTATTCACAAAACACTTTTTATCCTTGTTATTAGAATTAGGATAACGAGCTTAAATTTAATTCTGTGTAATTTATCCTTGTATAACATCGTAGTACCTTTCATTGGTTGATTTACGAACGAAAACTTAATCGTTATAAATTACAAGTTGACCCGACAAACGTTGTCCTGTCTTATTGTGAATATTGAATTGAAATCTTCGGATTGAATCGACTGTGAAATGTGCACTAAGTAATGATAAATTAATTATTTTATCAATATAATTCCAACGCATGCCTCTGTTTTAAACGATATTGTCAAAGGACTGACATTTATGTCAAACACCTTTAGGTTACATAATAATAGTTTATATTGTCAAAAGCGGTAAGGTTACATTATAAAAATGAATATGGTCGTTATGTTTTCTTTAATTTTCTAATTTGCCGCGCAACTTTCTTAATTTTTTCGTTCATAAGAACCATCTCCAGACAATAACAAACACAACAAAAAAGGAGTTAGCGAAATCGATCCAGCCGTCCATCATGCGTGATGCCGTGACCAAGGAAAATAGGGATTCATTTATATATATATATATATAGATAGATAATATCTTTATAAATATAATAATAAAAATAATAAATTGTACGGCCTTTTTTTGTCAGGAACCTTCACAGAGGTAGAACAACTCACTAAAGTTTCATCGCTATCGATATAGGTATAGGGTTGAAACATACCAACATGTATATTCATGTCATAGGGAACAAACAAACATACCAAAATTTCATATAAATATATATACTAGCTATCCCCCACGGTTTCACCCGTGATAAAAGCGATAGGCATTAAATGAAACCTCATATACTTTGTATCATTTTCAGGCCACACACCAAAAATCAGAGCAATAAAAGCAATAGTTTAGCCACAGCAGCTAAGCAAGAACATTGGCGTAGCCTAGAGTCATTCACCTTAAAATGACAATATTTTAAAAAGCGACGATGCCGCTCTTCATCATAAGTTCCCAATACAAACAAGGTGCTACGCTATGCGATGTTGCCATTCCGATACGCAGAGGACATTTTTGCAAAGAAGTTTTACTTTGACTATTCAGCTATTTAATTTCTTTGAAAAAAGTTTTTTCGTATTTTTCACGTAAACTTTTTATTATTAGTTTCAAATTGATCGTAAGCACGTATAGTATATGTGGTTTCATTTAATGCCTCTCGCTTTTATCAACGTTGTACATAGCCTATATTGGTGCCTATAACCTTTAGATGGTGCGTCAAAGAAACCCCATTTTGCTTATGTACATATATATATATAGAAGATAGATATTATGTATGTATTCAATACATATATGACATTTCCTATCGCACTCAACAAACATGTAATTCAACTACCGGTATTATTTACATTTTAAATGTAACATTTGTATTTATGTAACAATTATGTATTTGTAAATGTTTGTTCCGTAATAATAAATATTTCCGAACTCTATAATGACCATGACTTGACTGAAAAAAAAAACCAAATAGATTTATAGGTTATCTATTTGGTTTTTTTTTTACACTACTAAGGTACCTAGCAAACAAGCTGACGGCCCGTCTGATGGTAAACGGTCACCGCAGCCTATGGACGCTTGCAACACCGTGAGTATAAGTCGCGCGTTGCCGACCCTGCAAAAATCTCTGCACACCCTTCATGAAGAACCCCATGCTGTACTCCCTTTTTTACCATGAATAAGCTCGTATGTTCAACAAGCAATAAGGTTATATACTGTATGTGTACTAAATTTCATCCAAATCAGTTTATTAGTTTTAATATCCATCCATCCTCTAAAAGTAAGATTGTCGAAGATGTAAGTTACAGTCCTTTCCAGCCCTTCCCTCTAAATAATAGAAAGCAAAGAAACTAATCCTGTTTGATCATTGAAAAAAATCGATTAAACAACGCAATAGATTTTTAGCGGTTATTATCATAATTTAGAGAATTTCTTCTGGAAGGTTTGTGTGTATTATACATAGGTATTATCACTCAGGCAAAGCTGGGGTGGGTCCCTAACTAAAGCGGATTTAGATGAGATTTGACAAAAGATGGATTGACACATTGGAGGATTATAACCATAGGTAAATAGATAAAAAAAAACTTACCCGCAATAAAAATCCAGCGACTAAACGACCGGAGTAGTCACCACAATTGAAGATTAAATAGTTCACAACGGGCACGAAGTATATATCTAAAAAGAAACAAAAAAAAATATTAGACAAAATACTTGACGGGCAGTTGGCTTGGTGTTTAGATACACCGATTATCCCTGCAGGTCGTGGGTTCTGTTTGTTTGTTTTGTGTCTAGGTATATACAGGTGTTACCGAACTACCGGTAAAGCTGAAAGGAGCTTAAATCGGGCCTTATAACTAGTCCATTGGCAATGTTTAAGAACCGTAGTAACGCTGTATACATTGTATTCTTTTCTAAAATGTTCGCGATTATCATTTACCTACACTTGAACTTAAAAAATAAGCACTTAAGGAATGTAATATTGTACTGCTTTTAAGAGATTACGTAGGTGTATTAACATTAATTAATTAATCTCATAATAATATAATTGTTCTAATTTTGATATACAGGCTGTTACAAAACTACCCGTAAAACCGAAAGGAGGTCAGATGGGCCCTTATAATGAATCCATTCACAATATTTAAGAACCGTAGAAACGCTGTATAACATACCCCAAAAAAATAAAAAAAACTGATATTTATGAATGAAAAATAGAAAAACTATTAAAGTAGATAAATATGCGGTAAAATAGGTACGTAGGCCTTTCTGTTTAATAATCTGGTTCCCTGACATGACAGCTTAATTGGGTTGTTGGCTTTGATAATTAAATATATTTTTACGGGGTATTTTGTAACACGTTGTATATCTATATAAGTATGTATTTAGAAAAAAAATACAGTTTATCAGTTATTTGGTTACCACAGTTAAAGCTCTATTTGTTTGGTATCAGATGAAGATGGCCGTGTATAAAGAATGTCCCAGGATATTTATTTATTTTTTGTTTTTAGCTTTGAGTTTACCAAATATATGATATGTTCCAAAAAATTCTAGAAACTAGATTATGTAGCCTTTTTATAATATAATATGTACACAATGAATACATACCTATAGTAAAACTCTAAAACTCTCGTTTTGTTTGTACATTAAATATATTAACAAAACCTGATAAGGGGCGATATAGGAAAATAACTAAAAGCATAAAAACAATACCTGTTTCAATTTTTTTGCATGTTTGTCTGTGTTAATACCCTAATCTCAGAAACCAGTTTTCACAGGTAAATCAGATTAGGTTGAATCAGCATTAAAAAAATATAAACTAAACTTTACTAGAAAACTTAACGAATTGAATAAAATAAGTTTCTACATTAACATATCAATAATAGGACAACTTTCACGGTTCGCTTCGCTAGATATAACATATAAATATATTAATTCAGAAATAATACTATTATCTCTAAACTGTATAACACAAATAAACAATAAAACGACATAATTAAAAAAATATCCTGAGACATTCTTCACACACGGTTTCTGATACCAAATTAAGCAGTTTCTACTATGGCAACCAGATAACTGATATACTACATGTACTCCTCTTAAAGTAAATATAGATATTTAAATCCAAACACAGAAAAAAATGTCATATTCACACAATGTTTGTCCTTGATGGGAATCAAAGCCACGACCTGCGTGATAATTAGGGTATTACACCAGGCCAACTGGCCCGACCAATAATAAAATAAAAAAGCGATATTAAGGAAACCACCGTCATTTTTGCCGTTTTTTATGTTAAAAGACAGGCGGTCCACCTTTTGGTAAGTGGTCACCGCGACCGCCGCCTATGAACCCCCTGCCATTTGCAACACCACGAGCATCGTCAAAGCGTTGTTGACCCTGAGACGTGAAATTGTTAATAGTCCGGGAGGCAGCGTTGCAAATGACACAGTCATTTCAGGTCAATTAAATTATGTCACAATCTGTTCTTTATAAGTAGTAATTCAGTCATCTACACGTCAGCAGGTCCAGGAGGGGTGGACCAGGTAGTGAGGAAATTACGATTGTGTACAAATAAAGATTTCCACAAGTATTTTCAGGTCGCTTGAAATTTTTATCAATGATTATTTAAATAATAATAAAACTAAAAAAGATATTCCGCAGTCAAGATAACGGTGGATTATCCGTCAGCAGCCTCTGTAAACGTGTATCAAAAACATTTAATTCAATTTTATATCAGGTCGGATGAAACTAACATATGTTTTTGTTAATACTATTACAAATAATAATATCAAAGTCAGCAGGTATTCTCATGGGGGGAAGATCGTCAGCAGGGGGTTTAAAGTTGTCGAGCGTGCAGTTAATGCTAGTTAAATGAAATATTTCGTATTGATCTGCTGACAATTTTTACCCCTTTCGATAGTATGCTGATCCTTTTTTTCATGAAATATATTGTTTCAACAATCCTTACCCTTCATATCAAGCCACCTGAAAATAATTTATTCAAAAAAACTATCGTTTCTATTACTTTCTGCATTTGCATATGATTTGAAGGAATGAGGATGTGTCTTGTTCCTGAATAAAACAAATATTTGTCGTAGAATTTTTGTGTAAGGTTAATTTGCAGAGACCTTCACAATCTTTGTGCTCCATAACTGCGCGTTCCTATAAAAATTACCTGCGCCCTTACCTACGAACATTAGGGTCTTTTATTGTACTTTGGAGTCTAAGAATTGGAGTCCACTCGTGCAGCTGGCGTGTTTTTCAGTAGTGGCTTTTATTTAGTTTCTCAGTTCGATTTTAGCTTTTGACGCGTTAGCTTGTGGAACGATCAAAATGTCGAAAGAAATTAAACCATTTTGTGTGTTTTGTTTTAAGAAAAGTGAACCTTTTAAAACTTTTCCGGATGATATTTTAAAAAAGTGTAATGAAATTTTGGTTATTCGAAAAGAATACAAACTATCAATGAGTGATGCTAAAGTTCCTAAAGAATGTAACGATTATCAAAAATATCATTCTAAGTGTTATAAAACATTTTCTGCGTTACCGCCAAATCATAGGGGTCTTCTTCTATCGAAGTTATCATCAACATCAAGGTATGTTGCACATATTCTAATAATTGTTGCTCATAAACAAACGTTTCAATTAAACATATATAAATTGATGTGTCGCATTTTGTATTGCTACGTCTATGGTGTTAGAAACTAGTATGGCCTTGAGTTTTGGAGCAGATGAACGCTTTTTCTTTCATTGAATACGACAGAATCTAATGGTGGTGGGAACATCGACCTGATTTGAAATGTGCGCATGCGTTTATAGTTTTCTGAAAAATTCACAAAAAATTAACAGTTCCAACAGCATTTTCACCGACAGACTATGGATGGGAACAAAAAGATGGGAAATACGAGTTCAAATGGTTTGATGGTGATCAACTTCCACCAAGTATCCAAAGTGTCACAGGAGGTGTCAACACTACAGGTATTTATAAATTTCTACAAATTTCAATAGGAATCTAATCAACAGCTTATAAAATAAGCAGAAAAAAATAATTAATTTTATTTGTGTTCAGATGAAGCAGAACGAGAAACAGAAGCTGAAAACATCGAAATTGAAGAAACTGAGGAACAGGAAGAAAAAGAAAATGAATCAGTTTTTGATTTTTCTGATGATAACAGTGAAGAAACTGAGTATGAATCAGACTCTTCAGTGGATAGTAGTAGTGAAGATATTAATGATTAAACTTTTTTGTAACTGTAGTATAGTCATCAAATAAAAAATATGTAAATCAAAATATATTTTATACTATATTAACACATTTACATCATATCCTTTATCCTATGCACGTTCCTCTGATAGCAGATATATGTTAGATATGGAAAGTGATAGAAACGATAGTTTTTTTGAATAAATTATTTTCAGGTGGCTTGATATGAAGGGTAAGGATTGTTGAAACAATATATTTCATGAAAAAAAGGATCAGCATACTATCGAAAGGGGTAAAAATTGTCAGCAGATCAATACGAAATATTTCATTTAACTAGCATTAACTGCACGCTCGACAACTTTAAACCCCCTGCTGACGATCTTCCCCCCATGAGAATACCTGCTGACTTTGATATTATTATTTGTAATAGTATTAACAAAAACATATGTTAGTTTCATCCGACCTGATATAAAATTGAATTAAATGTTTTTGATACACGTTTACAGAGGCTGCTGACGGATAATCCACCGTTATCTTGACTGCGGAATATCTTTTTTAGTTTTATTATTATTTAAATAATCATTGATAAAAATTTCATGCGACCTGAAAATACTTGTGGGAATTTTTATTTGTACACCATTGTAATTTTCTCATTACCCGCTCCCCTCTAAGTGTGCCTGCTGACTCTTCATTCAGTTGTTATCTATATTTCAACTGTTCATTACACTAAAAATTAGCTGACCTGAAATCACTAGCATAAATGCAACGCTGCCTCCCGGACTATAAGGCTCATGTGCCTGTAATGTCACCGGTCTCCTTACTATATCAACCAATACAAGTGCACTACTGCTTCACTGCAGAAATGGGTAAGGTAGTACTTCCCCGGCCGAACTCTGCACTAAGCGTACCATTTCATCGTATAGTATAACAAAATAAAAATTACTTACTATTCCAATCAGTCCCCTTAGTAGTCGGATGCGATTCAACCAGCACAGTAACAGCTGGATACACCGCCATACTGATCATGAACACGGCAAAAATACTGAATGCATACACCCATATCTTCTTCAATATCGCCAACATCGACACCTCCCTGTGTCTATTAGACGCTATACCTCCACATCCGGTAAGCAGGTGATACGTAAAGAAGTCAATCTTATATAGAATGACGTAAGCCGCAAAAGATGCAATCACCACTATGTCAGCTATTATGAAATATATCAACGCGCTGTGTAATGGTGATATCTTGAAGGCAAGCGATATGATTTGAGCTATAGCTGCTATAATGCCGCCTAATGATTGGCCGCTGACCACAGCCGCCATGTATTCTTTGGAGAATCTGCTAGCTATGCCGACAAGACTGCCTATGAATATGGCGCTGGCAGCTGAAATAGAAACACTTAGTAAGGAATAGAGATAAAGGCTCAATGAGAGAGAAAATTGACCTCCAATCAACAATTGGGGTGTTCCGGCTCTCAAGTCTGAGTTGCTTTGTATGCCTTCGGCCATATCATTACTGATAAAGGTACCTAGTGCGAGATGATATCGCGAGGGAATGTTGGTCAATGTTATTACGTCTTGAGACCATGGGTTATATTTTTACAGTTGGATTTTCTCGAACAAACTCAGAAGCCCATCATTTCGCACATTTATTATCATATCAAGTTAATTTGGGCAAATAAACGATAAACGCCATCTATCACCTCGTTATGAATGCAATACAACTATGGTATAGATACCTACCTATAGTTTTAAGTAAATGTCACATTAATAGAAATTGATACGACTCATTCGACGCTAGGACAAAGGTTGTTCTCGTGACTAATGAATAGTTTCATTAATTATCAAATAACAATATAAACTAGTAAACGTATTCATTTTGCGTGCCTGGTAGTTTTTGTCGCATCATGTGACTGAACAATAAAGTTTGAACTGTTTATTTTGCAGCTTAAGATAGGAAGGTAAAATTAAGGTCGATGGTTTAAAACCTGCTTTATTCGTGTCTGGAAGTAGGTACAAACCTTTAAAAGGGATACTAAGAAATAATAATAAATAAAACCAATGACAAAAGAATGTCGCTTACCTGTCATTATGACAACTGTCGACATTGTAAAGATGAAGAAACCATTCTGCCAATCGTCTGTGTTCACTTGAACCATTCCCGTAATCACGAGGAATGTTATGATGATCACAATCAGTGATACTTGCAGTCTGCTTTTGACTGTTACCCTGTCAATATAAATTAATGTTTTTTAATTATGAATGAACCTAAATAAATCAAAAAAAGAAGTAAAATGTGTGAGACACATGCGGTAGAAGTGAACCTTCACAAAACTACCTATCTCATTCTCTCGGACGCTAAATCCTATAGATGTATATGTTTGTCTCTTTTTAGTGTAGTTCTTTCGTTACATTGAGTTTCGAATCACAGCGGTTTTTCGGTTCAATAACATGGGAGATAAATATATATGTAATATAATTTATAAAATTACAGCTAATTTGCATTACTTGCTCTACATTTAATCTAAAGTCACAAATTTGAAAAGAGTATCCAAAATGCTATAATGTGACATTATTAGTGGACGACCCCTTAGAAAATTCTTAGTACAGAGACAGAAAAGCACTTACAGGTGTCCATAAAGTGAGTTAAGTACAAGGAATATTAAATTTGGTACAGCTGTTGCTACATTGAGATATGACGTGAACTCAGCTTGAAACTGCGTCTTGCGCACATCCATCGTCATATTCTTTGGTGTGACATCGCGGAATTTATACATCCAGTACTGAAACAAAATGTCAGTATTAATAAAATATATAATCAATTGGTACTGATATCTCCCTCCATTGTAAATCAAGAATGAATAATCACATATATCTTTTTTTTATGATATTTCAAATTAGCTGGCCCCCGACTTATGTTGCAAAGCGTTTTCGAATCGCCAATTATTATCTTAAGTCATACATCACTAAAAAAGAAATCTCGATTTTCCAAATTTCGTAGCCAAATTAGCCTACAGCCATCGCTATTTATCGCTAACACTTGAAAAAAATTGTGAATTTGGTCCAGCGGTTCTCAAGTGATGTGTTTACCAACATCATTTAATTTTTATTTATATAGATTGCAGTTAAACTAAAGGTCATCTTAGATAGCTGAATGCAAATGTGTTAATTACATACTAATGCTTGTTATTGTAACTAATTGCTGATAACATGAATACTGACAATAGAAACAAACATGGTTTAATATGACAGACTGACAAACTGGCAAATGGCATATCTGGTAAGTGGTCACTGCCATCTATTGACATTTGCAATATCAGAATGTTTTGTCAACCGTGAGACATGACATTGTTAAGGCTCCAGTGCCTGTAATTTCCAATACAAGTGCATTACTGATTCACGGCTGAAATGGCTATGGTTGTAGTACTACAGATTTAGAAGCAATAGAGCTCTTCATGCAAATTTTCTTACAAATCTGCACTTTATATCTATTGAATAAAATGTAAATATCATGGAATATCATCTTTTAGCTACTGCAGTTTAATGAACACAGGAAAGCATCACTGCATAGTATATAACAAAGTTGCTTTCTCTGTCCCTATATCCCTATGTATGCTTAAATCTTTAAAACTATGCAACAGATTTTGATGCGGTTAATAGATAGACTGATTGAAGAGGAAGGTTTTTATGTATAATACATGTGACATCCCACGGGAATGCTGGTAAATTATTTATAATTGCATCAGTACTTGTTATAGAAAAACCTAACTAGTAAATTTCATGGCTTATAATTGTTAAGATTTTGTGCTCAGTGTGTCAAATACTTTGGCTATAAGGGTATCTAATGAAGTATGATATTTTCATTGTTACACACTTAAACCAATTTATATGCTAGGCCTAGCCATTTTCGTTGAGAATGTGGTCAGTATTGTAAAGGAATTATTTGATTTGACCTTGGCCTTGTTAAGTTCTTAGAATCATGATTAACTAGTTGTCCCCTGCGGTTTTACCCACAATCTCATATACTGTAACATTTTTCCGCAATAAGTCTATATCGACGGGTAAAAGCCAACTTGACTCAACCGCCATTTTTGACGAAAGTAACATTTTTCTCAATTGATTATACTACTATGATGATGGCCCATGCACAAATTCATTGAAGCTTGCATTTAGTTTTAATATTCAACAACTTCGATGTGGAATGTTAAGAAGTTTAGATGCAGTATGTGTTTTTGGGTTTTAAAATTTTCATCTACATTATTAACAGACAGATAAAATATTTTAATAGATATTAATTTTACAGAGAATAGGTATATGTATATGTTGATGAGTCACTCTTCTGTACAATATAATATATGTAATTAATGAAAATACGTATTTTATTGGTAGTAAAAGTATCAGTCATCATAACGTTCAACATTGAAGCATTGGTAACATCATATAAGGAAGTAATATATTATAAGCAAGCATATTGTTATGATAAGGATATGAACTATCTTTCAGTGATTAGCTAATTAAGCTTGCTATCCAAAATATACAACAGAATGCTAATGATTCTTATTATCTATTAAAATAATAAAACAATTTATATTGTGACCTTCTTTCTAGGTCACAGTATAAATATTAAGAGATTTGTGAATAATAATGGCAAAAAAACCAGTTGGCCAATGGTTGGTAATTAATTTCTAGCTATGACTAATGATGTGTTATTGGAGGGTTGTAATTGAATAAATCAGTTTGATATTAATCACTAAAGGCCTAGAACCTCAGATAATTGATTACTATTATACTTTATTTTGTTTACAATTGTCTACCATAGTTTATTGGTAATTACTAAACAAACTATGTTATATATAATGCGTTTTTATTTTTAATTATGTAATGCCATTTAAAATTGTGTTTGATTTTAGGTGTAATGATTTTTTTTAAAAACCTTTTTTAATTTATTTACTTAATAATTATTATAAATTTAAAAAAATATTTAATCTATGTCAAGCAGGTAACAAATAATTAAAAAATGTATACTTACATCATTTGCAGTGATAAGAAAATTCCAAGGTATTATTGAAGTGATTCCAAATAAATAGAACAATATGTAAACAATGCAGTATCTATCTCGGGGTTGCTCTGTCGTGTCCAAAACCTTCGTGGAACATGAGTCTGTCACCAATTCTCGCTCCTCAGAATCGTCAAAAACCTCCTCATCATTTTCAATATTATCCACGCTTACTTCATTATCAACACTGACTGAATTTATAGAGCCTGTAGTTTCCATTGTTATCGCACAATTGAACACTTTTCAATTTATTAGATTTTTCGCATTACGTTTGTAATTTTTGAAGGTCTCCTAGTTTAGACGTAGAAGGTTTTTCGTTTGACGAGCCTTATTGTATTCTTTATTTCATTGTTCACAGAGCAAACGGCACGTACAACCTTTTCATATTTTTTTCTAGTAGTTCACGTAAAATAGCAACAGTAAAGTTTAACACACACAGCTCATTGCAGCTGTGCAGTGCAGTTTCTGTACTTACTCCTTGGCTCTGTCAATCAGCTGCCAGACACTCACTGACAGTAGAGATATCGATATAAAATCGATACATTGTGGAAATAAATTGAATTATATTATGATATAAGATAAAGTTTTTAGGGAATAAATTAAAATCTTAAGCAACGAATTGATTCATATTATATTTATGTATTTTAGCATCACTGGTGATTATTCATATCATTTATGCACATAGCAACTCATGCATACTTTTAAAAATGCACTGAAAAACAAATTCGAAAATCACGAATTAGCAAAAAATCTTTAAAAGTTAGCAAACCATTTTGAAATCAGAACTTTTTCTTACTATGCTTATTACAGGAAGGTGTAAACTTTCAAATATTTTTTCTAAATTAAAATATGCCACGAAACAGATCGATTTCGGAGTTACAATATACGCCAAATGACGTTTATATGAATTAAATATATAGGCTAGTTTAGTGGCTCATCAAATAAGTTTGATCTGTACCATTACTAAAACGATCCAAAAACTATTAATAATATACTGTATTATAATTACATATATTGAAACGGCCTTTACAGAGGTACTTACTTGCATAAACTCGGAGTGTTGCCGCTTTCTTAAAAAGTTTATTATTCATTGACACTAGATGGCGGTATTAATTATTTGTGAAACAAGTTTCCTTTTTTAATCTGTAATTTTTGGAGAAAAGAGTTATTAAATGATTACAGACTAATTTTGCAACATGAGCTTTATTTTCACACTAAAATATATGTACATAATGTAGATTAGCCATAAATCTGCTAAAACGTCAAAAAGGACTAATACAGCGTATAGTACCAACTCGCGAGTTTAGGTACTATCCATAAAGAATTGTCAATATATTATTGTATTAATTTCCAAAAAAAAAAAATATGAATAAAGTCGTAAGTATTTTCTGTACTTACCGAGTATATCATTTAGGTCAAGCTTACCCTTATTCTTAAAGAACCATGCTGTGTGTATTGCCATCAAACAGGAGCCGGTGCCAAACCATTGAGTAGCCCTACATATAGCTGTACCTTTGTGAATAATATTAAATGCCATCGTACTTTTAAATTCTGAATTGAACAAGTACACATGATATAAAACATTTAACTTTGACTTTTTGCCGAAATAATTAAATAATACACACATGATTTATTAAAATATGTTTAATAGATTTTTCGTTTAGTATGATACAATGATAATATCTTTTTCATATCATACTATATTCACACCTTATTACAATGTTGTCTTGTACAGTTTACATCTTAAAGCATTAATATAAAATTATTTATTTTAGCATACAATGTTTTTGTATAGTTAAAAATAAGAACGATAAAGAAACTAGAAAATAATAATTAATTACTTAGATAAAATAGTGATGTCAAACAAGTAAAAAATAGCAGTAGAAAAGATTAATATATTTCATAATTAATAACTTAATTTAATATTGGAAAGACTTTAATCTGATTTTATTTACAGCATACATCTCATTCAATTTACCACATAACTTACCTAAGGACGGACAATGTTTAACACAAAGTTAATAAAGCTGTTGTAATGTGTATATTTTTCAAAATATTTGAAAAATGCACAGAATGTAAAATCATATTTATTGCGATTGCATATTAGTTTGAAAAATAGCCAATTAATCGACTACGATTAGCGAATGTAAATCGACTTGACATCTTTGTAGGCCTACACAGCTCTATTTGATAGAACCGCATTTTTTTAAACAGAAACAGTTATTGCCAATAATTCCCTACAAAATATCCGTTGCCGGTAAATAGTTTTTAAAATTCAAGTTCAAGGCGACTCAAGTAAGGTATTTTTTATATCAAATTAAAAATAAATTATATAAATTGTTACTGTTAATTCCATGATGAGATCGTGCATTTCTGGTAATGTAATCACGCCTAACGATTTAGTGGGTACGTATTGTACACACACATTAAAACTAAGATTATAAAAGTTGGAATGATAGAAGTAAGGCACTAAGTTTCGGAAAAAATACATGTTAAATGCAAGAAAATAATACATAATATATCAAGACATCTTTCGTTCAGTCTTTTCTTTGCTTTACTCTCTATAAACGTTCTATACGCCTTTAACTTAATTTGTCCTATTCTTGTAGTGTCGGCCATTTGAGGCCTATTAACTACATCGCAGTTTCGAGAGGCTGACTGTAAGATCTACTGGCCTCTGTCATGGGTAGAGGGCTGGATTCAGAGTCCTCGAAATCGAAGTTTGTTTCTAATAAGGCTTCTGACTTAGACCTATGTTGTAACTCTGGGGATAGGTAGTCGTCGAACTCTCTAGATAGGTCTTGAGGGCTTGAGTCGTAGCTCGGCATGTTGTCCGATGGGGTCTCGTCGAAGTCGTGGGTGTATACCGGTGGGTGGGGCGGGCTCGGCAGGTTGTCTTCATAGTAGCGTTGTTGGTCTGTAAACATATAAAAAATGTTTATAATTGCATACTAGACAGGCTATACAATAAACATTATTTTTTGTACGTTGTGGCTAATTTAAAACTGAATGTGTTTATTAGCTGTGATAATATATTTCGGTTTGATTCCTGGCAAGGAAATTCTTTAAGTTTGTATGTATCCTACATAAAATATTGGAATCTAGCGAAATCGTTGTCGCTACAATATTCTTGAAGTTAAACTGAATGTAAGTAATTAATTACAGTCCGATTATGTTGGAGGTAGAAGAAAAAAAAATTAAAAAAGTACAGTAAAGGTGCAATATCAAATGCACCAACAATAAATTCTGGTTGTCAATTATGTTATTTGACAAAATCATACAAAGGTCAGGAAATAAGTAATTACCGGCGACATTATTCCTCTGGCCGAACGTGGTCGTCGGCACGGAACCAGCTTGCGGCTGCTCCGGCATTTTAGACCTTAGTTCCATCAAAAACGACAACTTTGGCTGCCCTCCATAATTAGGAGCCCCATACGGCCCATAAGCCTTGCTATCTCTTTCTAATTCCCTTTTCAAACTCCTTGGATCGTCCCTATCTAAATTTCTTAACGGTAATGTATCCGAAGTAAAATACTGGTCACTTGACGGCGACAGTGTGTCGTCGTCTTGCGGTGACCGTAGTCCCCCAGGGTGATGAATTATTGGCATCTCTTCAGTCATCACCGTGTTTATTGATGGTGCTTCACTCACTGGGTTAGATTGCTCTTTGTAACCTTCATTCCTATACGCTATTTTGAATGGTTGGTAATTGTTTGTTGGTACTGAGTATTCTGGGGTGGATGTTTTCTTCACGAATGTACTGTGTTGTAATGGCATAACGTTCGGATTGGGGTTATGGGCCTCGTAAATGTCAAAGCTTTGGTTGTCTTCTATTGAGGAATTAAATTGACTTTTCTCCATCGATTCCATTGAAGTTGTCGATGCGAGCATCTTTCTGTAGTCGGAACCTTTGGTTAAGGTTTCAGTTGACCGGGTGCTCTGTAAAGAGAGAAATGAAGGAGGTTAGGGAACGTTCGAGAACTCTTTAGATACCTGAAATTATCTATTAAAATAATTTGGTGTAATCTGTATCGCTCTGCCATACCGTGGAACGTCACCTGGCAATTTTAAATAATAAAGGCCACAATATTTTTGTTTACTACGGGAGTAAGATTAAGTAATAAATATCGTCACGCCCATTATCCCTAAAGAGGTAGGCAGAGGTCTCGGTACTAAGAACCATGTTTTACTAAAGATATTTTAAGTTCCAACGTGACACTGCGATCATAGTTTCACGGCCACATTACCAAGTCGGGTACAAGCACTACTTTCTGCCAACCTGGGAATCGAACCCAGAGCCGGCCATTCGGTATGTATGTCGAGCATGTTACCTATAGCGAGGCAATAGAATAATGGGTATAATGAAAGGTTTTTCAATAAAGCAAAGCGGAATAACATAGGAAGAACCATTACAGCTTTAGGACGTATTCATGTCACCACGAACATTGCATTGTCATTGTTTTTGTTACGTTTTGTGTTTGATTTTTAAATTGTGTGTTACTGTTAAATAAATTTATTTTTTAATTTTTTCTTACCATTTGCGCCATTTTCCTCCTATAAGCAGTATCAGGGAATCCTCCATTGATGCTGCCGATTGAACGAACGGAGTGCAATGATTGACGTATCGAGTTGCGACGCTCCAGTCGCTGTACGTGCCTGGAAATAATCAAAATTGAATCTTATTTTTAAAATGTAAGGTTCATATTTATGCCGCTCAACTGTCTCGTAGGCATATGTTATTGGTTAAAGAAACGAGATGGCAACAATAATTATAAATATCCGAAGATATTCTTCACACATGGTTACCTGATCCCAAGTTAAGCAGAGTGTACTGCTTGTAGTATGACTACCAGGTAACTGATATACTATATATACTACTTATTAAATACATACTTATACAGATATTTACACCCAGACACAGAACAAACAGACTTCACACCCGCGACCTTCGGTTTGGCAGTCAGGGTCTCTAACCACCAAGCCAACTGGCCCGCCTGAATGTATTTTTTATCACCAATTTCTCAAGTTCCTACCCAAGAATCAAAAGACATTACAGCTTGTTCCCGACATGCGTTGTAATACGCCTTTGCGGGTTATGGACTTATTTTTCTTATGGGCTTGTGGCTCTTACAACCCTAAGTCATTTACAGTGAGGGCAGATGGCGTTCTCAACCGAAGATTTTAAGCAACTGCGCACTGAGGGCGCCCCCTGTGGGGCTCGGACCTCGGGCTCAGGGCGTTGCGTGGGGCGTCTCAAAGAACTTTACTTATCTGACTGAGAGTTATGGTCTTGAGTCAAAATCTCTAACTACCAAGTTTGGCTCGTCAAGTCTTTTATACCAGAAGGGTCGAAAAACAAGCAGATGGTCCACCTTACCATAAGTGGTCATCGCCGTCTATGAACATTTGAAACACCATCGCTAATGCGTTTTCGTCCCTGAGACGTGAAGTTATAAAGTCTCATGTGCCTGTAATTTGTCCTAAAACACAGGCTTAGTTTAGACTCCAGATCTCCCACAAATAACATTTTTCTACCTACGATTACGACCATATCTTTGAATTATAGCTGTAATTTATAAAAATGAATAAATAAATAATTATTATTGAATGAAGAGATTTCCTACAATTATAAATGTGAACCTAAAAAAAATTATTATGTTTAAAGTTATTTTACATTATGTTTTAGCATTAAGTACTTTCTAATATTAAAATTTGTCGCATGTTGAGGTTTCCTATAGTTAACAGGGCACTTAGCAATTTTTTGTATCATAATAATTTGTATTTTTACACAGTGTACTTGGTGTTGGAAATCCTAATAAAATAAAAAATAAACCTATAGATACCTGTGCTTGGACTTGGAGTACCAGCAGATGAGGGCGGCGCCCACGAGCAGCACGGCGGCGGCGAGCACGCCGATGAACGCGACGGCCAGCGAGTCGCTGCGCCACGACATCGGGTCTATCGTTATCTTCGGGTCTGAACAAATTATTATTATGAACGTTAATGTATTAATAAATATCCTGGGACATCCTGTACATACGGCTATCTGATACCAAACTAAGCAGAGCTTGCAGTATGGGCATCAGATAACTGATATTTTACATAGGTATACTTCTTTTTTGAAATAAATACTAATATATTATAGATATTTACATCCAGACACAGAACAGACATGTTCATGTACACAAATGTTTGTCGTGGGTGGAAATCGATCCTAAGACCTGTGTCGTGGCAGAACCACTAAGCCAAGTGGCCCGTCGAAAGATGTTGATTCAAACACTTACCAATCTCACAAATAAACGAATTCTTCTGGTTACAATCGGTGACCTCAATATTGGAGAACGCAAATGACGTACACTGTGTGACGTAATCAATATGGTTGACCCACACGCGGTCGCCATATTGGAACCATTGGTTCTGGCGCTGAATGAAGTCGTAGAGCACCGCGTAGTTACCGGTCACGTAGGGCATTGATGCATTGTCAGACTGTTGGTAAGAAAAAAACAATAAGTTAATTCTCCAAAATAAGCACCGAGATATTTGAACATTCTAACTTTCGAGGCAGAGCAAGACATTTCTATTGGAAGCAGTTCCTATAAGCTGCTGTAAATTTTTTGATAAATAAAATTCTTTTTTTTTTTATACCACATGGGCCGACAAACAAGCGGACGACCACCTGATGTTAAGTATGCTAATATTAAAAATATAAAAGTGAGTAACGCTTTCACGACTAAAATACAATATAGATCTTGCTAAAATTAGGCACACACTTTCCCTATGGTATGGGGAATATTAACATTGCTAGTTACAGAACGCGAATGGCACCGCGGGGGACAGCTAGTGATGGTATAAATACGAAAGTTGGAAAGGATAGCCGGATGATGGTGATGGACGAACTACTAAACGGATTTGGATGAAACTTGACACATACATAGATAGTGTATAACCTGGATTAATACAGATAATACATTTTATCCCGGGAAAATATAATATCCCTCGGAAATGCGAGAAAAACCACGATATGTTTATAAACATATCAGACCCAATTTTCATTTTATTTTTTGCGTTTAAGCATATTCTAAAACGTGGTCAATTTCAAGTCGAAACCTAGGAGTTGCTCAATCAATCAAATCAAATATCAGAAATAAAGAAAGAAAGAAAGAAAACATTTATTTTGGACTCACACAGCATCAACATAGACAATTTCATTGACATTATGAATTACACATAGATACAATATAGCAATAACAACACAATCAATGTACACTGTGTGTACATACTGTATGATTATATTATTATGTGTATATATATATTATGTGTATCACAGGTGTATTTTTACCCATTTTGGTATGAAACCATAAAAAAAATTTTAATGCTTACCAAACAAAACAGCCTAGCCTCTTCATACGTCATCGGAGCACCGACGTACATATAACACGTTCCAGCGACCGCGTCCC
The DNA here is from genome assembly GCA_907165245.1 of Habrosyne pyritoides. Classification (NCBI taxonomy): domain Eukaryota; kingdom Metazoa; phylum Arthropoda; class Insecta; order Lepidoptera; family Drepanidae; genus Habrosyne; species Habrosyne pyritoides. The sequence goes on along the minus strand of OU015594.1, from coordinate 11,491,606 downwards.
ATCCAGGAGGACACTTTCCCCCTCCGAGCACAGTCAAGTTATTCATGTAATACGGTCTAAAGTCCACTTCGAGTAACAACGGGTTATCCGACTGATCTCTTATACGACCAGCGACTGCCAAACTCTCGTTGTAACTCCAGTAGTTGTGTTTCGCATCGATGCGCGTCCTCCAGAGGTCGAGAGAGCTGTGGATTTAATGTTTCGGTTCAAATAGGCCGGTTTGTTTACTTGCTTTTGTTTAGTAGGTGCGATTAGCTAATGATCAAGTTCAAAAGGTTGCAAACGAGGCATTAATTGTGCGATGGAGAACTTTTTAAATTGGTTGCTTCTTTCTTTCAAATTAATGTCATAGGACCGAACACATGGTTATCTGGTTTAATCTGCTCTAAAATAGAGAAAAAGTTTTAAGAGACTATCTCTTAAAACTTAACCGATAAAAAAACACCAATAGAAAGCTGCCAAAGGATATAAGCAAAGTTCAAGTTAAAGCGTAAATAAATAAGATATGTTAATCTACTAATTCAAATACGTTCACCAAATTAAATAAAATAATTCATTATTTAAAAAATATACAGTAAAAGAAAGGGTTGCTAAGTAGAATAGCTTGGAGTAAAACAAGCTGCAGTGATCGCATCTTTGTTTTCGACTTAAGTTTTTAAAATGTATGGACAATTTTTGAGATACTAATTATTGCATTTTGAAGAGGCAGCCATCGCTTTGCTCTACAATTTTTTTACAAATAAAATACATACAATTTGACAGCCCTAAACAAATTCTCCGTGCTACGTAAAGCCATCAAAGATTAATATCTTCTACTCTTTAAAAAAAAAAACTTAATACAGCCGAAAGCAAAGATTGTGGCGAATTGTACGGCCAGTAACATAAGCAGCTGAACATAAACAATACAAAACACGTGTACTTCAAAACTAGTCCATAATGTAAACATTTTACAGTGTACTTTTCCTTGACACAAATTCACAAAACATCTGTCTTATCGTTACTTAATAGAGATATTTGTTGTAGAAATTTGTATTGTAATATTGTATCTGTTAAGTTACTTATGTTAATGGCATTAAATATAATTTTTATAAATAGAACTTACCTCACAATATGTGGATTATAGTCAACAAATCTATGGTCCGAGGGTAGCCATGCAACAAAAACATGCTTATAAGTAAATAAAAAAAAATTATCATGGCTTTGAATTTACATGCATCGATGAATAAGGTACGTTGGACCATGTTATATTATAAAATGATAACGTCATTAGGGTAGCAATACCACTTAGTTAAAACACTTTAGTGACTTTTTACCCCTATGGGAATTAGGGACATGCAATTTTGATATTAAGGCGGCATGCATTAAACATCAATATCTTTAGCTGATTTTAACATTTTTACCAGCGAGTTGAAGTACTTTGGAAGACCTAAATCAAAAATATTTTAAATAGCACATGAGACTTCACAGCTTCATTTCTCAGGGTCGACACGCAGTAGAGCCCCTGGTGTTGCAAATGTCCATAGGCGGTAACCACATACCGACATGGACCGTCTACCTGTCAGCCAATCTCGACTAATATTATATTTTTTGTGTGTATATGGAAGGAAACTCCACAACCACTGCACCTATTTAAAAAAATCTTTTTCTAATAGAAAGCTACACTATTCTCGAGTGAAATAGGCTATCACGGGATACATTAAATCCTTCGGGAGCGCAGGTGAAACCGCGGGACTATAGCTAGATTAAAATATAAGACTAGTACTCACATTGATCTGTTAACAGTGATCATTTCATAATCATTGTCAGGGTTGAAGAATATATTATCCACGTAGTTCTGGCCGGCTGTCCCTGCGACCACTGTCGCTCTACCTTCCCGATCCAATGCGTAATTTCTGAAAAAAGCTTTTGTTTAGTAAAATCTTCATCACTACATAGTATAAAACAAAGTCGCTTTATCTGTCCCTATATCCCTATGTATGCTTAAATCTTTAAAACTACGCAACGGATTTTGATGCGGTTTTTTTAATAGATTTTTATGTATTATAGAAGGAAGGTTTATATGTATTAGTATCTACATTGCACCTGAGCGAAGCCGGGGCGGGTCGCTAGTCAATTTATAAAATCCAGTCAAATGAGAGTGTTTGCATATTGAAATAATAGATGTGGTTGCGTATTTGATACAAATTTTAAAGGATATAATTTATTATATTCATCTTTAATAAAGTATCTCTTAAAATACAAAATGTGGTGATCTATCTATTGGGATTGGATATTGAAAACAGGCGTGAAACTAATGTGGTCGAAATCTTAACTATTATTATGATAATATATAATATAATATACTAACTGTACCCTGCCACGCTCCGCTGTGGCACATTGTGATTGAATGTTTGAGAAATGAGAAACAAAACAAAGACGGTCGAGGATATGTGACTGATACAAAAAATAGAAAAAAACAATCCTTGAAGCGGATTATATATCATGCTAAAATTTCAGCTCCATCGGTGCAGAACTTTTTGAGTTTTTGAAGCGTACACAAACCAACATAACATTTTTATATATATACCTAGATATCATACGATTTAATTGACTCAATGGTTAATTGTATGATCGTATTTGTCTCTCTCGTTATCTACTAATCAAGGTGAGAGGTCCACTCTTTGAGGCGTCGTTGTACCGGATCCCCGACCAAATTTGTATTACAGTATGTAAAATCAGTACCCTTCTTGCTTCTGTTTGTTTACCACCTTCAGGAACATTATCACTTACGTATGCTCTGTCTCTCTCATTAACTACTAATCAAGGTGAGAGATCCGCTCTTCAAAGCCTCGTTGCACCCGAAATATTACAGTATACATATAAATGCTGTACCCTAGCTTTTGTGTGCTTACGAACACACTATCACTTAATATATACTTATAGTTATTAAACACAGCCTTTATAAAACTTACTTGTAAAAGCCATTATGCGAAGTAGTCTGATAGATGGGTAGTCGGACTCTATCGAAGCCAGACACCTCTAAGATTCTGAGGCCAGTATTATCATGTACATAGTTGTAGGTAAAGTTCGATACGACTTGACGTAACACGATGACGTCATGGAATGGAACCTTGTTACGTGTGAAGTAGTTACGGTAGATCGTCACTTCTTGGTACGGGGAGGATTGGCGACCTGGAAGAGAAAACTTCTGAGTAAAGTAGGCTAGATAAGTAGATGGAACATTTGGAAATAATGTGAGTACATGTTTTTATGACTGCAAATATATTGAGGAATGTGGCTCTTGAGATACTGTGACATCTTCCTGTCTAATTGTTGATAGTAGGCGTAAAGTTATATATGTGATTTGATACAACAACTATACAGACAAAATTGTCAGCAATTCGTTGAAACAGTATTAAGAGGTGTGCGCACATATTGGATTTTTTCAATAATTTTCATTTATCATTAGGTACAAAGAACAAACGCCTTCGAAGCGTTTCTATATCCATCTTCTAATTACGAAATAACTTTGGTAAATTGGGCCTAAGAAGGTTCTTGAAGAACGTGAAGACTTGGAAGAAAAAGGAACGCAATCGGACACAGAAAATTTAGTATTATAAATCTAAACTAAAATTTGACCACAGAATTTCATACAGCTATTTCTCTCTATCATACCTTCAACTTTAAGGCAAGGCATGTCGTGATTAGCAAAGAACAAGTTATTGTGAATCCATCCACGCAGTGACGTTGCTGATCCTCTCGAATCTGCTCTGACTAGAAGTCCTCCAACGTTGTTACGCATCAGATTATTCTGAAATACGAGAAATAGCTTATTTGGTATCATCATCCATTTAATTCAATTCTTGTATCAAACTTAACTTGAATATCGTATGTATAAGTTATTTTATATACTATATGCAAACATGGCACGTTGGGTCTTTACATCTCTTTGGTCAACACGTCTTTGGAGATAATAGGCGCCAAGATATCTTTATATTTTTTACATAATATTTTTTTCCACAAGACGGTAAGTGGTGACCGCCTCCTATGGACATTTACAACAGCAGGGGATCGCCAATGCGTTGTCGTCCCTGAGACTTGAAGTTGTTAAGATTCATGTGCCTGTAATTTCACCGGACCCTCTACCTTTCTAACCGAAACACAGTAATACAAGTGCATTACTGCTTCTCGGCGGAAATGGGTAAGGTGGTAGATTGTAGCTCTACGATTACTTACTCTAAACACCAAAGTTTGCGTATTCTGCACGTCCACCCTAACAGCGGACTGGCATGAAGTGAAGTTCCCATACAATTTCAAGCAATTATCGTAGATTTCGTTTCTAGTGATTGCTACTAGTGGATTAACTTCTCCTACTGATTGATATGTAATAGCACCGTCTCTGTTATTTGTGAATACACTGCTTGATATATTGTGCTGGACATCACGATCTGGAAATTATAATAAATTATTAAATATTGACGGGCCAGCTGGCGTGTCTTACTATGACTATCATGCTGCAGGTCGTGGTTCGATTTCCTCTCAGGTCAAACAGTTTTGTTCACGAACGCACATACATACACAATGCACTAAATGTGCATTTATAAACTAGTATCAGTTATAAGGCATGTATGGTACAAGCCCTGATTAGTTAGTTATATTTAGAATCAGATATTCGTGAGTAAATAATATCCCACGATATTCATAATTTTTTTTTTATTACAGCATCAATAGATAGAAAAATACACCCCGTAAAGATATAGAAGCTATTATTGCAAATCGAATTTCACATTTGTTTTATTCATATAATTGTATCATAGAAATTTATATTACTTACTGAATCCTATAGCAGATATCGGCAAAGTGACAATCTCAGCAATAAAACCATGCACCGAAGAAGCACCGTTGGCAAATAAGCTGATGCTTAGACTTCCTCCTTCGGTCCTGAACAGCTTTTTCTCATCGGGAGACCCATTCTCTAGGTAACCAATCATTGGTGCCGTAATATTATAGATATCACCATCATACAAACTTAAGGAATCTCTCTTGCCATAGTTCAAAGTGTGGTTAAACAAGTTGAATTGCAATAAACGGAACCCAAAAGGCTTCACTTTGAACATACTCTTGAAGATTTTCACGCAATTCACAGGGTTATTATCGTATTTGTAGTAAAGAAGAACTCTCTCTTCGACAATCACCATTTTGCTGCTGTCGCAAATGTCAATCAGTGAGAACAAATGATAAGGAAGATTAAGATCCTTCAATGGTGAGAAACTGGATTCTTCAGATTCTCTACCTTCTCCGTTCAGTGAAATAGCGCTTACTCCTTCTCCTAAAACGTCATTTACGGAATTGAACCTCATATTGATGGAATCGGTGGGTGATATCATATTGATGCCGTGGTGAGCGCATTTACTTATATTCACACTTTGTATCCTTGGATTTTTTATAATACTTTGCACAGCTGGGGACTTCTCATTGTGCAGAATACCAGCTCCCACTATTTGTACATGTAATAGTTCACTCTCGACTGCCTTCATTGTTTCGTGTGTTCGGTGGTCGTGGATTCTACTTTCGTATAGGGAATATTCAAATTCTGGATGAGCGAATCTTATGCCGCCCCAGTAGTCGAGATTCTCCTCTAAGTTTCTAGTTCCACAGTGAATGAAAACAAACTCTGAATCCCATTTGCACTCGTGTCTGTGACCGTACAGTTGTCCGTTGAGCCTGATCGGGCAGTCTTCGTAGCGATCTTCTGTTCCCACACATTGCAGAGGCTCTGGCCACGACCAAATCCTTGATAAAGAATTACTGTGGTACTCTACCCTACGGTCGTGAGCAAAGAATACATTAATCGGGTCGAAACCTAATTCCCTGCAGACAACTTGAGCATTTCTTTCCGTAAATCGATTGTCGCACATCGGAACCCATTGAAGCGTAGTTCTGTTGTAATATTCTAAAAAGCCTCCGTTATTTATTTCAACAATGTTATCGCTTATGGAGCAATTTCTTCCAGTGCAGAGCCGTATTGATTCGCGAACAACTAATGATTCTAGCTGTCTTCTATGCTTATGGTGACTTGAAGAATATTGTCCGACGTCTCTCTTCTCTATTCTATTTATTTCGATATTGCTTGCTGGAGTGATCGGTCTCATTACTATTGGTAACTGTCTATGGCCAATAGCTAGAAGTGTACCCATTACGAGTATACCAACATTCGGGGCAAATTCTAATATGACTCCTGGACTGATTGTAAGGATCACATCAGGCATTACTGTTATATCAGATTTTACTATATATGGTGCAATTCTACCTTCTATCGTTAGGTTAGATATAAGTCGACCTCCAAGTTCGTTAGTATCTATAGCTGTCTCAGGACTAAAACTGACAGAAACACTGGCTTCCATTCTTTCTTCGAGCAGATATGGTAAGTATGTGGCTATTGCGTGGTTATTCCAGTCATCGAAATCGAATATTTGCCTCTTTATTTCCTTTTCAATGGTGCTTCCCCACCAATTTTCTGTGACGTCTAATAGGTTATTGATTTTAGCTGTTCTGATGCCAGCTAGTAATGTGTATTCTAAACCATTATTTCCGAATAGATTTCGAGTCACTTTTACTTTTTGTATTCCCTTGAAACCTATGACATACGTCGGTTCGGCATTCCTGATGAGAGAGCCACGATTTAGTTGTGCCATGTGTTTGTTGTTCTTCACTTGATTATACACAAATAATGCATATACAAGACCCATAATTTCACTTTGGCTGTCCATGTGGAATTTGACCATAAATTGTCCGTTGTTCCTTTCTATGAAATTCCCATCAATCATCATCTTCTTTTCCATTCCTTGGATAGAAATCAAACCTGTCTTGCAATTGTTATCAGTAAATATATTCTTTGTTATATTAACCTCGGCGAAATGTCCATCAATAACTAAAGCAAAGTTCTGATTGTTTCGCCATGTATTATTGAACATGTAAACAGAGTGCGTGAAATTTTCATTATAATGCCATACATAAGGCAAAGCGACATCAAATCCACCGAATTTATTTCTTTCTATCGTATTGTCTTGCAAGACATAATGATACAAGTTATTTGAGCTTCTCAAATCTCTAGCAAAATGATGAATTCCGATTCCATTGTCAGTAATTAAACTACTATTGACCATTATTGTAATCTCTGTTATGTTACTCTCGTGAATATCCCAGAATGGAGTATTCACATAGATAGCTTCTTCTTTGTTGTGAGCTATTTCACAATTTATTATTTTGATAGTCTCATTAGCTTTTCTTAGGAAATGATCACCCAGTTCATTCAAGTATCGGTTATAGTATAGTGCTTTGACGCCTTTGGTATTGCCTTTGATCTTTGTATTAACAACTTGTAGTGTTGGGACTGGTCCTCTAACGATTCTGTTTCTGAGATTCTGTACTGGCGCTACAATCGTGGTAACGACTAACACAACTCCACCTAAAGCTGCTGTACCACTTTCGTAAGTAATAACGACGCCAAAAGTGTTACTTGTCGTTGGAAAAATCGACAAATCGCGGTCCAGACACCATTTACTGCTTGCTTCGTTAATATTTTGTGAATCATAAATACAGATGCTCTCTGTTGAAAAGCTGTGAATCGGATTCAGAAGTTGAAGACCGAGAACGTAGCCCGGATTACACTTAATATTGTATGTTTTGACTATACTCTCTCCATGGTGTTTAGTGAAAACTATATGCCTTGTTTCCCCATTCACCAAGCTTATATCAGTCTCATAGTCAGGTATCATTATAGGATGGTAATTCGACTCGTCCATATTAAATCCAGGATCTAGATTGAACCATCCAGCAATTTCCCTCTGTTGAGGACCAGTTAGGTGGGGATTATGAGATATACCCGCTAAGTTATTGTTTTCTATCACAGAACCATACACTTTTAATCCTAATTGCTTAAAACTTATTCCACTACCTCTATTATTGCTAAATTCTGAATTCCGTACGGTATTTATGGCATCAGATCCATATAAATCTGAGTAAAGGATTCCTAAACCATCATGGTAATTATTAGCTACTTTTACGCTTTCAAGACTATGTCGAGCAAAGTCTATTTGTAGCGCTGGTTTGAAGACATTTGAAGAGTAATCTAACAGGCCTGCTTTTTCAATTGTGACATATTGAAGATCAGATCTTTCAGATATCACACTGAATCTCAGACCAGCCCAGCTGGTTTCGTAACATCTAATGCCGACATCATTTTCGTGAGTACATGAATTTTCAAAATGCTCTCTAGTTTCTGCTCTACATTTTGTTATATCGTTATCGAATTCTGTACATTCTACGTTAGACAGTACAATATCTTCTGTCATACCAGCGCTAGGGATCTCATTAGGTTCTAGGAACCAATCATCTGGATTTAAAGCTAGGCCAAGTTGGTTACAAACTAGAGCAGCATTTATTATGTTCCATCGATAGTTACATACAGTACCCCATTTGTCGTCAACTCTAACTTGCAGTCTACCTTCATGTTGGGTTCTTCCTCCTAAAAGTCTGATAGGAACAATCGGTTCAACATAACCAGGCGTAGTAGGTTCTATACCTCCATCTGTCTCGTAAACACTATCATTAGACATAGTAATCTCTTCTTTTATGGTAAATGTGATATCATTCGGGCGTTTTCCTCTTGCTTCGAGTTTTCCTGCAACCATTATACCTATAGCAGGTGGAAACTTTAACGTAACTCCAGGTTGTAAAACTAGTTTGCCACCCGGACGTATGTTAATGTCTTTGTTTACGTCGTACTCGCCTTGCCTGAGTATTTCAATTCCTTCAACTTCGCCACCGACTACAAACGTGCCCGGTACATTGAATTGCGGTACGTATAATGAATTATAATTTATTTGCGTAGCGCCAGGGTTACTACTATGCAATAAGTACGGCATATAAACAATCTTTGCCAAATTATATCTGTCTTTTCTGTGAAATATTCTATTATAGACTTTCTCCTCTTCGCCGAAACCGAGCCAGTTGTAGGTACAATTTAATATTTTACTTTGATCTTCGACGTGTGAACCGATTTCATATTGCGCGTCAGGATTGTTGATAATATTTCTAAACACATCGATGTTACTCGAAGCTAAAACTATTGTTGCAGCAACTCTACTTCTTGGAGTCAATCGAGACGATATACCCTCTAATGGTTCGAATGGTTCTCTTATTTTATTATCCCTTAAGTAATTTCTTGTGAATAAAATGTATTGAATATCACTATAAGGCGACAGCCCTAGGTTGACTACAAAGGGACCTTTATTGCCAAAGAAATAATTATGCTGTATTCGAAATTGGGCAGGTAACATTTCAAATTCTTCTAAATATTTTCCATCTATTCGATTCATTATAACGATTGCACCATAATTCCCATGTTCAAAGTAATTAAATTCGATTCTTCCATGTACATTGAGAGCTGGTTGAATTTTCAAGGGAACCTTTAAATTTTGATAAAATCTGTTATGTCCTACTTGTAAATTGAGCATTTTAGTCGGATTATTTAATCTCCAACAGGTGGATACTTCGATAGTGCTTTCGACACTTGTATTAAACCAATTTCCTGTAATATTCACCCAACTGTCCCCACAGAAGTTACCATGCAGGATTCCTACATCGAGATTTTTAAATATTTCTGAATATTCAACGACTGTGGTTTGATTAATAGGTATGTATTCAGTCTCTTGTGTATTATTTAGCCACACTGCGACTCCGTACCCTTGATTGGAGCTCAATATACTTCTTGATACATTTCTATTTCCACCAGTCACCGTAATATTTATACCGTCTCCTTGATTGAAGGATATTCTACTCTCTGTCACGTTGACGTCCCCCGCTCCATTGACAACGTGAAGGCCAGCAACATGATTGTTGTTAGATATAGATGTACGATGAATATGAATCTGAGATCTTAGATTTTCAATCGCAACACCTCTACCATTGTTATCGGAAATTATCGTGTCAGTTATATTTAGGTCATAGGTTTTACTCACGCCCGATGTTAGTCTCAGAAAACCTGTAATATCCGTTCTAGTATTAGCTCGGAATCTTACGTACATGCGACTTGTGGTTGATGTCACACTCTGCGGCCTCGTGAAATTACGTATGCTAAAAGCCAATAGCAGTTTGTCCTCAGATGTTAACCCATCATAGATGAACATTTCACCAGTGTTATTCTGATTGGTAACTAGTTTCAGAAAGCTTAAGGTGAGCACGTGGTCAGATCTCGTGTAAAATTTTTGATTGCAGTCCCTTTCCATATTTGAATACCTCGATTGTTCTATCGACATTTGTATGGGGAATGTTTGACTAGGTGTGGAGGCCAATGTGCACAAATCGAACACTTCGCTTCTATCGAATCCCTCTTCAATATGCAATTCGTGTACCACGTATTTGACCCCGTCGCCGCCGTTATCGTGGATCAAGCAATTTTCAATCTTAGTCATTCCGTATGTAGAGTTCACATAGATACCGTAACCTCTATTGTTTTGTATCGTGCAGTTGTTAATAACTATGGGAGCGCTAGGTGACGTCACGTTTATCGCGTTAAACGCGGAGTTGGATATTTCGATGTCTTCCATAACTGGTGGTACTCCTATAATATCTAAGGCACTAGTGGCATTGTTGTCTCTTCCCATGCCTGCATTTCTTATAGTTACGTGATGGAGTCTAGACATCGATGTAGGAACGTAAAGCGTGTTAGCTGCAGTTAATATTCGTTCGTAAACAGCGTTTTCGTAGCGAATTCCTCTCCAATGCCTTCCAGAATTTCCTAGCTCGTTGTCATCATGGTGCGGTAGACACTGGATGGCTAGATCTGGATGATAATCACATACTCCTGAGCCCAGTTGTCTGGAGTTCCAGTCGCATTGAAAGAGGTCGTATTCAGTTCCTTTGCACTTGGGTTCTTCGAATAAGAGCCGAGCTCGCCTGCCGGGCTGCCGATCTATCCAGTTGTAAAATGATCCACCCATAAATCCTAGTTGTCTACATGCAGTTTCCATATCGTTGATGGTCCAGCTGAAAATAAATAAAATACATTTATTTTTTATGTGCATCCACATGATCATATATAAATATTCTTAATAGAAATTATTGTGTGATATGCAATCTATACACGTATGTTTAAAAACCAGAAGAAATTAAATATTATCTGATTTGTGTTCAAAATTCACATTTGGAATTTGGGAAATACTACACTGTTCTTGCACTTGAAATTTTGAAACAACTTACTTTCTTGAGTTCGTGCAAACAGATCTCCATTGTCCCCTATGTAACAGCTGAACCCTGCCCACCAGTATTGAGGGTCCGTCAACTAGACGAATATCTGGGAGTGTCTTCGGTGATTTAACTGGTTCTTCTGTACTCGTAAATGTTATCAGTTTTTGGTGTTCTCCCTGAAAATAAAGAGAAGGTATTCATTAAAGTGCTATAGGAACTATTTATTTTATACTTATACATAAATCGCAATATTTCTAAATAAATAAATATCCCGGGTCTTTCTTTACACACGGCCATCTGAGGCCAAACTAAGCAAAGCTTGTACTATGGAAGCCATAAGTGAACCATTTCTAAATGCGCACTTATTTAAATTATCCTACTGCTTTAGCAGTTTGACGATACGGTGAATAAAGTTTAATGACTTGTTTGCGTCCATGAACTTAATTCTTTTAAAGGGATTTATTTCACCGATGTTGTTATCATTGTTCTTAATAGGATTAATTTTGTCCTAGAATTTCTTTTACCCTATATTCTTTCTCCCTCTATCTTGCTACGATTCTTCTTTACCAAAGGTACCGTGGGTTCTTTTGCAGTTTCTTTTACAACATCGAGAAACTCGCGGAAGCTTAGAGTTAAGGTGGTGGTGAATGACGATGGCTAAGTGGTAGTGGTATATTAAAAACAAGCTTCTACTTTGGGTCACGAAAAATGAAGGCAAATTAGCACGTCGGAAGGGGTTCTTCATAGTACCCAGCTGATTGGTTGGTACCACACAGCAAGTCTATTGTCAATCATATATTAGTTTGATTCCGCTCTTTTGAGACTCAGATTAATTCTTAACTTTGGTTACACAACCCTTTACAAAATAAAGAAAACATTGAATACGGACTGTGCCATCGACTGTCATAGTACCTACGGCATACTTGCAAGCTAATTACAATAACAATTGCATGTGTTTTAATGCAAAACAATAGCATTGTTGTCGGTTTCGCAAGTTCAATTAATTGTGTGAGTTGGTCAAGCGGCGCCGATGGGCGAGCATAGTTAAAGAATAGGCGGATGTGAAATTCTGTAGTAGATTTTTGCAACAAATAAGAATTATTGTTTTAAAACCGTTCCAAGGGCGCGGTTTGTTGGAACGTGACCGTTTGAGTACAATGAGGGACTCTCCTCTGAGGAAACGCTCACTCCTCCTTCCAAAGTGTGACTTGAAAATGACTTACCCACACTTAAAAACCTGCTAAGGTTGGCTAAATCTAAAATGTTATAGAAAAGTAAACCCTATCCCGTTACGATAAAATTCATCAGCATCACCATTCAATTTATTTTATTATTTTTTTTTTATTAAAGGGCAACCAATTTAATAACCATTCGATCAATATATGTCAATTTAACCTGATAACAATATTTTTTCTGCTGTAACAACAAATTATATGGGCACCATACAATAAAGTATTGTTTATGCTCGATTGTAATCATTACTATCTTTTGACCCTTTAAAGGTAAATGCTTGAATTTTTCGCAGAGTGAGTTAACAACAAATATAATTACCTACGAATTATACGTGTCCCAATACGACAGTGGTGTTTTTTACGTTTTTTGATAGATTTATTTCAATTCGCATCTTTATATATTGTTATGGCGCCTCCCTTGTTTCTTTTACGAAAGAATTTAAAAAGTATATAATCTTAAATCTTGAGGGATGGTACGTAAAACTTCGTGTACGAGTCCGATTCGACGGTGCTCGCACTGCAGCACCATCTATTGGCGTAAAGTAAATTCTATAGAACCCTTTACGTAAAAACCTTCTACATGAAATACACTAAGCTGTGCCAACTTTTATAGTAACAGGTCAGACGGGGTTGGAGTTTATCTTTCTTATATACCAACATCTATTTTTACATATGTTTAATGGTATGTAGTGTAATGTACCTGCTCTAGTCACGCGATTCAGTAATGCAAAAGAATTTGAATAATTATGATGGATATTTAATACTGAATACGAATTTGTTTTGGAGTTGAAAATATGGGTTGTGCGGCGGATTTAGAATAAAAATGTTGTTTATTCATGTAGGCCTTCACAGGCTCTTATAAATCGTCTTTACATGGTTTCTTAAAAATATTACAAAGATATTAAAAAAATATAAATTCACAATAAAAAGGCTTAAATGGGAAGCTTGTCAGGAGAGCAATTCATTGCCAAAGATTATTATCTTCTAAATAATCAGATATACTATAAAATCCCTTTTGATATAAAGTATTCTTTACCGCCTTTTTAAATTTATGCACGGGTAATTCTTGTATATTTTTAGGTAGTTTATTAAAGAAACGTATACATTGCCAACAGTCAATTGACAAAGTCAGTTTTTGCGCTTAATTTTTTTCAATCAACACAATGACGTTACGGTTTTCACCATCATTTAGTAAGAAGATTTAATTCGGATGATTTATGTGTATAATACAATTATACTATCCCACTCAAGCGATGTCTATAGACATTTGCAACAATGGGCGCCTTACCTATCTAACCGAAACAGTAATACAAGTGCACTAATGCTTCACGGCGGAAATGGTTATAGTGGTAGTACTTCCCCTGACGAAATGTGCATTAAGAGCTCTACTTCTTTATTTACAAACGTTAATAAAGATCTATAAAAAAATCCTATAACAAAGCAGGCACATACATATAAAGGTATTAGATATATATAATTAGGATCTCGGAAACGGCTCCAACGATTTTCATTAAAATTTAGTATGCAGGGGGTTTCGGGGGCGTTAAATCGATCTAACTAGGATTCATTTTCAGAAAATGAAGTTTTATCCGTGTATTTAGGCAATGAAAACTGCTACAATGTCATTAGAAGGTAAGGTTTTCAAGTTAAATCTTTTGTGAGAAATACTGTTATTGGGAGCCCTTTATTATCGCATCTTATTCGCATCTAGGTATACTCGTATATGACAGTGCTTTAAAAAGGAGAATACGGTAGAAGTCACGTTAGTAAAGAAATACCGAGAAATTCTCGGCCATCCAGGTACTGACAATTAACTAAAACCTTCTACACTAAATCAATATCCTAACAGGCAACTCCTCACTGGCGAAAGGTCATTAGCTGCAATGACGTCATCAATCGGACAGCAAAACGCGTCGTGCGCCTACGCACCATCGGTATGCGCACGCGTCGATGCGCCCTTGCACTTCGTCGCTATGGCTTCCTGCCTTTTCATACACCCCCATACACACCGTCACGCTACTGACCAACTGTCATGTCGCTCAATTGGAATGTATGATATAATTTAACAAAACATATGGTCACAGGTGTCTCGTGACAAAAAAGCTTATGTCTCCATGATAATACGTGTCTTTCGCTAATATGGTCAGGACCGGTAGTCAGAGAATAAGGTTTTGAGGACATGCGAATATCGAGAGAGAGACAAAGAAGTAACGTCCAAGAGTCCAAATAATAATCAAGATGGAGTTTATGGTAAAACCGTTGAAATTCAAACTCAAACGACTTATAACACTTTATAATTCTTAGCACGTCACATCAAATATTTTAAGGCAGGTCCCAGACGTCCGTTAAATCGTCACGCATGGTCGGCTATCAACGATAAACGTATAAAAAATGAACATTACACCATCCGAACGCCGCAGTTAAATTTGAGAAGGAAAAGGACGAACCAAGGACGGTGTAGTATTTACCGTGGTGACTCAAGAGAGCGTGACATTCCGTAAAAAGCCTGTTTCGTATATTAATTACTATGTAGGTTTTACTTTTGGAAATATCAGGGTAAATTATGAGTCATTGTAGGTGTTTATAATTACAAATAATGTTGTCTAGCTGAGCGATTCTACAGAAATAAATAAGACTAGCTGTCCCCCGCGGATTCACTTGCGTTCCGGATAAAAAGCAAACTTTAATAAGTTAATACTTCAATTGCATTATAGTTTCATCCAAATCAGTCGAGTAGTTTTTGCGTGAAAGAGTAACACGCAATACTCAAAAACTTTTGCATGCATATATAAGACAGTTTTTATCATATACATTTACTTACTCGGCCTCTTATGGGATACTTTGAATAAAGAACGATGAAATATGCGTTTATATAAATCATGCGCACAATAGAGCAGAATTCACACAAGAACAACCGTACTTTTAAAATGTACCCACCGCAAGTTTTATATGTATTAGAAAAAAAAGGCACGATTTCAAAAAGTCTAAAGCTTTGTTGATGTGAGAATCCAATGAGTCCTTTGACCCCTTTCATATCCGTATTCCTCTATTATGATTTTACCCGTTTATTTATTTCACTTTCCTTTTCTTTTGTATGACATTAAATTATCCAAAGTAACTGATCACGAGATCATTCTGGCAAGTATCTGTATACAATTTTATTTTATTACTTTTAATGTGACCACAAAATATTGGCTAATCTAGAAAATAGCAAACATGTTGTGGTTACGCGCAATTGCAATAAATTTTATTCCGAGCTATTTATTGAATTCGATTTAAATAACATGTTTTTAATAGAGCAGAAAATTGTTCAGCACCTACCACTTATTCTGCTTAAAGTCAAAGTCACGGGACCGAGTTATAGAATAACTATTTAATCTCAAATAGATCGTATTACGAGATGACTTGCTAGAGCTAGGTCGGCGTGATGGATGGCTGCATTGATGTAACTATACTTTTTGCCCCGTAATGTAACTAATATAATATCAAATACCCGTTGGACCAGTACGGTATTGGCTAAAAAAGGCCCATTACCTGCCTCTGAAGTTTGCGTTCTCTTGGAAAACTCAAGATATTTTATGTTTTTTATAAAAAATATTTACCATAGTATCTACCATTGGAACTACAAAATAAATAAATATTACCCTTCGTTTCTTGAACTCAATAATTGATTTCTAAAGTTTTCAGTAGTTCGAAGTGGACGCAAACATTTGGAAGTTTGCCGTGTGTAGTTCAATATATTTTCACATTATACCAATAGATATTATGTTTCTTTTCTTCATTTTGATCCTACTTCATGATCAGCTTTAGAATAGACTAGTTTCCTTTTTCTTCTTCGAGTAGTAGAGCTCTTAGTGCAGAGTTCGTCCGGGGAAGTACTACCACCTTACCCATTTCTGCCGTGAAGCAGTAGTGCACTTGTGTTACTGTGTTTCGGTTAGAAAGGTAAGGAGGCCGGTGAAATTACAGGCACATGAGACTTAACAACTTCACGTCTGAGGGTCGACAACGCATTGGCGATGCCCTTAGTGTTGCAAATGTCCATAGGCGGCGGTGATCACTTACCATCAGGTGAACCGTTAGCTTGTTTGTCGGCCCATGTGATATAAAAAAAAATATATATATACAGTATGTAACAAAAACCCTGTTATTCCTTTTAGGAACGTTGTACATTACCTACAAGCACACCATTAATGATATTAGAATTTAACAATTATAAACATTGGCTAGTACAAAGGTCAAAATCAAATAACTATTAAAATCGACACATTGAAAAAAATGTTTAGAGTATCTGATTTTACAAATACATCTTTATTTCGCTAAATAGCCTACGAGCTCGGCGGCTTTCTTTGATGCGACAGAAGATGCCGCTAAAACGTAGGCGCGTGCCTCGTATCCCTGCCACGTGCCTTCCTACCCCTTTACCCCACCACCCGCCGCCCTGCGAATCATAAGCGAATTCCTTAGTCTCCCGCGCAACTTACTTTCGAACGGTTGTTATTGTTGACCTAGTGAGTGACTTGTGTTTTGTTTACGTAAGATCACCTGATCTGACGCCCTTCGATTGTTTGCCTCTGGGGTACTGTTAAGCAACAGGTGTTATAAAACCGTGTGATACGGAGGTCGAAATGCGTTCACGCATAGTAGCAGCATTTGACCACATCAAGTTCTATAGCTCCATTTTACAAAGCGTACGTGAAAATATTATTAGGCGTTGCAACAAATGTGTCGAGGTACAAGGTGGTCATATTGAACAGCACCTCCGTGGCCGTCTAGTAGACATTATAATAAATAATACATTAAAATGCAAGTAGGTACTTAAGGTTTTGTGTGACAGACGCGGGGACTTTATTTTGTTTATGTAAAAGTGTTAAATGTACTTATAACAATTATCAATTGTGCATAAAAATATCGTGTAAACCAACATTTTCAAAGATTCATTCGTTAAAGTGATAAACAACAGCTGACAAAGTCGTGAACTTGTGTAGAAAAAATAGGTAGATAACCGGCGCGGCGCGGCGCGGCGGCACCGACAAAGAGAGGCCACTCTCTTTGTCGGGTCGGGTAGAACTTCTTCCTATTATTTGTGATTTCGGGTCATCGCTTCATGCAGAGGTAAGATATCAGAATAACATTACAAATATTAATAATTAAATATTTATTTTAATTATTTGTGTTTACAGTTTATTATAAATGACTTCCTTTATTACGTATGTATACCGATTCTTAAAACGTAGGTAGAAGGAACAACAGGGTTTTTGTTACATATTGTATATATATATATTTCGGTCTTCTATGAAATCTTTTTTAACACTTCATCTTGTGTTGGCAATACTTTTCTAACAATGAAAATTAATCGGAAACACAAACAAAAATAAATAAAAAGTACTTAAGTTCAGTAACCCTAGACTTATGTAGTACCACAACAGGATCCTTTGATTATTTCACTACTACAACCATATTTAAAACTGTCGGTTGTTCTTTCTAACGGAGTAACGGCTTGAAGTTAATCAGAAGCTTCTACTCTTCATTACCACGCCAGGATAGGTGGGAGTCATTAAGTCGGTAACACGACCATCTGAAGTCATTTGTATCTCGTTTCAAGACATACAATCCTTTTACATCAGGTTTAGATGCGCGTCGGGTGCCCGTTCATGGCAAATTCCATTGGTTACTAACACTTCCTGCCTTTCAAGAAGACACTGTGCGTGGAATCTTAAATAATGGGCGATGTGAAGTAAATATGGAACAGCGATGTTTGATAAATATGAAGAGGTACATAACATATCTTTACGTTGAGGCAGGCAGAGGTATAAGTAATGAGACCCAAAGTCCACCGTAGATATTTTTGAGCCCCAACGTAAGTAAGCACTACATGTCACTTATTGTCACCGTCTCTCGGGCTTTCCCAATCTCGTACCTTCTCTGACCCGGGAATCGAACCCAGAATCCAGGTCCCTAGCCAAGGTTTATACCACTTGACCCCCAAGGCGATAAGAGCCAAAGACCCCATTGTAAAATGCACTATATCGGTACTTACATGGCACTAGTGCCGGTGCTGGTGTCCACCTAAAGATAAACTTTATTAAATCGATCTCCCTGTCTATTTCATTTAGGTGAAAAGAGAAGCTAAATTAGCTTAGTCATGTAAAAACTCGCTTTAAAATCGCGTAATATATGAATCAGTGTGTGGTTTGATTAAATTCACAGAATCTCCTCACACTTTTGAAATACAACGATTAATATGTTATATGTATGTATTTAGTTTGACGCACACAAAACACAGATTTTATACGCACACGGAATCGTGAAAATATTCCAAATTCTAGCCGAGTTCAAAAAGTAACACAGTAACTTTAACCCAATGAATAAATATTTATTATTAAATAAATAGTTTTCTGACCCAGAATGCGGCAATAGCAATTTGGCAGAAAGATTAGTAGAGAAATTCCCTTATCGTTTGGCTGGACAAGCGAGCCGTGCTTCCGCCGATTTCTCCGCTCGAGTCGTGCTTGTTACTCGCTAAGTAATTTAAACCAATGCTATTTATTCCATCCTGGGTACCCATGAATTATCAGTCATGCTATGTATTTTATTTTATTGTGAATATAGGTACTTAGATAACTAAAGTAGCATCAGTTTATTATTTCGAAAGATCAACACGGTCTCATTATCTAGACCTCTTCGGGGATAATGGGCGTGAAGGTATGTTATGTTATTCGCTAACAAATGTCAAATATATTCTGCCTGACATGAATTTTCGATCTAGTTGCATAGACCGCAGTTACGAGAAGACTGGCTATACTATCTCTTATTATAATAATAATACGACAGTAATTTCTAAGCGAAAAGACCCTATATTTTAACAAATCCGCTGTACGCTTCTTAAAATATTTAATTGATTTCAAAAAGACGATGCAGTAGTTCACGATACAGTGCGAAATCTACAGGATGGACAAAAGATCTCCCCATGCAAAACTGCAGTTATAAAATCTTCAATAACAACAGTGTAAATAATAGGTAACATGGTTAATCTATAACTAGCCATTGTACCATATTGAAGGACAGCTAATAGCTCCACTAATGGGAGGCAATCTGAATTACGGAGCGTCTGACCTCCACCAAGTTAGGTACAGTTAAAGTTCATTGTTCTCCTCGGAGGTGTCAAATCGACTACACGATTCGGTGCGAAATTTAATTTCGTAAATACATTAATGTTTAGAACAATAACATTGCATTTCATAATTTCCAGGAAACTTGTGAAAACCTTAAGCTATATTCAATTGGGCGTTAATACATCATTACTTAGTAATGGGCCAGTCGATTCTCAGTCCACTGCACTCACCGAAAGTCTGCATGAGGGTGTAACTTACACCTTCTAGTCAAATATTGATGTGCATGTTCGTTCATTGTCTGGGTTTGTATCTATAAAAAGGAGGTATGTTTTTAAATATAACTTTTAAGTTAAGTAATGTCTATCCTATTATGTAGGGAACATAAAGTATTGTAGCAAATTAATAGACATAACTTTGTCTTTGGTAATGTTTTATTAGGACCGAAATTTACTTCAAGCAAATCTAGTGGGTACTAGATTCACTCCTTTTTTATCTCTTTTTAGCCCCTGGCGGCCTTTAGACACCCCTACGCTGCGGCGAGCGAAGAGGACTCTCAACCAAGGGTAATATTAAAGCCATTATACTGTACCATTTAAGTAGCACAATAAAACATGATGTCAGTCGTCCCATGAAGTTTTAATGGGTCATTGTCATTGATTTCAAAATCCAATAGCAAAGGCTGCATGAAGTTTAAACACACCAAAATGCTTGGGGTTAACATTTAATAGAGGTCTACCTTGTAATATAACAAAGGCCCTTAGTACAATGGATCACGAAATCACGAAACTGACACTGCAAAAGCATGAAATAGGTATTGTACCACAGACGTCTAGGTTGTTAACCCACGACGCAGTTCTGACACGATTCTTTAGCGATACGATAGATGTAGCGTGAATTCGCTCCATAAATATATTTATGGATTAAACCAATATCCATAATATCTGACAGCTTAAACTACTTCTGCTGGAGTTCATTTTAAACAGCATTTGATTTTTTTGCAATAAATATTTGCTAAATATCTAATATTTTACAAATTCCGTTGTTTTATCCACCTTCCCGGGTTTAATGTATCCCGTGATAATAACAGCCTATAATCCATCAGGAACAATGTACCTTCCAAGAGTGAAATAATTTTTCAAATAAGTGCAGCTAATTCGCAAATTACCCTCCACAAATAAACAAACTTACAAAATTTTTCTTTAATTATCAGTATAGATTTGGTTAACATATGCCGCATACCTGAACTACTCCAACTCGGACGGTGCCAACACCTGTCTGTAAACTAATTATCAAACAGTTGATTCCCAGATGTACCTCCGCTAAATAGCGGTGAAAATGTCACAACTAAATGCCAGCTTTTACCATTGACAAGAATTTTTCATAGATCAGTATAAAGTTGGTCTGTTTGTCACGCTTTTCACGAACGCAAACAGAGCGCAACGATAGTATCTCTCGTGCCAAATGTTCGTCGGCTTAGCGAGTGTCGCATATCGTGTTTGTTTTGTGAAATATGGTTTATGAACCTGCTGTCTTCCGTATCGGTGTCTGTGACCTTCCCAGACCGTATATATTTTTTTATTGGTTTATTTAATATACTGTACAAAACACTAAAACGTACATGTAGCCACATAACGCAAACCTCAAGGGGTTTATCTGTAAGTGGCGAGGTCAGTTAGTTTTCTCATATGTCTCTTTCTTAATATTGCGAAGGTAGAGTTATTTTCGATCATTGATGATGCGTATTCTTTAGTTGCTTTATACCAATATATTTTATATTAAGACCAATTTTGGTTCCTTTATTTCCTTACTTTTGCAAACAAAACTAAACAAATGGAGACAACGCAATGGAAGAACGTTACGTAAATCTTTCTTAGAATTTTAAATCAGTTTGATTTAAAATTCTAATAATCTATACATCATTTCTTGGATGTTTTTCTACATCCTCTAACACCTGCCTAGCTTAACACTAATAAATCAGTTTTAACAGAACATTTCAAAGCATTACGGTGTTCATTGTGTCAGCAAAAGAAATGACACAATAGCCTTTGTCCTGGATGTTTATCCTCCAGAGCATTATACAAGCACATATCATTAGTTATTCAAATCCAAGAACACTTTGAATTCTTTACATGCTCCTTTTGGGGTCAGCTGTAAATCAGACTTATTAATCCTTGTTTTAATTGTATTTAGTGATTTTTTTTAAATATAATTTAGTCTTTATATAACAGGATTTAGAAACTGACGAATACGAGAAAAATGAGAAGTGCATTCAAGTTGTGCAAGTCGCAAGAATGCGGCGCCTCGACGCCGACGGGTGAGACGTCGCATTAAGAGATGAATGGAACAGCACGTAGCATTTTACTCATGGCTAACTTCACGGTTGTTAGCTCAACGCATACAAACATTTATACAAAGGAAACTGCATTGGAAGTATTAACCACGGTATGTGAGAGTTACATAAAATTGTGGAAGTTTATATGTAATAACGGAATTTTTAGCTTAACATCTTTATTCTTTGTTCGTTGATGGTCTAAAAAGGCCGTCATCTGAGAGGTCTAATGTATAGGTTTTACTGTTAGGGCCCTTAGGGGAGAGGAAGTAATAGATGTTATTTTTTAAGCTATTCTTTGTCCATTACAGCAATCATGAATATGCTAAATGTTATTATATCGTACGTACATAAATTACGTAGTGGCTTAGCAATGACTCTTGCGCAACCGAGCCTGTCTGTATGCACTGGCTGCACTGAGTGATCTTTCAAAAGTAGGTCTTGAAGCATTTTAGAACTCGAAAGTTATTTTTGTTTGATGTTTCGTTGCGCAGTAAACCGTAAGTGAACTTTTATTAATATCGTAGGTTCTCTAATATACTCACAACACGTAACACTGAAGTTATTCATAGTGAAACAAGATTCAAAATTAATTTAATTTCTAAGTTCTTTTCTTCAAGAGTTTATAAAATCTGATTATACAGGCTGACGTAAGATTAAAGAGGTTTTTGAAACATACGAATTATCTTTTTACTTTAAATTTAACTTTCCAATCGTGCGAAACGGTTAGTTGCATAAAACGAGGCGAATTGTAACGTCCATAATGCGTTTGACAACCTCTCACGAAACTCCAGTTACTGTAAGCACCACGGTCCATTGATTTCAGGCAGTTTGTAGATCAAAAGCTCGACAACGATCTGACGAAGTGACAAGGACCTTTAAATATCTTTGGTTGTGCAAAAAAGATGCGGTCGTTTTGTGTTGCTCAGTTAGACCAAAAGAAAAGACATGTTTTGTGTTCAACAATACTCGTTTTATGATCGTAGTCAAACTCTTAATGCGGCCAAAACTAATATACAATCCAGTGATGTAGATTCCTAAATTGAAGATTTTGCATCGGGTGCAAATAATAATTTCAGCAGTTAATTGGATAATGGGATCTATCACTTGGGAGGTATTAGGTTAATAAGTAATAGTGAATCTCTTGATTTTGATCCCGATTGTTATGTAGCATACCACTACATTTTTATGTTTTACTTTACGCCTGATTAAGCTTATTTCAGGCTTTGCTAACCGGTTTTACCGCTGCAAATACTTTCCATTAACGTTATTATTTGCATGTGTAAAACATGAGTCACGCATCCTGTTGCATCCGGTAGCATATAACAGATAGTTCACCCCAATGCAACAATGTACACTATGTACAATATGTTGCGGATATGATTGTCTGTTATCAAACTACAATCTAAGTATGTTTTGAAAAATAGCTGCGAGAATAATCATTTTGTTTGTAGTTTATAGAATTTCCAACAACGTGCATATAAGTGGGTACAGATACACATATGACATTTAAACATCAAAACCTCACGTCTTTTTGTGATGGCTACAACAAACGCAACAAGACACGAATTAAACTAGATAGGAATCAACGAATCGGAGTTCCCAAAGAGGGAACATACCGTTAGCTTATAAGTATGTACCAAGTTTAATGCCAATGGTGTTAGAGTAAATCACAGGTGGCGATCCAAGGGAGCATGGCAAGCGTAGAGCGAAGCGGAATAATAGCAGGTCGCGTGACGAGATCGAAGTGATATCGTCAGACATTGAACTCACTCCCGCTGGTGAGGTTTCCAGACCGCTTCATATAAAGTGTAACAGTGATCAGATTGAAGGAACTTTAGGAGAAGGTAAATCGATTATAACATTGTTTACGAAATTGATGTCGACTTAAAATATAGGTAATAATAAATATAGGTAATGTAATTTGAGTATCGCATTTGAATGAGTTGTTTGCTTGAGGAAGAATTAGGTCAAATGTTTCGTCATCGCTTCCGTTCCAAAGTTAAAGACACGATTAAAAAGGTATTTAAGTAATGAAAAGGTTAATCATGAAATAGTTTGCTATGCCGAGGTTCTTTTCTCATTAAGCCAGGGATAAATGAAATCCCTGTAAACTTTCAGATTTTGCTCAATAAATAGGTATTCGCACTGTTCAAGACACAGCTCACATATTCTTTGTTGATTTTAATAACAAGTCATAAATTATATAACGTTCAGAAACCGACAAGTCGAACGGTGTAACAGACCGTAATGACATTGAAGCCAGCCTAGAATTGGATGAGCCTAGCAATAGCCCGATAGAGATCTTGACAAGTGGGCGAGCCAGTTTCAGGCAATTTAGCAGAGTTCCCAACGATTTATTTTATTGAATCGCAAGGCCTTATACATGAGTTTGCGATTTAGTGGAAACTTCGTCATGTTGTAGTAAAGATTCTCAGAAATCAATGGCGTAGGGGAGTTATATACTTTACGTTAGAATTTAGAACTGTCAACAAAATAGTAAAGGTAATCTATTGCTCTAGGTTTCAAAGTACTAGGCTTAAAAGGTTCACGAATAGTTACTGGGTTAGAATACCAAATATAGTACAAAAACAGGCGGCAAGCTCAGCAAATATGCTTTCCTGTGTCAGATGAATGTGTATAAGGATACGATCAAGTGGTAATGTGTCTGTAATGATAAAGAGCTCTTCTTGGGCCTATTAAAAGCTCGTAATGCCAGTCAGTTGACAGCATAACTGGACTGCAATTTCGGTATAACAAGGGCATTTACACCTGGCAGGTTAATTGTCACGTGACCCAAACATGCTACGAGTATGTTTGGCTGCCCAAGGACAGAATCTGGCAAGTGCTTTAATTGCCTGAAACAATTTTGTTAACTGATATGCTAGTTATAAGCCCCCAGGGTTTGTATTAAGATTTCACAACCTTCACGATTCATATGTAAAGTAAAAGTGGCTAAATCAAATCCGGTTTGCATGTAACCCGCCTACACTTGACTAAAATCGATCCTTAAGCACTATTTCAGAGGTTTCCTCGAGGCAATGACGTGCGTGACTTGAATTGCGTAAGATCGTATCTGATACAACCTAATTTTGTTGGCAAAACCAATGGTGTACTGTTATTCGGGCGTGCCCTCGAAAAAAACCTAAACAATTGGCCGGCTGCTGAGAGAAATTGTAAGTTCACGTAGCGATTCGATGATTCCGATGACCGCTCTATTTTTTTTAGGCTGCCTTTAAACGTAAATGATTTTCGATATGGCTATTACCCACAAAAAAAAATTGCGTTCACTTGGAAAATCTGTACATTATTAATATTATTTTAAAGCATTTTAAATTTGTCGAATAATACACAATAATATTACTTTACTTTGTAGTCAAATGATACGTAATTAAACAAGATAGCATTATTAAAAAGCACTTTTAATATATTTTAGCATAACCATTAAATATATTAAGTTTTCAAAGTGAACGCAAACAGTTTTTGCTGTGTGTTTAGACATATTTAATGTCAAATGTACATGTGAATCATTTCTATCTTTACTTGTTAACACTTAGGTCCAATGTTAGCTTGACGAAACTCAACGACTGAAATTTCAATGCCTACTTGCAAAAATCTACATCAATCAAACGATTTTGGATCGAGTTCGAATACTTATTTTGACCTTTATCGTCTCATAAAGGGAAACAAACCAATCCCCACATTATAGGGATTTTGAAAACTATAATGTACATAACCATTTGTCAGTAAAATAATTATACGTCGTCAACAAATAATACATTAACGCTTCTAAGAACGCTATCAATCAATTGGAAGGTGGCTGATAAGCGATAAGGATATGAATAACGGAAGTAATATGATGCTGTTAAAACAGGTACGGCAATCTATAAACAAAGACGCCACGAGTGACTCATCTAGACCACTCATAGACAAGTTTACTAGATATTACGTGGAGAGAGTTGGAATATTTTTTTCATAGACATCTTGTCGTCATAAGAGAATCGCAAGATCTGAAAATACTTTCACTAACGTTATGTTTGAGTCCAATGTATTTGCAATATTAGTTGTGGTTTAGTCTTTCAAAATTCTGGAGATGAACCATACATTTTAGATGGAATTTTTTGGACCTTTGACTTTCTTTCCATTATTTATGTTTGGTTTAAACATTATTACACATAATTATTAAACATTAAGCAAAGGTTTTAAAATTTTTTATATACGAGTACACTTCACAACAAACCATGCTTGGATCCGACTAATAAACATTTTAATGCTCCCACCATATTGCATATCTAATGACCATAATAATAATCAAGGATACTTAATATTGATCTCGCTGTAACTATGATCGACTTAATTAAATGTCACTTATGTAATGACTCATAAAATTCCTATAAAGTAATAAATAAACCCACAAACTTATAAATGATTCATTATAATAAATATGAATGATTTTTAATAATGTGTCTATGGACGGAACTGGAGATCCGACTACTAATGAAGAAGTTTCACTTGCCCTTACTAATTAACTCTAAATAGTAAATAGCCTAACATTAGTGTCAAGGGAATAGCGTGTGATTCATAACAAAATGAATGGAAAATAAATAAGCGTGTAGTTACATACAATATCCATGTAGAACGTAAAGCTAACATCAACTGGTTTGTCATTAATATTCTTATTGTTCAATGATTACTTAAGGACGTACGTAAATCGTACATTCTATTTAGGGTTTACGTGGATTATGGTTGGTCTATACTAGTGTTCCTAATTCTAAATCATTTTTATAGCAGCACTCAGCAGCTTATGTATCCAACGATTCATCTTTGCTGACTTGATAATTGACACTAGCTACTATCTCATGTATAGGTAGAATCTGATAGGAAGGATGTAATGTATTATGACACGGCATATGCCATTGGGGAATAAGAACAAAAACTTCAGTGTTTAATTAATAAAACATTAAATAATTATCTGTGATGGGAAAAAGGGAGTCCTTTTTGCCGTTAAACCGTGAGATAGTAGCTAGTGTCAATTATCAAGTCAGCCAAGATGAATAGTTGGATACATAAGCTGCAATGTGCTGCAATTGGGAGTCCAATTCCCAGCGGCGGCCTTACCCATTGCGAGGCTCCGGGCGGCAGGTCATTGTGAGGCCCTTTGTCCTTCGTGAAAAGTATGTGATGCGAAAGTAATTCCGGTTGTTTGGTTTAGGTATTTGTCATGTTTGACAAGAAATGCTAAAGTTATACAAATAAATAAAATTTGAAATCCATTTTTTTTTATTTGTTTGAGTTGCGCGAGGCCCCTGCAAGAGCGAGGCCCCGGGCGATTGCCCCGTTCGCCACCCCCTAAGGTCACCTCTGCCAATTCCAATCAGTATATTCTGTAATAAATAGCACCAACAGCACTTTGATTACTTTTCAAGCTCGAACAAAAATTGTTAACGTTTTCTAATCATTCGCTACAGTCCTATAGTGTAACTAGGTGAATCCAGATAACAAACGGCTACAATAAAACTCAAGAGCGTGAGCAAACAGAAGTTTCACTTTTCCTACATGATTCATTACATATATGTAACGTACATACTGAGTCACATTACAAATCAAGCGTGACACTCATCAGAAATGATGAGTTAAGACAATAACTTAAAGAAAACTATATAGTATACATTAGAAGGAAAACATAGAAATGTTTCTGGAACATGACAATGCTGTTGAAACTTGTCTACCCTGGTCCCAATCATTTAGAGTCAACGCAATTTGTATGTACCCGTGCATTATTAATTAGATTCTTTTCGGCCTGCTTGTTTGTTGTTTTGTACCACTTTGTACCATTGTGTCTCATGTGCCTGTAATTTCACCGGCCCCCTTACCTTTCTTACCGGAACACAGTAATACAAGTGCATTACTGCTTCACAGCAGAAATGGGTAAGGTGGTAGTACTTCCCCGGACGAACTCTGCACTAAAAGCTCTACTACTCGATGTAATGTAAGCTTTGTCCTTAGCGTAAACTTTGTGTGGATCGTGTTCTTTTATGCCTGTCTTGTAGTATTAAAAAAGGGTAAATATTTTTCATTAGTAAATCGCCTGTACCGTCGCCCTTTAGGATACTTTAGAGATGAAGTTGTGTGGTATATTCGTACACACTTTTCTGATGGTAATGAACGGAGATTTCGTTCTTTTTACAAAATAAACTATGTTAATCCTTTCAATGAACCAACGTAACAAAGTTATTACGTATACTAAGATGTTTTGAGAACTTTGCTTCTTGGACACATTCGAGATTAGTATCTGAAACAGGAATATTCTAGAACGGTTTAAAAACCATGCTATATATTCTCGCTATCTTGTACCCTATTGTGCTGACACATAAGGGCTTATATATGCATAACTAAAACAAGCGCCATTTAATGCAAATCTGATTTCCGATGATTCAGAGTCAGACCGTTCATTTGATTAGCCTTCAAGGTTGCCATACGGTTCTCTGAGGTTACCTAGTCTAGGGCCAGTGAAGTGTGACCGATAACTGTCTCGAATTACTTAACTGTTATAAGTAGCTGGATTACTAGACAAGGGTTGACGCAGGTGGTTTGTGAACCTCGAGAAATTAAAGCTGCTATTTGAGCCTTATTTGTATTTTGTATATATACTTCAAGGTGTAGCATGTTTAGCTTTTAACGGCGGAATCAATTTTAGATTTACATTAATAACTACAAGAATCTTGAAGCATTGACTTCATCATATCTGTTTGTTGGCAGGATATCTTTTTTTTTATTGAATTATTTATAAATATTATAGACGACTTTATAGGCAGTCTATAAATTATATAATTACTGTCCGTTCAAGACGATAATAAATATAAATTCTAGCTGTGTGGCATTCTTGCGCCTGGGACAGTCCTAGGGCGCCACAATTATTGCCACAGTTTTATAGAACTCATCTGAAGTTCACATTCTCGCTATCTGAGGTCATGTTGTGGTATTTAATAATTTATTATTTTATCGTCTAGCTTAGTTCACCGAACTTCCTCTTTATGGCATGATGGTTCTTATTATAGTACCACAGTGGAGCAACCTATCTCATTGGAGTCTTATCTGTTTACAGATCTTGACACAATTTCGATAGCAACAGTCCTAAAAACACAACGGTCGTTTTTTGGTTTGTTTACTATGACGATAAGATAGAATATAATTCTAAAACAGGAGATTCATTATCCCCTATAGTATTTTTTTCACAATCTTCATGAATGAATAAAACATCTACGTCATTAGGTATTTATTCTTTTCATCGAATGTTGTCGTTTTTTATTGCTAATGGTTTTGCTATTAAGCATGAAGAATGAAGTGTCATCCAAAAGAAACAGTGAAAGTTACCGCGGTTTACCACATGCTTTGTGTCGCTAGAATTTTATCTTGTTCGCTACCTTAGGTAGGAAGGAATGCAGTAACGCAAAGTTGACCGTCCGTCTGTTTGATAAAACTAAACGCCCTATATTCTTATCGTTACGCTAGTGGACTAGTAACGTCTTCTTATGCACGTCCTTAATAACCTTTTGTAGCAGTTTGAAGTTATTGTCAATATGTAACATAATTTGGAATAAGGTACTGCAATTACTTAGCAAAATACTTAATACCTAATTGAGAATGTGACTTTTCAAGATCATAAGATAAGATGTATGTAATAAGTTGAACGTGCTAACTTGGAAGCGCTGACTAAGATGAAAGATCACGAATGCTTTCTTTCAGCTTTATTGTTTGTGTGTTAGAGATTAACTTCGTGGCGGACACTGAGAATTGCATACATTAATTGACTAGCCATAGCTGGCCGCTATCATCATTGGAAAATGTCGAGGAATACTAAATGATTACCTAGGTGCTTATTATCGTAATTACCAAGTCGTGTAAGCTTTGTCATATTGATTAATAACCATTCTAAGGGCTCATTACGTGGATTCCATTTTAAATGATCTACTTAATTCATTCCATTATTTCCACGTATTATTTCAGCGTATCTTAAAGACACAATAAGCAACGTTAGATGTTTTCACCGATCAAATTGCATATTAACCGTGGAAACCTAGATTTCCATTATGGAATCCGACATGCGTAATTTCGCCTTTAATTCTGTAATCTACCATTACTAATGGGAATGTAATGGCAGATGCACAACAGCGAGAAATTTGAATTATGTAAGAATAATTTCATTTGATATCGATTTATCGAATCTAAACAATCATTGTAAGGTAAGATTTGGAAGCAATAAAGTTTTCCATGAATAAATTATATTTCTTTTAACAACATCAAGTTTGCTGCGAACTTTGCCAATTTACCCAAATAGACAATCAAGCTTTAAACCGGCGACGATCGTATCGTTGGCTTTGACATTTAAAACTGGTTTTTACGTCAGCTTCATGGAACTCCAGGTGTATCTGTAAGCTAGGTTAAGATTTCGCTAATCAAAGGAAGGTATCCATCTCTATAAAACAAGGGGTCATCGAGTGATTTGTCCATGATTGAATTAGCGGATGTCGGGTCGAGCTCGGGTCGGTTCGGGTCAGGTGCCGGCACCCTTTATAGCATCAGCTGCCTCCATTAACACGTGTTCCTCATCGTAATTTATGACATGATTCATAGCATGTGAATCTCTTTTATGAATATGATTATATTATCAATGGGAAGGAAGGAAATGCTACTTGGATACTTTACCATTGATTTCTTCTATCATTTCATTTTAATTTATATGTTCATAGGTTTTTTAAACGTGGAGGTCGTACCATATTCGTTATTTTAATAAGTTCGTAAGGGCGCTAAGTGCATGATGGGTATAAGGGGATGTATTTCATAATAATAAATGTGTAATAAAATATTTCATTTTATTTTTCATTTCAAAGATCTTACACAGGTATATCTTTTCTCAAAGCTTTAATTACATTAATGGAGCCCCTAAATAGAAAAGATTTTGGATCGCCAAAAAGGCTCACTCAGCATTTCATGTTAATGACGCAAGTGGTATTGGAATTTTGGGTGATAAGGTTATTTAGCTTCTGGTCACTTGTTAAGTTAATTCCAATTAGAAATCTTTCATCGGTAAAGATTGATTGAATTCGAATTATTACAATTTATTGTCTTCACCGAAAACACCTCTGTGATACTTCCATTACAACATATTGAGCAAATGTTTATTTTTCGCAATTTGAAGTATTTGTTACAAATATTTACTCCAAGCACATAAGCAGGTGAACAAATCAATAATTCAGTAATGGTTCACCTTATCTAGGCTTGTACGACCTGTTATCATGGAATTGTGTTGTTATCAGGTAGGTACTTGCTATCGATCGTAGGGATATCGTGATTAGTAATTGTGTTGATCTAATTTTTTAGTTATTTTTTGTCAGAATTGAAGCATGTTTTTTGATTTTTTTTATACCACATGGGCCGGGTTACCTGATGGGAAGTAGTCACAGCCTATAAACATTTGCAACACCAAGGCCAATGCATTGTCGTCTCTGAGGCCTGAAGTTGTTAAATCTCATGTGCCTCATGTGTCACCGGTCCCCTTACCTTTCGAACCGAAATACAGTAATGGAACTGCTTCACGGCGGAAATGGGTAAGATGTTAGTACTTCCCGACGAATACTGCATTAAGAAGTCAAAGTTTGCTTAAATTGCAATTACGCTAATTCAACTATGGCCAATAATTTTAATGTAAGGAATAATAATAACAAAAAATAAGAATTTAGATTGACCATCGAACAAATAACAAACGTTGAGATAGTTCAGGAATAAAGGTTATAGACTACTTGGAATTCCAAATTCCTATAAGTGGGCTATCCATTTAAAAAATGCCACAAATAATTTAGTCCACTCCAATCAGAATCCGGTTCGAACAAAAGATTGATTAAAAGGATCAATCTTATAGAAGCAACATTCAAGATACCTCGACAACCACGAGTGCTCTTTACAATCAGTGTGTACGTATGTATACTTTACTCAAAATCTATAAATAATATTACTTGGAATGCTAGGCTTTATTAACATAACAGGAATTCTACAAGCTATATAGACTAGACCAGTAAAAGCATAAGCTATTTATGAAGCAGGGCTATAATATAGTTCCGTTGGAGTTTATTTATGAAGACATAAATCATTATCCTAACTTACTCTACTACATAGTCATACAGTATACATATACTCGTACATGGGGCAAGGTATTCACGTGATACCTAGACGATAGAAAGAGATCTACAAAAAGCTAGGTTCCGATAGTTCAACGAATCAGTTAAAGCATCCTAGAAGCTCCAATAAATAAATTTTTAAGTATAAAACTTTGTTTACTTACCACAGCGACTAACTTCCCGCGCACCGTTATTCCAATCATAGGCGCGAACCGAATTTCAACTCCTGGTTCCAATACCAACTCCGCGTCTCTTTCCACTAAGAGATCATCCCTCAGCAGATACGGGCTACCATCCAGCTTCCACACAGTCCGACCACCTGCTAACACTCCACCCGGCAACTCCGTCAGACCTAAAGACTTGTTTAGCAAGTAAGGGTCCCTCCCAACTAACTCTTGTCCTTTGCACTCGCACAAACACAAAACTACCAAAACAAACACTGTCCTCCACTTATATTTCGTGTCGCTGAACTGACTGTGTCTTTTCTGGACCCCCATATCTTTAGAACACTCCATTTTTCACTAACTGAACACAAAAATATTCATTTCACTTTTAGTAACGCTGCTCACCTGCCTGCGAACAATTTCAACGCCTATCCAAACATCGCACAGGTATTTTATCTTGATATAACAGGAAGAAACATTGTAATTGAACATTAAAGTTATAAATAAGAAGCGGTTCTTGTTGCAATTATAAAATTTGAATCAAAACAATTCATAACGAAGCAAAGGTGGGGCTAAATATTACGAAGAAAACAAGCGAAATTGCGCGCTACCGCACGACCGTTGAACAAAGTCGTTTGGCCGGTTTCGGTCGAATCGGTCGGTCGTCATGTAGTTGCCTCCTCCCTGCCCTCCTTCGTACCTCAACTTAACCTCACCTCACTCGCTCACTCATTCAAAAGCCTCCTCTTACCTCATGACGTCACGTCCGCGCGCGCACACACTCAACCACTAACACACAATTACAAAAAGACAGTTACTGCATAGATATAACACAACGTCTGTTTGGGATGTATTTCATTCATTCATTCATTACATATAGCTTCCGTTTGTTCCCTTAAAAGAAATCAACTTCTAAAATATATTTGGTTGAATCGTTCATCTAAAATATGATAGTTTAATTCGATTTCAACGGTACAAGCAATAAAATCTAACTTTATAACACTTTTCATTATTATATATATTTTTCCAATCTTTTTATTTCACGTGCAACACTGCTATACCGCCATGCCATGCTTCCTGTCGTAAACCATTCATTCATTTCGTTCTTGAGATTCGTGATCCATTCGTTCACTGACTCGTTAATTTCATCGACCCAGTTTTGTCTTGGTTATTTTATTTTATTAAAATTAATAAAAATTGCTTAAATATATATCTGTGAGCTAATTATCATAGAATAACTCCGTGAATACATAAATCCAAGTAAGTTTTTCGTTTTCTTATCGTATAATTGACAGAAAGGCGACTGTTGGCGTGGCGTGGCATTACTGCGGTGGCGACATTTTGTTTTCTTCATTGTATTTATATATTTATCTCTGAAAGTATGTTTGAGTCGTAATTTCGCACATTGTTAACCGTAATTCATGGTTATGCCGAAATACGTTACTGTGTAAAACATATTTTTGATAATTTCGTTTTTATTTTAGATATCAAACACAATCATGAGCTCTGGTGGGACCCGCGTCTACGTCGGAGGACTCGTAGAGGGTATCAAGAAGGAAGACCTAGAGAGAGAATTCGATAAATATGGAAAGCTCAACTCAGTTTGGGTAGCCCTGAACCCCCCAGGCTTCGCATTCATAGAATTTGAAAACTTGCAGGAGGCGGAAGATGCGTGTAGCGCGATGAACGGTTTCGAGATGTTAGGCGCGACGTTAAAAGTAGAGATTTCTAGAAAACGAGACGGTCCTCGTAGGGGTGGTAACTTTAGAGGTGGTCGCGGCGGGGGTGGTGGTGGCGGTGGCGGCGGTGGCAACTTCAGAGGGCGTTCCTTCGGCGGGCCGCCCGGCGGCAACAGATCCTTTAACTCTTATGGAGGCGGGCGGCCGTACAATCGCAACAGCCAGGGAGACGGTTACGGATCAGGTGGCGGTGGCGGTGGTGGTGGTGGCGGCGGCGGCGGCGGTGGTAACTTCAGGTCTAGGTCGCCCCTGTCTCGGTATTAATTTAGTCTTAGTTCATAATTAGGTATTAGTGTTATCGTTATCTGAAGCCTTCCAAGTGTTAAAATTCTATGTCTGGTAAACACTGGGGGTTTAATACTGGGAGGAGTTCCATTGATGTCTCAGGAATTAAAAGGTAACATTCTTTTTTTTATTTATCACTTCTGTTTAACGACTAATCTAACTATCTGTTTAATTTGTATGTAAAATAGGTATAGTGTTATGAATAGTATACAGATATCTTCAAACATTGTGCAAAAAAAAAAAAAACAAGTAATTTTTAGGGCTATTAGGCATATTAGGGAATATAGTCATGTGCTCCCGCCATACTTACTCTGTCAATAGGTACACTCTCTTGACTACAATATACTGTTATTTGGAACAGGTATGTTACTTTTTGAAGCTTCTCAAGAAGATAGTCCCATTTTCTATATTTTACTAAAGTATAATAAAAAACATGTTTCCAGCTACATAACCTATAAATCTTTAGGTTATTGAGTAGGCATTAATGTCATTAAATACACTACCGTCTGGTGGTTGTGTATTTTGTTATTCTGTTTTCATCATGTTTTTGTTTACTGATTGTGATATTTTAATTTATTTAGTTGTAGTAAAATACTCTTTTAATTTTTTTTTTTTTTATCTACATAATAGAGGTATAACCTATATAATTGTGACTTGTTCTGCCTTCAGCACAAGTCACAATTATGTAGATTCAAGTGACTTGGTTACTGTATTTTAGTAATGTTTACAATTTTTCTCTGTATTATCACCATCACTGTGCTATTGTATCATGTCATAGACACAGACTTATATAGATGAATTTCTTGTTTTCAGTTCCTTGGAATTTCTTATCTCGAGCCTACTAATTCATCGAGAGATAAATGCAAGAACAATCTTCAGTGAATATTTAACATTCTACCTAAGTACCCTAATTGCTAAGTTTCCTTACGTATAAATAAAAATATGATAACTTCAATTGAAATGTTTTATTATGTCGGTATAACATGACATCACAAAATTATTCTTAAATTGGTAATTATAAATAGATCTGTAGGATAGGCTTATGAGGGGCTGCTCAGGCAAGCCATGAGTAATTCCATCTTGTTCAGAAAGTTCTTTCCTTCCATTTTGTCCAATTTAATTTCTTTGAATGCTCCTCCAAGATTTTCCCATTTCTTATCTTGCACAAGTTCACTTGAGAAGAAGTCTTTTCTTGGTGATTGAGCAATGAAGACCTGGATTCCAATTGAGGGTTCACACCTTATTGCAATCATTCTATCACCTGTAACAAAGTAAAAATTAAAAAACAAGCAATTAAAAGTTAAAATAAAATACCATCAAATTCAGAATTATACTTAGTAAATTAACATACAATACTGGAAAACCTACCATTAGGAGAAGCAAGAAGACATGAGAAAGCATTCCCAAGAGGTTCAACTGGTCCAGAGCCCAAGTGAGAACTGCTGGCTAGGAGCTGCCAGCCCATACACCGGCCAACAGCCTGCACTGCCATCATTTGATGCTGATATATCTGGAAAAGGATATAAATTAGGTGGGTTCTAAAATTATATGGCGAGATGACGTCATACTTGTCGATTCGGACGCAAATTGAAATTTGTATAGACGCAATTACTAACCCCAAATTGATAAGGAAACTGGGCGAGAAATTAATGTTGCCATTTAGTTTATTTTGATGGATTTAAGACTGGAAATTGTCCATTCATAACAAAATTCTAGTGTATGGTAATAATATCGAAGTTTGAAGAGATCGATAATCGTTTGTTGGAATTAGAGCCGGTTTATTAAGCAGATTTTATTATTCAAATATTCTATTAGTTTTCATTCAATACCGTTAACCATTCAATAGAAATCACACACATTCTTGACGAAATTAGCATAAGTGCTGTTTCGATACCGGCCTGGGGAGAAAAGTAACGAATATAGTTCGGATATGATGGAAATATCGTAAGTTGGTACCTGACAATAAATGAGATCTCGTAGTTCCTGCAGTTCGTAGGACAGATGCCTTACTTTGCCGTCGCGGCAGATACACTTGAGAGTCTTCTCGCCGACGTGGACTACTAACGAAGTGCGACACACCGCGTCATACCTACATAATAATGTGACATACAAATTATTATGCATAGGTTTATTTTAAGCGTTACTATCTTTACATAGTAATAATATTTTTACAGAGGCAAATAGTGTTCAGAATTTACATTATTATATTGCAGAAAATTACAATAATGCACTAGTGCAAATTGGACTTATTAGATGAATTAAATTACACTTAACTTAGCATAGGAATCAAAATAACAAACAATTTTGCTTGGAATATGTATTCTTCACACTAAGAGTCTCTTCACTCTTCTGTAATTGATTGAACGAGTCAAATAATGAACACTTCCATTGTAATTCAAATAATGCATACCCATAAGCCATGATATTAATTTTAACACACGACTGCGTGGGACTATTCAGCGCGTTCCAGTGTGATACAATCAGAGGGTCCTTCACCTGAAAAAAATATGGACTATAGTATGTTTTGTCGTAACTACCAGTGCTGACTAATGTAATGAGGCCGAAATTTATTTTTTACTGACACGGCACAACTCTACTCGCCCTGTGGCCTGCATTACTGCAATCGACTAACCACCATCTTCATTATGACGCCCTTATGAGGCCTAAGAATTAGATTTAAATACTAACCTCCTTAGCAATTGTGTCTAGTACATATTCGCTTCGCCGACGCATGAAGAAATGTTGAGCTTGTTGTATAATTTGTTCTAATAGTGACTGCTCTTTGCTCATGTCTAATAGCTCGTAGCGATCTGCTGCCATTGGTCCTATTAACATAAAATCTTATATATTACAGGGCTCTGTGGTTTACACACCATAAGATGCTTTTAACATAAGCATAACTTGACCCAAAATGTGATAATAAATATTTATTTAGCAGTTACCAGCAAGACACCGTCTTTTTGAAGGTCCAAGTGGTCCCGTAGCCGGGTGAGGGAAAGGGTGATGTGTGTTAGAGTGATGCACAGCCCGAAGGAGTTGATGCAATGAGTGCTCAAGCACATGGTCGTGATCTGATTTGCCTGCTGCACCCTCAGTCTGTAAAGAGTATGGAGACTTTATTCAGGCCCTCATAAAGCAGCCCTTCCATTCAGGCCTTGTACACTATAGGGGTACACTATAATCTTTATAATTACACAACTATTACATATAATTTTATTAATTGTATGGATAAATAAAGCTAGAATTATAGTAAGAAAAAACGGCCACCAGTTAACAGTCTTTCTATAGGACAACTGTCATTCCCAATTTATATGTTGGTTTTGTGTTACATAGTGATTGATGACTAACCATTGTTATGTATTTAACCATTCACATAGATTCATGCTCTCTATGTAAAATTTCATACATCTGAAGCTTATAGAGTCACAAACATTCCTTATTTATATTATTTGGGATAATGACTTACCTTGACACCCTCAGTGCCATTATTTGTATTGTTTTGTCCGTTGTTGTGACACAGCCCAATCAGCAGTTGGATTCCAGGTAGGACCTAGAAAAAAGAATAATCTATCATCAAAGTTATGAAGAATGTAGCTCAATATTGTGTTCTTATATTATATATAAATACAACAAGGGCCAGACATATTTTTGCTCCAAACTAGCAGTTCCCTGTGGCGCTTGGCTCACATTAGAAGGAATTTGTGTCTCTACTATGATAATATCACAAATTTGTTTGATTTTATGTAGTTCCCTACAGTAGCTATACCATATTTACTGTCAACTTACCGTAGCCATAATCTGATTACCAACAACCATATGGGGTATAGAAGCATCCAACTGAACAGCTTCAGCAGCTAACCTCGCAAACAACTCCTTACAGAACAGGACATTTTGAGCTGCTTCCAGTTTCTGCTGCCAGTGAAGTTCTGCCCCATCTCCAGGGAGGGTTCCAGGGCAATTTAGGGCTGAAGAACTTAGTGTTGCAGTTACTACATCTTCTTGTTCTATAACAGGAAATGTAAAGTTAGAGATTTGATGTGCTTTGTGTGTACATTGCTTGGTAGGTAAGGAATAATGTGTGTATTTTTCATTTTCTCCACCATTTGGTGAAGGAAGAAGTTGGTGAAGTTGGAAGTAGAAGATATGTGTAAGTAAAGTGAAATATAAAGATTAAAGACAGCAGTAGTAAGAAAAGGAAAGCATTAATCTCAGGATGAGGTCTCACATAGGCTGTGCATTTTCTGAGACACATGGAGATGCTACATCTATCAACATATTTGTTAAATATTTTCTTTACAAAGACTGGACACTGAGTGATGAAACCAGCAACATAGTATCAAATATAATGAAATGTATGATAGATATAATCAAATATACATTTTTGTCTCAACATGTCTAGGAATGAATTAAAAAGTAAAATGTTAGATGTGGGAAAATTATAAGAGAAAAGCTACACACATATTCCCTACATCTGTGACTTACTCCATCCATATGTTGCATTACCTTTCTGACACAGTACAGAGATGAATGCCACGCCTTGTAACTCCGGAGGAACGGTGACTCGGAGCGCGGACGGAGCGGGCCCAGAAGCGTTCAAACTCATTGCTTGAGCTATTTGCTCTTCTGGTGCTTTAGTTACCTGTTGATTTTAACAAGAGACATGACATGATGATTTAAATCACGTCTGAGTTCCTCCCCACAAGAAGTATATTCAGGATAAAGAATAGGTACCATGCCTTTACTGAATAAATGGTCTTGAATTTTAATTTTCCCAAATTACAGGCAGGTTGCAAAAGTTAAATGGTAACGAAATAATTACAGCAACTTTTAGAGCTTCCACACATTGTGCCACTAGTCGCGGCCACTAAACGTGTCCACAGGCTGCGGATGACTCTTTTCACAAGTGGCGGCGACTGGTGGACGCTACTAAGCCACTAGCGACTGTGATAGTGGCCCAATGTGCAGGCCATAGCCCAATTGTATAAAAATATAAATAATATTGATACATACCTCAAATACCCCAGTTTGACTGAACTTAGAGCCAGCAGTACGGTAACTCAGATCACCAACTATTGTATTGGACACCTTCTTTAATCTCCAATTTTGCCTTAATCTCAATAGGTCTATATGGAAATCTGGCATGTTCCGTGTCATCCTCATGGTCTCACTGGCTTTGAGACGTTCGACACCTGCGAGGAGGACAGCCGCAGCAGCACTTAAGGCTTTCTTACGTCCGTAAACTTGGACCATGGGACGACTTTCAACTTGCTCTGGTTGCACTGGATCCAAAACCTGAAAATAAATCAATTTTTTAAATTCGATTATATGTTTTAAGTAATCTCTAAGGACTGACTTACCAGATGTATTAGTAATTTTATAATTTTTGTTCAACATAATCCTACTAATATTATGAACAAGGAATCAATCTGTTTTGATCTCATTAATGACAACTGACAGGTTGGGGAAAGATATAGGCTTATTTTTATCATGGAAATGTGGGTGTGCCAGGCTGGGCTGAAATCTAATGTTTTAAGTGTAGTTAGTCTCTTATAATAGGTTGGGGAAAAAGTTCCTTCATTTTTTAAGAAAATTCAAAACATTTTTAATATAGTTTATTTACATTTAACTAAAGTATGTAGGTACCATTTTGTTCGATAACTTTTTGCCATCTTGTAGGTAGGGACACCATGATCCCATTACTATAGAAATTTTGGGACTTCTGATCAAAATACTGCGACAAGTGGTTTTGACAGTCCTCTCGTGATGTTAACCTGACACTGCCTAAAGAATTCTGAATAGACCGAAACAGGTGGAAATCTGAAGGTGCAAGGTCAGGACTATACGGCGGATGCATTAATACCTCCCAGCCAAACTCTGTTAATTTTTACTGAGTGGCTAAAGATGTGTGAGTTCTAGTCGTCTAGGACGTTATCATGATGAAAAACCACACCCCTTCTGTTGATTAATTCCGGCCGACTTCTTGCTTTAATCTCATCAGTTGTTCGCAGTAGAGTTCAGAATCGATGGTCCTGCCTGGTGGTAACAGCTCATAATGAATAATGCCCTTCCAATCCCACCACACACACAGCATCGCCTTGTTGCGAGTTAACCCGGGTTTCGCCACAGTCTGTGAAGCCTGACCGGCCTTTGACCACGACCTTTTTCGCACGTTCTTGTCGTACGTGATCCACTTTTCATCACCAGTTATCAGCTTCTTCAAAAATGGTTCGGTTTCATGACGTCGAATCACAAATGAGTACACGGTTCATTAGGTTTCTTTCAGTGAGCTCGTGAGGTACCCAAATATCTAGCTTTTTTGTGTACCCAGTTTTTTTCAAATGCGCCAAAACTATTTTGTGGTCAATTCCCAGTTCTTCAGCTACGTCGTAACTACCGATATGCCGATCTTGCTCCACTTTTTCAAAAATGACATCCATTTTATCCGTAATGGGCGACCAGAGCGACGTGCATCTTTGACATCAACATTTCCGGCTTAAACCAAATTTGTGCTACTCTCACAAACACTGCACTAGGTCCATAAACATCGCAATTTTTTTTCGCGGCTTGCATTGTATTTTTACCTTTTTTGTAGTAAAATTTTAAAATGAATCGAATTTCTTCATTAGATTCACTCATCTTGGCGGTACGAAAAACAAATGCAAATCACACATGTTCTTTAAAATTTAAACTTTCAATGATACCAAAACCAGCCAGATACAAATAGTATAGTCAAAGAGATTTTATTACAAGTTCATACATACTATAATGCGAAAAGACTTTTTCCCCAACCTAATAGATTGGATTGATTTGAGTATTCTAAATCAGGCTTGACAAAACTTTTAAAAATGGTATTAAATTATGTTTGGATTTAAACATGAATTTAGTATACTCATAAATAAACACTTTTATTATAATTAGGTATTCAGTTTTTAGGTTATCTGAAACTATAGAGTTTTTTATTAAGCTATACCTTAATTGCCAATCCATTGGTGCCAATGGGACTCATACTCGGCAGGTTTTCATTAATCCCACATTAATCACAAAACCTCTGTGCCTCATCAGATGCTTTTAAATCGGACATTTTAGCTAATTTCTGTTTTTAAAATCATCTCAACCCTGCGACCAATCACACTTTAGTGACCCTATTTAGTGTAGGCACCTATGTCCCTTCTTACTAGAGAAAAGAATGAATATTGAAAGGATGTACTCTACTTACCATGTACCTTTTCTCCTTAGCAATACTCAGAACATCTGCCAGCACACAAACTTCAGTCAAAGCATTTCTCAGCTTATTCCTCACAGAATCCCATGGCCACTGACTTGACTGATAGCCAGGCTCTTTATTTTCATCCTCTGATTTGACATCAGAACTGCTTTCACCTTCCTTTTTAATAATGCAGTATTCATCTTCAGATTTTGAGAAATCAATCTTTTGTGCTAATCTAGCAAGATTCTCTGACATAGATAAAGGCCTGTAATTTTTTAATGTTTATTATTAGCTTATCAAACGAAAAAAACATACTAATCTCTGACTGAAACTCTACCCAAAGTTTATTCCCAATAACAATTCTTGAGCTGTTGTTCACCACTGTGACCACTTTACAGTGGTCATTATATGAAATAAAGTAAAGGAACTACAATGAGGAATAACAATTTATTTGTAAGTCTATACTGTCTGCCAAAGGTACGATACGGTGTTTACAAAAGCAATTTTTAAATACCCAATAAGTATCAACTTACGCTTGATATATTTCCTGGCCATCGTAGGTTATCTCCTGGATTTGGTTTTCTATAGGAGCTTCGATAGATATGTTCACGGAATTCGCCATAATTCGACGATTTTCTGGTTTAGTATTTGACCATTTCCAATTATTCTTCGCTTAACCACATTCCCAGCAGTTAACGTCCTTTCGGCAGTATTTGCTAGGTTAAGTCTTTAGAATTGAGTCACAACTCTGTTAATCACCTTCATTCAGTAAACACTAAACAATTTTCATTAAAATTTTAAATTATTTTTTAGCTAACACAACAGAAAGTTGACAGCTTGATTGACTGATACAGTGCTGCCAATTCAAAGAAATTGGAATGAAGAGATTCATATAAAAAAGGATAAACTTTCATTTTTTGCTCTGGATTTTCAAATTCTTTGCGGTAAAGAAATAGCACATCTTAAAAACACGCCGAAATTTGCTGAAAATGCCCTTTGTCATAAAAAGGAATTCTCATATCTGCTTGGAATAGCTAAAAATAATCGCAGCACTTGCCCCGACATGTCCGGATAAACGTTAAAGTATTTAACCCCGAACTATATCTGTCTATCTTTGCAAAATACGATCATCATTATCAAAATCTACAAGACCCCAGTAGATTTCTATTTTTAATCTGTATTTCAATGATCTGATCAAAAAATTGTTGACTTGGCTTTGTGGTGCAGTACAATAGTAACACCGACGCGGTAGTGTATTTTTCCTGAATATATTTTTACAAAGATCGTAATCGTAACGTACATACATACTACAAACCTACGTAACTCTCACATGTTTACTAAAACCCTTCGTTTTATTTTTTTAGTCATTTATCTCTAATTGAGAGACGGCGCGGCGGCGGCTGCAATGATCAATACAAAAGAATCTACATTTCATGCTGGAACAATAAAATATCATTGACGGATTTTTTTTTTTTTTTAATAAAAACCGTCACAGACGTAGCTGTAATAGATCTATAGATAACTATATTAATATGAATCATCGCAAGGCATATTACGATATATTTTCTATACAAATTTTCGAGTGACCGCACACGCAGCTATAATATATATTTCTATGACGTCACCAAAATATGTCGCCACGGTATATTAATATATATTTTGGTATATTAATATATATTATGGTATATTAATATATATTATCGTATAATAATATATATTTTGAGGATACGGAATGTTCCATTTGTTCACCGACTGCCTGTCTTGTATTCATTAAAGTTCTGTAACAATAACATAGGTATACATTTATTATAGTACCATTTATCTTCTTTTGCATTCTTGCGATTGCCGTCAATGGTCACGTCATTGGATTTATCGGCGTCGATATTCATACTGTGTTTGTGTATTGTTTGTGAGAAAAATTGTTTGGTTTAAATCTAGTATCGTTTGGCAGGAGGAGCGGAGTGGGAGGGGGTTGGGGGGGAGGCGACGGAGGATGCTAAATGGATAAATAAATATTCTGGGACATTCTTTTACACACGGCCATCTCATCCCAAACGAAGCACAGCTTGTAGGTACTATAGAAACCAGATAACTGATATGCCACATTATACTACTTTTTTATTTTTCTAAATACATACATATATAGATATTTACACCCAGACACAGAACAAACAGATATTATGTTCATGCACACAAATGTTTTCCTGGGTGGGAATCGAACCCGTGACCTTCAACTTGGCAGTCAGGGTCGCTAACCACCAAGCCAATTGGCCTAAAATATGGTTTGTTTTTAATTCTTACATCAAACATACTGCTAGTAGTTCTTCAGAACTAATATTTTTGCGCATAACAGTATCGCATTTCATTAAATCATTTTTTATCAATTCATGAAGCTCGATAAATGACGATCTTGAACTTCTAAAATACTGTGCAAATTTGTTCGATGATAAATCATGATACAAATTAAATTCGCCACGAGTTCTCTTATGTTTTATATACGACTCCACCCTGATGGTTCTATTTTTCGTTCCTGTCAAGGCAACATGCATTTTAAATTGAGCATCGAAATCATCTTCTGAGGAACTTTCAATTACATCTAAAAGTAGTGCTCTTGTCGAATTCATTTAGGTACCTACATAGATTATATAGTGTTATTTCAAAATTTGAACATTCTGTAGGTACAGAAAAAAATCTTTAAAACCGTGCGCTTGCAAGGACGACCGCAGACCGAGTGAGGGCAAAATATATATTATCGTATAGCCTCCGTGTGTGGTAGCTTGCTAAACTGTAATATATATTACGATATATTATAGCTACGTCTGTGACGGGCTTTCAATGATTATCCACTAAGGTGCGAAATTTTGGCTATGTTTCATAGTTTCATAAATTAAGTTTAATTAAGAAGAGTATAAGAATGTTAAACAATATAACCCAATTTATTGATTTTAAGAATATGGTACATCTGCGTCATCATGGAAATGGCCATTAGATCAATAGATGAACCTTATTTCAAAAATAATTGGACAGCTAAAACAGCTAATGGCGTTTTTAATTTTTTAGTCTGCTGGCAGCACTGGACGCAACGCCCCAACCAATGGTTGTCGTATGTATAATTTACTATCGACGTTTTATGAAAAAAATGCTCTTGTAACCCGAATGGGACTCGATTTGGAGTACAAAGTTATTGAAATTTTCGCAAGCCATGCAGTAATTTTGTCGTATGTGAACTTTCAAAAATAATCAATTGTTATTCAAAATGAGTGACCGCTCCATAGCCGTAAGTGAACCTTGGTACAAATTCAGTCAATATTCGGTAGAAGTAAGGAACTGAAGTTCTTGACGAAATGACTACAAACACGAGAACTCGACGATTTATTTACGTATTACCCATACTACCTACTCGTGTGATAAGTGCTCGTAAACTGCTTTTGTGAGATAAACAATTATTATTTTAATCCCAATTTCCTGAATGATATACCTATGGGAGTCTATCAGAATCAGTGCAAATCCTT
This sequence comes from Habrosyne pyritoides, assembly GCA_907165245.1. Lineage (NCBI taxonomy): Eukaryota > Metazoa > Arthropoda > Insecta > Lepidoptera > Drepanidae > Habrosyne > Habrosyne pyritoides. The sequence goes on along the minus strand of OU015594.1, from coordinate 11,446,619 downwards.
AGGTATTGTGGGTCTTATAAAACCACTTGTTTGATAGATGCTTAAGATGAAGGCTTACAATTGTTCAGGTATGAAATAACCTATTGTGTTCCGGGAGTGGTAATATATGAAAAGATTAATTTATTTTTGTACAAGAAAGGTTATGATCACCAAATAATGATATAATATAATAAACATCAAACTTACCACAAAGTTCAGATGTTACAATCGCCACCTTTGCTGATGATACTGCATTCCTTGCCTCAAATAAATGCTCAGTAGAAGCATCACGGATATTACAGAACAGCCTTAATGAAATGGAAAACTGGCTAGCTAAATGGAGAATAGCTGCTAGCGTAACAAAATCACTACACGTGACATTCACACTTCGTAAGGAACACTGCGCACCTGTCACCCTGAATGGTATACAACTCCCACACCACGACACTGTGAAATACCTAGGCATGCACTTGGACCGGAGACTCACCTGGCAGAAACACATTAAAACAAAGAGAGATGAGATCAACTTAAAGTACAAGGGACTTCATTGGTTAATGGGCAGAAACTCCAAACTTGCTACGGACAATAAGATCCTTATCTACAAAGCCATGATAAAGCCAACATGGACATATGGCATACAACTATGGGGCTCTGCCAGTGCCACTAATCTAACGATAATCCAAAGGGTGCAGAACGGTATACTTAGACAGATATCGAATGCACCATGGTTTCTCAAAACAACAGGGCTCCACAAAATCCTGAATATACCAACTCTTAAAGACGAAATTGCTTTCTATGGCGATAAATATGTAGCAAGGCTACAAAAGCACCCAAACCAACTCGCAGGGCAACTAACAATACCTGAGATTGTTCGCCGGCTAAAAAAGAGACGAGACATCTTTGACCAGGATAGCCAGCAAAGTCTGACTACTTAAAGAAAAGGGATATACTCCACTGGGAGTACAATCCTACTCAAAGACCACCACCATCACATCTGCTAATAGCCAAAAGGGCTGATTGCATGATTAGAAACAAAAAAAAAAGAAAGAATATAATAAAATCCTATAATATCCCCTGTAAAAAATCATAATAACAATTTTTGTATTGCAAGCTTTAATATTACTAGTGTATGTTTGCAAATTATTATCCTGAGTATTTACTTGTTGTTTTTTTATAATTCCAGTCTCGACCAAGCTTAGAGCAGGTGATGGCAATAGTAGAATTTATGGAGAAACATCCAATGTTAGCATTGGGACAACTGCGAGGCCTGGAGGGACGTGATGAGAGCAAAAAGCTGTGGTTCAAATTGACCAGGATCGTGAATAATATAACAGGACCTACTCGGCCTATGAAATCATGGATTAAAGTGAGCACTTATAATTAATATATGATCTATAGAAGGAAAATAGGGTTCCTTTTAGACATCATGACCTCCAAAATACTGAAAATATTGGGATAGGACTGCTACCATTCAACATAGAATTTTTCATAGATGGTTATAGGCTATATATGATAGACGCAGGTGAAACCGTGGGGGACAGCTAGTATAATATATATAATATTAATAATATATCTTTTTAATACTTTAACAATCTACATATTACACATTGTAGAATTTAAAATAGCAAAAAAAATGCAAAATTTTGTATGAAATGTTAATTGGTGAATTTAATTTCACAGTATTGGGCTGATAAGAAATCAACGGTCAGGTCTAAGGTGCTTGGATCTGGTGGTGATCCCAACAATTTGTGTTCTAACATTGAAAAGAAAATTTGGGATCTGTTCTTAGCTATTGATGGTGGAAGTAAGTACTATCATATAATGTCATATATTATAATACTATTTTACAGGCCTGTTAGCTTGGTAGTTAGAGACCCTGACTGCCAAGCTGCAGGCCATGGGTTTGATTCCCACCCAGGACAAACATTGCACACAGCATGAACATGTCTGTTTGTAAATATCTATATGTATAAGTATGTATTTAAAAAGTAGTAAATGTAGTATAGCAGTTACCTGGTAGCCATAGTACAAGCAGTACACAGAATCTGTGACATTACAGTTTATAGAAAAATCCAGCACATTATCAGTTACATAAAACTTTGTATTGATAATAAACTAAATTGCCTTAGGTATCTTTATTGATCTCAAAAAGGCCTTTGATACAGTTAGCCATGTACTGTTATTATAAAAACTCAAAGAAGTCGGTCTTAACGGGACAGCTCACGATATATTTCGATCCTACCTTTCTAATCGATACCAGATTGTAAAGATTGGTGACACTCAAAGTAGTCCCAAAATTATTACCTTCGGTGTGCCCCAAGGCTCGATATTAGGGCCTCTTTTATTTCTCATATATATCAATAGTATGCATCAAATTGGGTTAAAGGGAGAAATAACATTATATACCGATGACACATGCTTATTCTATTTTGGCCATTCCATTGATACCATTATAACCCTAGCACAAACTGATCTGGACTTACTGAATGTATGGTTTCAACTAAATTTACTTACTTATAACACAACAAAAACAAACTATATGATTTTTGTAGCTAAAAATAAAAAGATTGAAAATTATACTCCATTAAAGATAAATAATCAAGTCATTCATAAAGTAAAACAAGGAAGGTATATAGGACTAATTTTAGACAGCAAGAAGACGTGGGTCCCGCACATTCAGAAAATAAAATCAAAATTAACGTCTCTTACGGGAGCCCTGCGAGGTATTGTGCGCTGCCTACCGCGTCAGGTACGTTATACTATTTACAATTCACTCGTGAAACCACATGTTGATTACCTTATAGAAGTCTGGGGCACCGCGGCCAAAACAAATTTAAGCTTTATACAAACTGCACAAAATAAATTACTGAAAGTTTTATTCCACTTTGATTATCTCACTCCAACGAAAACACTGTACAAGGAAACGAAACTGATGAACATCTATCAAACATCTATTACAATTGCATACTTATACGAAAAATATTAAACAAAGATATACACACCAATACTACTTTCACCAAAAACAACAAAATAAATAAAAGGAAGTTAAGACGTGTAAACGACATTATCTTGTACTAATTATGGAAAAAAAGTATTATGTATGAAAGATCCAAATTATACAATGAAATACTTAGAAATATAAAGGACGCCAGATCTATTATTACTTTTAAAAAGTTACTGAAACAATAAATTTTGAACTCGTCGCATACGCAGTGTACTTCCAGCTACACATGATCTTTGTTAGTGATTTGCAAGTATCGAACGAACATTGTTAATATTATTAATTATAAGACTACCTTCAATATTTATTATAAAATTGTAAATTGTATTACGTCCAACAAATATATTTGTACTTAGTTTTAAAATGTAGGTAAATTTAATTCTTATGAGAAATAAAGTTGTCTCAAACCTCAAGAATGTCCTGTAAAATATATATAATCTGGTACTCATATAAGTCAAACAAAGTAGATAACTATAATGGTGCCCATTCTGTGTATTGGAAAAATGCACCAACTTGTAAGAGTTTAATGTTTATGATGTAAGGGTAGGCAAAGGGACCATCTTGCATCACAATAGTAAATATCTTTAGCCTAGGTTCTATAATTCATTTACTGAATTCAATATGTATCTTTTTTTATAGAAACCCGTGGTGCAGTAAAGCAAGAGTCACACTTTTTAGAGGAGAGCTTCTTCAACGAAGACAGTATGGACCAGAATCATGTGGAATCAGAACCAGTGCTTGCTTTTGAGGAGCCAGCAGTCGATGTGGAAGAGAGGCAGGTGGCTATTATGGAGAAATTGGTAAGGGCAAATAAATTTTGGTATTAATCCAAAGACCATCTGCAAATGGCATTGTTATTTCCTATTGAGCTATCTAATTAGCTCGGATTTACAATATATCTGTAGGTTTTTTACCACACATCTACTATTCATTTGTTTCTGCAACTGCTTTTAATACCACCACAACATTACCCTACACTGTTAGTTAATTAGTTACACAGGCCTTCCTCCACAATTAGCCTCTTGAATGGGCCATTGTTCGTCAGCCTCTTACTCCAGCCATCCCAGATTGTCCCAGAAAGCTAGCAACCTTTTCAGATTTTTTTAGATGCTGAGGATTGGAGTATCTGTGCCCGTTGATCTGCCACGCTGGAGCACTATAAGCACGACCCTACACTGTTACAAGTCATCTTGAGAAAACAATTGCACGAGCATGACCGTGGTAGGACACATCGTGGTATAGTTGGCAACATAAGATACTTAACAGATCCATTAAGTGGTATTCGATGATTATAACAACCCCATATCTATAGAGTAAACAAGTGTGTTATTTTTTACAGTTTGTTCAGTTTCTTATGTTACTGACAGTACATAGCTTAGTTCAGTTGAAATCCTGTCACCCAACCAAACAACCTGAAATAGATTACAGGGTTATGATCAAAAGTAAACTTTAACATAGTAAAAATAAAGTGCAATTTCAGGTAAAGGTGATGAGTGACCAAGCCTCAGCGATGTCACAATTAGCGCACGCGACACATATCAATGCTCAAGCCATGGAGCGGCTAGCAGAGTCCTCGCATATACAGGTATTTTTTGGTAATCTTAAGTGAATCGAAATGGGTCAATATCTTTCACAAATAACTTCAAAATAAGTATAGCTCGTTTAAGGCCAACTAGATAGCTGATATACCTACTGTATACTATACATACTTCAATTAAGAGCTCTCTGTGCCCATCAAGTTGTGTGCATGAATGTAGTATATCAGTTGTCTGGTTTCCATAGTACAAGCTCTGCTTACCTTGGGATCAGATCAGCGTGTGTTAAAAATGTTCCAGGATATTTATTATTATTTGTTTTTTTTTATTACTATCCTGGGATATTCTTTACACAGCATACCTATTAGGGTGCTTCATTTTTCAGCAATATATTTTTCTTCAAGTCCCGGGTGAAAATCTTGTAATGTATGGAAAAACAACATTTTTGAGCATGTTTTAATCCATTGATAGAGAATTTTGAATTTTATAAATTAAAATAACGAAATAAAGAATCCATGAGTAAAAATTACCAACAATTCTTATTTCTAGGTGAGCGGAAGGAAAACTTAGAAAAAAACATTTTTTTAATGTTATTTTAATGGATAAAATTCTCTAGCAGTTAAAATTCGAATTAAAGGCTCGCAACATGCTCAAAAATTTTGTTTTCTCATACATTAGAAGATTTTCAGCCGGTACTTGGAGAAAAAAAATGTTGCCCAAAAATGAAGCACCCATAATACCTATATAGAGGTCAATTTTTATTGAAAAGTTATACATGCTGAGTTTAATGCCGGCTCTCAGTAAAAACACCTTTCGAACCGTATGAGTCAGACTATTCATAAGTGTCGGTGAATGGGCTATTTGAAAAAAATTATAAAATTCCATTCGCTCATTCATTATAGTACCAAACTCAATTTGAATGTTTTTGATCGGCAGGCAAGAGCGATAGATCGGTTAGCGACCACCTTCGAGACAATAAGCGCGACGACGCACGACGTTCGCAACGCTATCGTCGACATCGACTCCACTATGAAGCGATTCTACACCACGTCGCCTACTTAGCACAGGTATCTGTGAGCGTGTGCTCGCGCCTGTGGTGTGATACATGAACTGTCACAGAAAGCGGCCAGAAAATGAACTCTATTGCTTCGTGATAAGGTTCATCTGCATAATCAATCAACCATCGGATTAATAATGTTCCTTATTTCGTCCTTATTTGAGTTATCTTTTCTATGTCATTTTTAAACTTCCAACGGCTGTTAGTTTAGCTTATGTAAGGCTCGGAGCATAATGAAGCTCTGCTGTCGCCCTTAAGGGATTAAATGGTCGTGATAATAATTTTTATGTAATAAGTAATGTACTTCCAAGTGTGTGCTTAAATTCATTTTTAATCTCAGTTTTAATTACATTAATTGAACTACAATTAAAATCGCGTCAGTGGTCGAGAGGTATACAGATTCGAGCAAGGTAATATTACCGTTTCTTTGTTTAGAAATCTTAGTAACTGTGGCTGAAACAGAACACCAAATGTCATGTTGGGGCTTAAAATCTTTGGTGCAAAGTGGGTTCCATTACTTACCTCTGCCTACCTCTTTGGAGATAATAGCCGAGAAGATTTAAGTTATTATTAACACAGATACCTGTAAGTTTACCTTTTTAATTATTATTTCATTTTTTTGACGTGATAACGTCTTATCGGTAAACGCCGGCTGCACGCAAGAAAAAGCATGACTAATTGTCACGTTCCGCCTCAGCCAAGCGTGCAAGCGAGAGCGCGGAACAAGCGACAGAGAGGCACGATCGGCATAACGAGTGCAAATAAATGTTTATTTATCCAATAAATTGTAATTTTTTAATTAACTCCTTCGTATTATACAAAGTTATGATAATTCAGTGATAATAATTCAATTCAATTAATTATGTATGCAATTTTTCATCTATGTGTTCTTATGACGTTATCACGTAAAATTATCGAACGTAAACCGACTTTAGGAACAACCATTATTTACTGATGTTTTTATTGCTATTGATTGAATGGTTTTAAAATAAGAACATTTTTTTTAACTTTTCCAGATGATTGTGACGTTTTAGTTGCAGTTATATACTTTAGATACACGAGGTAGGTACCTAGCAATACAAATAATTAGAATGATTGAATTTTATTTTCTTTTTTTAAATAATCATAATTACTTCCATGATGTACATATTTGTTATAATAACGTATACAACTGCTGTAAATATAATGTTAAGCATTTTATAAGGGAAATAAAAGTATTAATAATATTTTATGGTTTGTCTTATTTTATTTTGTTACATTGTTGTGACAGTATACAAACAGTGTAAAATATACTATGAGTAAAAAATGGCAGAAGCTGTATTACAGCTTTATTTAATAATATAAGTAAATATGGGTATATTAATTATATATTAAAAATTTATGCAATAGAATCGATATGCAAAAAAATATTTATTAAGATTCGATTTTTCAATCGATGAATATAATCGGAGTCTATACAAGTCTTTGTATAATTAAAATTCGAAGCAAATTACAGCGTATTGAAATATCTGATCTAAAGAAAATGTTGTAATATTAACTTGTTGCATAGACAAGGTAGGAATTTGTGCTAATTACTTTACAGTTCACTTATTATCTATGACACATACTAAAGACTCCTTATCAACCGTTTCCTCCATCGCTTTGGGATTTTCGTTCATAAAACCTAAGCTATAATAGTTAAAGTTAACTAAATCTAACTAAAAGAATAAAAGTCTCATAAAACATGTTAGATTCCTGACGGAGTCTCGCAAACTATTGGCGTATCATCTAAGATATTTTAGTAGCCTTGTGAGTGAGTTTCGCCGCCTTCTTGTTTGGTTGTCGTCTGGTCGTAGACCTTCTTTGCCTTTTCCGAAAAGTGGCTCGGGATTTGTCGTCAAGTAGTAATTCCCCCGTGCCCTGAAACAAGAGACAATCTTATAAATGTATGGTTTGAAACAGTTTTGTTATTTGTCACTCAGAATAATATATTTTAGAATTAGTCAAGTTCTTAGTGCAGAGTTCTTCCGGGGAAGTAAGTAGGTACTATCACCATTTCCACCGTGAAGCCGTAGTGCACGTGTATTTCTGTGTTACGGTTAGAAAGGTAAGGGTGCGGTTGAAATTACAGGCACATGAGACTTAACAACTTCACATCTCACAGTCGACAACGCATTGGCGACGCCCCTTGTGTTGCAAATGTCCGTAGTCTGCGCTGACCACTTATGTACCATCAGGCGGACCGTTCTACCACCATATTAGACCCGATAATAGAAATAGTTTCCATTGGTTTCATCCTCGTGCCAGAAATGATAAGTATACTACATACTATATGATTGGTTATCTTTGTAGACTAATGACTTTAAAACTGCTATTTTATGCTTGTTTGTGAGTTTTTTTGTGGTTCACGGTGGTTATGTGTATCTATGTTATGCGCACTATAAACATATCATCAACTGGTCAACAAAAGCATTCCCAAGGCCCCCAATAATTTTGTCAAATCTGATAATATGTAATGGATCGAATGGGCAGAAATAATATGACTCCAATCCCAAATAATTGAGACAAATGGGGCTATTTAGTAAGAAAATGAAATACCATTGCATTTATTATTATTATTATTTAATTATCAGGCAGGCAGTTGATTCAACTGTTGAGTGCCTATATCCTGTTGCTCTTTGAGATGGTTGTCAAGTCGATTTTTGAATTGATTAACTCTCATTTTCTTGAATTCTTTCATATTTTAAGCCCACGTGGGGCTTAGATGGTTCATCGAATGCCCTCACTGATGATGATTAATAAAATAAGAGCAAACTGTTTTAAATTTAATAAATATGAGATACTCGGGCTTATGGAGTTAAAACTGTTAAAAGGTACGAGGTAACTAAGTTTTGATTATATTCGAGTGTAGGTAGATCTTAAACAAAATGAACGTATCCTTTAAAATGTTGTAAAAAACCCAAACACATAAGCGGTAATTCTAATAATAAATGTAAACAATTTTTTGTCATTAGTGTGCACGAAATAATAACAAAAAAATTGTATTGCAGCAACACTTGAAGGTAGTTCTTACGTCAATAGACTTTTTATTCACTGATAAAAAAGTAGGATGTTGGCAATGGAAAATACCAAAATATTATTATACATTATAAATCATTGTATGCTGTTAATGATTATCGTATTATATAATAAGCGAATAATTCTAACGGAAATTAATGATGCATTAGAAGTAATTATATTAAACTAAAGATGATGGCAAATAAAGTGGACTGTCCTCTGATGTTTAAACTTATACCGACACAGGACAAAGAAACTCATTGTTTTAAGTTTTAGTCTTTAAATCTGTGTATGTAGCTACTAACTTTTTATTAAGATTTTACAAACACTAATGGGTCCTGAGTTGCCTGAATAAATAAAATAATAATTAAAATAACTACAAGATTCATTCACGTCTGTTCTTACCTTTGAATGATCTATATGACCATTTTCACTAACCAGAAAATACTTAAATAGAAATAACCACGCACATAAGCAGTCATACCTACTTATGAGTATATTTGCAAATATAATTGACCAGGTTTATTTGACTTATCCGGTCATAAAAAATGCAAGGGTACATTTATCAGTAGTTTAGGGACTTAAACAAGTTATTTAAACTTGGAAATACCGGCACCAATCTAAGGAAGGTAATATCTAAAGAGATCTTGTATTTAGGCCCTAGATCCACCAAACAGGGCATGATACCTTCCCCCAGCACCCTCGCTGTGCAGTCGCATTATGGATCTTAAGCGCAACTCTTCCAACCCGCGTAGAAATCCTTTTTCAAATCCATCATCCACTATTAGTAATTTAAATCAAGCAACCAACCTTGTACTGGTCAAATCTCCCATGTATACAGTCTGTGGTGATCCGCCCTCCTTAGAAACCCAGCTGTCAAAGTCATCGGCAGCAGCGGCTGGGAAGGCGGTCGGTGAAGAAATGGCTTCCACGTAGTACCGCCATGAGCGGTCATGGTTGCATAAGTCTGGAAGACGTTTTTAAAGGAGGATTTATCTCTGGACTTAATATTTTCCTCACCTTATCCTGACCTATTTTGACACAGGACTATTGGCAGCCTTATCATCGTGGAAAGTCAATAAATATTAATTTAGTCTCATAATATGGATGCGACACATAATTATCATTTCGTTTACTCTTAAATTAGGTAGGTATGTACCTACTGCATTAATTTCAAATGAATAAATTCACTTCAATTATTACTTTGTTTCGAATGTAATGTAATTATCATAAAACAATTCCTGTTTTTAAATTATTCTAAAACTGAATTATGTAAGTAATAATTATTTTTTTAATATTTCTTCAGACTTCATTTTAGTATAATGCATATTATATCTATGTTATACATCCTGAATACTTTAGAATTAGGTATTATTCATACGAAAAATATCTTCATAATTATAACAAAATGTTGGAATATCAGCTATTTGGATCAAAAAAAGTATAAAAAGGCTCAAGGCTAATAAGTCGTCAAAAACCTTAAATCTAATTACCTAATTAAGGAAGCCCAAAAGGATATACAGTATGTATATATGTAATAAAGTATGCAAGCTATGCATTATTAATATTTTGCCGAAGCTTTTTAGTGTTATAGCCTTAGAGCATTGCGTCTGTACAGCTTGCTAATTTCGTTAAAAGCTGTTTATAGATACACGGCTAAGATGCCTATTCATTTTTGTTAACAAATATCTATCCATCTCCGTGTCATGAAGGCCTCGGTGGTAACCCAACAGTGGGCAAGCAAATATAACCTCCGAGATTGATAATGTGCCCGATTGACGGTAACTATGTTCACCAGATGTCTACAATACCTTTCGTTGGGATTTAATAACTTTGGTGAAATGTGAGTCAGATCTTTGGCTATCCTTTCGGTATAATGGGCGTAATGATTAAAATTTATATATCAAGATTGGAAGAACTTAAACTTAATTTCAATACTAAAAAATAAGGTAAACTATGGTTTCATAATTTTTTTTATATCACAAGGGCCGACGATCTTGCAGACGGTCCACCTGATGGTAAGTGGTCACCGCTGCCTATAGGCATTTCCAACACTAGGGGCACCGCCAATGCTCTACTACTCAAATAGTTATTAATTGTTTTATTAAAAGCATACACTTGTTTTATTTTATCGGCGTAGGCCTTATAATTATTTGTTACGAATGCACAGCTTATACTATCTGAATGTTATTAATTAAGATAGCTACGCTTCACTTTAGCTGGCTTAGCGTATTGCATCCAGAGACCTAACACGAACATCAAGCGTAGCGTTATCGTATCGAGTGCACCAAAAAGCTGGTTTGTATTGGAATTTGAACACCGCGCACACCGTGACGTTGCGCGATGTACAATTTTCCTTTCTTTTGGTTTTTAGCGCACTCGATACGATAAAGATACGCTTGCGATAGATGCTCGTACTTAGGCCTCAGCATAAGCAACGGCTCGGCGAAATACAAGCCAGCATTTAATATGTAAAACTCACACGGTCTCACAGCCCTTTGAATATAACTTAACCTCGTTAATCTTTGTAATGACCCATTGTACGTGACGTCGTCGGCGTAATCTTCGTCGCCTGAAATTGTATAAACACAGACAAATTGTGTTTATTACCCTTATTATCATCTGCCAGTGTAACTCCCAATCATACGAGGTGATGTTCAATTCAATTTCTTACAGTTCCCAGAAATGGAATGTATATAATGTAAATGTACGAATGTATGCTCGGTCCTTTGCCATTTGATGCATTGCAAATAAGTATGACAAGACGTTTGACAATGCTTTTACAGACGGCCGGCAGTTCAGTATAAAACAAAGGCACTATTTCTGACTGTCTGTTTGTCCATTTATATCTCTTAAACTACACAATACATTTTTATATGGGTTTCACTATCGTTTAGAGAATTTCATCTGGAAGGTTTATGTGTATAATAAATGTATATTATCTTAATCAGGTGAAGACTGAGCGGTCTAAACTATAACCAAAGGATCAGTTATTAGGAATAAATTAAAGAAACGTGTGCATGTGCTCTGCGGCATACCTATACTATACTGCGGAATTCTCTGAGAGCTACGATCTGAGTACATTTACAACATAATAAATTCCGACTTTTATACAGCTGTGGCAGATTATTTTCGATTTTAAGAACCGAAAACGGCAATACTGTAGGGATAAGAACTACAAGCTACAAATGACCTTAAGTATCAGTGATATGGGTTTCTATTCGATATAAATCAGGTGACCGTTATACTGTTTACGCAAAAAAAGCACTTCTATTTTCTTTCCCTAAAATGTTAAACTGGCTCAAAAAAGGAAAACATAAAGCAAACGAACAGCATACCTAAAAGTATGCTATACCAATATAAATGTATATAGATTAATATAACAGAAGTTAAATTAGAACATATCAGGTATGTCGTGGTAAAATCAAATAAATTTTTATCCTAAGGTCACGTTTATTACTATCATTTATCAGCCTTGCTTCGGACAAAGGCATTGTACCACGTCATGATGCGGGACTAAAGTATTAAAATGACATAGAGTGAAATAATACGAGGTCGTAACTTTACCTATATTTCTATCTGTCTCTATAGTAAGCCCGACACTAGCAGTAATTAATTTTAATCATGTACGTCAAAACAAAGGCCGTACAGAGTATTTAACAAGATTAATTGAAGTGGAGCAAGAACTTCACAGAGATTTGTTGTTGTTTGTTGTGGTCGAGCTAAAAATAAAATTGATTTTCCATTCATACTATTTGAGGCTCTTTAAAAAAAAAGAATGAATAGGCTACTAACGGGAAAGCGAGCTCTATCTTCAGCCTCATCTTCATTTACCTTCAGGTGGTTTTGAGGTCAATCCCAATACTGTCATAAATAAAAAAAGAATACCGTACATTGGAACTATCGTTCTGACAGAAAGGCGAAATCACAAATACAAAGAGTTTGGGCCGATCCATGTTATAGGAGTAAGACGCAAAACATTACTGAGATAAGAGTTCTGGGTTTAGTAACATTTAAATTCTCTGTTACTTTAAAGTCTTGAGATTCTAGTGGAGCCTCCCAAACATCTTTAAGCCCCTTAAAATTAAATTGTTACCTTCAGGGCTAAACATATCAAAGTCCCCATTCAAGCAGCCAGGCTGCGTCCCTCCACTGCCAGCGTAGTTGGGCCAGATGTCCACTGTTCCTGTGGCGACGCTGGTGCCGTAGCCTCCAGGGTCACTGTGGATGATGTCCACGAACTTAGCGCAAGTCCGGTCGATTCCACTTTGTATAGCGAAGGTGCCTTCGAAGAGTGCTCGTGCTGGATCTAAGCCAGTGATCCTGAAAGGGTATTCGTAGTCTTTTAGGGTCTTAATTCGAAGATTACTTTCATGCAATGTCATTAGGCTTTAAAATACAGAAGGAAGCCATTGTTATTTGCCTGTACCGTATCTAGTTTTATCTTTCATTGGTCAGTAACTCAGTACTTGTTCATGTTTTTATTTATTTATTTTACACAAAGTACATCTATCATTACAGGAATGGCCTAATGCGATAGTGTAAGTAAAAAGATATTTACATGAAGAAATTCAAACAAAATCAAAACAAAAAGTTAAAATTACAGTAATTGACTGGTATGTTTTCATAAAGATATACTTTAAACCAAACGGACTTTCACACTTGCAATAATATGCCGCAATTTTTGTATGTAATAACATGTTCGTTTTCCTTCGAATTACATATATGGATAACCATATAGTGCTGAGTGACAGGTACCCAAAACTATCACCTACTGTTTATACAACAAGCCTAAAGGGTGTGCACCGTTTATTTACTCGGTAAGAAGTAGTAGAAATTCCTGGACGGTCTGACTAACAGTTTAGCAACAGTAGCAGTAATGGCTCTAAGTAGTACCTAAGTTAGTAGTAGAGCTCTTACTGCAGAGTTCATCTGAGGAAGTAATACCACCTTATCCATTTTCGCCGTGAAGTAGTAGTGCACTTCTATTACTGTATTTCGGTCAGAAAGGTAAGGGGGCCGGTGAATTTACAGGCACATGAGACTTACCAACTTCACGTCTCAGGGTCGACAGCGGCAATGCCCCTGGTGACGCATGTCCATAGGTTCGGTGACTACCTAACATCAGGTGTATCGTCTGCTTGTTTGTCGGCCCATGTGGTATAAAAAAGAACTAAACATGATAGCGTCTAATAATTGTCTGTACCTGGAAACAACACGACCTTTCTCCCTTGACCGCCTTCCAGCATACGCCATGATGTGAGCTCCCAGAGAATGTCCAAGTAGATGGATTTGTGTCATGTTCACTCCTGCTCCTGCTAGAGTTACCAATGCTTCTCCTAATTGGTTACCAATCTAAATAAGAAGACCTTATGTTACGAACATTTGGGGATTTAACCAGTATGTCGTTTTAATATAGTTCGATAGATTGCTATTTTAGTTACAGGATTATTGAATGCCAATTTTATCTTTGCCTAAATCGTTATTTACCATGCTGCGTTTACTGTCGGATTTTCTCAGCTAAAGTCTGACTTCCGAACCAAAGGTAACTCCAATAATTTTGACCTTAATAGATGCCCTCCGCGGGTCTAAACTGAATAAATGTTGTTTTTTTTTCCAAATCTAAACATATATACCTACTTAATTACAATCTTCTTAATGTTTTATGTTTTCTATATTATTTTAGTCGATTATACACCAAACATAGACCTGGCCTTGAACGGAACTCCGTGTATTCCCGAGTTCTATTGTCAAGGGCTTTCTTTTCTTTCAAAGAATTCTTTCAAACAAACTAGCTGACCCTCGCGGTTTCACCCGTGTTCCCGCCGGATGTAACATTTTCCCGGTACAAAAAGTATCCTATGTATTATTCCAGGGCATTTTCTATATATGCCCCAAGTTTCATCCAAATCCGTTTGGTAGTTTTTGCGGGAAACAGTGACAAATACATTCAAACTTTTGCATTTATAATATTTGTAGGATGAAACTTAGAGATCAATTGAGAAGTACAATTGCTTACCTTTTTAGCATTAGGCACAGCACTCAACGCATAGCCAAGAGGTATTCCAAAGAGGCCACTCTTGGCCTCGTCTTCCCAATCCAGAAGGATAACATTCCTCTTCCTCTTAGCTATATAAGCTGTTAGAACTGCTGTAGTGGCAGGACCGGCCACTCGGCCTCGGTAACCGAATGTGTAGATCACAGTTGGCAGAGTTGGGTCTATGCAGGTAGAATCCATCATGGCCATTGGGGTATCTAATGGTGTTACTGAGTAATTATCTATTGAGCTGAAACAAAAAGAGGTTGTCAAGCAAATGATCATAAATACCTTTAAATAATAAAAAGATAAATGATTAATATTTCAAATTGACGTTGCTACTTTACAAAAAAAAAAATAGGAAGCGGCTAAGCGCGAATCGGACCCGCTCTCAAAGGGTTCTGTAACAACGTATAAGGACCAAATCATCGAAAAAAATACATTTAAGGGAATATACATTAGAATAGACAGATAGGTTAATATCAGACAAAGAACTTGTGAAGAATCATCTTCTTAGATAATTAAAAATAAAGTCCGCCACTTCCGCAATTTGTACGGTTAGATCTTTTAAACTACCAAAGAGATTTTGATGCGGTTTTCATCAATAGACAGAATCATTCAAGGGGAAAGTTTATATGCATGCTTATATCCCTCGGGAACGCGAGTGTAATCGCGGGGACAGCTAATAAATGATATGGGAGTATCATAGAGGGCTGGTCGGATGATATAGACACGTTAATGAAAAATAAATTTCGATTAGATCAGGGATACTGAAGTTGGTGGTAGATGATAATAGTTTTAGCTTTAATAATCTTATGGCTCTATTTTCACTAACCATTGCCTAACTTAGAAGTATTCTACGTTCCTATCAAACTGATGAATGACTTATAATTAGCTCTTCTTCTTTTATTAAAGAACCTAGGTTACGTTTGAAATCCACGGTATAAATCAAACGGGTTCATCAACCTTTTCGTGTTCATATTTGTAACCGACAAAATACGAAATTAGTAATAAGGGAAATATGTTATTAATAACTGCATTTTCTAATTCGTGTTCAATGCCCTTCATTCGATTCAAGTGTTTAATATATTAGCTATTATACTGGTGGAAGGACCACTATTGTTTTAGAAGAACTGGCCAGAATTCCCTGGGGTGCATAAAAAGTTTTCACTTAAAAAAAGTTTCTTGATGACATATATCTGATCAGCTGTTCATTTGACATCCATTTTATCATACTAATATTGTAAATGTGAATGTAAGTTTGTTTGTTACGCTTAGACGCAAAAACTACTTAACCGATCATCGTGAAACTTTGTACTCATATTCTTGGAGGTCGTATTCTTGCCGGGAAAATGTTACATTCCTCGGGAACACGGGTGAACCCGCGGGGGACACCTAGTATTATATATTGCTATATAAGATATTGCTGTATTGGTAATTTTAGCCCCCCTCTAGGACTTTGCGAAATGAACAACTTAACAAGGAAATTGGTGAAATATGAATATTGTCCCACGTCAACCAATGACCTCGTTACCGGTGTCCGTCCGTCCGTCACGGATTGACAGACATATCAACGGACGTTCCTATGAATGCTTGAGTAAGTAGACCTTTCAATGGTGCAGTTCGCCATGTTTTTATTAACAGTAATTGAATTGTAGGTGAATAGTTTTTGCTTCCAATGTTGTATCCATGCAGCATTTTATGAGGTGTAAACATTTACTCTGATTAAATTTGGATTATGTACATTTTTTATTAATTTTTTTTACGGGATTGCGATTGGCCATTGTACATTTGTATACAGACTTTGTTTTTAGGGTTCCGTTACAAAAAGGTTATTTATTTATTAATAAATTATGACACATCAACAGTATACATATTCAGCACTTTATATGTACACTAATTATAGATGTGTGCAGCATTTATCATATTTAGAACGAATGTAGGATTATAAAAGTACAGAAAAAGTTATTGAAATAAAACCCAACTGCGTTAAAAAACAGGGCGTGTGTTGTAAAGAAAGACACACGGTAGAAGTTAATCTTTTATATTACAGGGAAACATTTTAATTATTCGTCAATCACTTTGCATAGCATAGATTGTGTTTATCATTATTTTTTTTTCGTCACACAAAAATACTAACTAAAAAGCAAAAAAACATGGTTAAATGTTGAAAAAAATATATCGCAGGCGAGGGACAAATTAGTTATTATTTTACAAACAAATAAAATAGCTCTAATGTATATTTGGATTAAGTTTTGAATTGGTACCCATAATGTTATTATTATTTCACACTTTAATAAAATAACCTAAATCACTTCCACAGCTGAGACGAAAAAAAAAAACTATTACATTCCTCGGGTACGCGGGTGAAGCCGCGGGGGACAGCTATATACAGCAGATATATGTATGACGCGGTAACATGGTAACTTTAATAAACCGACAAATACTTAAAGTAGGTAACATGGTAGGTAGAATGTAGATATTTTCTCGCACACGGACCTTAAGCCATTGAAAGTAAAAGTGAAATAGCATTATTGTGAATTTGTTAATCAGATCCACTTACAAAAGGAACCAGTTTTTATTTATACCACTTAACTTATAAATATACACTTTTATTCGTTAATATCAAGTATGTATTGACACATAATGCTCTTGTTAAGTAACTGTTTTTTTTATTGTATGGTAACATCATGACAAGTAGGTATATAGTTACGTCATTTTGTACCTCGCGGTTTCACCTGCGTTCCCGAGGGATCTTATCTTTTCCCGGCATAAAAATATACTAAGTATTAATCTAGGTTATCAACTATCTATGTGCTAAGTTTCATCGAAATCGTTCCGGTAATTGTTGTGTGAAAGAGTAACAAACATTTATAAAACCATACTCACAAACATTCGAATATAATATTACTAGGAACAGCCTAGCGTTTTTACCGGCGCTACCAATACATGTAAAATTTTCCAACAAAAGTATCCTATGGCTTAAACAAGGATATAATAGTAGTAGTAGAGCTTTTCGGTGCAGAGTTCGTCCGGGGAAGTACTACCACCTTACCCATTTCTGCCGTGAAGCAGTAGTGCACTTGTGTTACTGTGTTTCGGTTAGAATAGTAAGGGGAGCAGTGAAATTACAGGCACATGAGACTTAACAACTTCACGTCTCAGGGTCAACAACGCATTGGCGATGCCCTTAGTGTTGCAAATGTCCATTGGCGGCGGTGACCACTTACCATCAGGTGGACCGTCCGCTTCTTTGTATGTATGTGGTATAAAAAAAAAAACATAAACTATCTATGTACAACGTTTCATCCAAATCTGTTCAGTAGTTTTATTAGTAGTATTAGTAATAAACATACGTACATCCTATACATTTACAAAATTTCGCGTAGGTATAAAATATTTGGAGAATATTCAAATGAATCCATATATGTAATGAACAATCGTTACGAAAATTAAATAAAACCGAAACCTAATTACGCAATCAAAAATGCAATCTACCAGCGCATAAGGGGGGATAGGTGCGCAGGATTCATACAAATGTGCGACCATACAGCGATTGGGTCTGGGCCTTCATTAGTATGGCGGTGTCGCACATTACATTGTGAGAACAATAGCTTCTTTGGTTTTATAAATCGAACGATGACACCGAGGCCTTTGTCTTCAAAAATGTTTGGGCGAATAAAAAAAAACTAAAATAGGTTAATTGAATATTTATATATTTTTTTATGATAATGCAACTTGCAATGCATGCCAAGAACAGCTTGTATTTAAGTATTAGTTTTCAATAACCGTTTAGGTTAGGTCTAGACAATGTCAACGTCTAGACTTTGTCTTTTATATCCTTCCTTCCTGTTAAGATGTAATTAGCTAAGATCCCGCGGTTTCCCCCGCGTTAAAAGCTCCTTACCATAGGCTACGTGTCTGACATAATTCTGGAAGATTGATTCAGCAGAATAACTGTGAAAACCTAATAATCACACAGATACATTCGAAATTATAATTTTAGTATAGACTAGCTATCCCCCGCGGTTTTTCTCGCATTTCTGGGATAAACGTACCCTATGTTCCTCTCCATTCCATAGACTATGTATAGCCGTAAACGCAAAAAACAGATAACGAATTTATAATGTTAGTATAGGTAAACAATAATAGAGATTAGTAAACATCTTGCAACTTTACATTTTAAGGTCGCAAGCAAGTAGGTTTTCAATGAGTAAAATAATATTGCTCAATTCAATTATATTAATTATATTCATAATACAAATAATCTCATACGATCTGAAGTAATGAATATAATTCATGACATTTTAATGGCCTAAGCATTCGATCTCTGATTAAAACATGATGTAGGTACCTACAGAATCGGTCTTTGCTAGTATTATCCGTTAAAAAACACTCCATGTGTAAAACAAACGGTTTCTAATAAAAAAGGAATTCAGAAGTTTTAAGTTGCATAAAAATATCAAGGGGTCGATTCTGTAAGGAAAATGACACTAGCTCGAGGATGTTTCCTCGCGGACTCTATGCCCTGTCTCTGTCGCTTACTACGCTAATACTACTAATCACGTGAGAGGTAATCTCTCCGACGCTTCCGTGTAGCGGCTCGCCGACGAAGTTTGTATTAGCTGAATAAATATGAATACGAAAAAATCCTCGTCGAATGGTATCTGTCCCATCCCGATATGTTTAGTCATTTTGAGGTGATGGTGCGTCAAAGGAACCCTATATTGCTTTTATATTTGTATATAGATAATCTATGTCCATTTGACAGTGTCAATTATTATTATATGCATATGTGATAGTAACATTTATTAGTTAGGACAGCGAAAGTTAGAGAGGCAAACAATATAGAAGTAGAGAGAAAATTCCAAAATAACTAACGGCCGATTTTTCATTCGATGGAAAAACATGAACTACTAATTTCCTTTGACAACTCTATAAAAAAACTGCTCATTTCAATAAAAAAAAAATCTGTCACACATCGCGTATCTGTCCATTAAAAAATAGGCCTATTTGTGTTGTAATATAATTCATAGATAAGCATAATTAGTGTATTATGCTTATATATACATAATATTAGTATTTATTACCTAAATTAAATGCGTAGAATGTGTTTACTGTCCATGATCTCTTTTATAAATATATACTAGCTGTCCCCCGCGGTTTCACCCCCGTTTATCGATATCATTATAGCCTAAAACTAACTACGAAAAATTCCGAATCGAATGGTAGCTGTCCCATCCCGATATATTCAGTAGTTTTGAAGGTCAAAACGTCAAAATATCCTATTTTCCTTATATACTATATATAGATAGCTGTCTCCCGCGGTTTCACCCGCGCTTGTCGATATAATATATAGCCTATATCCATCTGCAAAAAAATCCGCGTCGAATGGTAGCAGTCCCATCCCGATATGTTCAGTAGTTTTTAGGTGATGGTGCGTCATAGGAACCCTATTTTGTTATATATAGATATGTTTAATCACATTCATGTCTTTAAGGACAAGCTATTTGAAAGTAGAGCTCTTAATGCTGAGTTTACTTAAGTATTACTTTATTTTTTAGGGCCAGTGTTGTGATAGAAGCGACTTTAAACCTTCATATAGCAGGATTGACAATGAACTGGCGATGTTTCTGATAGCAGTTGAACCGTCTGTCTTTTTGTGAGAGCGAGTAAACATTGAACCGATCAATCGAACGTTGGCATCGTTCTTTTGACCTCATGAAGAAAGTAGTCGAATGCGAACGATCTCTTATATAACGACAACCTAATGGTCTACTTTTTACGACCTTGAGTCAATGTGGTCAATACGTAGCTGTTGCGTAATATTTGATATTGTGATTTTAAATTATATTTCGTATTAAGACTTTGTTTGTTCTGTGGAGTTGTGACTAATATTGTAAATGCGAAAATTTGTGGTTATGGTGTGTATGATGTTTGTTACTCTTTCAAGCAAAAACTACTGAATGGATTTGGATGAAGCTCGGCATATAAATAAAGTATGCCCTGGAATAACATATAGTCTAATTTTCATCTCGGGAAAATTTAACATACTTCGGGAACGCCGGTGAAACCGCGGCGGACAGCTAGTATATTGTTATTTTGTTTTTCTTGTTTTGTGTACATTAAAGATATATCTATCTATCTATGATATTGTTTGAATAATATGGTTAAAATAGTTTAGTTAGTAAAACTAATTTACTTCCTTTTTGAAGTCGATTAAAATGATGATGACATTTATAAAATCAACCATCAAGGTACTGTATTCAATCAATTAAAATATCGAAGTACTCTGTAGAAAGTTATGTGTAATGCGTACATAAAAAGAAAGAAAAATCACTCAACAATTAACTGTATTCCATCAATAAAAAATCATTTTGAAAATCGAAGCTCTTTGTGGAAAGAAATGAGTCATACATAAAAAAAGAAGAAATAAAACATACGGGTTGATATAAGAACCTCCTTTGTTCTTATTAATATTAAAAATGTTAATGTGTGGAAACACCTTCTGTAGCTTCCTATTCTTCTCGTGTATGCAAACAAAGGTATAATACTGTGATTGGCTTGCGGAAATAAGTACAGTACCTATCTGCAATTTAAATAACGTAATGGAATGTATTTATAAAGGTATTTTACCCTTTGTAACAGCGAAGCCATGCTGCCCTTGATAACTGGATGACACCTGGAAAGGAATGTTGTGTTTTATACATTGACTTTAATATTTTGTAGTCTTTAGTAATATTGTAGAGAGGTAAAGTTTAAGTTTGGTTGTAGAAAACTATTTATCAGATTTCAATAATTCTTTCACAGAGAGAAAGCTATTTCCTATAATAAGCTGTTATAATTCTGGGAAACATTTGGTCCATCGTGATGCGGGTGAAGCCGCGGGACGGTATATAGTTCATATAAATTGTAGCGAAATAGTTGATACTTGATAATCATTCAATGGCCAGTCGATCCTTAAATAAGTGTTTTATAAAGGTCATGGGTTCGATTCCCACTGTTACCTTGTAATGGAACAAATAATGGCATTGAAAGAATCCCTAATTGATAAATAAAAATATGTTTCTTAGTTTTTTTTCTTTTTGTTCGATTGAAGGTACTTTTATTATGTTGTAAATGCAAATGGAAAATGTTGTGTATATGTAATATTTTTTAAAGTAATATTATGGATTTTATTTTGTCGATCAAATTACTTAATTTTGTTTGTATCGTAATGCGGAGTAGCTGAGTTTCGGAGTAGAAACTACATATTATCCGGGGACGCGAATAAAGACGTTGATGCCTTTTTTATTTTTTTTACAATCGTCTGTTTCCTCGTCTTGTTTTCAATATCACACGCTACACTTACAATTGATATTTCGGAATCGAACTCACGGCATCTCAACCGGTACCCTAAATGGTTATACCACTTTACCGGTAACTGTAGGTTTTTCCACTTCAAAACAGAATAAATTAACAAAATACTACTTAATTAAATTAAAATGAGGACAATAAAGTAACACCTTTAATCCTAATATCCGATCCAACTAATATTATTAATGGAAAAGTTTGTACGGATATATGTATGGATGGATCTTTGTTACACTTCCACTAAAAAACTACAAATTTGGATTTGGATGTATCTTGGGACATAAATAGTTCATAACTTGGATTAATTAACATCCTTAGAGAACGTGGGATAAACCGCGGGAGACAGCTGGCTCTGAATATGGTTGAAATGGTATTAAAATTTTTCATATTTACTTTTGGAATGGGATTAAATTTGTAATATTTTGAGTTTAGTTTAGTTTAAGTTAATATTAAACCGTAAAATGTTCCTTCATTTTGTAATCTATTAATGAAAAAAAATCTTAAATAGACACATAACATGAATAAATAATACAAAGAAACAGTTGTATAACTTTAAAAGAAAAACAACAATTAAAATAAAATAACACTCACACAGTAGAACAACAGAAGTCCTAAAAAAACAAACGAGCGCACTGCACATTTTGTCCGCACGTTCTAAAACACCAGACAAATCGTTTGCACTTTTAATTTTAAACAAATGACGGTTTGGTTCTCGCGCGAGTTTCCACGGACGCGTGTGTTTTTACTTGCACGGCATCCGCATGCGACTACCCTGTGTGATACTGCGTTTCAACTGATAATGGTCGCGGCGATTCGGATTGCTTAAACTTAAACACCATCCTGCACCCGAATGTAACTCCATCGGATTCAATGTTGAAGCCGATTATTGATAGATTGGCGGCGAGTACTGTGGGACAACAGTTGTAACGCCAATGTAATACAAAATTGGCTGGAGCGGCGATTACGAGAGCATTACACAATCGCCCTGCTGGTGATGATCGCCAATGGGTTAGATTGTCCTTAAGTACGGCATTGCTGTGGCAGACAAGTCATATGTGGTGCTGGATAGAACGGCAACTCCTCTCACTCACTTTTATCATGTGTTTTCTTGTTTGTATGTATTGTGTTGTTTGTGTGTGAGAATAAGTAGGTTAATTAATAACTAATTGACTCAGGCTTGACCTTGCGGAAATCCATTATAAGAATATACTTGACAAATAACTACTAACTAATTCCGCTCCCGGAGATCCCTCATTCTCTGTCAAGTCCCAAACAAGGAAGCTCAATAGGAAATCGACACGTGTTTCTCTTGCACACGAAGCATCTTCAGGACGTATTAGATCCGCTGTCACTGAGTCGATGCACTAGCACCACAGATTATTCTGCTCTGTAGAGCTCTTGGTACGTACATAGTTCGTCTGGGTAAGAAACCTTATCCATTTGTGGAGATAAATAAAATAAATTATTATTATTATTTGGACCGTGAAGATGTTGTGCACTTGTATTATAGTACAGTGTAAACTCTTTATAACGAAACTCAAGGGACTGAGCATTTTTTGTCGTTATAGAGAGTTATCGTTATATGGAGTGAACAAAAAAAAACAAAACAAAGTGAACAAACCAACCAACTTGGGCTCACTTCAACGTTATAGGGAGTTTATCGTTATAAAGGATAACGTTATAAAGAGTTTACACTGTATTTCGATTAGATAAGGGGGCCGGGGATATTACAGACTTAATAACTTTACGTCTTAAGGTCGAGAACGCATTGGCGATACCCCTGGTGTTGGATATGTACTTAAGCGGCGGTGACCACTTACCACCAGGTGGACTGTCTACTGTTTTTCAGCACCAGTGTTATGTTTATACGTAGAAATATAGGAATGTTTGAGTCAAAATTGGATAACCATAATATTAATACAAGACAAAGGGAGAAGTTAGTTGTTCCATACCTTAGACTAGTTAAAGTAAACAAGTCATTTCTTGGTAATTGTGTTCGATTTTATAATAAGATACCGCCTTCAGTAACCAAAATGTCTGATCATATATTTAAAAATTATATTATGAATGAATGTTTTGAAAGAAAGAGCTTACAATGTAGTTCATTATATTGAAGATAAAAACGTATGGAAATAGTTACTCTCTGCACAGTGCACCTCTAATTTGCTGGTTTAAATTGTAAGTAAATATTGTTATTTTCTATTTTGTAGATTTGTCATTCCTTTTTTGTTTTGTGAATGTTACCTATGTTAAGTATTTTGTAATTGTTAAATATAAAAATAAATATTATAAAATAGTCAAAAAATGTCAGAATAGATAAAAAAATTATAAAAATATCTTTAATAAAAAAATAATGTAACCTTGCTGAGTTTCTTGCCGGTTCTTCTCAGTTGAAGACTGACTTCCGAACCGGTAATAACTTCAGTAACTTTAAATTTGACGTTCCTAAGTACGTGCCGAGGACCTAAACTGAATAAATGGTTTTGAAATAAGATTTTATTTTTATTTATTTAGTCTCACTGACAATACTTGTGTGTTATAGCAGAGGTAAATAATGCTTTACTACCCTTTTAGTCGGTATGATTCTGTCATAACCCTAACTACCAACGGCTAGGTTTCACAATAAAAAGTTTTAATAATAGGTTGGGGAAAAAGTTCCTTCGCATTTTTTAAGAAAATTCAAAACATTTTTAATATTGTTTATTTACATTTAACTAAAGTATGTAGGTACCATTTTGTTCGATTGCTATAGACGTTTTGGGACTTCTGATCAAAATACTGCGACAAGTGGTTTTGACATTCCTCTCGTGATGTTAACCTGACACTGTCTAAAGAATTCTGAAGAGACCGAAACAGGTGGAAATCTGAAGGTGCAAGGTCAGGACTATACGGCGGAAGCATTAATACCTCCCAGCCAAACTCTGTTAATTTTTGCTGAGTGGCTAAAGATGTGTGAGGTCTAGCGTTATCATGATGAAAAACCACACGCTTTCTCTCAACTTCTTGCTTTAATCTCATCAGTTGTTCGCAGTAGAGTTCAGAATCGATGGTCCTGCCTGGTGGTAACAGCTCATAATGAATAATGCCCTTCCAATCCCACCACACACACAGCATCACCTTGTTGCGAGTTAACCCGGGTTTCGCCACAGTCTGTGAAGCCTGACCTGCCTTCGACCACGACCTTTTTCGCACGTTCTTGTCGTACGTGATCCACTTTTCATCACCAGTTATCAGCTTCTTCAAAAATGGTTCGGTTTCATGACGTCGTAATAAAGAATCACAAATGAGTACACGGTTCATTAGGTTTCTTTCAGTGAGCTCGTGAGGTACCCAAATATCTAGCTTTTTTGTGTACCCAGTTTTTTTCAAATTCGCCAAAACTGTTTTGTGGTCAATTCCCAGTTCTTCAGCTACGTCGTAACTACTGATGCCTACTATGCCGATCTTGCTCCACTTTTTCAAAATTGGCATCCATTTTATCCGTAATGGGGCGACCAGAGCGACGTGCATCTTTGACATCAAAATTTCCGGATTGAAAACGCTTAAATCAAATTTGTGCTACTCTCACAGACACTGCACTAGGTCCATAGACATCGCAATTTTTTTTCGCGGCTTGCGTTTCATTTTTACCTAGTAAAATTTAAAATGAATCGAATTTCTTCATTAGATTCACTCATCTTGACGGTACGAAAAACAAATGCAAATCACACATTTTCCTAATTTGAATTTGGAATTATGTTCTTTAAAATTTAAACTTTCAATGATACCGAAACCAGCCAGATACAAATAGTATAGCCAAAGAGTTTTTATTACAAGTTCATACATACTATAATGCGAAAAGACTTTTTCCCCAACCTAATACATCCATCCATCGATTTATGATCGGAATCAAATAATAATGTAAAATAAAAGTCCGTAATAAAAATAAAACCTCAAGTAATATTCAATAGGGTAGAGTTTTGCAGACACATTTACAAAACAGCTGATTACTCTTCCTACGTTTATGAAAGTTTTATAAAAAACTAAGTTAACTAAACTAAGGTAACCAAACTAGTTTGAAAAAATAGCTTAATAATAATAAATGATGTAGAAATAGAAAATAGAGCAGATGGGAAAAAAAGGAGGTTTTATCTGGAAAATCTAGCTTAATTAGAAATTGGGGATGCCCCATACTTTCAACACTGCATCCCCTTGACCAAGCAAACTGTTGGCTAAGCCACCACTCTCAAGATGATGAAAAATTGTTATACCACCAGATATGCTCTTTCTCCATAACAGTCAGTTTTTCTTATGCTAACCGTGATTACCACTTTTACAATGTATTATTTGAAATAACCACCTTTAGCCAATTCACTGTGTGAAAATCAATTACATATTATAATATATACACACCATTTACCAACATGAAGGCTCTCAAAGCAGCGCAAATACTTGATAGCTACTTATACGTGCGAAGAAAGGAAAATAAAATAACTGCCACCTTACGGTGTACACTAGAGAGATAAATCTATCGCACCCTCAGAACAATAGGGGCTTAACTCAAAAAATCACTTTTGGCACGTCTCTGATTGGGTCACTTTTGCGCGGGGAGGGTGGGTCCCGGTGTTAATAAGGCTGTGGTATCGGTATGCTTATTCTATCATTAAATTGACTATGTTTTACTATTCATCGGATAGAGCGTACTTTATTTAGTCTCTCTATGATCGTAACGCCATTCCGCAAAAAATTGAGTTAACCTCTTATTGTACTGAGGGTGCCATATGTCCATCGCTAGCTACATTAAGATTGAGTGCTGCATGAGCCGCGCGTGCCGTCGCGACAGTGGTTGGAGCGCGACTAAATGGAATTGGGTCAATTACCATAATATTATGTTGCCATTTCTGAGCGCGTATAACGCATCTATAGTTTATATATCATTGTTGAAAACTGCATTTGTGGTTTAATGAAAGTTTAAGAACTTAGAATCAAAGCTATATTTATTTCAAATAATATATATTAATGTTCAAGACAGCATTTTCTTTTTAATTTGAATCTATTTACGTTTCCATTGTTTGTGCTCAATTATTATCATATAGCTGTCGCTTGCGGTGTCACCCACGTTCCTTAAGGATCAGGTAGGAAAGTTCAGAGCCTGGCAGAGTTTGTCCATAGAGTTTTCATTATCCCTAAATCCCTATACTGACATAAAAAGTGTGTATTCTCTTTAACGAAAACTCCGGCTTGAAAGATGTACAAGATGTAATCAGGGTCGCTTACAACGACGCTAACTGGCTCGTCATACAAATAAGGAGAACTTGGTTTGACTAAGTCTAACCTTCGATATATTTTATCTTTGAACTATATTTGTTCGTTTTAAGATTCCCCACAAAACAGCACAAAATTCGTACGTTTTTCCGCGTTTTTGCGTAACGTTTTATACGCGAGACTCCGCACCTAAAATACTCATACAATTTTGACAAAATAGCTAATGTTTGATACTTTTAAATTTTATTGTTTGTACCTTTGTTGCAATGTCATGCGTTGGAATGCGTCGAATGTGAGTTAGTTTTGAGTTCATACAAAAATCGATAGAAATAAGCAATGTAGAATTGCAGAATTGTTCTTTACTGTAAGTTAATCGATCAAACAAACATTGTTTTTTATATGCACACAACAAACAAGTTTGCTGTCATTAAAAAACTAAATCATATGCATAAAACTTAAGATATTTCATTTTAATAATGTTATCCTGTTTAATTATCTTCCACTGTACCTTTTTTTTTTTTTTTTTTTTTTTTTTTTTTTTTTTTTTTTTTTTTTTTTTTTTGTTAACGTGGTGGGAAACCCATTATGAGTTCGACCCCCGCCCTGGGAGAGACGGGGGGATATGTGGGGCTCCCGCTCGCAAACTCCCCTTCTCATATCAAAAATGAGCAGGGGCCCGAGGGTATACCCACCAAAACCCACCACGGCGTATTTCCGCCTACCGGTTTGTTGGACACCCACGGTACCCGCCTAAGCATTACCCGCGGGTGCCCACCGGTCCTCGCCCCAGCCGAAGCTAGGGGCGCCCTCTCCGATGGGGAGGCCGAATACGCACGGCCATCCCCTATCCTCTTGGTGACTCGTTGAAAGGCGAGCGGGGGACTCCCATCCCCCGCCCGCAGTCACCGGGGGGTCAGGGCAGCGGGCCTCAGCCGCCCCTTAAGACCCCCCTCCTCTGTGGGGCCCCCGGTGCACCGGGGGCCCACGGCGTACGGCGGCATCCGGCCCTCATTGCCAGACGCCGCCTGCCGCCCCTCTGGCGTTTTTTAGAGGTTTTCTCCTCGCAGCCCAGGCCATACGTGACCCGGGCCCCCGGTCCCGATTGCTCAGGATTACGGGTTGGCAGACGGCTGGGCATAAAAACCAGCCGCCGCCCTCCCGTCCCCCCACGCTGCCGCCGGATACCGGACAGACGCAGCGCAGGTGGGACGCCCTCCTCCGCGGCGCCAGCCGCCCCTCTCCCCCGACTACGTGCCCACGCTGCCGCCGGACTCCGGACAGACGCAGCGGGCACGAGTCACCCTCCTCCTCGGCGCAAAGCGCCCCTCCTCACCCCCGACTACGTGCCCACTGCCGCCGGACTCCGGACAGACGCAGCCCGGGCACGAGTCCCCCTCTCCGGTGGCTACAGCCACCCCTCATTCGCGCTGTGCCGCCGCGCTGCCGCCGAATATCGGACAGACGCAGCGCGGGCATCAGTCGCCTCCGCGGCGGGCCTCAGCCGCTCCGACACCTACCACCATAGGTGCGGTGGCGCTATTGCGCCCCTCCCCACGCGGCGCGAGCCGCTCCGATCCCCACCGGCAGCAGGTACCCAGTTGCAGGGCACGGAGCTCCCCCTTTCGGGGTATCCGGTTGCAGAGCTGGGGCTTCCCCGCCTTGTGGGTTACGGTGCGGCTTCGCCGCCCCCCTCCCGAACGGCGCGAGCCGCTGCGACCCCCGCAGGCTGCGGGACTAATATCCGGGTGCAGGGCACGGAGCTCCCCCTTTCGGGGTATCCGGTTGCAGAGCCGGTAGTCCCCCGTCCAGTGGCCTTGCGGGTTACGCTACGGCGCGAGCCGCCCCCTCCCGAATGGCGCGAGCCGCTTCGACCGCTTCGACCCCCGCATGGCAGCAGGACTCCGGATGCATATGGCGGATCCCTCATTGACCCGCCTGCAGAGCCGGTAGTCCTTACGGGTTACGTCGCGGCTTAGCGGCCGCCCCTCCCGGTGTTGAGATCAGCCGCCGGCCCAAGTGTGGTGGCACTCGAAACCGACGTTGCCCAGGGTGCGCCACGAGGAGGCTCTCAACCTGCACCCCCTTCCACTGTACCTTGCCCAAGTTTACGGAAGCAGCACAGAGATGTATCGAATTGGATTATTTTTTCAGTGAAGATGTAAAAAAATGATGAAAAAAAAAATTAAACATTTTTTTAAGTGAACCATAACTTTTTCTTGATTGTGTGTATTAGATTGAATTTTAGTTTTATCTCAGGCAGAGTAAGTAATACGAGTTGTGATCTGCGGATTCTGATGGTGATAACGGTTCTAGTGAGAGAGACCATCTACTCCTTCTCCATACGGATCTTCTCCGGAGGTATCCATGAAATAGTTTCCTCTGGCACTGTAAAAATAAGTGTTAACATAAAAATAACTATCTTCCGCCGCGCGGTTTCCTCCGTGTTTTTAAAGTTACAGATTACTTTTATAAGCTTTTGTCTTCTTCAAGATACATTCTACTTACATACCCAATTTGATTACAAAAGTAAGGGAGCCAGTGAAATTACAGGCACATGAGACTTAACAAGTACACGTCCCAGGGTCGACAACGCATTGACGATGCTCCCGGTGTTGCAAATGGCCATAGGCGGCGGTGATCACTTACCATCAGGTGGACCGTCTGCTTGTATATCGGCCTATGGTATAAAAAATAACACAGCTAAGACAGAAAAGACAGAGATACTTTTAAATTTATAATATTAGGATGGTTTTAGATTATAAATGCAAAGGTCTCTGTGAGTTTGTCGAGTGGTTACAAACAGATTTTATAGAGTTACTCAAGATCATGGATTAGGAAATTCTACTTTAGATACTGGGAATAGGGTTCTAACTGCGGGCGGAAAAATGGGGAAACTAAGAAAAATATTCAGACACTTACCTCAAATCGATTTCGTTACCTAAGAAAATCGTTTCGTCTGACTCTCCATTTTTAGATACCCAGTCATAATAATTGGCAGCTTTGCTCGCGATAAATATATCACTGTGTTGCATCGCTAGATTATTTATTTTCCAGGATCGGTCGTGACTGCATATATCTGAAATAATAAGATTAAGGGGTAAGTAACATTTAGGAGTTCCTATAAATATCTACATAAGTATGCATTTAGAACAAAAAGTAGTATATGTAGTATATCGGTCGCATGTACAAGCTCTGCAAAGTTTGGGATCAGATTAACTTTAATTGTAACTCACCTTCCGTGCTAAACATAGGAAAATCTCCTGGTTCACACCCAGGCTGCCGATTTGTCCCGTTCAGGTACGACCCGTAGTTGATCCACACGTCAATAGTGCCGCATGTCTGGTTCAGGCCATAATTCCCAGGGTCTGTGTGGATACAGTCAACGAAGCAACCACACGTGCTATCCAGGGGTTGGAGCAGCGTCGGTTTTTCGTACCCTTCACGAGCCGGATCCAAACCAGTTATACTGCAAATAATCATGCACATGGATACGATATTGGACTTGCAGATGCGAACTTTGAAGGCTATTTTATGCATTGTGTTTTAGTTTTTACATAGTTTTTAGTTTCTAATTATCATAAGATTATTTTAATTATAGCAAATCTTGAGAGGTGGGGACCAGGAGATCCATAGTACGGGGTCTACTCAGTTTGGACTCCTGTCTCCCGCTACACATTATACTCGTAGCTCAATTTCTCTTATTTGTATATAATGTAATTAGTATGTATTCTGGGAGAAAATAAATAAATTTATTATTATTATTATTTGAAATGTCTTCTATCCTCTAATTCCCTTTGCCTACTGGAATAAATCAAGTGCTGATAAGCAGACAAATGATCCAACAGATGGTAAGTGGTCACCGCAGCATATGAATATTTGCAATACCAGGACATTGAAAATGCGTTGTCGACCCTGATATATGATGTCTTTAAGTGTCAGTTTACAACACAATGGCTTCACTTCATAGAAATGAGTATGTCCATCTTTAACACTTTGGAATCCTTAGGCACTGGGGATCCTATGACTTTGATGATGTCAGCTCAAAGAGCGCGAATCAGCACACCGATCCGATCTGTCGCATGCGATCTCTATCACCAAAGACCGTCCAACGCCTTCCGTTCCTTCAGTAATATTGTTTATATTATCGGTTGGTTTCCAATACAGTTAGGAGGCCCGATGGATCATGGTCCCTGGGTACACGCCCAGAGTGCTCAATGGAAGGAAGGCCTTGAGTATGGTGGCAATATACTTTAACTAAACTCTGCATTAAGAGCTCTAAAGTAGGTGATTCTACTACGTGTCAGGTATAGTTTGACAGAACAACTTTTGATGAGTAAATTTTTTTTTCAACTTATGTATTCGTAGCTATTCCGCTACAATAAATGAACAGCATGTAACATAACAATGAGTTCCTAATATGTTATTATGTCGGAAGGTAGCAGGCGGACTGTCCTTTTGATGGTAAGTGGTTAAAGTCTCCAATAGACCTCCTACAAAGATTTAAATGAAATTAAATGTTTTTTTTTTAATTCAAATAGTTCTTTACGAATGAAATGCTATTTTATTATGCTTTACTTTGTTTCCTTACCGTTGCACACATGTTCCCTTAGCATTCACCGCCCTTCCTGCATGTCCCATGAGGTGACCTCCTAAAGAATGACCAACTAAGCGCACTATCGCCAGATCTAAACCGTATTTGACGAGTCTGAGTAAGGCATTTCCCAGTTTAACACCGATCTGAAATATTTAATTAAGTATATTTTTAGCATTTGTTAGTTAATTCTTACAGAAAATTTGTGCATTCAGTTTTCAAGAAAAATTAAGACAATGAGTAAAGTTAAATGCATAAATGATTCTCTAAATCTTCTTTAAATAAAAACGGCGAAAACTACTTGACCAATCATCATGAAACTTTGTACACATATTCTTGGAGGTATAAGATGTAACATAGGATACTTTATGTGCCGGGGAAATGTTAATCCCTCGGGAACACGGGTGAAACCGCAGGGGACAGCTAGTATAATAATATATTTTTAATTAACTAGAGTAATAAGACTACAAATTGCCGACCATTGATATTTGCATTTATTTTTAACCTGACATTAATAAATAAATAGTCTAATAGCAAAATAATCAGTCAATTAAGTGTAAGATATTGTAGATTTTTAATATTGTATACCCATCACTAGCACCACATACGTGTTACCTCACCGACCGCCGGACGGTCGGATACACGTGTCGATTTCCTTTTGAGTTTGTTTATTTGGGACTTGACGGAGAAGGAGATCCAGCGGAATTAGTTACTAGATTTTTTGTTTTTGTATAACCTTACAATGGACCTCCACAAGGTCACGCCTGAGTCAATTAGCTAGTTATAACTAGTTTTTATTATATGCCTTTGTAAAATTAGAACTAACTTTGTTTGCGTTACAAAAAAGAAGACCAAAGCCTATAATTTGACCTTTACGTTTTGGTTATTGATAAATACGTCCCGAATGCATTTTTTTGACGGTTATAGTGAATCACAAAGTTACAAATTTACTGCGATTGTGTACTTGTTAACAGTTTTGACCGACTCGCTACTGAAAAACGTGTATTGTCTAGTAAAAACTAGTTTTAGCTCGTATTCGATTTTGAGTATTAGTTAATTCCAGTTTTAAGAAAGGCATATAGTAAAACTAGTTCTAACTAGGAAAAACGCGTTCTATCTAAACACTGGTTTTAACTGTAACATATACATCGATATGGAAATTGAAATTTCCCAAATATCTTTTCAATTGACGATTGCTTTGATCTAAAGATCTGAAAGTGATAGTTGGCTGCATCATGTTTTTCATAGGTTTCAATCTTTGGGTTAATAAATTTATGAGCTTCTCCACTTCTCTAAATTCTCAATTTTTTACAAATGAAAAATGGTTCAAAACTTACTGCATAAGCATTCGGTATAGCAAAAGTCAGGTATCTCAGGCTTGCTTCGAGAGTTGTTGAACCTCTGCTGGCTTCCTTTTGCCAATTTAAGAGTATGAAATTCTGATTTTTGTTTTGTACACCTTTGTTTATAGCGTCCTCTGAAGCTGTTCCATTTGGTCGTCCTCCGAAGCCAAAAGTATAGAAGTACGTCGGAAGGCTTATATTGAGGCACGTCGACTTAATTAATGTTTCAGGGTTTTCAAGTGTCGCCACCTCATAAATGGAGATATCTGAGCTGCAAAAAAAAATATTTTTTTTTATATTTTTTTTAATTTTTTTTCTACGTCTTTTTCACTCTCTTGTTTATACATATCCAGTTTTAGGTATAAGAACAATTCAAAGGTATGTACATTACCTACTTCAGGCTACAATGTTTATACAGTTGATTCCTACTAATATTATAAATGCGAATATATGTGTGTATGGATATTTCTTACTCTTTCACACAAAAACTACCAAATGGATTTGGATTTAACTTGCCACTAATATAGAAAATGCCCTGAAATAACACATAGGATACTTTGTGCCGGGAAAATGATACATGTTTGTTACTCTTTCACACAAAAACTACTAAACGGATATGGGTGAAACTTGGCACATAGATAGAGCATATCCTGGAAAGTATATAAAGGCTACTTTTTATCCCGAGAAAATGTGATATCCCTCGGGAACGCGGGTGAAACCGCGGGGGACAGCTAGTTTCTTATAAAGGAGCTAGCCTCATCTGGGAATCAAACCCATGTCTATTGAAAATAATGTTTTTTATATTATTTATATATTATAATTATAAACGTTCAGCTACATAGCACACAGCGCCAGTTGGCTTGGTGGTTAACGACTCTGACTGCCAAGCCGAAGGTCGCGGGTTCGATTCCCACCCAGGACAAATATTTGTGTGCATGAACATGTCTGTTTGTTCTGTGTCTGGGTGTAAATATCTATATAAGTATGTATATAGGAAAAAGAAATAGTTTATGTAATATATCAGTTATCTAGTTTCCATAGTACAAGCTCTGCTTAGTTTGGGATCAGATGACCGTGTGTAAAGAACATCCCGGGATATTTATTTATTATTATTATTATTTACATAAACGGAACTAGTTTTACAATGCTAGTTCGCTCAATAGTAGATTTGAATTGTCAAACTCTTTTTTATTTCACAACTAGCTGCGCCCTGCGGCTTTTCCCGCTTTCAATCCTGGTTATAAACCTTCCTCTTGAATGACTATCTATTGCTGAAAACTGCATTAAAATCTGTTGCATAGTTTACGATTCTATAATGGACATATAGATAATCATTATTTTTTATATATGTAGTTCCTTTTTACACAAAAGGAAAGATTGATGGTTAGAAAAAGGCACTTACTTATTATAGCATTGTAATGTAGCAGCGGACGTCAGTGAGATTCCACCTAAAAAAAGAAATGTTAATAGGAGTATAATAAAATCGTATTTTATACAACTGAAACATGTTACAACCACAATTTGTTCGAAAAAAAAAAAACAAAAATTGCATAACTGAAAAAAGAAAAATAAAGAAATTTCCCGGGAAATCGGGATCTTTACCTCTGGCCTCCTGATTCCAAACGAAGCAGTACTTCTATTGGAAACCAGACAACTGACAATTTTTTTTTCAGCATACTTAACACAAATCATACCAACACTTACTAGGCTATTTCTACCATAGCGGGTCAAATGTGAGTTTATGTTTCCTGCTTGAATGTATGAAATATGGTTGTTAGGAAGGAAAATAAATAGTATAACTGTATATTAATTAGTAAGAAAAAGTCATGAAGTCAAATGTGCAAAAGCAATAAGATGATACGTGCATTTTCAATGCAAAGTTCAAAATGGGTCATTTGACCCGGTTATGGTATGTTTATAGATATTTACAGCCAGAAACAGACATGCTCATGCCCACAAATGTTTGTCTTTGGTGGGGATCGAACCCGCGACCTATAGCTTGGCAGTCCCGCTCGCTAACCATCAAGTCAACTGGCCTGTTGGCCAAGATTGCTACACCAAAATGAAATCTGACTTTGATATTTTTAACTTCAAGACTTGATCACCGGCTTTAGATTAACAAAAAAGACGAACTAGCGATAATGTTATCTTTGCAGAGCACGGCTTCGGTTTAAATATGCTTCAAACTAATTAAAAAAAAAAAATGTTCGTTACATACCTATGAAAAAGAGCGTTGATACAAAAAAACGACACATGTCGAATACGTGTTATATGTAAATTGAGTTAAAAATACCGTATACGTGTTTTTATATTATCTTCTTGTTTACTCATGGTAAATTAGTTCATGCTATTCGTGCAGAATACTGTAATATAGGATGATCTAAAAGAGTTCAAAAATATTTTACATTCCTCCCATCTAGGTAAATTCAGTGCAATTCTAAATACACCATGTATTCAACGTGTTCTTTTAGTTTTCGTGCTATTTATTAAAGAAAATAATAGCTTAATAAGTACCATTTTTAATTATGTTTATAAAAGCATAGGGTTCCGCAAAGAATTTATAATTATCCAGGGCACTTCTTTGATTTTTTTTAAGTTGACTATTAAACTGTGATTGTTCTCCCGAATGTAAACGACTGTTTTTTGATAAAAAATATCTTACTTACGTTATGGAGCTTTTAGAATGCATTTAAGATGAAATGAAAAGAAATCCACAGTGGAAAGTTAAAAAAAAAATTCTTTAAACTGGCTCAGCCAATTCTTTAATTTGTCAATATTTCACAGCTCGAAAACTACGTAAAATCGAGAAACAGTAAAAAATTAGATATCCCTGGATGTGAGGAATCCAACAAAAATGCTGGGCGTTACCTTTATACTGTTTATAATCAAATCTTACTGATGTTTTATTTATCTTGTATCTTCCCTTCTTTAAATGTAAAAATTAATTGCTTTCCCCACGGCTAGATGTCCGTGTTTTGCTCAAGCGGACTTGGTAGAGTTAGCATGCGAAGGTAGAACCTCAAAGCCTGAAAATATAAGGCCTACCATTGAGGTTTTTCCTAAGAAGATTTACTGCACGATATATACTATTAAATTTAAAATAGGAAACTGATTGTGAAGGAATCTCTGAGTAGCACATCCTAGATATTTTAAATTTTTAGAACTTAAATATCGATTCTTTATGAAATCTACAAAAAATGACTTTGTATTTATATGAATTCTATTAATTTTATAAATGGGAGAGTTTGTGATGGAAGGATGTTTGTTACTCACGCTAAAACTAATCGCTTAACCTGATTTGGTTGAATCTTAGCACACAAATAGTTTAATTACCTGGATTAACATACTACTTGTTATCTAGGCTAAAAAGAAGCAGCACTCCTAGAAACCGCAGGGAAAAACAGTTAGTTAGAAATATGATTTATTTGTATGGTAAATCAAATTGCGTATGCAACGCGGGGCATACCTCTCCATTGAAATGAATAAATCAAATTTCCTCTTCGATATGCTCCGCAGGGCATTCGGACCTAAGGTCACTATTGTATTTTTATATTCACCACTAACAGTCCCCCATGGTAGCTTATATGTTTATCCAGGACATGCTTTATCTATGTGCTAAGTTTCATCCGAATCTTTTGGTAGATTTTGGGTGAAAGAGAAAATTAAAAAATAAGAAAACAAATGTTTTATTGTAAAAAAAGCGTGGGGTGCTTTCGATAATATCTTGAAAAGCACCCCCGCTTATTTTACAATAAAACATTTGTTTTACTTATATTTGTTAAAAAAAATTACATTATTCTTAATTAAAATTTATTTTCAATTTTTTAGTTTGGTTTTCTATATAAAGCGTGTCTTTTAGTTTTTTTAACTATAATTTATTTTTCATTTTTTATTTAAAACATTTTTAGTGCCTGAAATAGTAAGTTTGGAACTGCACGCATGCGTAGTTCGCGCACTAGCTCTATTTCTCTTACTCGCATGCAAAGGATGCGGAAAGAAATTAATTAATCCTGGCGAATCTAATTAGGATAATCAGATGCTTTGATCGGATTATTGCATTGTCATCGGTCTTTGAATATAAAGCGTGTAAAAACAGCCACACATCCATACAACTATATATCCATGCATCCATGCTTCCATACATCCACACATTTACACATCCATATATCAATCCACACAAACACATATACATAGGACATTATGGGACAGAATAGAACAGGATAGGATAACCATGTATCTTGTGCTAATATGCCTTGGAATTCTGCACACCGTGTGGTACGACACGCATTTGCTCCGTTAGTAGGCGTGACGAATTATTACTTCAATGAAACTCAAATAGCTATTGACTATATTCGAGTCAGCTGCATAAACACATGAGAGTTATATTTAGGTATATATGCCGCTAATATATTTGTTGTCTTCAAAAAAGGAATTCGACTCTGTCTTATCCATAACTCTTTTAGTCTCGAGGTATTTGTACCTCCTCCGAACATGCCCAATACTTGATATACGGTTCCCTCTCAACTTCATCTTATAATTCCTAATCTTATCCATTCTTCTCACCCCCTCAGCTGCATCCAAACCATACATTAACACAGATCTTATAGATCGAGGGACTTGTAGATCTTCCGGTTATAGGAGCTAGTTGTGTTTAAATTAAAACAATATAACATACACAAATACACAACACGTTTATTTATAAAAATATTAGTTTAAATAAGTCTTAGTTCACTAAACAACACTAAAATGGAAAAATATTACTTCACTGTACTTACAAGTTTATTCGTCATTATTGGTAATATGTTCTTAATTAGTTATACTTAATAAATTAATTAGTAGCCTGTTAACGAAGGCCACAAGGAAGAAAGTAAGCCCTGATTCTTATAGACATCAAACAAATCTAGAACCCATCTTTCGTGTATTAAAGTTCAAAATAAGTAGTTTATTTGATCTTAATTCATGATTTTTTCCCCAATTTTAATGCATATCCGCATACGTCACGATTAATACACTTGTATTACACAATAGCAAAAGCGAATTTTCCAGAACGAAACTGAATTCAAGGCTTTTCTTTTCATTGTGCCTATTAAAATAGAAAGAGATGTAGGTACCTAGATCAAATTATACGAGTATTTTGCGATGTATAACTGAATCGGCTGCCTCTCTAAACATTGCCTTTTAAAATTACCAGTTCACTTATAGGGCTTTTGAGTTTACCACGATGGTGACCCCTTACCACCAGGTGGACTTTCCGCACGATATACAATATTTTAAAATTAAAGTTAAACTCAAAAACTGGTCTTCAAACTGCGCCAGCAATTTCTAAAACTATAAAATGTATGGTTAAATCGAATTCAGATTCTCTGACGGCGGAGCTGATTTGGATGAAATTTGGCACACAGATGCTATAGATTAACATATTCTTTTCACACTACGAATGGAAGGTAGTTTCAAGATACGGACATTCGCAGGCATCAGTTTGGACAGTACAGCATATAGTGACTCATGATAAAAATCTTTATAATTATATTTAAACAATGTAATAGCAAAACATTAAAAAAAATGTTCATAATGGAGCATTTACATTAAAATATTTTACATTGTTTACATTTAATTTACTTACATATTTAATATTCGAATAAACTGTAGTATTGTGGCTTATTTTTAAGATATTTACATTTAAATTATATTTTATTTACAATGTAAAACCATAAGGAATAAAACGGAAGAAAATATGAAACACACGTAAAGTTATTTCTTTAGGAATTATCGTAATAATATTGACATAATTTTTATAGTAGGCAGCTTCATTGTCACTCTTTTCTGAAAATCATAATGTATTTTCTTATAGGTCGGTATTTTTTTAAGGGAATCCATTGATACTAAATTCCAAAATAACTATCATAAATTTTGTATAAATGTTTCGCACATAGCTTTCAAGGTAACATGCTGACTTGTATAGACCCTATAACTTCGATCGAATACGCGAAAAATAAGGCGCTTCATTATAAAAATATCAAAATAAGTCAATTTACATTAAACCCAATTGATTCAATAACCCTAATGACACCAATGAAACGGTTTGTTTTCCATCAATTCCCAAACGTGAATTCGTTTCTAGTATTTTCTCTCCAAGTCTTAAATCAGCTCATTCAGGGTGGAGCAGCTGAAACATTGTTGGGAACGATTTCTGACTCTTCATCAGCCGTGTCAGCTTCGTTTTCCTTTGCTAGAGATTCCTCAGGCTCGTCTCTCATCAAAGCCCTGTACTTCTTGGCGATTACTTCCCAGTCGACCACGTTTTCTATTCTCGTGGTATTGTTAAAGCTCAATTGAGAACCGAGTGGACTTAAGTGGACGACAGATAAACGAGTTGAATCTGAAATATAAATTATTGGAATTTTTGAACTAACAAACATAGTGACTTATAGCGAATAGTTTTGATAAAAATGTTAACAAATATGCAGAACACGTATGGGATATAGCCTTTCTCCTGAGTGTCTTGCCGGTTTTTCTCATTTGAAGGCTGACTTCCGAACCAGTGGTAGTTTCAGTAACTTAAAATTTGACCGTGCCCTCACCGAGCCTAAACTGAATGGTTTTGAATTTTGAAACGACTAACATTTAGCTCTTTGTGCGTTTAAACATATTACCTTTCGGAACGACCTGTCCCCTTTTTACTTTGGATAACCACTTGGCCCCTGCCTTCGACCTAGCACTCAGTTGATCTTGCCGCTGCAAGCCGATCATGTGTACCAAGCTTGGTCGCTTCTTCTTGGTCATACGCTCCTGTTGAGAAATCTGTTTTTAGTTAAGTGTTAGGAGAACCTTGGTCCGCAGGTTAAAAGTAAGGGGCCGATTATATTACAGGCTCATGAGACGAGAGGGTCGATAACGCATTGACAATGCCTCTGGTGTTGCACAGTTCCATAGGCGGCGGTGACCACATGCCATCAGCTAGACAGTCTGCTTGTTTGTTGAGTGTACGTCGTAATCGTAAGATTCTTGATAAATTTTCATTTCTGATGGTTTTTATTTATATATATTTCTCTTTTTTTATGCATATGTATACATCGACCGATTGATTAAAATTATTGTTTGTTCAAGTTTGCATATCCTTAAGCAGATATCTAATGATAAATGTAACATTTAAATTCGGATATTTGTTCAGATGTTTCGTCGTTATATGGAAACAGCGGATTACTGCTGTACTAAATTTAACTGATATATTGAGTTCATGTATAAACACAATATATGGCGAAAAACACTGGACACCTGGTATCCAAATCAAAATTGTTTAAGAATCTTGGCGGCACTTAACACGTGAGCATAAGATTGATGGCAAGGACTTACTATTATAACAATTTACTGTAAGATCTGTCTCATGCAAAAAAAATTTGGTACCGTCCCTTAAAACTTTCAGTAAATCGAAACTGCCGCCGTCTATCCCACTAATAT
Organism: Habrosyne pyritoides; assembly: GCA_907165245.1. Lineage (NCBI taxonomy): Eukaryota > Metazoa > Arthropoda > Insecta > Lepidoptera > Drepanidae > Habrosyne > Habrosyne pyritoides. The sequence goes on along the minus strand of OU015594.1, from coordinate 11,405,985 downwards.
TACTAATTCTATTCCTCTTAGGTATAGATACTGTTCAAACACACCTACATTATTAAACGGATTTGGATTCTTGGCTCACTATTAGATGTTCTGCATAAAATATTAGATCCTCAGGGAGCGCGGGTAAACCATCATGGTGGAAGCTAGTTTAAATATATTATAGCGTAGCGAATATCGCGTCAGTCTTTACAGAACCTCTAATTGATCCTAGGATCAGTTATAGTCTCAACTATCATTAGTATAATTTGAGGGTTCGTTGAAGGAAAACACCGTAACCATTGCACGTTGGTCCTTTATCTTAGTTTTAGTCTTAGCTCTGCCAAAAATCTTTCGCCAAGCACCTCTCGGTATTTTCCAGCAGCTGCCCTTTGGCAGTACTTACTAGACTTAGCACTTTCAGCTACATAATCACTTACCATAATGTGATAAAATAAGGAAGTCATTGCCTTACCTTACACCTAGCTATTAGCCACATTAGCCATGTAGTGACCAAGTTGAGTGGTGATGGTGCGGTGCTAGTCCGATGCATGTTTCGGATCAACTTCGACAATCCGTACTTCCACTCTATGTCGGATTGTGCCTGGATGGAAGGTTTATCATGTTATAACGTGGTTCGAGATTGCTACAAACATTGTATTGGTAGCAGTGCCGAATTAAGCAAGCGCGGGGCCCGTAGCAAATTCTGTCGGAGGGCCTATGGGTTCTTAAGTATAAAATGGTAAAAAAACAATCGGTGGTGGACGGTCTTAGACACGCGGGGCCCCCTTTTGCGCGGGCCCGTAGCAATTGCTACACTTGCTACGTGGTTAATCCGGCACTGATTATTAGCTTACAGTATAGGATATCCTTATGTATGTCATTGAATTAAAAAAATGAGGTTAATTGATAAAACCTGCATTGTTGTATCCTTTGGAATCCCAAAAGATTTATGGGTTTTCGTGTCGTCGAGATTCTTTAAAAAAAAAGTTGACGCTAGAACGAAGCGGGCTCAAATATTGCATTTGTTGTTTCATATCTAGACTAGAAATTTGTTGATGTTGCCAGTGTTTTAATGAGGATTAAGCCGGTTTTCTAGATTTGGCAGATTTCATATATTGAGATTTTTTTCTTGATAATCATAAAAAAAAATCTCTTGCTTTTTCCACTGATAAATGAGACTTTTTATTATTGAAAGAGAATTTAGCTTTAGTAGATTTGGTTTTACAGTCATGAACATTATTCGGATTATAAATCATAGAAAATTGTCATGTAATTTATGAGATTGTATTTCATATGTTTGACAGACAAACTCTTCATGCGACGTCTCAGGGTGACAACTCGAATTAATTATGCAAATTTTATAATGTTTGTTTTTATCATAGACCCACATTCATATGTAAATAGTGTTTGTTGCTGTTCACTCATTCAAGGGTACAAAAGGATCTATTACAAACGGATTTTATCTGAAGCTGTGATGGCCGTTTCGATGTTTAAATGCGATTCAAATTTAAACTCTATTAGTAAATGATAAGGTCTATCTGTATCATCGTACAATTTACTATTTTATCAAAAGATGCATCTTATTTCAAAAGCGATAAAGAACATTTTTCCTAGGCCATTATAGCGTCTTAGTTGTAGTGCTTTTTAAATATTGATAGGAACTTCCGCTGTATACATTTTTGTTTGCTGCCTTGTACGGCCGATAAGTTCAAGGCACAATACAATGTATATTAAAATTCCGACTGCCTACCAACACATAATGTTAATCTATACACGTATCGTTACCTGGATCCTTTGGTACGTGTCTGACATCATAGCGATGAGCAGATTGATCAGTACCACAACGGACACCAGCATGTATATCCCAAACACAATTTTAAACAAGTAATTCGTCCACGTTGGCTGTATGTTACTATCGTTTCTGTGCACCCTCGTCTGCTCAGTCGTCGTCTGCCCGAACACAGCAAAGAACAGCAACTCGAATGAAAACAGCGGATTCATCGTCACTGTGAACAAAATGTGAGTTCTAACCACGCATTTACCTGTATACGTTGGTAAGTGTCCGACATCATCGCAATGAGGAGCGTTATTAGCACCACGACCGACATCAGCAAGTACGCTCCGAAGACGAATTTGAACAGGTTCTGTGTCCACGAAGGTCGCACGCTGGATATGTAGTTCAGGTCCGACAAGGTGATCTGGCCGAAAAGGGCGAAGAACAATTTCTCGAAGGCCTCGATCGGTGACAACGTCGCTAGAAGACAACACTCAAATGGACCAAATTCATTGAAAACTAATCGACACCGACTAGAAGAGATAGGGGCAGGATAATGTATGGTTTATTCGCTGTTTATTACAAAATAGTACTTTAGGCCTGTATTTATTTATGAAGTAAATAAGATATAGGCAGCATCAAACTACCCCTATATCAACATTGTCTAAAAAATCTAAAAAGACAGCTAGGTTGAATGAAATGAAGTAGATTGATACATCATTTGAGCACGTGACGACTCATCTTAATCGACTTAAGATTCGTGAAAATTCTTACGTTACTGAGAAACCTTTGCATCAATCTACAGCATTTCCTCTACTTCATAGCAACCGTGTCGCGACATTGACAGCGTGGCCACAACAGCGGCGACACATGGACGACAAACAGCCAAAACATATCCGAAACATAAAGTGGTACCTCAAGACACCGTGACAAACGCAGGACAGTAAGCCAGCCGCGGCATGCGCAAATCAAACTTGCTCCATCAAATGCGGTGAGGTCGGCCACTCATTCCACTAAAACTATTGTTGTGCCTCGCAATGCATATTCTGTGTCGATAATATCTGGAAAACGCGTCCTTATAAAGCCACAGCTAACAATAATTATGCGATGCAGAATATGCATTGTGTACGAGAACATCGGACATTCTAACCATCGAATACACTTTAGTGCCATAATTAATGTCAAAAATTTCATGAATTATGGCTAAATGAGGTGTTTCATTGTATATTACAGGGCCTGACATTCCACATTCTCAGTTTGTGTTTAGCGACAATAAATCTATGGAGATGTAACGTTCTGACAATAATAACGATGATAGCATTATCGATGTGAAAAGTATTGAAGCTTTCAAGCGGATGCATGTATCATTGAAAAATAATGAGAAAATAAATTATAGAAGCACACCAAGATATAATGCGATCATCGTGTGAGAGTGAAAAATTATGCACATTGATTCTTCTCTCTAACATGGACTTACGCCCAGCTGGCTGCCCCTGTTTCCTTCTGTACGATTCCCCAGTAAGTGTATTTATCCATTGAGCTTGTCTTTTCAATCGGAGATTGTCTATTATGTAACAATTATATGGTTAAACACTCCTCTATATTATAAGGTGTTTACGGAAGATGAAGTAAGTAGCCAGCATTGAGTCATGATGAATAAAAATGATGTGGTTCGTATGGTTATTTAAAATGATGAAACAGAGACACACGTACCGTCTGAGAAGAGCCTCCTCCTTGCTTGTCTTGCATATTTATTGTCTTCTGCTTTAAGTATATTTCTGAACGGTTGATTTAACGCTACTATGTGCATGGAGAATCCAAACACAAATATCGCTAATACCGCAAGGAATCTCCCCAAGTCTTTCATGAGATCTCCTATGATAATTGCCCACGGTCCGAAGAGGTGGTGGAAGGATAAGAAGTCTAAAATCTGGACGCACGCTAAGAGGAATGATAGAGCGAAGCATTGATTTCTACAGTACATGAGCGTCGGCCAGTATTTGGGCATCACAAATATCCAGCCGATGACATGAGTCGCTACGCCGATCATCCCTATCAATAATACCGCTATTTTAATCCAGCCTAACCCAGACTTATCACTAGGATTAGTGAGCTCGAATAACAGGAGACCACTCAAACATATGAGCAGCATCCACTCGTACCATCTTGGTACTAAACTTTCCCTAAATATCGAATTATATATAGGCGTTATCGCAACTAAAGATAACAACACCATGAGGTATATATGCGATGTTAAATATGACATAAACTTAATGATTGGTATCTTATTGTATTTATGGCCTAGTGGAAGAGAGAACACCACCCACACGGGTGGACATATTATGAATGCGAAAAAAAGGAACATAATTTTGATGCCAGTCCATTTGAGGCTTCCCCTCCAGAGTTCCTGAAACCAAGATAAATCAATTAGCATAACGGTAAGCTTCTATGGGAATTTCCGGTGTAATAGGGAAGTTACCTATTTTTTACCTGAAGATATCTCTGGACAACCGTATGGGCAATGACTTCTTTTTGTTCGTTTTCTATTAAAACGTCTAAGAATTCGATGTTCCGATTGTCTGTGGCGGTGAGGATGTGACCAGCAGAATCGGCGCCGGCGGCGAGGGCCAACAGTTCCGTGGCCATCGCTTCGCACTGTTTCCCCGCTGCTATAAGGTCTTTGGCACGCTCTTTTTCCTGCATAGATTAAAGACGCATGATGAATAACAAATAGATAGATACGCCTCAATACTTAAGTACATCGATAATGCTCACCTTAGAGGAAAGGTTGATATAAATATTGGATAGCTTTGCGGCGGTATCGACCGGCGCCGGCGACACGAGCACAAACTCTTCAATGGGGATATTATTATGGTTCTTTGAACACACCATCAAATTGTACACGAACCTCTTATCGTCCATTAACGACTGTGTATCGTGTTCCTTATGTAGTAAGTATTCAAGTACATCGTTATGGTTTTCCGATGCGGCGAACCAAATAGGAGCACAGTTTAGATTAGTTTCACTTTTGGGTGACGCTCCAGATTCACACAAAAGCTTGACAACGTTCAGATGTCCAGCTTTCGCCGCACAGTGTAGTGGTGTCCAACCGTTTTTATCCGTAGCATTGATTTCTGCTCCCTGGCCCAGTAATACTTCGACCATTTGGTAGTGTCCGTGCGTCGAAGCTATGTGAAGACCAGTTTTACCGTGTCGATCTGTACTTTGAAGTAGTTCTGCTGATCTACTCAGCAAAAGGCCCACGATTGACATATGCCCTCCAAAGCACGCAAGATGTAGTGGATTGTAGCCCTGAAAATTCCAATATAATTTCAAGTCAAACTAATATTCAAGTTTTACAAGCACAATTCCCCGACTGTACAGTCAGCAAGTTACCTGAAACTGAAGTTTGGTAATATAAAATAGTATAATTACAGTCATACATAAATAAATTGAATTCACATAGAGTAATTACAATGTTCGTTCTCTACAAAAATATATTTAGACGTTGATATGGAAACTAAAATGTACTTAAATAACATTATACTAAGCTAATTTTTATACCACCATATAATAAGCATTTGACACGGTATATGATCCCTCTAGTATAAGGCTATATGCAGGCTAGTGAAGACGTACATTCTCAGTGCTGGCTGCGTCGACTTGTACGCCGGCCGAGTTGAGGAGCAGCCGCACGACGTTTTCGTTGCCGTTGTAGGCCGCGAGATGCAGCGGCGTCAGACCTGACTCCGCACCCAGCTCCGGTACCAGCGACGCACCTGTCGGCGCCTCCGACTTCACCGTACCCGCCACCTGTGACAGCAGCTCGCGGACCGTCTCTATAACATAGAGCTTATGTGTAAAGGCTTCCGAAAGAAGAATTTGAGAGAGATTTATATTCTCTAAAGCACTTTTATTACGTATTGGTGCATTTTTGGTTTGGTGAATAGCGCTACTATGCACATAGCCACCAAGCACCCACAGCTGCACTTAAGATCTAACCTCTAGGCCTTCGGTACTTACCACCCTCACTCGCATAACATATTCAAAATATTTTGTGGCAAACGACACATGGAGATATAAAATTTTTGTTCTCCTCTAGAAAAACTTTGAGTCTGCGATACGAGAAATTATGTAATATTACCTGCTTGTCCATAATAAGCAGCTATATGCAGCGGAGTCAGCCCTAACTTCTTGCTTGATATCCTTAAAGTATTTGTCGACCGCATAACATCCAATACATTCGTATGCCCGTTCATAGCTGCCAGGTGCACCGCAGTTAACCCAGCTTTATTCTCATCTGTACATGAAGCTCCGGCTCTTACGAGTACCTTTACAACATCAGCGTGCCCTCCTTCGGCCGCCAATTGTAATGGAGTAGAATCATTTAGCTTGTTCCGAGCTGATATCACACCAGTTCTATCAAACTTCATTAATTCCTCTATCACTTTCACTGAACCCTGGATAGCGGCTATATGAGCACACGTATTCCCGTCCTTTGTCGTAGCCATTACCAGATTCGGATGCTGTTGCAGGAATAACTGAACAACTTCTGAGTAGTTATTTTGCGCTGCCGCATGTATCGGTTTCTGTCCCAATTCATCTGTTGCATCAATGTTTGCTCCCAACTCTAACAAAAGTTTACATACTTCAATTTGACCACTTGCCGCTGCCAAATGTAACGGCGTTTGTTTTTTCAAAGTCAACACATCAATCATCGCGTTATGATCTCTTATTAAAAACTTTACTAAATGTGCGTAACCATTCATGGCAGCTAAATGTAACGCTGTCCGTCCGTTCCTTGCTTTAGAATTTATAAACGCTTTATTCGTCAACAATGCATCGCATACTTGTAAATAGCCATGTTCAGCCGCCAGATGTAAAGCGGAACGACCTTCTACGTCAAACACGTCAACTCTTGCATGATTTGAGAGTAAAGTACTGACAAGTTCCATGTGACCTCTATGACACGCGATCAACAAAGGCGTCCACCCTATTGAATTTTGTCTGTTAAGAGCTCTGATAATATCAGCGGTCGACATATGAGTGATCATTTCAGTCATGACGTCATTGTTACCAGCGATAGCACAAAAGTGAAAGGCCGTTTCGTGATTGTGTTTAGTTTGTAATGTAACATCTGCTCCGTTTTCTATGAGGCATTTGACCACTTGTCTATCAGCTGTTGGTATCTTGACTTCTTCTTTAGTGATTTTGCATGCACAGTGAAGGGCACTAGCTCCATCTTCGTCCACCGCATCTATATAAGATGTGGCAACGCTGTCGCCTTTGTGATCCTTGACAAACTCTATTAGGTGTCGTACGACGTCTGGTTTACAGCTTCTGCACGCCATGTGAAGTGGCGTTTCACCAGACTGAAAAATAAGTTGATTTATTAATTAAGTCTTAAATATCAAGACGTGCAAAGTTAGCTAAGGGTAGTGAAGATTATATTTTCTGCTCTGTTTCTTGAATTGTAACGGAGACATTTACGTGAAGGATTTTAGAAGCTATTTCATATATTATAAAGTTGTTTATTACTTTGGTTTTCCGTAACGGATCACCACCATCGTCTAGCAGGAGCACAAGTGTCGCGAGGTTTCCGAATCTAGCAGCCACGTGAACTGGCGTCATTCCATCTTCCGTAGCTTTGTTTGGTCCAGCACCCGACTTTAATAGCATAAGCGCGCATTTATCACCTGTAAATTATAACAGATATTTCAATAAATAATCTAATAAGATGAGAAGAGATCATTGCTAGAAGAGTGCTAGTGCTGGTCACCTTTCTTTAAACCCACGGGAATAGATGGGTTTATTCTAAAGATGGAAAAACTATTATGTATTGTGAATCAATAGTACTGTCACCTATAAATATATGACCATGGACAGTTCGGAAATAATATCTGACACCCCTTACTAGGCATGTGTAACTCAGCCCTGAACCGGCTCAACAGATCAGATCACACCTACTTGAACTGTCGAGCTGCGGCTCAAGAGCAAACTAAACAGCTCACGGCTCACTTATTATTTTACAGTCTGTATACAATCTGTGATCTATTCTGTCATATTGAGTCGTTGTCGAACTGCGGCACAGCAGTGGCGTAGATACTCTGTGATCGGTCGGCAATATTTGAGCCGATCTGTGAAGCGTTTTGGTTGAGTTACCCATGTCTACCCCTCACATAGTTCAATAACACTGTTACTAGTTACAGCGACAGTTACAGTAACACTGACAGTTATTGTAATAATTGTGAATGAATCATGATATCAGATATTATTTCAGAGTTCTCCGCGGTTATATATTTATATTCTTGGGATTCACTACAGTGCATCAAGATTCAATAAATAAGACCAGTAGTGAATCTAATATTTATCTTGAATACGTTTGCTACACATAATATTGCCTGTCTGCACATTTTAATAAGCAGAAGTCACAATTTATGCTTATTCGGATTATGCACATAAGGTTCATTTTCAAATGATGTCTAATTAAAGGTAGGTACCCGATGTTACTGTGAACGGTGAGAATACCACTATCTAAACTTATCTCTGTTCAATTGCTCAAATTATTAGGTAATAGTCCGTACCGCCCTCGTCTGTAAAATAAAATATAATCGTTTCGATATCAACAGCCTGAGAATATCCGAACCACTCTAAAATTTCTTCAACTATCAAGGCTTCACCAAAGTGATTTCTGTAAGTGATTTTATTGCAGTAGGTGGTCAGCATACTATTAAATACATCAATATCCTGGGACATTCATCACACATTGTTATCTGAATCGAAAATAAGTTGAGCTTTTGCTGATAGTAGGTACTTCTGTGGCAACCAGTTTTCTGATATACCTACTACATATCCAACGTTTTTAAATATGTGAATTTAAAACCAGACACAGAATAATAGACATATTGATGCACACAAATGTTTGTCCTGGATGGGAGTCGAATTCACAACCTGTGTCGTGATAGTCAGGTTTTCTAACCACCCAGGCGATTGGCTCGCTAAATAATAAGTATACAGTAACATTTTCCACACAAAAGTAAGATTATTTATATAAATTAAATATAGAAAAGGAACTGGATTAGAGCCTTGTAGCACCCACTTATTTACAGGAAAAATATGAAAATTAACCATACCCTATATTTGAACACTTTGCATTCTCTGACATGGATACGATTTCATGAAAACGGATTTCACGCCTGAACTTAATAATCACTTTATTTACGAATCAGTGATGACCAATTCATTCAAAAGCTTTACTTACTAGCCTTTTATTAAATCGAAGTAAGCTATTAGTTATGTGGTGAAAAACATATTGAGAAATTCAGATTTAAAAATGCTGCCTGTCGTTATTAGTAACATTATTAGAAAATGTTGTTTTGTACAAAAATATCTTGTTATTCTTGCTATTTAACACTAAACATACCATAACCGGGTCAAATGACCCATTTTGAACTTTGCATTAAATATGCACGTATAATCTTATTGCTTTTGCACATTTGACTTCATCACTTTTTCTTACTAATTAATATACAGTTTTACTATTTATTTCCCTTCCTTACATCCATATTTCATACATACAAGCTGGAAATATAAAGTCACATTTGACCCGCTATGGTAGAAATAGGTACCTAGCAAGTGTTGGTATGATTAGTGTTAAAGTTCCTTACCATCAGGTATCCTGGCCGCTATATGCAGAGGTGTTTCCCGCTGCTTGCCTCCACGAATGTGCACGTCGGCTCCGTAGCCGAGGAGTGTTTCCACCACTGCAGGCTTGCAAGACTCCACAGCTATGTGCAATGCTGTGTAGTTATCCTGTTAAAGAAAAAAACAGCGTGAAGATTGTATTTATTATAACTTTGGATTTACTTGAACGCAGATCGTAAATTGTGGTCGTAGTAGACAAAGACTAGATGAGGGAACTAATCTTGGAGGTTCCTCTCCATATAGAGAATAACTTTTTGTCTTATTATCAGTCTCATTTATGACTTTAATAATAATAATAAATGTTTATTCGGAGACACAATCGTGTCTCGCGCCAAGTACATTATATGCTTTCTCGTTACAAACTAGGTGTAATATAGATATTTTTTAACAAAGCTTAAATTATTACAGTTTGCAGGCGAAACTGGTTTCCAAGCTAAGCCTGGCCTGTGGAACCCAGTCTCTTCTTACTTTGGACATATTGTGACAGGTAGAGTGTTTATACATTTCAGTTTAAAAAAATCTATTTATTTCCTGCAAATTACAGGGTTTTGGTAGTTTCTAAAAAGTAGTATTCATGTTTTACTTAATCTTTGACCTAAATCTATTTCATTTCTGTTTTCCTATTATTGTTTGCAGTCTAATCTACAAGAATCCGAGAATGGGTGAAGGCCTCTTCCAAAGATGCCCATTTGTCTCTGTCCAGTACTGCTACTATGAGTTGCTAGCGAAACTTACTTGCTAGTCACTAGAGAGTAAACTACTATCGATACAGTATTTCTCGATAGCAACTGTCAAATTTGTGACTCTTGGTACCGAATTTCTATAGCAAATGCTAAAAAACGTTACTCCTAGCGAGTAACGTTTTTTATTTCGATAGGTGTTTTACCTATCGACTCGTACTATCGATTTTAGTTCTTTAGGTGACCGCTAGTGGCGTTGTACACATTTGCCATAGAAATGTTTTACGCCGTCGCTAGCGAGTACGTACGTTAAAAACTCATGGTAAAGGCTGTGCTACAGTAGTACACATTACAGTATATAGCGACTCAAATAAATTGTTTTAACTCACATTAGTTGTAACGTCGACGCTTTCTCCTTTTTGCAGCAGCGTGTTGATAATCCCAACATGACCGTACCGAGCCGCCGTGTGTATACTGCGAGCTCCATCCTGAAAAATGTACAATCAAATATAGTCTGTGGTTTATTGAAGTAAAAAAATTTTGAGATGGATAAAAACAAATGAACACGCCTCTTTTCCGTTACCGTTACTGACACGTTTGTATATAAGTATCTACATTTTAGTACGTGGATAGCTGTATTAGTACGTGGATAGCTGTATTAGTCCGTGGATAGCTGTAATTGGTCTCATAATTATAAGTTCAAACCATGTAATTTTTTATAGTTTAAGACTGTTGCTGTCCCAAATAAAGAAAAATAAAAAAAAATAAAAATAAAAATAAAAATAAAATACATTGATTGGCTCCGTTTACACGAGATTTCAGTTTGGGTTGAAATACATATATTGTATTATTTTTTATTTTTTTCAACATACATTATAACATATATGTTCAAATTATATATAATATAAACATTTATTGTGTATATACAAACAACATAGATATATATTCTTGTCAGTTTTCACTTCTGTCGTCTCTACATGTACCTATACAATATTATATACAAAGTAAAACAAAAGTTAAAATTAACATAACTAAGTCTAATTTTAAATGCAGTAGCACCTAAGTACCAGCCCTTTTTATATTTAAATTACTTTTAATTACTGTCGTGTATAGTATAGTGTTTTAATGTAATTCTTTTGGATGTCGTAATCAAACCTTTTCTGTAGCAATTTAAAATGTATTTTTATTAATATTTTTGATCTCCAAAAACATCATGCCATTTGCTATTTAGCTGCTATCGAACCACTGATAAGAAGTAAATTTTTAATTGCAACAAAATTTATTGTACTCATATATTACAAGAAACTTTGCATAAAATGAATATGATTATGGATTTTTAATGCAGTGTACCGCAATTTGCTGCCAACAAAATTACGCACGCAATGCAATTCTAGCTTATGAATAATGTCCTTTCTGACTTACAATTAATTAATAGTGAATTTTATATAAAGATTGCAAAGTTAATAACATTTTTATTGTATTCACCAATGAGGTTAAAAGGCCATTATGAGACCTACAAATTTAGTTCTTGTACAACTACATTTAATTTCCATTTATAATAATAAAACATCTTACCATAAATAAATATCCCAAGACATTCTTCACACATGGTTACCTGATCCCTAGTTAAGCAGAGTGTACTGCTTGTAGTTTGGCTACCAGGTAACTGTTGTACAACTTTTTAAATACATACTTATATAGATATTTACACCCAGTCACATAACAAACAGACATTTTCATGCACACAAATGTTTGTTCTGGGTGGGAATCGAACCCGCGACCTTCGGCTTGGCAGTCAGAGTCACTAACCACCAAGCCAACTGGACTGTCGAAAATCATTAATGGTTACAATCCCAAAAAAACACGGTTTGCCTCGATTGCAAGAAGCAACATTCTGCAACATGATTTCGTTATTTCAAAAGCATTAATCCACTTACCTTATTTGGCATATGCAGATAAACTCCCTTCTTAAACAGCATCATGGCGCAGTCAGCGTGGCCGTTGAGTGACGCTATGTGCATCAAAGTGCTGCCATCCTTCGTCCTCTCGAAGATCGACGCCTTGAATTTGTCTGCGAGGAGCTCTATGATAGCTGCGTGACCGTTTTCAGCTGCCAAGTGCATAGGAGTTCGATCTGGAACAATTTTTAAAATTCAGTATTTTGCAACATATTTATGGCCATCAGTATTCAGCTTATAATTTTCAATCATGCTAATGCCAAAAATTCGCTTTAAAATTGTACAGTAGGTAAGCTCTCAATAAGAATGTCTTCTACATAATTATGCCCGTAAAAGTAGGCTGGAACTGAGTACTGATACAAAAGTTCCAACGTAACATATGGTGAGGATTATCACCGTCTCTCGGGCCCATTACTAATTCAGGCAATCCTCAGGAAACCTATAAATCCAACCCAATTTAAAGTTGAGCTCCAAACTGCTGGACCACCCATGCCATAAATAAATAGGTCTGTCTTTTATAATAGAGTTATTGAATTATATAACATTTCATGTATCAAGATGTAAATGAATACTCTGGGATATTAATTTATAAAAAAAATAACATTAACCAATGCTTCTCCATACACTGTAGTATGGTTAACAGTTGCCTTTTTGTAGACGAAACACAACACTTATCAGGATATAGAAATTAAAATGATATTGCATAATCAGATAAGATTGATGTACAGTACATGAAGGAATCTACCAAGTGCGTGTTTGGAAAGCATAACCTTTATGTGCTCACGATGGCTGCGAAACTGACATACCTCCATTTTTAATCCACCAAAAACTAGCTAAAAATGCAACCTGATCTCACTACATCACAGTCCATTGCATTTCCGCGAGTACTGATAGAATATACCTAACCACTTCATTCAAGATCACTTCATTCTTAGGCCGCCTTACTAATTCCATAAGCCAATAATTGATTAAACATTATCGCGCACTGATTTTTACTATCTCTAGAGGTCCTTTTCCGGGAATCTACTAAACGTGAATGCAGTCTCAGGAACATGGTTGCTTATAAAGTCGACAATAGAATGCAATTGCACTTAGATATAAAATGTCAAGAATATTTCAGTTCCAATCGTGTAATCGGGTTGCAAATTTTCTTTATTACATTAAATTTGCATAATTATTGATATCGGAAGGTTTTTCTTTGTTTCGAACCGTTTGTAACTCGCTCCTGTAGTTTCTTGGATAAAAAATTCTAGTACTTATTACAATGAAATAAATTGCTTCTAAATAACAGAATTCTGATTTTCTATGTTAATATTATACTGATACAATCTGACCTGTTTTTAATTCAATATACAATGTAAACTCAACCCAATCCAAACTTTACTTTATGTACGTAATTTTATCGATTATGAAAACTACATCTAAATTGCTACTTGCCTTCATTATCAGCAATAGCAGCATTCGCTCGGACCCCGTAGAAGTACTTGACGAGAGGCTCGTCTCCCTCTGCCGCAGCGATGTGCAGTGAAGTCTGACCAGCGCCATTGGTCGCATCCACGATCGCGCCATAGTCAACCAGAATTCGAGCCATGTCCACATCACGTCTTCTTGCTGCTAGATGCAGGGCCGTGTCTCCAGCGGGCGTTGACGCCTGGATGGGACACTTATCATTTGTTTTTGGATCAGATTGTCAAGGACAAGTTGGGTGCCCAAAGCCACGATATGGGTTACATGGCACAGTCACGGTGATCTTGGTACAGCGATGAACTGTGGCGTCATGTAGAGAAAGGTACAAATGGTACTATTTGATACATTCTACAAAAAAGTACCTACTAATAAGAGTTCCTCAAAAAAACTGTCAGGTTAATCGTTGCTTTTTACATAAAGTGCGTAGGTAAAAGTTAGCAAATACACTTTTACAAAGCAATGTGATAAAAATTCTAGTGCTGTTTAAAATTACCTTAAGTACAAAGAAAATAATACGAAACAACATTGAAATAACGAATAGAGCGCATACGTGAAATAACTTCCGAAACATGGCATTGTATGTAACGGCATGTCAAACGTCTGCATTGCTATAGATAAACAAAAGGCGTGAGTATACCTTGAGCTGTTCGGAGGTCTGCGCGCTGAGAAGCTCTCGGACCATGCTCTGGTTGCCAGCCTCCACCGCCAGCAGCAGCGGGATCTTCCCTCTCTGGAACACCAGGTCGCGGATTAGCTTTTTCCACTCCTTCTGACGCGCGCGCTCTTTGTTCAACTCAATGTAACTGAGTTCTAGTTTCTGCAGATCCTTATTCGATTGCAGATTCGCGGGCGGGCTGCGCGTACCCAAACGAAAACTCGGGTTCGCACTCTTCGGCGGATCCTTCCCGTTATCACTCATGACTCGCTCGAACTAGACTGAACAACATGCGATGCGGTGTCTATGCACTAACAACTGCGGTATGCAACTGCACGAATTGCCTCCAAACTGTGACACCATAGACAATATCCGACTTATGTGCATCGCAATCTTCGAAGCCGGTTCGGCTGAATGGATAATCGATAGACCGACGTGCTTCTCACACTATTTCGATGCATTTTTATTTGAAACAATTTCTGTCTATGTGTTATCGGGCACCGGAAATACGTACTTGCTCCTCCATTGTATTATTATCGGGACGCGAAAGTAAAGTCTGAGGCCATGGTAAAGCTGCCTTCCTCTAGTCGTGACGAGGGACCGACTGAGACTTATTGTATTAAAATTAGTAATTTTGAATTTCAGCGCTGACGTTATAACTAATATTCCGCAAGTGATTTGCATTGTAAATTCGCGCTGTGACGTTCACTCGGGGGGCTAAAGCTCGTCGGATAATTAGCTAGTTTCTATTCGAATGGGGTGGCTCGTTTCTACTATCGGAATGTCCTTAATACGTCAGCCTTGGAGTGAGTGGTTGTGTTTTGACCGAATTCGCCCATAATTAGTATTTGTCAGATTAGTGCGTGACGTGTCACGTGGTGAGTCGACGTAATCTGAAGTTTTAATAGTTTTGTAGACGTGGTATTCTTTCAATATTCGGTGTGAGCGGTGAGTTTTGTTTACAGGTTGTATTTTAGGGTGTTTTTGGGGGTAGTTCCTGAATCGCGGGCGGATGGTGGTGCCAGGCGACGGCGGCGGGCGGCGGGCGACAGGCGACGGCTGCACGCGATCGCAGTGACGACGCTGCATCCACGCCCGATCGCTGCCTCTCGTATTCACCAATCAAAATCATAATAACTACGCCATAAAGCTTATTATTTATTGATTTACGCGACGATTTCGTACGACCCTCGTAACGCGTTTGGGTTTACAATTTACAATAGATATGTTGCTTTTGTTAGGCGCAGAGAGACAGGTCGATGTACCTGACTATAAATGAGTAAACGAACTTATGTTCGTGCTTGGGGCATGAGCGATTGAGAAAATTTAGTCTTTATGTTGCAAGTTTTTGCATATTAACATAAGTAGGTATGCCTTGCTCGTGGGTAATTTAAATAATAGGTATTAGTTGCAAATTTTCAGATACATAAATAAATCGTACATCAATCTCATTATAGTCTCCCAGTAATGTCATAGAAATATTTACTTTTTGCTTTGGTAATAAGGTTAATTCTAAGATGATGTAATTGATTGTAAATGAACCATAACATTTCTCGTGTTCTGAATAATAAAAGCCTATACAAAATGAAGATATACAAGGAAAAGCTGAAGTTGTGTATTAATAGCGATAGTATTTGGTTTTTTTGTTTAATATTAATTGGGAATTAAACCCGTTTAGGCCTTTAAAGGCTCTAGATTGTAGGAGTCAGGAAACGCAGCCGTCGGAAGCAAGTTCCACTCCTGTGCTGTCCACACTTTGAATGAAGATGATGCCGATAACTTGCTGGTGGAAACCCTCCCAGAGTCCTTTTGTGGTGTAAACTCGGGAAAGGTGGAATGAGTTTCAACAATTCCTGTCAAAATTCTCCAAAATACCGACAGGCAAGGTTTCGTCGACGAAGCTCGCTTTGTGTTCTGACCAGATAAATATAATGCTAAAACGATGAGGACTTAAAAAGCACATAATTTGGGGTTACTGTTTTAAATAATAGATACAAAACTTACTCCATCAACACGTAACCTGATATCCTTTCCAGCAGCAGCGAGTAGGGCTCTGAGGATGCTGGTGGCAGTTCCAGTCTGTCTGCTCGCCACCACGTGAACTGCTGTTTGTTGACGACTCTATAAAGGAAGATTCAAGATTCAATATAGAATGAAATGTTCGTGGCGTGTGTTTGATTCTGGAACTAAATATGTCCAAGAGTTTTATGTAATTATCACAGCCTACCAATAATTGTTTATAAAGCTGTGTTGAAAAAAACAGCTGCAAGTACATATTATAAATGGTTGATACCGAATTAGATTGCATATAGTACCTATACCAACAAAATATCTGACGGAAAAGATCAGTTCTGTTATCCAATTAGGATCTAAGATTTGGAAATCCATTTTCAAAATCAAAAGTAGTTCGGCGTAATCTAAATTTAGCATTAATCTTTTTTTTTTTTTATCTATTTGCGTTGTAGAGGTTCTTTTGTCAAAGAGTATATAATATAACCTCCATAATCATTGGACATCTCGTTTTTGAATTTCCCTCTATTACGTGTGAGCGTACATACCAATTCCGTCAATTACGTCATCATCACACTAATCTCACACTCCTCTATATGAGCAACATTACGAAATGTATAATAATACGTAAAGTGAAAACCTAAAGTCAATGGTATCGAACCATTCACTTAAGATGTCCATTATTGCATGGCGTGAAGTAAGCACCCGAGTGACGGAGAAGAGTGACTTAAGTGCGGATTTAGGTCACACAGTGGGATAAATATTGTATATTGATTATAGTTCTTTTGTCATAAGTAGTTTTTTTGAAATGATGATGATGATGATGAAGTAGTAAGTTCTTTAGCTTTGACCTTATGTGCATGTCGTGGATGATTTTTTGATTTTTTTTTAAATGAAAATAAATTGTCATTTCTTACCCCTCCAGTAGCGAAAGGGTCCACCCCCCTCTTAGACAACAGTAGTTTGACGATATCTTCTCTCGAGTACATTGCTGAGATGTGGAGTACATTGTAGTTGTCCTGTAAGAATACTTAAATTAGTTATCACTTTTCCTGGCACTTTTCATTGGCCTCCCTCTTGGATTTCCGGTATTGTTATTCCGGTGGATTTAAGGTAGGAAAGAAATGTGAGGACACCGTACAGTAGTATGAGCCAGTGGCCTTCTAAACTTAATATATTCATTTAAAAAGGTGTATTATTTTTCTAACTAACACGGCTATGTCGGTTTACGTAATTTCATATTCCAAATTAGTTTTTTTGCCGTAGTTTTTATTAAATTAAAAAATATACTGATTTTGAAAAGAAAACGACGTTTTGAAATATTTTTAATCTAAATGAATTGAACATTGTATAATTTAAAGGACTTTTCTATATAAATAAATAATAAATGAATATCCTCCCCAAACTAAGCAGAGCTTGTACTATGGAAACCAGATAACTGATATCCTGCATGTATTACTTTTTAAATACATACTTACATTATATATATTTACACCCAGACACAGAACAAATATATGTCCTGGGTATATATCCGTAATATATCTATACTAATATTATAAAGTGGAAAGATTTGTGTGTTTGTTACTCTTTCACGCAAAAACTACTAAACGGATATGGATGAAACTTGGCACATAGATAAAGAATATCCTGGCATAACATAAGGGCTACTTTTTATCCCGGAAAAATGTGATATCCTTCGTGAACGCGGGTGAAACCGCGGGGGACAGCTAGTATAGTATTAAATAGGGAATGTTTGTAAGTTTGGATGTAGTAGATCTCCGAAACAACTCATCCGATTTCAATCATTCATTGAGTGATAGAAAGCTATTCTATTCCGAAGTAGCTTACGATCTGGGATAAAATGTATCCCTTGAGAACGCAGGTGAAACCGCAGGATGGTAGATGTATGTAAAAAATTTAATTTAGTATCTTTCTATAGAATATCAATTATAGCGCTCGAAATAACGCTAAATATAAATGTAACGATAAATATAAATGTAAAAGGCGCCTGGTACGGTTTTTATTAAACAAAAGCTAGACCTATGACGCGATGGCAGTTTTAAAATATTGCTTTTTACGGTAACAAATTATGTCAGAGAGCGGCAGGACATAATACTATTTTAGTCTTTAAGGTAGGCTTTATTTGATTAAACAAAAACAGTTATTTCGGATATATTCTAAAAGGAAGTGGCGTAGGCAATCTTCGAGTTTTATCTCGAATATGCGTCTCCTTATTTAAGTCTATACAAATTTATTTCTAATTCCAATTAACACAATCAGCCAGTAACAGTGTATGTGGCCATTCAAAAATCAAGCTTAGAACTATAAAAATAAGACATACTTTTAACAACTTTATTTCGCTAATATCGCTCATACTGTGTTCAATGGGAATAGTATTGATAGATATACCTGTGCCCTTAGTACGAACATCTGTCGTAAGCGTATCGTCATCGTATCGAGTGCGCAATTTCCAACACAATGGAAAATTGAGCATCGCGCAACGTCACTGTATATGCGATGTTCCAGATGAACCAGCGTTTTTGGCGTATTCGACACGATAACGCTACGCTTGCAATAGATGTCCGTGCTTATGCCTTTGAAAGCATTACACACTAAACTTGCAACACGCTATGATGGCCATTTTGACGTTTAACAATGACAAAGAAAAATATCCTTTATACATTCGAATATAAGGCATCTATTGATTCAACAGCTAATTGTATGATGATGGAAATCAACTTATTCCAAAGCAATACAGTTTCGTTTTCCTATGACAATCTGATACGTCAAAACGGCCATCATAGCGTGCCGGTAGTATAGTAAACACATTTAGCTGTCAAAATTAAAAACATTCCGTTCAATGTGGCCGTTAGTGAAATCGGACTGCATGAGTTTGAAGTCAAAAATGAGTTTTTTTTTTTTATTACGAATGGGCTTGCGTTTGGCCTTCGACTGACTCCAGAAGGAGTCACGACGAGGCCGAGGATGTAGCACGCTTACCCAGAAAATGCCTATTCACTCTGGCCTTGAAGAAATCCAGGTTACAGCTGTCGGGAAACACTGACCCCGGAAGAGAGTTCCACTCCTTTGCTGTGCGCTATTTTAATATTTTACAGATAAATACTGGATTTCAAGACAATGTCAATAAAGCTATCTGTATTCTACTATAAACACTTTTACTGTTCCGTGACTAAAAATGCACGAATGAAAATGTAAAGGTAACACAAAATGCATCACCTTCAGCCGTCAGTTCAAAATTAACCCACTAGATGGAGCTAGTTGCAACGATTTCATAGCTAGAGATAGGCACGTTGGCTTGGTGGTTAAAGACCCTGATTCGTCGACACAGATCGTGGATTCGATTCCCATCCAGGACAAACATTTGAGTGTAGGAACAGGTCTGTTTTGTGTGTAGATAGTAGGATATATATTTCTATTTAAGTATTTACTTGAAGAAGAATGGAAGTATATTTTGTAAAGAAGTTGTCTGGTTTTCACAATAAAAGCCTGCTTAGTTTGGTATCAGATGGCTGCGTGTGAAGAATTGATTTATTTATTTAGTTTCCTTGGATGAAGAGATTGTTTCTTCAATGAAATTATTATTTTTATTATTTAATTATCAGGCAAGCAGTTGATTGAACTGATAAGTGCCTTTATCCTGTTGTTCTCTGCTAGTTCTTCTCTTTGAGATGCTTGTAAATTCAAGATAGTGCGTATCTTAACGCTCTAGGTGTATTAACCAAAATGTATATCATTTATCTATCTTACAGCCTTAAAGGAGATCGCTTAATACTTCGATATTCTAACATTTAAAGTACCTAAAAAGCATTTAGGTACAACAAGTAATAACTGAATGAAAAACGCAACTTTTTTGCTACAACTGATATTTTCTAACAACGAACTTTAAAGAATGAAAGGAATGCGAATCTTTTACATATTGTGGGGACAAAAAGCAATTCCTTAGAGGAAATAGAAATATCCTGGGACATTATTTACACACCGCCATCTGATCCCAAACTAAACAGAGCTTGTACTAATGGAAACCAGATACCTAATATACTACTTTTGTAAGTATATACTTATATAGATATTTACACCCAGACACAGAACAAACAGACATGTTCATGCACACAAATGTTTGTCATTTGGGTGGGCATCGAACTTGCGACCTGCGACATGGGAATTAGGGTCGCGAACCTCCAAGCCAACTGGCCTGTCGGAAAGTGGAAATTATATGTATTTTAATGACATAAAACTTACCTTGTAAAAGGCGATCAGGTCAAAAACCTACTGTTAGAAAATGCATCGAGACAATCTAACAAATGATAAACATGATCTAAGAAGTACTAGACCCTACCCTAGTTTATCTTACCACAAATACCGCCTTAATTATGCGTAGGGTACATATGTTTCCTGTGACTAACATCGCGTGAGCCTCTTAGCTACTACGTACCACCTGCAAGACATTTGCACATTTACAAGTACATATACTGAGTTTGAAATAGAATGCCTTGATTAATGAGTTGGGGATGAAGAAAAGAATACTCTGTGGAAGTGATGGAACCTTTGCAACTTTATCCTCTTTTGTTGACATTTGTTTTTAATCTTACTATCTATCTATCTAATACTATAAACGAGCAATTCTTGTATATAAATATATATATAATTAGGATCTCGGAAACGTCTCCAACGATTTTCATGAAATTTAGTATGCAGGGGGATTCAGACGTTAAATCGATCTAGCTAGGATTCATTTTCAGAAAATGACGTTTTATCCGTATTTTTAGGCAATGAAAACTGCTATAATATCATTAGAAGGTTTTCAAGTTACATCTTTTGTGAGAAATACTGTTATTGGGAGCCCTTTATTATCGCATCTAATTCGTATCTCGGTATATATATGACAGTGCTTTAAAAAAGAGAATACGGTAGAAGTCACGTTAGTAAAGAAATCCGGATGACATAGGCTATATAATATTTTCAAAAAACTTGGGATCATTAGTAAAAGTCCAATGTGCCAAGGGGCAGAAAAATTACCTAAAAAAGTCCTTACATCGTATGCGCTGCGAAAACTGTTTATGATAGAAAGAACAAAATAATGTTACATCCCTTGAGAACGTGAACGTCTTTAATAACCATGGTGAGATTATAGTCAAACACAACCTTTTCCATCATAAAAATATAAAAACTCTGTCATTCAACATATATTTTATTTTTCTTGGAATCAAATAAAAATGTACAGTTGTCCGTTAATCAGTTGGAACGATCTATTGCATACGTCGTAAATGAACTTCACAATCAAAGGAAAGTTTGAGTCATAGTTTCTTCAGATCGTATGAAATAAAACGCGTAATTCACGTGTTGCGTGTTACGAACACTCGAATGGTCACTACATACTGTTAATTTGCTCATATTTGCTAATGTCAGGGCTGTGACTAAGCTTCGCTGAAAATTGTACCATCAATCAGTTAAGTTATGGTTGGTTTTGCCTAGACGATAATGAGGTCCTAGTGCAAAGCAATCTTTTTCTTTTTTTCCATTGAAAATTAAGGACTCTTTTTGCGATCTAATTTAGGTAGATGTGATTTGTTGCTCCATCTAAAGTGAGAAAAAAAGTGGGCAAATAGAAGCATTATAAGTCTGGCCCTTTAATACATTTCTTAACTTCAATTTCCTTGTATTGATATGCGATATTTCTTATTTAAAACATATTTTTTTACAGATTAGTGAATCAATGGCAATACTGTATTTTTATAAATATTTGTTCTCAATTTGGTAATCGATGTGTATAGTATACATTGTACCATTTAGAGAACTTGAATGTATGCATAATATGCCTCGGTGGTCGAGTTCTAGCTCGGCTAGAGACTTGGAGGTCATAGGTTCAGTTCCCGGGTCGGGCAAAGTATTAATAGCCTGTTTTAGTAAAGTCCCTTAAATACGGTGACAATGCTCCCCCCCCCCATGTAACGCTGTGACTTAATATCCTGTTGAGTTTCCTTGCTTGGGACTTGACAGAAAAGGAGATCCAGCGGAATTAGTTACTAGATATTTGTTTTTGTATAATCATATCTTGGGTCTCATTATTGAAACCACTCTACCTACCTCGGGGATAATGGGCGTAAATATATGCTGTGTAAGCTTTAAGTAAAATACAAAGTAAGTAGAGTAAATCAATGAAAATACACTTCTTTTTTGATATCCGAAACAATTATACAGATACGCTATCTTGAAAATTATTTTAGCATATAAATAATTTTCACCTCTATTAAAACTGCACGGTGCATTTTCTAATAGGTTTTCTTTAGACGGCCAGAGCCTCACTGCCCGCTGACCTATTATATGTTATGAGCATAAATCGCTACCCTGAGCTGCTTATCGAGCCATCTGTGACGGTAGGCATGTAACCAACGCTATAACTTAGCTGTGTAAAGCTCGGACTACATTGTTGGGAGAATAGACAAAGAGTACTGTTTTTCTACGAGTATTATTTTTTCGAGTTCGCCTCTCCTAAACATTTGGGATGTATGTTTTCTGTTTATTCGGTGCATGGAAAATAAAAAAACATGGTTATGTCGTGGAAAACAATGTAACAGTTTTAGTTACTGATATCAGGCTCAATAACAACATATCAAGGTTTTTTTATTTTCTGATCTGATTTAAAAGGATATTTGGCAGGTGTTACCAGCTGCCTTTTTAGGCATAATTTTGTTGACCACTTGTTGGTGCAAAGTAAAAATGTTTAATGACTGGTCAACGTATTGCTATTATTTTTATATAAGCAATATCTATGAATCAACATTTGTGAGCATTCCGAATTCTATGTGTTCATTATCTCGGTATCTTTATCAATTAAATCTATTTATAGAGGTGGACTTGAATGTATGAGTGCTAAATAAAGGGCAACAGTATTTAGTAGTGTTGTAAATTTTCAAATTTTACTTTGAATTTAGAACTAGTTCTTTCAGCAGTTTTATTGTCTGCGATAACTCCTAGATATATACTTTTTTTTAATTTATGGACTTATGTTTATTTGTAAAAATGCATTTTGGTTCTTTAGGATAGTTTTTAGATGCCAATTAGACCGAAAAGACGTACTTAATCCCCACCACCGTCTATGAACATTTCCAGTACAAAGGGTATCGCCAATGCGTCGACATGAATTTATTAGCTGATGTGTCTGTAAATTCTCCGGCCCTCTTAAATTCAAAGGCGACACACGTTAATATAAGTGCACTACTGCTTCCCGGGAGAAATAGGTATGGTGGTAGTACCTACTTTCCCGAATCTCGGATGAAACTCTGCACTGAAAGTACTTTTAAAAATACTGAGTACTTTCTATAACAGTGGATTCATAGCCTTACGTAGCGAGGTTGGACCGCCTTATAGGAAATTACCGTTAGGTACGTTCCAGTTTGCTTTGTTTCGACTTTCAGCCTGTAGGTACAATACTTTAATTATTATACTAACACGTTTGTCAAACATCAAGAAATGGCACACGGTGATTGGAAACTTTATTTTGGACATAATGACTACAAAATGGTCAATTTAACCACGCAATGGCATGGTATAAATAATATTGAAGGTAAAAAGGGATTTAATATTTCGTAATGTTATGTTACGCAGGATTTATTGTGGTTACCTAGTTTTGTAGCCTGACACATTATAGTTCCTTTAATAAAGTTGTAGAAATAGCTTTTTTTAAATAATGATGCTTTATTGAGTTCTTTTGACAGATTGGATTCTAGTTGTCGAAATCTACCTACTGGCCGTTTTGACAGCATTTATACAACAATTAACCCTATAGCCAAGTCATTTAAGCATAAAATAGGGGTCAACCTCTGATAGTTTGGAAACTAGAATACACCTCTCAATATCTGGTGTTTGCGTCGCCAGTTATTCAAGGTCAAAGTTCACGAAAATTGTTTTTCGCGTTTAATTAGGTATCTATCTATATACTCCACAATGAAGGTGTATACGAGTTTTCAGGAGTGGCAAGACATCAACCCTGGCAAACCCATGGTCAACCGAATGTAAAGTGATCACCACCGCATGTAAATGTCCATAGACATTTACACCAGAGACATGGCTAATACTTTGTCGACCCTGACACATGAAGTTGTTTGGTCTCATGTTCTATAGCTTCCCCTGCCCCCCCTCACCTTTCTAACCGAGATAACAAGTGCACTACTGCTTCACGGCGGAAATGGGTATGGTGGTATCGTGGTATGGCGTCCTTCCTGGACGGTATCTGCACTATGTTCTCAATTGTTTCAATATAAATTATGATGATGTTAAGACTGTGTACTTACATTATTCCTGGCTCCAACATCGGACCCGAGCTCGATGAGACGCTCAACAAAAGATGTTCGGTTGTCCTTCACCGCGTACATTAGAGGTGTCATGCCAGTCGTCTGAAACAAGAAGTAAATATATGAACGTCTCTTTCTTCTCCTTATGTTGAATAGAGTGAGGGAGATGTTCAGGTAGGTCGGTTTGTACTGAACTATTTTTTTCGCGTCTTTTATATACCCCAGAAAATATTAGGTGTAAGGTAGTTTGACAGGTCTAAACTAAATCTAAGGCTTTTGTCCCTTATCATTTCATTAAAATAAACAGAGATACATATATCAATACTAACTGTACCCCTCGGTATCACCCGCGTTCCCGAGGTATGTTATATATTCTAGGGATAAAAAGTATTCATATTCATATTATTTATTTGCATTCCACAAAATTTAAATTAAATCTTAGGTGGTATGTAATATCTAATTAACATTGGGGCCCTAAGTAGTGAGAGTAGCCCTATGAGCTATTCCAGAATATAATCTAAATCTGTGCATAATTTCATCCATATTCGTGCTGCAGTTCAGGCGTGTTAGAGTAACAAACATCCAAACTTTATCATTTATGTTGTACTAAGATTACATCAAAAAATAAACTAAGTGATTGCTTTTTTTTTTTTCGTAGGATAGCCTTGCATTTTACTATAATCTCACCATGATAACTGATGATGTCAGGCTAGGGGGAGGGAGGGGGGATATATTCCCAAGAATAAAAGTTAAGATAACAATATTTACGAATTGTTCCCTTAACGTTTGTAGACAAACGTTACAGAATCGTGCAAACAACTTTGATCATAATGAAATTATAAATAAACAGTGCCTGGCTTTGATATCTTTGTGTATCATAATTTTGTGAGTGTTCATTGTCAAATATTGTTGGTTACAATTTCATAATTCAATTAGGTTATGTTTAGTTTTCGTGCTTTACGAATTACCCCAGTACATCTAATGTCCTAGTTCAGGGTACATGGCTCACCTTTCCCTTTATAGATCGAAAGAACTACGAAAACGTCAAACAATCAAACCTTTATACCTACATTCTAAATTCAAAACCATTAATTCAGTTTAAACCCGCTGAGTTTCCACCGGTTGGGAAGTCAGCCATTTCTTCGAAGGCACTTCTTGAGTCCACCTGCTCAGCATATTTGTTATCATTCTTATTAAAACAACTCTCCTCTCGGTTTCCAATTGAGCTTTAACAAACCACGAGAATAGAAAACATGGTCGACTGGGATATAATCGGTTACCATATCTTTTTCATGTTTATCTAATCTGACATTTTTCTAATGTTTATTAATAAAAAAAAAAATACAATGACATAAATAATATAGTAATAACATAAACGAGCATTACAAATGTGCTCTTGTGCAAGTAGCAGCTAAAAATATAATATCTCAATTAAAAAATAGGATAACTTAGAGTCACATAACATTTAATGAGTTTTATATCAAATTACAGTCACGCCTGTTTTAGAACCCTTCAGGTAATATTAAAGTTGCTGCAACATTCGTGCCGATAAATAGTCAACTCTACTGATATGTGGTGCAAGTAATAAGTGATTAGAGAATTACAAGTTATTTCCTTTTCATGCTACAAGTAAAACTTAGTTGGTTTGTCCTTCCTTCACGTCGCTAAGGTCGACATACTAATTTGAGACAATTAATTTTGTTGTTGGAAGCTTTGTCTTTGACATATTTCTTATAACACTTGGGTCGACAGTCAGGCAGACGTTCCACCTGATAATAAGTGGTTTTCACAGCTTATGAATATTTGCAACACTAAGGCATCGCCAACACGTTGCCGACCCTGAGACGTGAAGTTGTTAAGTCTCATGTCCCTGTAATTTCACCGGCCTTACCTTCCTAACCGAAGCAGAGTAATATTTCTGTCGTAATGATGACGTACGGAAATGGGTAAGGTGGTACTTTCCCGGATGAACTCTGCACTAGGAGTTCTACTACTCGAATACATGTTTCTATAAGCACAGAAATAATTGGTTTGTTTAGCGGTTATTTACATTCTTATAATGTACTAGTGTAGTTCACCCGCGTTCCCGAGGGCCGATTCATTTTCCAGGTATCAAGGCCTAAGTAATTTCTTATAACGTCAGCAATCTGCTGGTGAAAGTCCCGTCAAAATTGGTCCAGCCATTGCGGAGTTAATGGGGAACATATACTCAACGATTTTTACGAAGTGCGATTGAGTAACATTAGTCAAATTCTACTGTTAGTCAGGTCTACGAGTATGTTATCCATCAACAAATCAAGTAAAAAATGGGCCATAGTTTACGTAGAGTCCACAAATATTATAAAATTTTCGGAAACTTTTAATTATGTAGGTACCATACTTTCATCTCGGGTTTCAATCGTGCAAATGAAATAGCAAAATCATTCTCGCTCATATCTTATGACTTGACATTTGTTTGCAGAAACTTAAAGGGGTGAGAAAGCCTCTTGCGGCAATTAGCTTAGATTGTGAGCGTGACTTATTATGGCCAGTGTAATGATTAACTTCACATTTAATAATAGCTCTTCTATTACAATTATACAACCTTTAGTCAGATAATGTGAAAAAAATACAAAATTGTATTGTTACAAACGATTGTTGAAAATTGTGAAATTACATGAGTCATGAGGTATAAAATATAAGTCAACTAGCTGCGCACTGCGGTTTTTCGCACTTCCAATCCTGGTTTGAAACTTTCCTCTTGCATTACTCTATCTATTGCTGAAAACTGCATTAAAATCCGTTGCATAGTTTACGATACTATAAAGGACAACATGAAGACAACAGACAAACATTCATTATTATTGATATAAATGTGTATATTTTGATTTGAAAAATTCACGGTCAAGGGGAGAAGAGAATAATATATACCAGATGGACCGACTAATAGGCAGACAGTCCGCCTGACGGTAAGTGGTCACCCCGCCTATGGACATTTTATTTGCAACATCAGGGGCATCGCCAATGTGTTGTTGTTGCTGAATTGTTAAGTCTAATGTGCCTGTAATTTCACCGGCCCCCTTACCTTTCTAACCGAAGCACAGTAATACAAGTGCACTACTGCTTCACGGCAGAAATGGGTATTATTAATCGTTTATTTTATATTTGTGAATAGTGCTGAAAGTCAATTAACTTAAATGGAATTGAAGTTGAGCTTTGTTAGCATTGTTAATACTGAAAATAAGTCTTAAAATAATAGTAAATAGTTAAGTTTTCTTTTTATTTATTTTTTAATTCCACGTAGGCCGACAAACAAGCGGACGGTCCACCTGATGGTAAGTGGACCGCCGCCTATGGACATTTGCAACACTAGGGGCATCGCCAATGCGTTGTCGACACTGAGATGTGACGTTGTTAAGTCTCATGTGCCCGTGAAATATGTATTTTTTGTCCCCATTGTCACCTGTGTCCCCAGAAAGAAAGAAATGGACCCTTTCTCACAAAATGCTGTTTAAATTTCATTGTTAACACTTATTTGACGACCACTGTCTAGACACGTCACTGTCAAAAACGTGACGTCTTTTTCGTGACCATTTAAATTGTCTTAATTAATTATCAAGTTGTCAGTTGTAGCAAATTATTTTATAAAGCTCCCGCCTCTGGAGTTTTTGGTCTTTTTATTTTTTTCGTAAACATCTCAAACTCGTACTTAAAAGTATACTTATGAGCATTTACTAAAAGCATTACTAATTAACCACGACAATTTAAATGGCCGCGCAAGAAACATCACATTTTTGACAATGACTGGAAAGTGGTAGAAAAAAATGTGATGACAATTTTTTTACGCAGTATGACTAATTGTGTGACCTCATTTGAACTTGTACGAACGGTAACTGTCACAGAGGTCATTGATAGGTCTTTGATCTGACTTGAATCATCATAATTAAGGTTACCCTAGAATAACAACGTCACATTTTCTACTCTCATTAGTATGACTCACAAATACAACCATATACTTGAAGAGTATGTTTGTTTCAGGCAAAATTTCATTTCTCTAGAAATGGAGTGAAATGAATACCTGTTTTTCTAGCCGACATGAACGTCATTATTATTAAGTCTTCTTGATGTTCCCGACATGTGTTGCAATGCGTCTTTTGTGTGTGAGTTAATATTTCGCATTCGTTCAAAAACCATTTAAAAATAGATTAAGTACTAGGTACAAACTTTCAATTATTATTATTTCCTTCAAATCTTTATTAGGACTACAAGGAAAAAAAATAAACATCCAGCCATTCTTGTGGTACCCTACGACGGACACTTAGCATTACATTAACATTTTCTTTTATACATAACTAGCGACCCGCCCCGGCTTCGTTCAGGTGCAATGTAGATACTAATACATGTAAACCTTCCTCTTCAATCACCGCATCAAAATCCGTTGTGTAGTTTTAAAGATTTAAGCGTACATAGGGATATAGGGACAGAGAAAGCGACTTTGTTTTATACTATGTAGTGAAGAAGACTAGCCATCTCCCGAGGTTTAACCCGTGACCCCAAGGGATGTAAAATTATCCCGGTATAAAAGTATGTACAAAAGGCAATAAACTATCTATATGCAAGTTTTATCCAAATCCGTTATGTCAAATAGTAACAAACCGAAAGATGTGTTTTCCTAGTATAAATGTATCCAAAGTATTATAATAAAAGTTATAAACTATCCATATGAAAACTTTCATCCAAATCCGTTAAGTAGTGTTAACGTGAAAGGGTAACAAACATCCTGTTCAATCCAACTATATTATTAAAATAAATTTTAGGTATAGAAGATGGCCTTGAGCAAGTAACAAATAGATCCAAAGTAAGCAATACTTAATTATGAAAACCGCCTACCCTTGTTCACTTGGAACAATAAACGTTAATTCCAGCTCTGAAGTAATAAATGTTACTGATAATAGTGAATAGTTTATTTTCTGCATTCATTTCTGGTTTTAGTTTATTTTACAGAAGTCTTACTTGGTGTGGAATCATATCCTTAAGTGTTATTTTCTTTGCAAACTTAATTGATGTTTTTCTAACACCATGACTAGATAAATATAGTATCGGCCTACTTTTATTTGACGCTAAAACTTGTAGTTATTGTGCATTAGTAGTCCCCGGCGTTCCTGAGAGATTTTACAGGATTCAAAATATCCTTTGTGTCCACCCAGGTAATGAATCTTTGTGCCAAGTTTCATCTAAATCCGGGAAGGAGTTATTGCGTGAAAGACTAACAAACATTCATACATATTTCCATCGTCATAAACTTTCGCGTTTATAAAATTGTAGGATATAAAATTGTGCGTGTCTAGTAGCTAGCGGCAGGTCCAGCCAAGTTCAAAGAAAAAGGAAATGGTGACGCAGTGGCCGTGTGTTTTCACGAACCATTTTGAGCTATACACTTTACTGTGAACTAGGTTCCGCTTCGTGAATTTTTCCCACGTTCTTGAGAAATTTTATGTCTTTTCCGGGATTAAAGGTACCATTTAGATTTCATAATATATCCTTACAGTGTGCAAAATAAACAATACAATTTAATATAAACGCGTCAAACCGATTCATAGGCAAAATTAATATAGGAACCCGATCCAAAATGTTGGAAAAATATTCTTTTTTAAAGAAATTTCAATCGATGTCATCTCGAAAATCTACAACAATACAGAATTTTGGTACAAAATCAAATATAAATTTTGGCATTAATAATAATCTTAATTTATATAATTCGTCTGTGCATGTGTCTGATAGTGAACTCCTTCTTAACGGCTGGGTAGACTTTAACTGAAACTTTTTGTGTGTGTTTCAGTGCATTCGAGAATGGTTTAGAGTCACAATTCGACTCGGTAGTTGGCGTTGCGATCGAATTCGTGCATTTTTCTGACAACGTCAGTCCAGACAGCTTTTGAAAGCATTTTAGGCAGCGATTGCTGTTTCATTGATTGACATCGAATACTGTAATGAGCTTAATCTTTCAGTAAAGGAAATGATCGTAAGGCCAAAGGTGATAAGCATACAAAGCCTTAAGGGAACTGGATCTTTGGCTGGAACACTCCGATAGAAATCATGGCACGCTGAGGGTGCTGATTGTAGTTCCCGCCTGTTTCCGGGCAAGTGCTAGTCCCCTTAAGGCCTTGCGTACATGACCTTATGCTACCATACCATGGTACCATTGTGGTCAAACACAAGTATTTAGCAACAAAAAAAGCACAAAATACTGCACCTCCTTAGTATAGTGTAATTATGTATAGCACGCGAAATAATAACTGAATAACCAGTAATATACTGAATACACGCTTCCTAGTATTTGGCACACCCAAATGTTGCATTTGTTACGGCAACCAGGCTTCCCTTACCACTACCACCAGCGTAATTAAGGTCATAATACCATTACATTGCTGTATACGTTTGTATATTTTAGTTTCCATTTAGTTTATTATGTTATTTATTAGTAATGGACTCGGTAGTTGGTATATTTCTCAAGACCTAGGCTTGGGTTCTGTAAGGAAAATTACACTAGCTGGAAAATGTTTTGTCCTCTATGCTGTCTCTTTCGCTATCTATTTTATAACGTGAGGGGTAAGCTCTCCGAAGCCTCGATTTGCACGTTCCTCAACGAAGTTTGTCTTAGCTAAATAAGTGAGCTGGAGGGTTCGATTTGTCGGTCGGGCAAGATAATATGAATGTTTCATTAATAAATTAAATAGAGATAATTACTTATAGCCCGTCGATCACCATGTTGGGAATTTAAATATCTTTGATGGAATGTGGGTCTCTTACTGAGGTACATGTATAGTCACCCATCCCAGACCCATTCAGAGTTAGGCAAAGGTAACCCATGCCTAACTGTGATAACGGGCGTGATGTGTGTGTACATATTATGTATGCATGTTAGTATTATCAAAGTAAAAATAATTCTGGGATTTTATAATTGCATGCCATACCTACAGATGTAATAGAAACAGAAGGCTGAGGTAGTTTTTATCACAAGCAACTATAAAATAAGGACCGAACTCACTGATATTATAATAACATAGTTTGGATATTTTGTTCTTTTTATTTATTTGACTCATTCACAAATAAACAGCTTTGCTGATTTGGATAAACTTTAACACATCGATAGAAAATATACTAGTTCAACCCAAACTGCAAATATAATTCCGGATTAATATTAAACCCCTCAAAATTCGAAATTGTTCATCTTTCTTGCACTATTCGAAAGGTAAATTGAATGTGGACCATAAATCTGTACTAATATTATAAAGAGGAAAGATTTGTATGTAAGTATGTTTGTTACTCTTTCACGCAAAAACTACTAAACGGATATGGATGAAACTTGGCACATAGATAGAGCATATCCTGGAATAGCATATAGGTTACTTTTTATCCCGGGAATATGTGATATCCCTCGGGAACGCGGGAACAACCGCGGGGGACAGCTATATTAGATATATCATTAAACTTTATATTTCTGTTGGTTCTAAAACAAAATTGTTCAAGACCGCAGAAACATTTACCGGCCAATTTAACATGTTAGAATGTTACTGCAATTTTTATTTGAATTGAACTAATTTGTGATGTATTTTCTATTCTTTATAGTTGCAAAATGTTTATTTATGAATCTGTTGTATTATGAATGTGTATTTATTTATTTTTGCGTGAAAAAAATTAAATAAATGTCAAAAACAAACTACGCTATTAAAAAAAAAAAATTCAAAAATTCAAAACCATTTATTCAGTTTAGGCCTTCGGAGGGCACTTATGAAGGTCAAATTTAAAGTTACTGAAGCTACAACAAAAGCGATTGATGAATAATTCAAATGTTTCCCTGTATTAAAGAAAGATAACATTTGTATTTTAAAACAAGTATTGTTGAAATAACAGAACGTATGTTTAACAACACGGTAGTAAAACAAATAATAACTGAATCATATATTTTGGAGCCGTAATTTAAAATAAAGGAAGTGATTCACAAAATAAAGTTTGCGCCAAGATATTGTTTTGAAATGCCACCACAGCGGTATAAGCATCGTGGTACATTTCTATTTTCGTTTTTTCAATAAATAGAGAGCTCTATTCATCGACACATAGTATGATTAAAATACCGATAAAACCTATGATTATTTTATACATTTACTAGCTGTCCCTGTGGGGTTCACCCGCTTTCCCGAGGGATGTAACATTTTCCCGGCACAAAAAGTATCCTATGTTACTTCTAATAAATCCAAGAATATGTGCACAAAGTTTCATGATGATCGGTTTAGTAGTTTTCGCGTGAAAGCGTAACACACAAACTTACATTCACATTTATAATATTAGTAAGGATTTCGGAAGGGTTTTCCCATGTAAAATTATATGGTTTATTTACCTTCAACATAATTTACTAATAAGTATAAATATATGTCTGTTTAAAGACTAAATTTTGAATTTTGTGTTATTCAGAATTGAGTCTTGGTTTCGTACCTGTGAAGTTTATTTTCCCTTAATTTTCATAGAAGTCCATTATAGCGTTCAAGATGACAAACAAAAATGAACCTTATAACTTAACTTGTAGCTTCAGTAACTTTAAATTTGACCTTCATATGTGCCCTCCGAAGGCCTTAACTGAATAAATGGTTTTGAATTTTGAATTTTTTGAATTTTAACTACTTCTTTTAATTAATTTACTTACAAGAACATTTATCATAATAATAATGGTACTTTCAAAAAGTTTTTATTTACATAAATATATTGAGTTAATAAAAATATCTATTTCTTAAATATATTAAAAAATAAAAGATTATCTAAATGTTACTTGGGTACCCCATGATACTAGGGGGGTTGCCCCATTGACCATCATATCACCATTTTCAGTCATATTAAGGTCCATATTATTATTTATGTGGAACACACCTCCATTGACAGGCCAGTTGGCTTGGTGGCTAGCGACTCTGACTGATAAGGTCGCTGGTTCGATTCGTCCAAAAATTTGTGTGCATGAACATGTCTATTTGTTCTGTGTCTGAGTGTAAATACCTACAGAAGTGTAGATGTATTTAGAAAACAAAGTAGTATATGTAGTATATCCGGTATCTGGTTCCATAGTACAGGCTCTGATTAGTTTGGGATCAGATGGCCGTGTGTAAAGAATGTCCCAGGATATTTATTTATTATTATAATAAACTAAGCGAAACTTATCATTAGTTAACCACACCCAATTTTGACGTCCTGATTTTTTTGCCGCATCGCCTTTCATCGGTACTTCCTGTTGTTTGCAATATCCGGTATTAGAAGGCTTTTAGTCGATTAATACTCATCGCTGGACGGTGACCTGGTTGGCGCTTAGTCATGTCCGGTGGAAGTAGATGAATTTGATTTGTTGTAAGAATTACCGTAGAAGTGACTAATTTTGACTAGTAGTGGTCAAAAGTTATATCTAGAAGGTTATAGAATATAATATATTTTTTCTTTCTTTTTGTATAAT
This sequence comes from Habrosyne pyritoides, assembly GCA_907165245.1. Taxonomy (NCBI): domain Eukaryota; kingdom Metazoa; phylum Arthropoda; class Insecta; order Lepidoptera; family Drepanidae; genus Habrosyne; species Habrosyne pyritoides. The sequence continues at coordinate 11,371,974 of OU015594.1, read as the reverse complement.
AGGTACTCATCCTTATATTTGTTGTTTGCTTCAAACTTGTGTTAATGTAAGACATTGGTAAAAATTCCATTTTAGTACGAGGATAGCTGCAATTGGTCTCATAATTATAAGTTCAAACCATGTAATTTTGTATAGTTTAAGACTGTTGCTGTCTCAAATAAAGAAAAAAAAAATATATATGTTTTGCCCAGCAGTTTTTACTTGATCTGAAGGATTTTCCTTTATATTAGAGACAGAACTAGTGCCAATGCGAGGGCAAAATATTGGTCTAGTAGAGCTCTGAATCGAGAGAAGTGGAAAAAGGAGAGAAGTGGGACACTATTAGCTTGTGGCGAAATCTATGTACACACCTACAATCCTTCATCGCCCGCACTACAGTCATGTGGCGACATCTATGAACGAGTAGAAATACGCTAGAATCCTACATCGCGATATCAAGATTCTCTCAGGATTTGACATACCTATACGGGTATACAACAAGCATCCAACATCAACAGTTGGACCGCGGACCCCAGGCATGATCACCTAGCCTGGCGGAAGATCTTCTCTTTTAAATGGAGGAGTCTCATACCTCGCTCCTGCATAAGCTGAGAATAGTTTTTTTTTAGGGTTCTCGGGGAAAACTCGGTTGTCTAATAGGACAAGATTACATATTCTACAGATCTTTAAAAATATCCTTCGTCTTTTGTCTTCGTCTGTTAACAGGGCCTTATTTAGAGGCCTGAGGCTCTGTGGCAATAATGGAGTGGATGCATCTAATTATTATTTTCCAGATAAATGCACTAAAAAGTCTACTACTCAAAATCTTAATTGAAGTAAGTAATTTTAAGTAAATTTTTTGATAGACAATGGTTTTCTATTTTTTATCTTGTTTTTAATAAATATGTGGGTGAAAGCTAACTGTTAATATTTTTGCTCAACACAGTTACTTTATTTTATGTTCAACAAAATATTGTCTGTGCCTTCTTTTTGTAAATAGTTATTATTAGTTTCTAGGAAAACCTATTAGCCTCACTTTTATGTTTATTTATTATTGCCTTTTCTTTCTGATACCATGTTAGTTTTATAAACAAATAAATAAAATAATATTGTCGTCAACACTAGCCTTATAGTAAAAATTCTTTCAGTTTTGTGGCAAATCCACAAAATCGAATCAAATCAATTGATACGAGATTAAACAGCCCAGAAGATACAGTGAATAGACATTAACATTATCAGATACCAATTTAAATAAATCAAATAAATGATCAAAAACCCCGAGGACTTTCAAACACGTAGTTTCAGTAACGTAACGCAAACCTCCAAGTTCCGTGTCCGGACTAAGTGACTGACACATGTACATCACACGCACTAAGGAAAGACATCAACGACATACGTGATGACACGTCAAATCTTAAATCCGGAAATTATTTTAGACTATAATTAGTCTGTAGACAAAATGATAGGAACTTTTTGTGCTACCATCCTCTCTGTAAATGTAGCCTTAACGAAGAAACCATAAACTATATATTTTTCAAGTGCCAGATTACAGTCTTCTCTGTATGGCATTTTCCCCTCTGAATTCCCCCGACCTAATAATATTATGTGTTTAATTGACTCTCTTTATTAACGCTATCTCATTTCATCACTTCGATTAACTTTAGACTTTATTACAGACTTACAGAAGGGTGATCCTCCTTTATTTTTTTGTGATGGGTTTTATTTTGGGGAGATTTTTCAATGTTATTCTCACACAATTTTTTTATTTGTCCGGATGCCTTTCCTGTTAGCATCGGTCGCCTTATAAATGTAAGAAGAAGTAGTAACATCGTTTTAATTGACATTATTTCGACTATATATCGCGGCCCTTATACTCTGTCTCTCTCGTTAACTACCCAATAACTCCATAAAAAAACATTTGGCCGAACTGGAAGGTGTTAGTGAGATGGCTTTTACACCCTTAGCTTAGAGGGCATGTATTATGAGGGCATTATCGCCCTGACTACGGTTAGTCATCGTTGTCCAAGCTCCCTCCCTTAGTATGCATGCACTTAGACATTGTAGCTTCGTGCCGTACTGTCTCGCATTCAATGTCTCCTGCCCCTTTATTCAGCTAATACAAACCTCGTCGGCGAGCCGCTTCACGGAGGCCTCGGAGAGCTTACCTCTCACGTGATTAGTAGTTTTCGCGATCTCGAATCGAGCCCCTGTACCTCGAAGTTTGGCTATATTTAAAACACTACTGAGAAAAAAACCAGGGGCTCGATTCTGTAAAGAAAATGACACTAACTCGAGGATGTTTCGTCGCGGCCTCCGTGCTCTGTCGCTTTCGCTAATTATGCTTACACTACTAATCACTTGAGAGATAAGCTCTCCGAGGCCTCCGTGAAACGGCTCGCCGACGAAGTTTGTATCAGCTGAATAAGGAGACTGTTTAACGGCTGGCAGATGACAGTTGTGGAATGAGGTACTGTGAGCCGCTAGAGTGACAGGTTTAGTTCTTGTACATTTATTGTTATCCTTTTTAGTAGATTTTTTTTTGTGCTACTTGGGTCGACAAACAAGCAGACGGTCCACCTGATGGTAAGTGTTCACCGCCGCCTATGGACATTTGCAACACTAGGAGCATCGCCAATGCGTTGTCGACCCTGAGACGTGAAGTTGTTAAGTCTCATGTGTCTGTAATTTCACCGGCCCCCTTACCTTTCTAACCGAAACACAGAAATACAATTGCACTACTGCTTCACGGCGGAAATGGGTAAGGTGGTATTACTTCCCCGGACGAACTCTGCACTAAGAGCTCTACTACTCTAAGCAGTATGTAGTTAATGTTATTGATGAATAATTGTTAAAGTAAATGAAATAAAAATGGTATAGCTTTTCTAGAGTGATACACACAATGACGTCACATGTCATATTTCTTTAGTAAATCATTGGTGAGTCAAATAAAATACGATGAACATTACATGCTTCGGTGTAATTTTGGTAATTTTTCAGGAATGACGTCAGACGTTTTGTCTCGGCCGCCCTCGCTTAGTCCTTGACCAGTTTGTTAAACAAGTTCTTTGGAAAGTTTTTCATAATTGAAAATTGCTTTAACTCGAATACCTACACGCCTCACAGCGTTACTTACTATGATTGGATTTTACGTACCTTGTTTAATGAAAATAATAACTGGCATTCGCTGTTTTGTAAGTTTGCTTATTTGCCAAAATGGTTTGTTGGAATATCCGTATTGAATTTCAATGAAAATAAAGGCTAAGAAGTAAATCTAGTTTGCTTAAGTTTGTGGAAACGAAAAAAGTTTAATGTAATGTGCTACTGCGACCTAATTGTGGCTGTATTTGTTTTCCTTAGTTACTATTCGTTTTTACGGAGGGCCGTGGATTTTATTTTACTTTTTCTACTATTTTTTTTTCACAGGATTTTATCTACCTACATATATTTTAAGGATTTTATATTCAGCGTCTTGAATACTAATATAAATACTAATTAGGTAGGATAACATTAATAGGCATAACTGTTAGGGTTTTTACTTTGTCGTATATTTAATACAATGTGTGTTATTTGGTGTACCTTTTAAAATAAAATGTTTTTGAAAATATTTTAGAACTTGAATAGGTATTTCTAGTTCGAGAGTAATCTATTTCATTTTTGTGCCGGCCATCTGATTATACTCATACCCATGTTCTTGAAGCTCTTTTTTTGAATACACTATTAATTATTTTCAAATGCGATTTCCACAATTTTTAGCCGTTTTTTGTTCTATTTCCGCTACTGTAAGGACCTAGAACAACATCTTCTACTTTTCTTGGCGTTCCTTCTCGAGCATTGCAGTATGAAGGAGGCCTTTGCCAAAGTTGGGTAAACAGATGGGATGTCGGTGTTCAAAATTCAAAATTTAATGCCATTTATTCAATTTAGGCCCTCGGAAGGCACTAATGAAGGTTAAATTTAAAGTAACTGTAGCTACTATCGGTTTCACCGACTCACCAGAGTAACTAGGCTAAGACTAATTTATGACGTAAAAAACTGTCTGAGTAAAAGCATTTATTATAATAGGTATTTCATATATCTTATTATTTGTTTCCTATTTACCCTAGGTTAAATTGCCGCATAAATTGTTTGCATTTATAATGTCTTAAAATACTTTTAATATTTGTATTGTATTGTATTTCTAGTGTCGAATAATTCAAATTGTAAATTACACGTTGAAACAACGAGGTCTAGATAACGGACGACGCGTGCAGTAAAGTAGACAGTAATAGCTGAAAGAAAACAATTTTATAACATTTCACAGCCAATTAACGATAGCTTAAGGCTTTAAGCAGCATTTTGTAAAGCTTGGCATTGTTCCACAAATATAACAAAATGCATAAAACCATCGTGGACTGTCGGGAGCTATAAAATCGGTTGCAAATGTTAAAATTCGTGGATTTGTGCATAGCACGAGATTGTACAATCTATCATGCTCAAAAAATGAGAACCATTTCATATAGATATACGACTGTGTTCAGTATATTGTAAAGGTAAAAATAGAGAGCATGAAAAATAAGTATTTTTTCAAAAGTTTTTATTTAAATGTTAGCGAACGTTTGGATGTATTGATGAATGTTACTCAATAACGACAAAAGGGCTGAGCGGATCTGGATGTAATTTGGCTCAGAGATAGATTATAGTCTGGAATTCTTATCCGGGGAATATGTAGGATCCCTCGAGAACGCGAGGAAAATCATGGGGGACAACGAGTCAGCTACTAACCTAACTATTTGCGAGTAAAATGGCTGTGACATACAGTGAAAATAACCTATAATATCTATACATACTTAGTCATATAAGAAAAATGTATTTTAGAAATTAAGTTTTCTAGTTTCCATAGTACAAGCTCTGCTTCGTTTGGGATCAGATGCCCGTGTGTTATGTCCCGGGATATTTATTTATTTATTAGACGGACGTACAGACGGATGGACTAAACAAAACAACATTTGAAAAACACGCTCTAATTCAATTGTAACAACAGTAGTAAAGACAAACGTAGATATTATACGACCAATTGAAAGACATACTTATTTACAACAGAATAAATAGTAGTGTAAGGTGCTGTAACTTATTTGAATAAGGCCCCTGGATCGTAAATAATTCATGAACATTTATTTCTTAAGAGACGTTGGTATTTGCCTTACAAGTAAAAAAGAACCCTTTGCATATGTAATTAGGGTTTCAAGGAAAGGTTTTGATATGTACCCCTTCATGGTATGACATGGCTGTTATATTCTAGGAAGAAGTGAAATCACTTAATTTACATTATTTTAACAGGCTAAAATGATTGATACCCCTTTGAAACTAGGTTCACAATCAGTTAAAAGCTTATCAAGTGCTCAAAAACTCAACATTTTAACTAGGCCAAACTTGTGAAATTTTAGGAACATGAGACTTAATATCTTCACGTCCTAGGGTCGACAACGCATTGGCAATATCCCTGGTGTTGTAAATCTGGATAAGCGGCGGTGACCACGTTGACCCTCGGCTTGTTTGTCGGCCCAAGAGGTATAAAAAATACATGTTACCAGAGAACTAATACACTAAATGAAAATATAGTTCTTTTTAATAAATATTAATACACTAGCTGTCCCCCGCGGTTTTACCCGCGTAACAAACATACTTACATACAAATCTTTCCCCTTTATAATATTAGTATAGATATATTCCCACCCAAGCGACTAAGATAATCCTCCAGGCAAATATATGTCCCGAGTGGGAATCGAACCCTAGACCCGTGAAATGGGGGTCAGATCAACCTTTCTGTACGGTCAGAAACATAAACTTACATTACTATGTACAACACTTGTACACTACATAGTATAAAACAAAGTCGCTTTCTCAGTCCCTATGTCTCTATATCCCTATGTATGCTTAAATCTTTAAAACTACGCAACGGATTTTAATGCGGTTTTTTTTAAAAAAGACAAACAAAAAAAGGTGCCATTTATATAATATGGTTCTTTATAAAGCTACATATCTACTATTGGATTTCTAATCAGAGGTTCGTTTAACTGTACAGGTATTTAATAAATATGAATATGACCTATTAATGTCACTGTCTGCACCAACAGGCTAGTAATTTTTTTTCCGCGTTGTCTCATAAACCTGTGGTGGTGCTTCTTCGGAAGAACTATGCACTCAGCTCTATTACTCTGAAATCCGACATTTGCCCAAATTATTAACCCAACGTGGAATTCCTAAAGCTTGATGCAATCCTATGACGAATGAATGGGCACCATGTATATATACATACATATATATGTTTTGAAGTTCGAAGCGTCTGATATGGAATCGGGGTCAAACCGACACCCCCACGTTAACAGCGGATGCCTTTCCAGACTAATAGGTACGTAAATAAACTACGATTTGATTTACTGTAAAAAGAAAAGAACGCAAGGACACTAAAAGCACGAGACGTCTTCTGACCTGTCCTTAATATTTAGAGGTTTAATTGACGTACACAAAATATTTGGCAGAATCTTAGCTCTTCTTGGGAATGCATATGTTGACCACACGGTCCATTGTGTAATGTTGCAGCTCCCAGTATAATCGTTACCTTTTACAATACCCTAAAAGAGAGTTGGGAAGGTAGTGTTGTTCACGCTCCAGACTATAGTCACGATAATTCAATTTTAGGGAAATCGCTCCTGTAATTCCCACTCAAATAACAATGGCCTTCTAACCATTAGACAGGTCAGCAATTCCCAAGGATGTTGCGGTGAGGCAAGGTCGGAAATCTCCCATCGATTGCCGGCCAACAGCCAGTCGGGCACGCAAAACTCCAAGCCTCTTAACCTTGACACACAAACGGTCACTTTACGCCTTATATTCGATATACACCCGAAATTATGTAGGACGGCAGGTGAAAATATCGTTCTGTAGCGGAAATAAGGGTCGTAAGCAACGCGCGCTCATGGACGGTGCCTGGAGCCTTGTTGGAAGGTCGAATTGGGAAACGCGAAAAGGACACTGTCGGTTGAAAAAGCTTATAGTAATGGAATTTAAGATTTTGGTGTCAAGTAAGCCGATAAGAGCAGATGGTCCAAGTAGTGGTAAATTCGTAGCACCAGAGGCATGCGTTGCTGACCTTGAGGCTTGAAGTTGTTAAGTCTCACGTGTCTGTAATTTCTCGGGCCCTCCTTACCTTTCAAACTGATAGACAGCAATAATGCAAGTGTAATGCTACTGCTTTACGGCGGGAATAGGTAAAGTAGTTCCCCGGTCAAACTCTGGACTAAACTACTCCAGCTTAATGTAACTACTAAAGATGAAAAAAAGCTCCCTGAGTTTATCATCAAGCAACGTGAAGCAGTTAACATAGATTTCTGTTTAATGTTTGTCCAAAAATATATTTTCGTAGAAAACCCTGGTAGCGAGTGGTCGAGTGTTAAAGTCAAAGTGAGCTATAGTATTACCGCACATTACGCGAACACAGTCGACTCGTTCCTGACACACTTTCCTCACGCTACCCAGGGGCTATTAGAAATTAAGATTTTAATTGAGTCCGCACGCGCGGATAAAGTTTTACGCGGCCTCCGAAAATAGAATACCTCAATGTTTCTTGAATGGTCCGATTAAGATTGGAACTTTATTTCGACGCCAGTTGAGCCTGTAAACGAAACATCCTCGACTTAGTGTCATTTTCCTTACCGAAGAGAACCGAGCCCCTGGTCGCGTTGGAGTATCTACCATGGTTTTTCTTTTACTTATTATAAGGCTTGTGCTTGTCCGTGACGTGGCTGAAGGAGCTGAGTACTCATAGTCTGTAAGGGAACTGAATCTTAATTGCAGCTGTCGAAATACATCGACCGCTGCTTGGCACCAGATTTTTAACAGGAGGGTGTATTAGCTAGCCAGGTAGCTAAAACTTAAGCTCATTGAAGGATTCGAACCCACAACTCTCGTCACGGGATTCCACGTCACTACCAACTGACTTATCACCGCCTAAAAGAACAAGTCTTGTTTAATTAATTGATTGACTATGAGGTCTATTGAGAATGGGGATCTATATTTGATAAACCGCTGTTCATCATTATATTTGGATAGAAGCTTCCTTTTAGTAGCATTAGTGTACGGTGTACTAAACAGGGATTTTCCGAAATTCAACCCTAAAAGAGATAATAGAATTTCTGTTTATATAAACTCACAGGGCGGAAATACAGTTCCAATCACACCTAATGATAATGTTATTAAGGTTTTAAATTCATTGTGTCCGTTTATATACAAAAAGGACCCTACAATATCCAATCAAAAAATATGATATCATTTGTAAAACTGTTTGTAGTTAGAAAAAACAACTTTATACTGAAATATGTTGAATATTTTACGGAAAAATAAAAAGTTATAAAAAGTTCATAAAAAGGAATAGTTTCTTTTTGTGAAGTCAGTTTTTTTTTGTTAAACTTTTAAACGAAAAACTAACCACCTGCCAGAGTTAAATTTATCATATACCCTCCGAAAGATTTTTTTCTGAGCGATTGTGAAAACCACATCAAAATCCATGACGAAGATAAAAATATTTAAGTGGACAATCAGACAGACAAAAATAGTGACTTTTTATTACTATGTAGAGATTAGACTTACTTGCCTTTGCAAACCTACGTTTTGTGAACTGGATAAGTAAATAGAATTTGAATTAATAAAGGCCTGAAGAATAGATTTTTCAAGAGACAATATTTATCCAAATTCGATCTTACTAAATAAAAGATTGAGTCGAATATCAAATGCAGTGCTTAAAGTGTTAACTCCTTCCATCTATGACATGGCCTGACACAATAAAATCAAATGTGTTAGCGCAATCAATTATGTACTTTACCAATTGATTTGCAAATCAATTAAATTCCAAACACTAACAAAATACATTAAGGCTCACAAAAGACTAGCATACGTTAGAACTTTATATAAGATTTACCTTATCACTACGCCACGTAAGAATACAAACGCGACTGGCTATCACGAAATACCAAAACAAATCATACATGGCGATAGTTCAGATCGATCCGATGTAAACGATCCCTTATAGAGGCAGTAAAAACGTGGAAAAGATGTCTTATGGAATCAGACGTGCACGCGATCCGTTGCCAAGATATCGAACATACAGTCTGACTCCCTATTCCGTACACGATTGGAAAAAAAAACATGACGGAAAGTAAAATGGGAAAGCCAAGTTGAGTTGTAAGCAAAAAATTTTTTGATTCATTCGTTAATTGATGGATTTATTTACGAATGATCTTTTCGGCTTATATGATATCTGAATCGAATATCTTGCTATAGACCGGTGATAGATGGACGGAACACTGGACAAATGTCTTTTTATATATTTATATAATTATTTTTTGTTTAATCCTACAATAGATTTTCGCAAGGCCACGTCTGAGTCAATTAGTTATCAGATGATAGAAATTATTATAATTTCATTTTATACTAGCTGTCCCCCGTGGTTTCACCCTCGTTTCCATGAGATATTACATATTCCCGGATAAAAAGTAGCCTATGTGCTATTCCAGACTATGGTCAATATGAATGCCAAATTTCATGCAATTCCGTTCTGTAGTTCTGGCGTGATTGACTAACAAACATCCATCCAAACTTTCAAATTTATAATAGAAGTAAAATCTGTTGTTTATCGCTTAATTTTTTCTATATTATGTACCTGTCACAAACTGGCATATAACAATGTATTTACCAAAACTAATATTAGGAAGATTTATAGTTCGTTAGTTCGTATGTTCTCATGGATCTCCTAATTCATAAGAAAATGCTTAAAAGGAGACCCCAAAACCTGTGTGTACTATAGTTTAAGTTCTTGTAATAAATTTATTATTATTATTCATGATTATGGTCGCAAGTTTGGATATTGGAAGTAATCTACAAAACAACACATCCGATAAAAAAAAACACTAATAGAAAGTTACACTATTAATTAAATTCCTGAGTCATTTCCTATTAATAAATAAATATAATAAATAAAATTCGTTTATTTTTCTTCCATACATAAAAAATACAATTTTTTTTTGTTATAGATAGGTAGGTACATTTAGTTGTGGGAGACAGGAACCCAAACTAGGTTACCCTGTGCTATGAGCTTCCTAGCTCCCCCTCTTGGTAAGAAGAAGTTACAATTGAATATATTCATGTGAAAAAAGACATTATTGTCATGATACATTTACCATTATATTAAAGAAATACAGTCGGTTAACAAAAGGAATATAAAAATACGTTAGTTATTATTGTGACGGAAGCTGTTAATGAGGGAATAGATTTAATCCCTTGGGAAAACGCGTGAATCCGCGATGCGCGAAGCTAGTGCATTTTAAAATACGCTAACTGTCCTTGGTGGTTTCACCCGCATTCCCGAGGAATGTAACAGTTTTCCAGAATAAAAAGTAACGTTTGACAGGCCAGTTGGCTTGGTGGTTAGCGAGTCTGACTGCCAAACCGAAGGGCGTGGGTTCGATTCCCACCCAGGACAAATTGTGTGCATGAACATGTCTGTTTGTTCTGTGTCTGGGTGTAAATATCTATATAAGTATGTATTTAGAAACAAAAAGTAGTAAATGTAGTATGTCAGTTATCTGGTTTCCATAGTACAAGCTCTGCTTAGTTTGGGATCTGATGGCCGTGTGTAAAGAATGTCGCAGATTTTTTTTAAAATACGTTTTTTTTAAATCAACCTACTACTAATAATTCACCCTAATCTGTTATAATATTAGTAGGATTCTCTTGAAAGGTACTAAATATAAGGAAACTCCAATAATAGTGTTGTGTCGTGATTACAGACTATATAATAAGTATTCAAGCCTACTCGTGAGAACGTGGTATCTTCAAAATGTGACAGTTATTACGTATGAACTGATTTTTTATTTCTAACAACCGAACTCTAGAAAATATTTCCATTTCCCGCATTACGTAAACAAATAAGACATAGGCTTGATTGTATTTTTGTCTTGAACCACTTTTGTTAAAACATCAACCTTTTTAAACTACTTTTATCCCATTAAATTCAATGGTTTGTTTTTTTACAGGCTATTAAAATGTATACTTGCAGGGTCTTCCCTGTTCTCATAAGTATACAACTGAGAACAACAGGGTAGGAACTTAGCAAGGTAATTCTTTTTAGAGAAGTATGACATCTTTAATTGCATGATATTTTATCTCAACGATTGATAAAAACTACGTTTTGTTATGATATTTACAAAAGTTGTACTCGTGACGAGAGGTTTTTATTTTGAGGTGCAATTCTTTGTAAAATTAATAAAATATTCATGCAAATTCCTCTTGAGATATAATTGTGTGTATTACTGGTTAAAACATAATGTGGATTGTCTTTATAGTACATGATGGTACAAGTGTGTAATGTTGGTGATAACCGCTGAGGCGCCATTGAAACCCGAGCTGTTAGGTGAGGGTCTTAAGAGAGCCGAGGACGGTAATCATCAATACACACGTGTATCATACGACGTTTTTCAACACACTTGTGAAGAAAAAAAATCTAAAAATTTTCATCTTATTTTATAGATAAAAAGTTTATTTAGAGAAACAATTAGTAAAAATATCTATTTAAATACGAAATTGCATGAAATGAGGAAGCAATGGGTACATTAATTTATTTGTACTATTGAACGCGATTGTATCGAAACATTTTTAAGAACAAAGCAACTCAAGCAATAAAATAAAAAAACACCCTATAACTCACTTGTGAATAATAGCAATGCAAAAGTCACAGTTTGATTACAGGTGTCATTATGTGCCTAATTTCGGTGAAATTAGAGCCATTTTATGAGCAAGAGTGTTAAAAAAATATTACTACATAGTATAAAACAAAGTCGCTTTCTCTGTCCCTATATCCCTGATTTTGATGCGGTTTTTTTAATAGATAGAGTGATTGAAGAGTAAGGTTTTTATGTATAATACATGTGACATCCCACGGGAACGCGGGTAAAACCGCGGGGGACAGCTAGTCATATAATAATCTATAAGACTCATGTTATACAAAATCTAGAGTTAGTAATTAATAAAACATTTTTTATACATTTAGAATAACATCTTATGAAATCAAACTTTGTATAAAATGTCTAATAAGTATTTAAATCAACTAGTTTATTTTTTGTCAATAATAGCAAAATAAATGATCTAATAAATAGAGGATACAGCTTCGAAGGTCTATCATAGGAACCCAAGCTCGGTTTCATGTTACAAAGTACTTAATTTGGCGATGGAAACGACTGAAAATCGTAAGAATGTAAAATGATACAAAACTCGGATTGAGTTAGGATTCCTCGTTACTTTGAAGGCCTAACTTTTTATGAGGTTTTTATATTGTTTAACGCTGAACAACTTCGTTTAGCATACAGGCTCTATAATGAGTTTCTTTTCCTGTGTTTGTAGTTATATAATTTAAAAAAGTACATGCTGTGAAATATAATGTTTGTTTGGGGTCCTACTAAGGCTCAATTTGGACCGTAATTGGTTGACTTGTGAAAATTTATACAATCTTGTCTAGGGCTGGTATAACAGAAGCATTGGGTGTCAACTTTAATAAACCCCCATGCCCAGCAATTTTTTTATATAAATTGATAATTTTGTGTATGCATTAAATTTATTTATTTTATGACTCTTACTTGTCTTGGTAGTTTTAAGAAATGGATCCTTTGTTGTCTGAATAAAATAATTTTGATTTAATAACATCAAATAATAAAAAATTAAGAAAACATACGAGAAATTAGTTTTTACGGCTTTTTGTTAAATATTTTACGGTGGTACGGACGGAACTCTTCATGTCCTAGGCTCGCTTTAGCCGCATTATTTTTTGGTTGATGTGTAAACAAAAGATTATAAACGTCGGGTAAAGGATGACCAGCAACTTCGTCCTTTCAAAAAAAAAAAAACTGGATGGCCTATACACAGGACACATCCATTTTATTAATTACTAGCTGGCGGTTTTACCCGCGTTCCCGAGGGATATCACATTTTCCCGGGATAAAAAGCTTATATGTTATTCCAGGATATGCTCTATCTATGTGCCAAGTTTCATCCATACCCGTTTAGTAGTTTTTGCGTGAAAGAGTAACAAACATACTTACATACAAATCTTTCCTCTTTATAATATTAGTATAGATATAGATATCCGGATACTAGGGATAGAATAAGAATGATAATCTCAATTCTGTTACGTAGTAACTTAACTTAAATCTAAGAACCTCACATTCGTTTCATGAAGTTTAAAACAGTAAAGACATATTAGAGAAATTTTAAAGCACTTTACTGTGGCATACGCGAGTTTGACAGTAGATACTACTCTAAATTGAAGTCTTTTTCTCTTTTCATTCTATCTAAATAGAGAGAGATGTACAGATTTAACTATGTTAACCACCGATTCACCTATCTTTGATTCAACTTTGAGTAAAAAATAAGGGTAGGTACATTTTTACAATTAGACCTTTGGACACTGAAAATTCTTCAGAAGTGAACTTTTGAAGTGCGAAGTGACTTTGAAGACCGTGTGTTATAGACACATCAGCTACCAAGCTTGTCAATAAATAAATAATTTAAATATTTTATGGCAAAATAAAAGGACAGAGGTTTTGATAAATGTCTCAAATAAATATCTTCGTGATGTCGAATGCGGTGACGAAGGTCGTAGGTTCAAATTTAACAAGCTTGAGTTTTCATTGAAGGAAAACATCAAGAGAAAATCAAAATCATTTTTGACAAGTTGAAAATCTGTCAAGCACCTAATTATGTGTTCCAACAGATTATTTCGAGAGCCAGTTCTAAACTAGACTTTATGTACTTACCACAAACCATATCATTACTATGGTAGGATTGTGAAGACTTGAATGTAGATAGAATACAAATTCGAACGAATTCAATTAACAGCTGGTGGTTATAGAAAATCATAGTTATCGCAAATTGATCCGTCCGTCACAAGTACATTCCTTGATTATATTATCAAAGCTTTTAATTTTATCTTTATAATCTAAACATATCATAATATTTTAGATTCTTTTCAGTTCGTATATATTATTGATACTATTCTCCAAGTATGTTACAGAAGGAGATTATTTGACATTTGACAATTGTATATGTTATAAAATATAGCTGCGACACTCCACATACCCAAAATGTGTAAAAACTTCAAATGTATGAAACGTAGTACATTAATGCTTTAAAACGAATCAACAATTAAATAACTCCAGTTAAACAGCAAGCTGTACTTGAATGTCTACGTCCTAAATAAAATCAGTTGAACAGATGCATGTCGTCTCAGGGTCAAATTCAGGTTGTACCAGAAAAAAATAGCTTTTTATAAGCGTTATAGCTTTAATAGTCCGTGGTTTTCCTACGTAACTGAACCATTTCTTTCTAATAAGTGTTTTGTCAAGGCCAACAACAAGATAAGCACGTGAGCGAACCGAAAGTTCTGATTTCAATGAGAATTATTTAAAGCTATGTGTTAGTTATAGACGCTTATGCATAACGCTTATGGAAGATGCTTAGTTACGCTTTATAAGATTTCGTAATTTTCAGCTATTATTAACATATATTAGACTTTACAATTTGTATGTAAAAATAATTGTCTTTTCTAAGTCAAAATTGTTTCAGATACAGACATAACATAAAAAAGCAGCCATCGATACCAAAAAAATCCAGAAAAAAATAACAGTTTCTCACAACTAAAGTTTAATAAATGATTATTATTTACCGGGTCCAGGATCCCAGCCATGGGTACAGTGACAGTGTCCTCGCCACCAGCAGCCACCAGCTTCTCCAGCACCTTGAGGGTTTGTTCCACTGCGGACCATTCCCCCTTCTGCGCGAGCACCAGTATCTTCCCGGCCACATCCCGCATGTTGACCCCCGCACTCGGCGGCTTGACCACGTTCTCCACGCCATTACCAGGTTCCTTAACCTCCTTCTTATCCCCATTGTTAGAAGACGTCTCATCCTTCTCTTCGATGACTTTCGCCGGAGGGTTCTTGTCTTCATCTGCATTTTTCTTCGGCGGGCCCTTGCCACCTTTCTTGCCACCGGGAGCTTGCGACATTCTCACATTACAGTATCACAGTAACACTACACTGGGCACGAATCATGTTTGAGTTTTGCGAGTGGGTATGTTAATCGTAGGGCGGGCGGAGCATGACTGCGGTACCGTTGCGTAGCTCAAGCCGATTTCTTGCATGATTCGAGTAAATAAAGTTGGCGGCAGGTGCGCTGGGCTGGATTTACAAACAAACTTACAACGCGGGCGATGTCTCAGAATGTCCCATGCATTGACCCATTTTATTTTTCAGACGGTACGATGTCCCCTATTTTAATTGAGATAAGAAACTTCGATTTTTTTTTAAAAGAAAAGGTTGTTTTATGATTCTTTCTTCTAAAGTTATATGACCCAAAAACTAAGCAGAGCACTTACTATAGTAAAAATATAACTAATGACTGCAGCGTGATAGTCAGGTTATATGACCCATTTACCAACTTTCTGGAAAGACGTATGACGTAGATTTTGTATAGTGGTAGTTATAGTTCAATACAATATTTACGAGATATGAGATTTATAAAATAAACAGAATTTACGACAAGCGGCTGCATTTTTTATCTGTGATATCGGATGAACCGGAAAATCATTTAATTTGACGAGGTAGGTACTGTTCAAACGCTTTTATGATTCGAGAAAATATTCAAACAAAAACAATTTTTTTTGGAGTAATATAACAACTCTGTCTTCTATTATATAAACTTTCTAATGTATACATATCACGTCTATCACCCGGAAGAGGTAGGCAGAGATCCACAAACACTATCGTAAGTAATGTCACTTGGGCGCAGTTTACCCTATGAGTAGGTAAGATGATGTAGGTACATTTTTACCCTAAAATTTTACCCTAAGGTATTAGATCTGAAGCTGAAACCTGAGCTAGCTGAGGTAGCTGCGTTATACGTCGCTTGAGGTGATCACCGTCACCTTTCCGCATTTGATTTAAATGGGAATAGAACTTGCGACTTCACGACGTACACGGAATGGTAGTCGGGGTATATGACCTGTACCTCACACTTTTGAGACAGATCCTTGGATTTACATTGACTTATTTAGAGGTGTTGAAATATTTGTGTAATACTTATATATAAAAAGAAGCTAGTGTAACCAAAGAATTTTCTAATAAAATTTCGGTCAGGGCCGTTAATAAATTATTATTATTTTATTACTATTCTTCTTATGGTAAATTCAATATTTAATTTACCAACCTATTTTTAATATACACTAATATTAATTTTAAGTATAATAGTTTAGTACGAATTAATTTAAAAAGAAGAGAAAGTTAATTATTTTTATCCTGTATATTATTACTCGTATTATTTCCAGTACTAATATTATAAAGAAGTAATTTCAGTAAGTTTTTCAGTTTGGATTAAAAAATTCAATAGCTGATAGGAAGATACACTATTCCCAACTTACATAGACAATGCTATAACCCTGACATTAGATTCTTTGAGAACATGGGTAAAACCACGAAACGGTAATTAGTCAAAAATATAAAACACAATTAACAAGCTCCTCCTCATTTTGAAGTCGGTTAAAAATACAGCAGCATTTGCAACGACTGGGTATATAACCACCCCGCCAACTGACCTGTCTAAATACCATTGCAAAATTATATTCGTTCCAGTTCTCTAATGAAATGTAAAACAAACAGGTTTTTCAAAGCACCATGATATTGTTCGTTTCAGTATGAAATGTGAAATTAATTCAGAAAATGGCACATTGAAGTGAGCTAGTGGATAAATATACTTTTCGTTAAGAACATAGAGGTTATTGCGAATTTACTAAAGGGTTACCATACTTCTTGTTGACAGGCCAGTTGGCTTGGTGGTTAACGCTCTGACTGCCAAACCGAAGGCCGCGGGTTCGATTCCCACCCAGGACAGACATTTGTGTGCATGAACATGTCTGTTTGTTCTGTGTCTGGGTGTAAATATCTATATAAGTATGTATTTAGAAAAAAAAAAGTAGTATATGTAGTATATCAGTTATCTGGTTTCCATAGTACAAGCTCTGCTTAGTTTGGGATCAGATGGCCGTGTGTAAAGAATGTCCCAGGATATTTATTTATATTTTTACTTCTTGTTAATTACCTATGAACCTATGGGAGTCTCCAGGAAGATAGTAAAACGCTAGTACAAGATGAGATCTGCTTATTTATTTTCAGAATAACACGCTATTTGTGTACAATTTTGGGTATTTCTTATTATTAAGAGAGAACGAGTAAACATTTACAAACTGATCAATCACAAGGTAGAAAAGGACAGATATGAGCAAACTGATGTAAAGTGCGATCTCACAAACCAAAATCTATTAAATAATTTTTGACTGAAATTTCTATGCTACAAGTATGGTGTAAAGCGTTTGGAATCGTCATTGTATTCAATTTTGTATTACACTGACGGCGCTACGAATGTTTGCGCACACTGCTCGCGCGCTGATCCATCAATCTATTATGAAAACAGCTTCAATATTGAAACCGATAGGTATAAATCTATCGGTTTGGGTGCAGGTTATGTCAAAAATATCTAGAAGTTTAGTTCGTTTTTTTATACCACATGGGTTGGCCCATTAAACCAAACAACCGGCCGGTCCATCTGATGGTAAGTGGTCACCGCCGCCTATGGACATTTACAACACTGCTGGCGTGCCTGTAATTTCACCAGCCTCCTTACCTTTCTAACCGAAACACAGTAATAGAAGTGCACTACTGCTGCACGGCAGAAATGGGTAAGGTGGTAGTACTTCCCCGGACGAACTCTGCACCAAGAGTTCTACTACTCGAATCGATTATTAATTTTGACTATAAGGTGATGTGGTATTGACGAGTCGTGGGTTCGAAATCTACTTAGGCTTTCGAACAAGAAAGACAATGAGAAGTAACCTCAAACAATAGCACAGCCCGCCTGGTAAGCTACCACCCTCAAGATGAAATTCTGTAGTCAAACACCTACCGCTGTGTTCCAGAAGCGGCTCTACAGATCCAGCTCAGCATACCTTCAGCTCATCATCACATAATGCGATTGTAGTAAAACATAAGTCTATGCGTAATTAAATGTAGGTGCAAACTTGTTATCGAAATAATATAATGTTACGTTTACATAACATATTTTCTGTATGAGTTTTCTATCGTGGACGCTTGTTTCAGTTCGTTTGTTCTTTTATTTCAGTTTTCTTTTAAAATGGTGTATGGATTTTTCAATTATGAACTATCTTAAGTTTAGATAACCAGCCAGTTATGATCGAATAGTATTCTATAGTCTATTTTCATATATACAATTGAGTGATCTTCAATATATTGGAACAAAAAAAAACACAATGAAAAAACACCTCGATCTTTCACCTCGCGACCTTGTTTGAGAAAACGGGAAGGCGGAAAATATACATACGCATTTCCACTTACTAAGATTGGTATCGTGGCCTTAGGAGGTCGAGGAAATTTGCATGTTTCGTCACAAAGGGGGCGCTGGCAAGGGGGGCAGCAGTGGGGGTGCCGTCGCGTGCCCCACGCGCCACTTCCGGCGAGCGGGGGGGCGTCCCACGGCCTCGATTCAACCACCACCAAGATCAGATACCAAAAAGAATACTTGCTTGACCGTGGGAGCTGGATTTTTAATTAAATTGACAAATAAAATGAGTTAAACAAGCCTTAAATAGGCTATAATAATTAATTTCTTAATATTTCTAGCCTGTATTTTGTCTGTACTCCAAAGAGATCGATAGGAAACACATGTTTTATTCCAGGGTAATGCATCTTTGTGCAAAGGTTCTATTTAAATCCATTCAATAATTATGGCGTGGTTGAATGACATACATCCACACGAACAAAAACTTTACTATAAGTCGGATTGTAAAATCGCAAAAAATAGGCTACTTCGTTAGTGGCCCCATAGCATAACTTGTTCATGTTAATGAGTAATCCCACCCTTCAAGTAGGCGGTTAATTACAAAATACCCTGTAAGTATACAAGAATAGTTTAGCAGTTCAAAAGTAATCCCAGACTTAAGCAAACTTAGCTTCGACTTCAGGGCAGATCTATTACTTTAGTGTTTACCGCGCACCTCGATTTATAATGGTCGTGTCTCTTATTCTCTTTTTCAACCAGACAACCAGGCCAAACTGGGTAAAAATTGCACAAAAACGGGGGAAATGGGCATTTATAGAGGAAGCCTTCACCCAATCCTTTCTTAAATAAATAAACCTTAACTAAATTAACAGTGCAACTAACCTTCTGGATATAAGATCATCCTTTGTTTTTTTATGCCACTTGGGCCGACAAACAAGCAGACGGTCCACCTGATGGTAAGTGGTCACCGCCGCCTATGGACATTTGCAACACTAGGGGCATCGCCAATGCGTTGTCGACCCTGAGACGTGAAGTTGTTAAGTCTCATGTGCCTGTAATTTCACCGGCCCCCTTACCTTTCTAACCGAAACACAGTAATACAATTGCACTACTGCTTCACGGCGGAAATGGGTAAGGTGGTAGTACTTCCCCGGACGAACTCTGCACTAAAAGCTGTACTACTCATAAGAATATCCTGAAAAAGATTGGTAATGAAAACCATTTATTGGTATCTGTATTTAATATTTGTCATCTTTAATATCTTATTTAATGGCTAGGTTGACCGTGATTATAAAGACACAGGTCGTAGGTTCAACTCCCTTCCAGGGCAAACACTCGCGTGGATGGAACATGTATAAATTTAAAACGAAAAATATTATCTGTAGTATATGCATGGTTTCCATGGCACAGCAGTTTTTTTAGGTCAAGATAATGAACCACTGTATTTATTGTCTTTTCTAAGTCGTAAATTTATCTCACAGCTATCAATTATTACTCCTTTTAGGGTTTCGTACCTCAAAACAAGGAACCCTTATAGAATCACTGCGTTCTCCGTTTGTCTCTCTGTCTCACTGTTAAGATCCATTTTCTCAGGATTCCGTAAAGGTGTCAGGTTAAAATTAAACTCTTATATAATCACTAAGGTATGACTCCCTTGAAGCTGTAAAAAAAATAAACTTCTAAGTCTTTATTTTTGAACTGACTGAATCCGCGTAAGGGTGCAAAAGGCTTCTGAAGCTGACACTTTTACGCGGATTTTTCGGTGAGCACAGAAGGCACTCTCAACCGAGGACTTCGGAAGAAAGATGTTAATTTATAAAAACACAATACAAGTAATCTTAAAATAAGTTATCGTAGAATCTTCAAAAAGTACGGTCTAAGAGTCCGTGGAAAATGTAAAAAGAAAGAAATTAAAAAAGAAAAACACCGAGGACTTCTAATTTAACGTGATCAAATGATACGGTCGTTTATTCTGCATATTTTGACACTCACGAGGGAATCAAAACCTACGTTGCGTTGACCTAGAATCATAAAATTTGCCAAGGATCGAAGCCTCACCGCACAAATAAATAAAAAATACCGAGAACTGTTAATTTGTTAAATAAAATGCATTAAAAAGCGAATACAAAACAACAAAAAAATTACTTGATTTCCGTGATGGATTATCAAGTTTAGCCGGAACCCTCAGTGTGCAATTATTACTTGTACTTGTCCACTTTTCACTAAAAGCAATACCAATTTTATACCAGTTTACAACGAACTAAATATGTAACTAAGGAGAAAGTTTTGCCAAGTTGCTTAGTATTTGAACATATAGGAGAAACGGCAGAGCGATTGTCTAATGCTCTCGGTATCGTCGTTGCAGTCAATTTTGTATTACATTGACGGTGCTACGAATGTTTGCGCACACTGCTCGCCCACTGACCTATCAATCTATTACGAAAAAGACATCCACATTGGATCCGAGAGAGATAAACCTTTCGGGTGCTGGGGCTCGATTCTGTAAGAAAAATGATATTCACTCGAGGAGTTTTCGTCGCGGCCTCTATGCAGTGGCGTGGCGTAGCGACCGGAGGGCTAGACGGGGCAGTGCCCCAGGGTCCCCAAGCTCAGGGGGCCCCTCGGATTCTGACTTACCGACAGTGGCGTAGCTACCGGAGGGCTAGACAGGTCAGTGCCCCGGGGCCCCCAAGCTCAGGGGGCCCCTTGGACTCTGACTTACAAACAGTGGCGTAGCTACCGGAGGGCTAGACGGGGCAGTTCCCCGAACCCCCAACCTTCGGCTGGGGGACAACCGATTTTAAATAGATTAGTAGGGGCCCTACTAAATTTTTGGCCCCAGGGCCAATGGTATGGCCCTAGCTACGCTACTGCCTCTATGCTCTATCTCTGTCGCTTACTACGCTAATCATTCTAATCACGAGAGAAGTAAGCTCTCCGAGGCCTCAGTGAAGCGGCTCGCCGACGAAGTTTGTATTAGCTGAATAAGGGGGCTGGTATCTTCAAGCCATCGCGACAATTTTGTATACAACATTGAATATGTACTTAGTGACTAACGTTATCTCGTCCCAACAAAAACCAATGGCAGCATAATAATTAACGCATACTTGATAAGATTGTGTACTCGTATATTAGTATTATATATACGTAGCTTGAGTCTTGACCGTCATTTAAATGTTATACAGTCAGTGTATATTATCTACTGTGCTGCAGTGGTAGTGTGGTAGTGATTTTACAATGTTTAATTGTGCTTCGAATATTACGAAACACTTACGTTCCAGGAAGTTAAGGTTTGTTTAAAGGATTTGCTAAGTGAATATTATTGTTGAGTTATAGAAGTTTATGTAAATAGAGATTAAAATAGTTTGTTAGTAAATTATAGGCAGTTATCTAATTATAACTTTAGGTATATTGAATGTAGGTATCAGCAAAATGTATTGAATGGCAATTTTTTTTCTTCATATGACTTCCGGGGCCTGCTTGTAATTTTGTATTTTATTATTATTAATATTACTGTGGGTTACTGGTTCTTACTTTTTGGGTCCGTACCCAATGGGTTAAGACCTTTTACTAAGACCCCACTGTCCGTGTGTCTGTCTGTCTATCTGTCTCTCATAAACCACGATAGTTAAACAGTTGATTTTCACAGATGATTACTGTTGCCACTATAACAACAAATACTGAACAGAATAAAACAAATATTGAAGGGGGCTCCCATACAATAAACGTGATTCTTTTGTTCGTTTTTATTGATGACTAGCTGACCCGGCAAACGTTGTTTTGCCATATTTACTTTATTATAATATAATAATAATAAATAAAATAAATAAATAAATATCCCGGGACATTCTTTTACACACGGCCATCTGGTCCCAAACTAAGCAGAGCTTGTACTATGGAAACCAGATAACTGATATACTACATATACTACTTCTTTTTTTTTTTACTAAATACATACAAATATAGATATTTACACCCAGACACAGAAAAAACAGACATGTTCATGCACACAAATGTTTGTCCTGGGTGGGAATCGAACCCGCGACTTTAGGTTTGGCAGTCAGAGTCGCTCACCACCAGACCAACTGATATATATTTATTATCTTTTACACAAGTTCTTAAAATCTAAAAATCTTAATTTATATTGTAGAGTTTACTATATTATGAACTATACATGAAAATTTATCATACTACAATTTATATATTTGATATCTGACCCGACAGTGATTGTCCTTTCTTCAATGAATATTTAATTCGAATTGGTATCTTTAATGAAAAAAGCTACTTATTCCCTTAGGTCTTACCCATAAAGGCTTTTGTGGTTTTTAGTATAAGAACGATAATTATGTATCTATTTTGATCATAAATAAATAAAAAAAATAATAAAAAATAAAATACCGAGAACATAGTGTTGATTATTCTTGACAATTAACACTAAACATACCATAACCGGGTCAAATGACCCATTTTGAACTATGCACTGAAAATGCACGTATCATCTTATTGCTTTTGCACATTTGACTTCATGACTTTTTCTTACTAATTAATATACAGTTACACTGTTTATTTCCCTTCCTAACAACCATATTTCATACATTCAACCGCTATGGTAGAAATTGGTACCTAGTAAGTGTTGGTATGATTAATGTTAAACTTTTGATATCGGGCGTAATGGCACTCTGAACTAACCGTGATGAACAAACACTTCTTAAAAATCTCACTGTACATTACAATTCAATTTTCCGATTTAATTGACTGTGCGTCATGTGTGAAATGTGCAATAAGTAATTAATTGTTTATCAATGCAGTCCGACCCATGCCCCTGTTTTAAACGATATTGTCAAATGACTGACATTTATGTCAAACACCATAAGGTTACATAATATGAGTTTATATTGTCAAAAGCGGTAAGGTTGCATTAGAAATGTTAATATGCTCGTTATGTTTTCTTAAATTTTCTAATTTTCCCTGCAACTTTCTTAATTTTTTCCTTCGTAAGAACCATCTCCTGACAATAACAAAAATATCGGTCCACCCGTCCATGCGCGATGCCGTGACCAAGGGAAATATTATAGATTTTACTCGCGTTCCCGTGGGATGTCACATGTATTATATATAAAAACCTTCCTCTTCAATCACTCTACCTATTAAAAACCGCATCAAAATCCGTTACGTAGTTTTAAAGATTTAAGCACACATATAGGAACAGAGAAAGTGACTTTGTTTTATAATATGTAGTGATGATGGTACAGAACCGTTCGTGCGCGAGTCCGACTCGCACTTGGATGGTTTTTATTTTTAAAGTATATAGTCGGAGCTCATTTAAAACACACAATCGTCGTTATATAAGTCAAAATAAGACAGGCTATTCTATTTTATGTTTCTAAAAAGAGCTTTATTTGTAACTAGCTGTCCCCCGCGGTTTTACCCGCGTTCCCGTGGACATTCACATTTATAATATTTGGTCGCGGCATTGTTATTGATGATTCAAAGAGATTACAAATTACTGATTATTGATTTCTGTCAAAATTTATAATTTTATCAAATTTTCAATCATATTTAACCATAGACAAACTTACGTTTAGCTGACATTTGAGTTTTGTTATTCCATGTCAGATGCGACTTTGACGTTTTATGTCACGTCACACGGGAACGCGGTTGAACGGGATGAAGAGTATCCTATGTGCGTCTCCTGGTTCTAAGCTACCTTCCAACCAATTTTTTACCAGATTGGTTCAGCCGTTCTTGAGTTATAAATAGTGTAACTAACACGACTTTCTTTTATATATATACATTTTTAAGACCAGTCACCTAAGAATTCAAAACCATTTATTAAGTTTAAGCCTGCGGAGGTCACTTATGAAGGTCAAAGTTACTGAGGCTGCCACCGTTTCAGAAGTCAGCCTTTGAGAACAACAGGGATGATACTCGACACATTTACATATTTTTCCTTTTTTTTTATATAAACTAGCTGTCCCCGCGATTTCACCCGCGTTTATCGATATCATATATAGCCTATAACCATCTAGGCAAAAATCGCGTCGAATGGTAGCAGTCTCATCCCAATATGTTCAGTAGTTTTGAAGTGATGGTGCGTCAAAGGAACCATATTTTCCTTATACTACATATGTTATATAAACAGCATTCCTCAACATCTCTTGGCTTTCTAGAGCTATTTATTATAATTAATCTAGGTAGATTATAATCATATTTTATCATCCTAGAGTGCTAGATCATAGATTGATGTAGGTGCTAAAAATAAATATCTAATTACGGCCTGCAAACCGGTTGTATACAACCATTATAATTATTTATATTCTACAACGCATAATTAATTGTGACCATGATTCTCTTGCATTTACATTTATTTTGATAGTGGCACCAGATGTGTTTATTTTACTCAATTCCAGTGTCAGGGTGATTGAAGATTTTTTGAAAACTTCTTTAGCTGTGTTGTGCACTTTTTTTTGGGATGGGTAAAAAATGTTAAACTCGCGTCAGGACACGTTACCTGTACCTCTACCATGAGTTGCTATTGAATTTAGTCACTAGCGAGTTAACTACTATCGATACAGTATTTCTCGATAGCAACTGTCGAATTTGTGACTCATGGTACCGAATTTCTATAGCAAAGGCTAAAAAACGTTACTCGCTAGTGTTTACATTTCGATAGGTTTTTTACCTATCGAGTCGTACTATCGATTTTAGTTCTTAAGGTGACCGCTAGTGGCGCTGTACACATTTGCCATAGAAATGTTTTACGCCGTCGCTAGCGAGTACGTACGTTAAAAACTCATGGAAAGGCACTGATCGAAAATTCCTAAGACGGAGGGAGAGTAGACCGCTGTTGCGGCGTAGGAGACGAAGTAATATTCCCCTCTCTTTCTACCGCGCGGCGAAAATGTATGCCTGTAAGTTTTAACTTCTGTCGGCACTCCCGGAGTGCAACCCGTAGTTTTTATTTCTATGTGTGTACCAAAATATTTCTATGTGGACAGAATTAAATAAGAATAACTGATAAGATAACAATTAACATGGATTTATTAAATCAATCTAAAACTTATTATCTAATTTCAGAAGATAACAGACTGTTTACTGTTTGATAAATAAATTGGTAGCAAAAGTTTTGTGTTTGTGTTTCAGTAGTAGCTTCAGTAACTTTAAATTTGACCTTCATAAGTGCATTCCGAGGGCCTAAACTAAATAAATGGTTTTGAATTTTTTTTTTCTAGAGAAACATGCAAAAAGCAGCCATGTTTTTAAATAGATTGATTTTCATGGCGAAAGATAAATACAATTTTTTATAAATAAATTCCAGAGACATTCTTCACATAAAGTATTTTAACGTTACACTTTGATGCGACTATATCTGTGTGGTTACAGTGCATGATGTGAGTTCAGAGTCACAGAGAGAGAGAGATTGTGAGTGATTGGGAAATCTCGCAAATTTGCAAAGTAAAGCTTATGTGTCTCAGTTTTGTTATCATAAACTTTGCTTTCATTTTTAAAATATGATATTTGATGAGATTTGTGTACTTTATGTAAATGTAGCATTCGATAACGCCCATTTTTAAATGTATTTTTTATCAATTAATGCTTCAACGATATATTTATTAGATATAGCTGTTACCCGCGGTTTCACCCGCGTTTCCAAGGGATGTTATATTACATTATTTTGTTCTTTCTATCATCAATAGTTTTCGCAGCGCACGCGATGTAAGTATTTTTTTTTCACCTTGGGTTACATTATTGGAGTTTTAATAAGGATCCCTAGATTCTTTGAAAATTATATATAAATAAATATAGCCTATGTCACTCGGGGATAGTGTAGCTTCACAACGCTGAGAGAATTTTTGAAATCGGTCCAGTAGTTTTTAAGTCTATTCCTTACATACAAAAATACAAATCTTCCGTCTTTTTAATTATTAGTGTAGATTTATTTTACGATTATTCTTTTTGGTAATATCAAGCATAAAAGTCAAAGAAGCCTTACTTCAACCGCGCGTAAAGGTTACACGCATTTTTTTTTTATGTAGCCGACATCCAGGCAGACATTGCACATGATGGTAAGTGATCACCGCGGCCTATGGGCCTTTACAACACCAGGGACATCGCCAATGCGCTGTCGACCCTGAGACATGAAGTGGTTAAGCCTCATATGTCTGTTATATCACCGGCCCCCTTAGAAGTCCTAAGCTCCTTAGTCTCTGGTTCAAATAAACACGCATTATAATTAAGCTTTTGTTGACTCTGACATTACTTAACCTTTGTCGTAGTTTACATTGTTTTATTAGCATCATCAGCCGTTGGTAGTAATAAATGTTTATCTAAAGAGAATACTTATACTTTTTTCTTTTAATGGTAAACTGTTTATTCTGCCAGTGTCAAAGTAAAACGTCCTGTCAACTAAATCCTTATTATTATTTGCCAATGTCGAGTTATAGTATCGATTTAAGTCATATTTTGCCAGTGTTGGAGTAAAACGTTTCGATAAACCGTTATTCTTAGACGAAAAAGTACAAAAATTTTTCGCCACTTTATGTAAATAAAACAAAAATGTCATGTCACAAGTTGCCGCTATAAATTCAACTTTTTTTTTTATTACATGTCACGTTTTTACATAAACAACCGCTTTAAAAATATTTTGTTTGGATAATAATATAATATCGTGGTTTCACCCGCGTTCCTGAGGGATGTTATATTTTTCTGCGATAAAAAGTATTCTATACATCATTCCACGGTATACTCAAAAGGTATACGCAAATGTAGAGCTCTGTCTATGTGCCAATATTCAGTATTCGAGTAGTAGAGCTCTTAGTGCAGAGTTCGTCCGGGGAAGTAGTACCACCTTACCCATTTCTGCCGTGAAGCAGTAGTGCACTTGTATTACTGTGTTTCCGTTAGAAAGGTAAGGGGCCGGTGAAATCACAGGCACATGAGACTTTTGTTAAGTCTCATCTTAACAACTTCACGCCTCAGGGCCGACAACGCATTGTTGATACCCCTAGTGTTGCAAATGTCCATAGGCGGCGGTGACCACTTACCATCAGGTGGACCGTCCGCTTGTTTGTCAACCCAAGTGCTATAAAAAAAAAAGTCTATGTCCAAATATGTTCTGCAGTTTTTGTGTGATAGAGTAACAAACATCCATACGTCCATCCTCACAAATTTTCACATATATAATAATAATAAGATAGGATAGTAGAAATGATTCAAACAGGCATGTTATCTTAGGCACTTTTGAATTGTCAGACTCTAACGCCGGTTCGGAAGGTTGCTTTTGCTGATAAAAGCCGATAATATACTCGGCAATTACTCTTCTCAAAACATAATTTAATAAATTTTGTTTTCTTCTGCTAGACCAAGCGCTATATGCAGCAATCTATGAATTATCGTCATTAAAAAAGTTACGAGGTAACAAACATAAAAAAATAAATTAAAAAATCAGACGAATTGATAACCTCCTCCTTTTTTGAAGTCGGTTAATAATCGTTAATGTCTTCCATTCCAAAACAATCTTAACTTCACTCTTTCCCTATTAATGATCTAATGTTCTAATAATCAAATTTAAAATTTAAGTTATAAAAGCCAAAATCCTATATACTTAAGTCTTAGATATTTATGTACATTTTGTACTTGTCCTCTAAATTTAAACCTGGCTCTGTTTAAACAAATTCAATAAGAACTAGAATAGTATCTTCAAAAACCGAAAGGTTCTCATAAATCTTCTCCAATCCGCAGATGGGTGCGCCAACTCCAAACTGCGGCCGGTGGCAGCTACTTGCACAACCCGGGAAGCGAACCTTTGACTACCGCAACGTTGGGTGATGTGATAGCTGAGACTGCGCATAAGTACCCAGGGAGAGTAGCAGTGAAGTCCATGCACGAGGGAACCAGCATCACATACGAACAGCTTTTGACGCAAGTATGAATTGAAGGGTTCTGGTCATTGACGTATTATATAGACAGGTCATCCACGAACATCGTGGCTCTCAAAAATCAGCGTAAATTGTTAACTTATATGCGCGAAGAAAGGGACAGAGAATAAATGTCACCTTACGGTGTGCTTGTTGGTAGAGAGAGATGTATATACATCGTTAGTTACGTTAAAATTGCGGACTGCCTGCGCCCCTCATGTCTCCGCGACAGTGGTTGGTGCGCGACTAAATGGAATTAGGCCATTTACCAGCTTTTTATGTAGCCAATTCTGAGTATCTATCTATATATATAAAAATATTATGTTGGTTTGTGTACGCTTCAAGAACTCAAAAAGTTCTGCACCGATCGAGCTGAAATTTTAGCATGATACATAATCCGCATCAAGGATTGTTTTTATCTATTTTTTGCATCAATCAAATATCCGCGACCGTCTTTGTTTTGTTTCTCATTTCTCAACCATTCAATCACAATGTGCCGTAGCGAAGCGTTGCAGGGTACAGCTAGTAGTTTATAAATCATTGGCACACTGCTCTGCACACTTGAGGGTCTTGATTCCAAGTATCATAGTTTGTATGAAAACGCGTATGCGCTGACAATACATCATCTCGTGGAGATCATCCTTTGTTGCCTCGCAGACAGATGTGTAGTTTGGGGCAGTGTGTTAAGAATGCTATAAAAAATGAACCCTTAGGTTAATCTATTCACTAAGCTAACTGGACAGTCAATTTATGGATAGTGTGACAGATGGTGTGGTGTAAGATTGCCTTCTTCTGATGTTCGTGCTTTCTTTCAGGCTGATGCACTAGGCTGCGCGTTACGTGCTCAAGGCTTGCAGAAGGGCGACAGGTTGGGCCTATGGACGCATAACACAACCGCGTGGATTGTCGCTGTGGTCGCTGCAGCCAGAGCTGGATTAATATCGGTAAGGGTAACTTTATAAACTCGGAGTCAAAGTCTATGATATAAATAAGAATATTCTGTATTTATGAAGCCTTTACAAACTCTTATAAATTGTCTTTATGTACGTAATAGGTACTATAAAAATTAAATAATTTTACAATAATAAATAGATCATTAAATATATAGATAGTCACAGATAATTTCATTGCCAATGGTTATTACCCTCCAAATAATCTGATAAGTAAATATCCGTTGATGCAAGTCTTCTCTACTACCGTTTTTAATCTATACACGGGTCAATGTATTTGTGAAGATTGTTAAAGAATTGTAGGCTATCTGTTTGTTGGCTGAATGAAAGAAAAATAAGTATTATTGGCCAGGGGCTCGATTCTGTAAGGAAAATGAGACTAACTCGAGGATGTTTCATCGCGGTCTCTATGCTCTGTCTCTGTCACTTACTACGCCAATACTACTAATCACGTGAGAGGTAGGTAAGCTCTCTGAGGCCGCCGTGAAGCGGCTCGCCTACGAAGTTTGTATTTGCTGAATAAGGGGGCTGAATATAAAATCCTATTTCCAGTATTTAACTGTATTCAATGAACTGCCTTACAAATTTAGTATAATGATGACGATATTTAAAACACAACTATTTATAACCGTCTAAAATAATTAAAAACATCAAAAGTAATGCTCATGCCATTCGCTTCATTACCACTTGTTTTTTAAATATTAAACCACCTCGACTAGGTAGTTTTTCGCTTTTTTTTTCTCCGTATTTATATTTGATCATACCGCCGTTATTAAAGGAAGTGCTATAAAAGTACATAATCTTGAGCGATAAAGATTAAGCTGTTTATTATAAGGTATGATAAACTAATTATCTTTACCACTATGTAGCACCCGATACAGATATTCTAGGTATGCCAAACTGTCCATGGTAGCATCAGTAACCTTAAATTTGACCTTCATAAGTGGCATCCACGGGGCTAAACTGAATAAATGGTCATTTGTGGCTCCGACTGAGTCCATCGCGAAGAAATGTGTTCCAGTACCCACCATCAGCTGCTGTTATCACACGATGAGTGAAACATGTTTAGGCGCAAAGCACGAAGAAATGGCGTCAGGCGCTGGTATGGCAGGAGCATCTTACCATTGTATTCAAATTAGATACCAAAGTAAATAGAAATAAAGCGTAATTTTGTAACTGAATTGGTTAGATTTGGCAGTATAAAGGCGTTATAATATTTTTTGGTTTAGTATTTCTGTGTGCTTTGCGCCACAGGTTTTCATGTAGTTTTGTTTTAAGAATTATGATTACGTCGGGCCTGGACGATGTACCATGGCATCCTTTATGTTCTGCCTCTCTCTCTCTCTATCTCGTGAACGCACATGAGAGGAACGCTAGTCAACGAGGTTTGTATTAGAGATTGTACGGGCAGCTATTTAACCACTATGATATAGCGATAAACACCATCAAAAATAAAATTAGACATTATTATAAGACTATCATAATATACAGTTTGTTAAAAGTTGTTATTTTGATATTACAAACAAATACTTCGATTTATTTATTAATATAGAAATTATTGCGTATTTCAGGTATTAATAAATCCTATGTATGAGAAAAAAGAACTCAGCTTCTGTATTAAGAAGGCAGGCCTCAAGAGCCTGCTGATAACAGAGAAGCTACCCACTAAAGATTACTACAATATGATGCAGCAGCTGATCCCTGAACTACAAAGCACTAAGCCTGGATCACTAAAATCAAAGGAGTTTCCAACACTGACCTCTATTATTAGTTTCACAAAGGATAAAAAGGCGTAAGTATTAAGCATTGAAATAAAATTTTATATTTATTCAAATAGGCCTTCACAGGCACTCTCTTATGAATGGTCAGACTCTAACACCGGTTCGGAAGGTTGCTTTTACTGAGAAGAGCTGGCAATAAACTCAGCAATTACTCTTTTCAAAATAAGATTTTGTGCATAAACATGTGTCCTGCTGGAGCGAGCGCTACACCCAAGCATTGTCGTCATAAAAATAATCATTTGTGTTGTAGAAAGCCTTTTGTACTAAAACAGTCTTAATTCTTTCCATATTTTTTTGTAAAGGCAAAGTTAAAGTTCATTGCCAAAAAAAAAAAAAACAATAATATTTTTTTCGATGAAAAGCAAGCATCTGTGTTACCATGAGGAACATAACACAAGAATGGCAATGTTTGTGAGGATGAATGGGTGATTGCATGTTTGTCACTTTTCCACGCAAGAAACATTAAACAGATTTAGATGAAAGTTGAATTATTTTATCTCGATAGAATGTAGCATCTCGATGAGGCCGAAAATGGAGCTCGCTTGTCCGATAGTAGCCTATTCACTCGTTTCTTACGTGTATTGTATTAACAATGTATTTTTCAGTGGCACGTTGTCATTCGATTCTCTCATTGCTGATTACAAAAATGATAACGCAATATCGAAATATGGTAGTGAAGTGAAACCCGAAGATGGTAGCATTATACATTTCACATCAGGAACAACTGGTATGTTACAGAATTTTGCAATAGAAGCTTTAACAATCATATCTATAAGTAATGATATTTGGGATATACCAGAACATGAAAAAGCAAAACATTTTTACTGTAAATAAAATTGTTTGAACGCAATGGTTGGTGATGATAAAGCTGAAGGCACACAGAGTGCTTGCACTTGCGCTCGCTTGTGCTGAATAAGTGCTTGCTTATCTGTGGATGAAAGCCGGTGAGGCGTTTACCATATCAAAACAAAAGTTGTTTTCATTAAGTATCAGCCACAATATACGCAGACACTTCTTCTACTTGAATCCTTTTACCTTTTACTCCTCGAGGAGCATAGGGCCACAACTATAGCTGCGAAAATCTCCAGCCAGCACTTTCCAAGGGAAGCGGCTTCTAGTGCCGCGGTCCTCCGCCTCTTTTTCCAACGAGAGAGAAACAGAGAGCCTGTTTGGTGAGACTGAAATACTCCTACCGAACTACTCCGTCTGTTTGTCTGCGTATATTTTTTAAGCATTAGATTTTGATGAGGTTTACACCATTATGTTCAGAATTTCAATCGAAAGGTTTATGTGTATAACTTATGTTAGCCTACGAAGCTGGGGCGGTTTGCTTCACACAGCCATTTTAAGGCAAATCAAATAATAGCCCTGTGGACAAGCGTCTATAAAATTAAAATAAGGGGAAATTGAAGTACTAAATCAGTGACATCATTATTTCTAATGGACCGTTTATATTTCCAGGAGATCCAAAAGCAGCCTTAGACTCACATTATGGAGTTGTAAATAACACATACTTCACTGGAAAAAGAAACTTGTTCCACGAAGGACATCAAAATATCTGTGTGCAAGTATGTTATATATAACACAATAAGCTGCAGGACTATTACGGTCATCCAAATCATGTTCGGAATATCTTTATTATGTCCGGGAATATTACGAATCCCCGTATCTAATAAACATTTTATGTTGCCTCTCATTAGATGAAGCTGAGTAAATTATTTATATGTATTTTTCAGGTGCCATTATTCCACGCTCTAGGGTCTGTGATCACTGTCTTGTCTTCTCTGAGGCTGGGGTCCTCACTCGTCCTGGCAGCGCCCACGTATAGTGTTACAGCAAATATAAACACTTTGTTTTCTGAAAAGTAAGTTTTACTACTCATTATAGGAGTCAAATTGGTTCTGCGTCACTCTTACAAGTTCCTTTCGACTTCTCTGTTTTGTTTTGGCTACTTTGAATGCATATAAAGATGTTAATAATACAGTGGCGCCGTAATGAGGTCTTACATTCGAATCCAATACTGAACTTGTAGTTTTGATCAGGAAAATCATCTTGAGGAAACTCGGAAACTAGAGCACGAAACGTGAACCTAAAACTAATATAGAAATGTGGTAAAGCACCTTATAGTAACCACCGGGCTGACTACCTACAGCATGATGACTAGTCGCTCAGCATGATTATTATATTCTATCTGACAGTTCCACATGAGAATAAGATATCTACTTAGCTACATGCTTTGCCGCATTGGTTACATTATCACTATAATCTACCCATGGCATTGCAGAAGTGGTTTACACTTCATAATTTTTAAAAATTTGATGCCACCTCCCAAATTTTTTAAGGCAACGTCCATAGAGCTCACTAACGCCTTGATTCCTCAGATGCACTGCACTAACAGGTACACCGACAATGTTTGTGGACATACTTTCACATATCAAGAGCAAAGGCGAAGTTCCGTCCAATCTTCGTGTAGCACTCGCAGCAGGCGCGCCTTGCAGTCCGCAAATCATCAGGGATATACAAAAATATTTGAAAGCGGACTATGTTATGGTAAATTTTGGTTGATGTATTTATTGGTTAATGAGTAGCAGGATGAGGAAGATGGACGAGCTAATACTCGAACATGGCTTTGTGGACTTGCTGATATTGGCGACAGTAACTACTTACCATCAGATGCACTACTTGCTTGTCAGCTTGTGAGCTAAAAATAGATTGCTGAAAATAGTTTATTAATATTTATATTGATGCAAAATGCATTATTGCAAAATGGGTGCCTAGTGATCTAAACACTATTTGAACATTCTTCTGTATTTTGCTCTTCGAACCTATTTACAGGCTGGACTTAATTTATAGCTATAGTAATTTAAAGTGCTCTTAAAGCTATAGTAAAGGTAATCGGATATAATATTTGGTTAATTTTGTTTTTTTTAAGGAAAATATCTATTAGAAATAATAGCACGGTGATCCTTTGTAGTATCTATTTGTCTTACCACACTACTCTCAAGTGGAAAACCTGTCATGCACATCGCACCCTCAGTAAGATAAAGGCTTAACTTAAAATTTTGCGAAATGGAGTTACGATCATAGAGAGACTAAACAAAGTACGCTTTATCCGATGAATAGTAAAACATGGTCAATTTAATGATAGAATAAGCATACCGATACTTTAGCCTCTTTAACACCGGGACCCACCCTCCCCGCTCAGTGCAATAGTGACCCAATCAAAGATGTACCAAAAGTGTTTTTTTTTAGTTAAGCCCCTATCGTTCTGAGGGTGCTGTTGAATTTTGGCTGTTTATTTTCCATGCTTTAGGAATTTCTGGACATTATAGATACAGGTGACTTCTCCCTTCCATGGTGTTAAAACTGTACCACTATTTCTTAACCACATTTAGTAACGTTTCAGGGTCTATACGGTTTAACAGAGACGACAGCATGCGTGTTTCAGTCTAATTATGGTGACAGTATAGATGTTGTGGCAGAAACTGTTGGCTATCTCCAAGACCACCTGGAAGTTAAGGTAATATAACCCACATATTATATAAATGAGAAAGATATATTTAGAAAATAAAAAAAAGGAGTAAATGTAGTATATCAGTTATCTGGTTTCTATAGTACAAGCTCTGCATAGTTTGGGACAAGATGGCCGCGTGTAAAAAATATCTGGATATTTATTTATTTATTTACTTACTTGCTTTACTTCGCTTAAAACATATAGAGTAGCTCACAAAATGTAGTAAATTTTTTATTCTCAAAGGTGGTTGATGAAAAAGGGGATATGGTGCCATTTGGTAGTACTGGAGAACTTTTAGTTAGGGGATACGGCAATATGATTGGCTACTGGGACGAACCGGAGAAAACCAGACAGGCGTTATCTGAAGACGGTTGGCTGCAGACTGGGTATGTTACTTCTTTTATACAATAATATCTTTTTACCGTCCTTAACCTAAAAATAAGTAATGATGAACTCGAAGATGGTAAGCAACCAAAGCCTAGGGAACTTCTTCTCGAACGCAGCATCGTTGAAACTAATAGTTGCTTTTACGAGCTACACTTTTAACTAACAGTATTATAAAATCTTGGAAGTCCATTTAAGTATATTTCTAATTGTCTTAATAATTTGAAACTTTGCAAGTAAGTGGGAGACAGATGACAATACAATAATTTTATGTCATCGAGCTGATCTGATGATGGAGTCAGTAGGTGGATACTGAAGGCTTCAGTATTTACTAGTTAACCCCTCGAGTTTGGGCTCATAGACAAGATGATACATAAAATTTGGGAACAAGGCTCTATAGCATATTTTTATTTTTAAAAACTATTTTACAGCTTGATGGTGGTAGATAGCCAACTTGGGTTCTAAAAAGTATCCTACCACCGAAAATTCAACTGTTCATACAATTTGGTGTTTATTTGTAAGTTTATATTACAACTCGTTAATTTATAGTTTTTATTCCTTAGGGATAAGTTCAAAATAAGCGAAGATGGATACGGTCGTATAGTTGGAAGAATAAAGGACATAATCGTTAGGGGAGGGGAGAATATCGCACCTAAGGAGATTGAAGACTTGCTCAACACTCATCCGGATATTATAGAAAGTCAGGTAATTAATACGGATCTGTATGCAATGAAAGGAAGCCTCCCCGAGTGACACATCGATATTATATGCGTCCGGCGCACCCTGGGCAACAGTCTGCGCGGACGGCAAGTCGGTAACGCAGACTGGCTGATCCTTTCACCACGATCGATCGCAAATCAAAGTATTTTCCAACAGCCCACCTTAGGGCCTCCCAATCAGTCCTATTTAGGACCAAAGAAAAGTATAATGCTACAGACGACACAGTACGTCTGGCAGAATTCTGGTCTTAACAAATGAAGAACAAAACTGCCAAAACGATCGACACGCAAAGAAAATAATACGGATCTAATGACTTTATGGAAAGTTTTTGCCAACCTAGTTCTTTTTAAGCTTACATCATTTAATTTCAAGCTTGTAGCCCCAGAATAGAATAACATATAGGCTACTTTTTATCCCGGGAAAATGTGATATCCCTCGGGAACGCGGGTAAAACCACGAGGGACAGCAAGTTTTTAATATTCCATGATTCATTTAACTTTTGAAGGTGTAAAATGGAATGTGTTATTTCACAACACGCCTGGGGGAGACGACCAACGAATAGAGTTGGAACTAGAATAGTATCGGTGAAGTTGAGCTTTTCAATGTAAATAGGATAAACGAACCTACAATAATAATATAATAATAATAATTTATTGCCAGAAAAAAACATTACATAACAATATGCCTTCTTTCGTGGGTACACACACGAGAAAAATACAATATAAATGACAAGAGAGACTACTTCCTAAAAAAGGGTAGAATCCAGTAGCTTAGGATAAGCAGTGCTCTTCTGCAGTACATTTCTCTACAAAGAGCCGGGTGTTTACTTCATTTTAAAACGTATGATACTGGTTAATGGTTAGTCTATGATAATTGAAGTACGTTACAGTCAATTACTGTATACTTGCGAAGTAAATATATGTTGTTTAAAAGAATTATATCCTCGCCTAATTGGTATTTAGATATGTAATTAGTAACTAGTCATTACATTTCCTCTACAGAGTGTTTACAGAAACACCATGCGTTTTTTAACATCATTCTTAATATCATTTACATACATATTTACTAAATTTGACTGGCTTTTTAGGCGACGGTTGGCGAGGTGGTTATTATAGGGTATCTAGGTCTCCAGCAATAATCAGGGGACTATCGCGCCATAGGTCGTGTGTTCGATTCCCACCCTGACAAACTTTGTGTTTTTTTTTTTTTTATACCACAGGGCCGACAAACAAGCGGACGGTCCACCTGATGGTAAGTGGTCACCGCCGCCTATGGACATTTGCAACACTAGGGACATCGCCAATGCGTTGTCGACCCTGAGACGTGAAGTTGTTAAGTCTCATGTGCCTGTAATTTCACCGGCCCCCTTACCTTTCTAACCGAAACACAGTAATACAATTGCACTACTGCTTCACGGCGGAAATGGGTAAGGTGGTAGTACATCCCCGGACGAACTCTGCACTAAGAGCTCTACTACTCTAGAACGCTTGTGTGCTTGAACGTGTTTGTTTGTTCTGTATCTGGATGTAAATATCTACACAAGTATGTTTTTAGAAAATAGTATATAAGTAGGAAGTAGGTATATGTGTTAAATAGTATATAAGTAGGAAGTAGGTATATGTGTTAAATCTGTGCCCTGAACTCGAGCATATCGTAAGCGTATAGTCATCACATCGAGTGCGCCAAAAAGGTGGTTTGTATGAAAAATTTGAACACCGCGCACGACGTTGCGCGGTGTTCAATTTACTATTGCATTGGTTTGTGGCGCACTCGAGTCTTGCTCTTACCTTTCAGCCCCCTTATGCAGCTAATACAAACTTCATCGGCGAGCCGCTTCACGGAGGCCTCGGAGAGCTTACCTCTCACGTGATTAGTAGTATTAGCGTAGTTAGCGACAGAGACAGAGAACGGAGGCCGCGACGAAACATCCTCGAGTTAGTGTCATTTTCCTTACAGAATCGAGCCGCAGGATGTCATAGTACAAGCACTGCTTAGTTTGAGATAAATGTAGAAAAAAGAAGACTACTATTTAATTAATTTTGATGAGTAATAAGGTGGTGACGTTTATTCTGAAATATTATAGTTTTATAACAAATACTGATGTATTCAGTTTAGTACAATTTAAATTAGCTATCACTATTGTAGCATTCCATGACGTCCCCCGCGGTTTCACCTGCGTTTATCGATATCATATATAACCTATAACCATCTACAAAAAATTCCGCTTCGAATAGTAGGACTTCCATCCTGATATGTTCAGTAGTTTTGAGGTGATGGTGCGTCAAAGGATTTTTTTGCTTATATGTACATAAATTTACTCTGGACTATCTTTCTGTCCGGCGGTCGACGTGGTAACACGTATGCGTAGACTCAGTGACAGCGGGTCTAATTCGTCCTGAAGATGCTTCGTGTAGAAGCGAAACGAGTGTCGATTTCCTGTTGAGTTTCCTTGTTTGGGACTTGACAGAGAAGGAGATCCAGCGGAATTACTTTCTAGATATTTGTTTTTGTACATTCTTAATAGACAATATCAGTTCAAAGCAACAAATAATGAATCGAAATTAGCTCTTAAGTTATCAGGTACATACAATGATAATTGACGAAAACCATTAAAACATTACAATTTTAAAATACCTAAATGAGTATACAAAAATAATCATAAAATTTGTTTGTAAAAACTTGTTTGTTCGTCAATGTCAATATTTTTAATGGAATTCGGGTTAAAAAATCTACTTAAATGCCATGAAGGAGGTAAATTTGATGATTAGAGGTCGACAAATTTAATCACTAAGGTTAAATCTAATGACTATATCAGTTCATTGCACGAAAATAATGTCATAATAGTTTTGCACACATGGTGGGTGCTATCGGATCTATCGCTAAAAAGAAGAGGTTCTATGTTCATTTGTAATTTTTTTTTCATGCAAAATATTAAATAGTAATAAAAATATTAATTAGCTCGTTCAAAGTGATTATATCCAACTATTTACACTTTTTCAAAATTACTTTTAATGTCTGTTTTCATACGATATATTAATTTAGATCGAACAAAAGTATTATATATATTTTTCGCTTTTTTATGGTTTGTGTTTTTAGAAAAACTACCGAATTTACAATTGTAAGTTAGGTTTTGCGATGTTAGCAAGAAATTTCCAACCTGTATAAAGAATCAAAATAAAAACGCTTAGTTTGCGACACGACTGCTCTCAACCATTTAGCTTATTTGGCCTTACACATTCGTGTAACTTCATCATTTGTCAAATATAATAATGATAGTCAGTATGAAAAACATCTCACTTATCATAATTATTTGCCTGCTCTGTTCTTATTTTCATTTAGAGTCAGCGCAATATGTATGCTTGATCCTTTCCTATAGAATAATATGCTAAAAGACAAACGCCAGAATTTTACAGCCAGAATTAAAGAAAGAATTTTAAAATGAATTGCTACAGAGCTTAATAAGGTGTTAAAGCAAAAAAAAAATATGTTTTTTTATTTCATTACATAAGTATCTAATAATAAAAAAAAATATTGTCTTTCTTCAATTTTTATTGAGTTTTCTTATCACTTAAGATATGTCGTCGTCTCTAATTGAGACACCCGTTATGATTAACATTTTTATACCAGTTTTTTTTTATGTATTCGTGTGTGGCTTGTTGGTGATCAAAATAAATAAATAAATAAAATGAAAAACATAATCTTTTCCAATTCTAGTAAAACATACCGTATGAACGACTTAAATAAAGAATATAGTTTTACTATTTGTAAACAGCTTCTTTCCTTATTCAGATAATTGGAGTCACAGACGAGAGACTTGGAGAGGATCTGTGTGCAGTTCTAAGGGTCCGTGAAGGTGCTACTATCGGGGCCAAGGAAATAGCCGACCACCTCACTGGCCATGTCGCCAAGTTTAAGATACCGAAGATTGTTAAATTGACAGAAACATTCCCAAAAACCACATCGGGGAAAATACAAAAGTTTAGACTAAAAGAAATCGTAGAATCGGGGTTACTGTAAACAAATTAGTGGCACGCTGAGGGTCCATTTGGCAAGCTGTTGCTATTTGCTCTAGCTTTGATGAGATGATACGGCCCAAAATTTATATTAGATCCGCACCCAAACAGCTTTAGACTGATGGAGTTTTTGACTGAAATTTCTATGCGAGTATAATAAATAAATAAATATCCTTGGACTATTTACACGCGCCTCATCACAATCTAAGCAGAGCTTGTATTATGGAAACCTGATAACTGATATATATATACTATTTTTTAAATGCATACTTGCATAGTCATTTACATTCAGACATAAGAGTAAACAAACAGACATATTCATGCACATAAAAAGTAGGTTGTAGCTTCAGTAAGGTCATAAGGTTCATAAGGTTCCGAGGGCCTAAACTGAATAAATGGTATTGAATTTTGATTTTTTTATTTTTATTTTGTCCTGGGTGGGAATTGAACCCACGACCTGCAGTTAGGGTCTCCACCAAGCCAACTGCCCCGTCAAATATTCCAGGGATTGTGTATGGAAATCTAATATAAATTTTGGCAATAGGTTGTAAGTACGTTGGGAATCTGTATAGGTTTGAGGAAACACAAAAAGTGGAAGTGTATTTCAAACCGAGTCATTAAAATAAATAACCACATTCAACTATCCTATTATTTTAATAAATGTAAATGACAATTAATAAATTTTGTTATTTATATTAATGTAAGTTCCTATGTTTTGTTTTTATATAAATTTTGACTCACTTACTGAAAGCGTTTTATTTTTTCAACCAAAAAAATTCCAGTGTGCCATTGATGACTTAAATGATGGTGCATCACGTACAAAAACTAAATGAACGAGTTTAAGCACTTCTGTTGTAATGATTATGACAAAATACCTAAATACTAAATAGTTAGGTCCAATATTGTATTAGGAATCAAATATTTAATTACAATAAAAAAAACAATCCGTTAAAATAAGCTCTAATTATAACTTGAAACGGAACATCACTCACTAGCAACACTAAAACTCAAAAAAAAAAAAAAATTTTTTTGCTAAGATATCTGTCAAACATGCAGACGGTCGATCTGATGGTAATTTCGACCCTCGACGTTCGACGTGAAACTGTTTAGATTCATGTGCCTGTAATTTCACCGATCCGCTTACCCTTTAAACCGAAACACAGTAATACAATACACTACTGCTTCACGGCGGAAATGAGTAAGGTACTTCCCAAGACAGACTCTGCACAAAGAGCTCTACTAATTACTTCTAAAACTTGCAATCTCATGATGGGGGAGCTACAATATTTAGAAATTGCTCTAAGATGATATCAAGCTACATAACTTAAGGATAAACACCATAATTGACAGGCCTGTTGGCTTGGTGGTTAGCGCTCTGACTGCCAAACCAAAGGTCGCGGGTTCGATTCCCACACAGGACAAACATTTGTGTGCATGAACATGTCTGTTTGTTCCGTGTCTGGGTGTAAATATCTATATAAGTATGTATTTAAAAAAAATGTAGTATATGTAGTAAATCAGTTATCTGGTTTCCATAGGTACAAGCTCTGCTTAGTTCCGGATCAGATGGCCGTGTGTAAAAGAATATCCCAGGATATTTATTTATTTATTTTATAATTAAAAGTAAATTCCACGCAAGTACAGTCCCAAAACAACGCTAGTATATATTGCCAAAGTTTTTTCGTTTCCAAAATTACAGACACGATCTGACCTTTTATTATAAATAATGAGTTTTAAGTAAAATAGCATGACTGTAGCGCTTCAGTATTGACTCAGTCTTCAGTCATAATGTTGTTAAGTTTGTTAGTATTATTTTGCTTATTCCTCGTAGTTTTAAGTTTGTATATCAGATATTCATATGCCGGAAGATTATTGGCGAAAATACCTGGTCCAAAAGCATTGCCTTTGATAGGACATACATTTGAAATTTGTTTGCGAAAAGGTAACAAAATTTCTAAATATCAGTTGATTTATTTTTCCATTCAATAACATTATAAAATTTTCAGACCAGATATTCGACTATCTAAGAAATTTGCCCAAGAAATATGGGACTACCATCGCATTGCACGGATTCATTTACCGATGCGTTCATATTTACGAACCGAATGATATTAAGGTATTTAAATAAATATTTTTTTTTATTACTTGCTAATATCTTAAAAACGAAAGCTTGTGAGTGTGTATATATTTGTTAACACTGAGCTCTATGGCAGCTGATCGGATTTCAATGAAATTTGGCGCGTTTTTATAATTTTATACCACTTGGGCCGACAAGCAAGCAGACGGCCCACATGATGGTAAGTGGTTACCGCTGCCTATGGACATTTGCAACACCAAGAGCATCGTCAATGCATTGTCGACCCCGACTTGAGAAGTTATTAAGTCTCATGTGACTGTAATTTCACCGGCCTCCTTACCTTTCTAACCGAAACAGTAATACAAGAATAAAAAATAAAAGAAACAATATTTTCTGGACTATTAAAACGGATAAAACCGTGGGGTCGAAGCTTGTTACATACATATAAAACGGAACTTATAACATGCTTTTTAACCTCAACGAAGTGTATACTATAAGTAAATTTGTTGTTTCAAATAGAAACTGTCACTAAAGTTCACGTATTTAACTTCTGCGACATATCCTTCATTTCTCTCTTCTTGTAATGGTTGACTCAAAAGCATCTCTTCGTTACCGATTTTCTGCT
Source organism: Habrosyne pyritoides (assembly GCA_907165245.1). Taxonomy (NCBI): domain Eukaryota; kingdom Metazoa; phylum Arthropoda; class Insecta; order Lepidoptera; family Drepanidae; genus Habrosyne; species Habrosyne pyritoides. The sequence continues at coordinate 11,329,585 of OU015594.1, read as the reverse complement.
CTTCTAGCTATGAGGCTAGCTCAGTTTGATAATAAACGACCTTGCTTACGTCATTATGCTTACACAATTGAAATTTGGGTATACTTCGTTTATCTGTTAATTTGTCTTCGTAACTACTAATAGTAGTATGTTAGAGGTATCCCGGAATGTTCATTGTGATAATTTTAGGTAATTTGGTCATCGGCCAGCCGCAATGAGAAGGAGCTTCCCTACACCTTTTTAACAGCTTGGCTTGGCAATGGGCTGTTAATTAGCAATGGTGAGTGAAAATCAACCTTGTTTACAGATGCTTTAAGATCGAAATAATTTTTAGCTATATCCAACGTCTTACAAAATACCCCGTAAAAATATAATTAATTTATCAAAGCCAACAACCCTAGTAAGCTGTCATGTCAGGGAACCAGATTATTTAACAGAAAGTTCGTACCTATTTAACCTAATAATTGTCTACTTAGTTTTTCTATTTAAGTAGTTTTCATTCATAAAAATATTTTTTTTTTTATTGGGGAATGTTATACATCGTTACTACGGTTCTTAAATATTGTGAATGGACTCATTATAAGGCCCCATTGTAGTTTTGTAACAGCCTGTATTTTGGTTATTTTTAAGGTCACAAGTGGCACACTCGCCGCAAGCTCCTGACTCCATCGTTCCACTTTAAAATCCTAAAACAGTTCTTCCAAGTATTCGTAGAACAGACTGAACAATTCCTCGAAGAGGTAGCAATGGAGGTCGGCAAGGACCGAACTGATGCAATGCCGCTAATCACGAAAGCCACAATTAAGATAATGATGGGTAAGAAACTATGTGAAGAAATGAAGTAAGGTTTTTAAAAGAACGCGCAGTATGTTTATAAATGTTTTACAACTGCAATTGAACTAGTTCCGGAAGCTTCAGACGAATACAAATTTCATTCGAGACTTTATGCGCCTACGCTCTGGGTGGTAGGTCTTTGTGAGGCCCTTTGCCCTTCGTGAAAAGTATGTGATGCGAAAGTTAGTCTGGTTGTTTTGTTTAGGTATTTGTCATATTTGACGAGAAATGCTAAAGTTACATTACATTGAAAGATTTACCAAAATAACAAATACAGAGATGATAAATTTAAAATTGATGTTTGCGGCTCTTAAGGCTCTAAGACTAAAATCTTAAAACGTTTTGTAGAGGATTCTTCTAATTAAGGATCAATATCAAAAGATATAAATTAAAAAAAATATTTAAAAAGTCTATATTTTTAAAAATTTGCTTGAGTTATTGCGCGAGGCCCCTGCAAGAGCGAGGCCCCGGGCGATTGCCCTTATGGAGGAGCGAGCGAGGTATGAGACTCCTCCATTTAAAAGGAAAGATCGTCCGCCAAGCTAGGTGATCATGCCTGGGGACCACGGTCCATCTGTTGATGTTGGATACTTGTATATATATCAAATCCTGAGAGAATCTTGATAGTGCGATGTAGGATTCTCGTGTGTTTCTACTCGTTGATAGATGTCGCCACATCACTGTAGTTCGGGCGGTGAAGGATTGTAGGCGTGTACATAGATGTCGCCACATCCTGTTCGCCACCAGGCCGCCGCTGCTTGCTACATCCTTACTTACCATGTAAATATTGTAGTCAATCGTAAAACTATTTTAAGAAATGGATCATAGTCAGTTACAAGAATAATTTTGAAGCGAAACTTCTTATGGAAGGGTTTTGAAATTCCGATCCGCAACCTTTTTTCGCAAAAATTTTTGTGTCGAAAAATAAATTAATGATAAAAACGATCTATGCTATTCACTTTATTTACTTAAATTATTAATCCATATTTATAACTTCAAGGTGCAAGTAACTATTTTATTTTATTTATTCAAAAGTGATTGATGAATAATTAAAATGTTTCCCTCTAACACAAAAAATTCTATTTCGTGTTATTACGACACATCCTGTGTTTTATTTCTATCTGGATTTTTTCTCCTGGTAATGATAGAAAAATTAACACTCGACGTTCCGAATAAAGAAAGAGCAAGAAGATAATGATTGATTGATGTTACAGAGACCTCCATGGGTTTAACTGTAAAAGACTACGGGAGTCCTGTGATGAGCAAATACGCCACAGCACTACAAATTATGGGACAGTCAACAGCAGAGAGAATGACCAAGGCTTGGATGTATACAGATTTTCTGTTTCACTTTAGTGACATTGCTAAAACACAAAAGGCAGCACTGAATGACCTACATAGCTTTACAAAACAAATTATCAACGAAAGACGGGAGTGCAGAAAAAACAGTAAACACATTGGAACGAATGACAATTTTTCAGGAATCCCAAGAAAATGTGCATTTCTTGATCTTTTATTGGACTTGGAAAGCGCTGGGATGATTGATGAAGCTGGTATTAGAGAAGAAGTCGATACCTTTATGTTTGAAGTGAGTGACTCTTTGATTAATAACTAGTTGTCCACAATGTTTGACCACATTCACGAGGAATGTTATATTTTGACGGAATTAAGTATCCTATAAGTTAATCCAGAGTAAATTCAAGTTGTAGTAGAGTTCTTAGAACAGACTTCATCCACACACCACCCATTTCCACCGTGAAGCAGCACTTAAGTATTATTGTGGTTATATAGGGAAAGGGGCCGGTAAAATTACAGGGACAATAGAGTTAACATACAACGACTCATGTTTCAACGTTTTAAGGCGGCAGAAACCAGGTACCATCAGGATCTTCCGCCCTACTTGACATAAGAAAAAAAATACAATCGAATTGAGAACCTCCCCCTTTTTTGAAGTCGGTTAAAAAAAGGAGGTTATAAGCCAGCTATAAGTGTCAAATTTCATCCAAAACCGCTTAGTAGTTATTGTGATTTATAATATTAGTAGGGTGTTTCCAAGGTACTGAAAGTGTGCTAATAGAAGCCAACGCCATCTGTATCTACATGTCTGTAAACACTATAATTAAAACTCTTATAGGTGTTTCTATACTTGGTATAGGTCATGGCAACATATCAAAGTCCAAAGAGGTTCTCATTTAAGAAATATAAAAATAGTTTGTGTTTATAATCTATGGTGGCAAAAGATATTTCATTGTTTTCTTAATTCTCGGCGTATTTTAGGGTATTACAGAATCTAAAACCACGCCATCTAGTGATATCAGCCAGTACTAAAGTTCGTTCTATATTGAGGCTTATTCAGTGGTGCTAGTAGTTCATTATTGTTTGATATGAGGGTGTTGAAATATGTTTCAACAAGATTTGAGAATCTTGACGGGCCAGTTGCCTTGTTGGTTAAAGAGCCTGACTGCGAGGCCGCGGTTCGATTGCCACCCAGAGCAAACATTTGTGTGCATGAACATGTATGTTTCTTCTGTATGTATGATATCTACATAAGTATTTATTTAAAAAGTAATGAATCAGTTATCTGGTTTCCATAGTACAATTTCAGTTTAGTTTGGGATCAGATGACTGTGTGTAAAGTCCCAGGATATTCATTTATTTATTTACCTAAACATAATATAATAAAAAGGCAAAGTTCGTGAGTTGATAGACATAGGCTTTGTTATAATTGGGGGATTCATTTGCTTTCATTGCTTCAGTAATAAGGCCGCCTAAATTGTTTGCACATATAATGTTTGTAAAATACTTTTTATTTAATTTTATTTGTATATGGTGTGAACAATAAAGCATATTTGTATTGTATTGTACTGTATATACCTACCTCGGGAACGCAGGTGAAACCGCGGCACGGAAAGTTACTCGGTTATAATAATGACGCTTGTTTTTATCATATTTTCGTGTTACTTTGTCAATTTAAAAAACAACCAAAACCTGTATTATTGAAATTGCGTTTATGTAAAAAAGATACGCAGCATTTTGGTAATTTTTTTGAGTATTTACTTATCAACTGAGACCAAACCACACATCAGTGTACAGCATATTGGAATTAAGTTTTATACCATTTGATTTATAAATAACTAGCTGTCTCCCGCGGTTGTACTCGCGTTCCCGTGGGATGTCACATGTACTATACATAAAAGCCTTCCTCTTCAATCACTCTATCTATTAAAAAAAACGCATCAAAATCCGTTGCGTAGTTTTAAAGATTTAAGCATACGTAGGGATATAGGGACAGAGAAAGCGACTTTGTTTCATACTATGTAGTGATGATGTTACTATGTTACCCGCGTTTTTAGGATAAAAAGTATTTTCTGTTATTATGTTATAAACTTTTTATGAACCAAATTTCATCCAAATCCGTTCAGTCTTTTGTATGATTGAATAACAAACTTTCACATTTAAAATATTTGTAGGATACCGATAATTATGGGGGATACCCAAACACGTAACTTGTTATGTTAGTGTAAGTTAGTTTGATGTTCTAGTGAGTTTGATCTTTTAGATTTTTTCGGGTGGTACACTTATCCCTACTGGTAGGGATAAAAATTATCAATAAAACTATTTTGGTTATTCAAAAAAATTCAAAATTCAAAACCATTTATTCAGTTTAGGCCTTCGGAGGGCACTTATGAAGGTCAAATTTAAAGTTACTGAAGCTACAATTGTTTAACACATGCAAATAAGTAAATAAAAATAAAACATTTTTTTTTTCATTATATATATTTTTATCAATAAAATCTTTTTTTTGGTTACTAATTAATCAATTGTGAAAATATACAATGTATATTTGTATCATGTGCCTGTAAATGTGCACTTATCTCTACCATAAGGGATAGCTCGGTAGGGACAAGTGTACCCGGATTTTTTTAGTCTAAAATACAATATTTTTTCGTATTTTTTTTTTTCAGGGACATGACACAACAGCAACTGCGGTAAATTTCATGATAATGAGAATTGCTCAAGAACCTTATATTCAGGTATGTCTTATTTTATACTCTTTTAAAACGCTACTTAGCTGCTGCAACCGTTCTATGGACAATCGATAAGTTTAAGTAACATTGTATGACAAAAAATACTCCCTCGAATAGTATTAAGCCTCTCCTAACATGTGATAAAGACATCGCAAAAAACGCAACGCAAACGCATCGGAAACGCAACGGTAACTCAACGGAAACGCAATCTCAACTGACTTTTCTCGTTCAACGCAAGATAGTTTATAGCTTTGGAGTACTTTTTTAGTTGGCGTCTATTAATTAACTCATGCAGTCCTTATTCTTTTCTTTATAATTTTTTTTATGTCGACCCTGAGACGTGAATTAATTAAGCCTTATGTGCCTGTAATTTTACCAGCCGGTAAATCAATGAAGTTGTCCTAAAATAAATGTTCCCAGAACGCAATATACGACGAACTACATCGTGTATTCGGTGACTCTAACAGGACTCCTACCATGGAAGAACTGAATGAGCTGAAATACCTTGAATGCTGCATCAAAGAGTCCCTGCGACTTTATCCCAGTGTGCCATTTACAGCGAGGTTATCTAGGGAAGGAGTAGCTTTAAGTAAGTATTAGAAGTTCAATCATAAAACATGTAAGCTACGCAATTACAATTGATATAAGAACCTATTCACTAACTCAGACATGCAGGCTTGGTGGTTAGAGAGATGGCCGTGTGTAAAGAATGTCCCAGGATATTTATAATTATTATTCATTTATTGCTTAACTATAAGTAGTTACTAGTGGTCGACCGGTAGTTATAATTCGAAGGTAATTCTTAAAAACATTTATTTTTGTTCTAATTTTTTATTGTCTGTGGTATTACTTCTAATTGTCTCAACAATTTCCAACTATGCAAGTATATGAGATCCGGATGATAATAATTTATGCCGTCGAGCTGGTCTGATAATGGAATCAAGAGGCGGATAGTTGAACTACGTAACGGCTACTAGTTAACCCCTCGAGTTGTACTTATATATATATCTGTACATTACATTTGGGAATGATGGTCTTTATCGTGTTTTTTAGTTTTTTAAATGTATTTATTTATTATATGATGCTAAGTAACATGTTTTATAAGTGAATACGCTGCAGCACAATCCATTGGCGAGTTGAAGTAAAATTCATAGTTCTAAAAGATTTTCCGTCAAAAATTCATCATAATGTTCAAATTTTGATCGATCAACTTAAGTTTATTCTTTCATTTATACCAACATCCATTTTTTTTATATAGATGGATCTATTAGAACTAAATCACTTTCAATGTCTTTTAATTTAGGTGGCTTCAAAATTCCACCACAAACGATCATCGTCATCCACCCATACGACGTTCATCGCAGACCAGAACTGTTCCCAGAACCTGAAAAATTTATACCTGAACGATTTTCACCAGAGAATATTGAAAAACGGCATCCATATGCTTATATTCCATTTAGCGCTGGTCCTAGGAACTGTATAGGTACGTGAAATAAGATCTATTTTCCTTTGACGGTGTCAAAGCTATAAACGACTCAATTGATGAGGACAGTCAGCAAAATAAGCAGATCCAAATTTACAATACAACGACAGTGTAGGTAACTGCAACTATCCATGCTTTGAAAAAATAAAGTAGTTGAGAGTTCACTTAATATGTGTCTTAAACCTAAACTATTACAGTTCTAAATTAGGGATTAGTTTTAGAGCTCAGGTGTTTTGGAATTTCGGATCTGTTAAGCTACTTGTTACTGGCCGTACCTACTGCTACATCTATAATCTCCTGTGATGAAGAGGGCATTAAGCAGTCCTCGGCGAGCGGACATCTCACGTGACTGCTTAGCTAGCGAAAGAGACAGAGCATCTTTAAGCTATTATATTTACCTTACAGAATTCAACCCCTGAATACAGACTAGTGACACATACCAATTTCAACTTTAAATAATGTTTATTTAAGGTCAAAAATTCGCCATGTTGGAGTTGAAGACAATGATGTCTGGTCTCCTGCGAAGGTTTCGCCTTGAACCTGTTACAAAGCACGAAGATATCCACTATTATTGTGACATCGTACTGAGGCCAAGTCATCCTTTGTACGTGCAATTTTGCAAAAGAAATAAGTGATGTTATGACAAACTAGTTTACATACGTATTGGAATTAATATAACATATTTATTTAAATAAAAAAATAAGAGATAAAAAAATTGTATCCTTACAACCTATTTTTAAGGCGTGTTTTAGTTGAAATTGAAGTATTTGTTCTCTATCATTTGATACTCTATAATTTTGAGGTTATTAAGAAAATCCATCGTCCGCCATATTGGTTATCACATACCTAATAGAAAAACCTATTGTGTGTGCAAAATTGGATAGGGAGGATGTTGTTCAATATTAATAAAATAATGGTTAATTATGATTTGACCCAAACATGCAAATTAAGTAAAAAAAAAACTAAATTTTAACGCAATTTTTTTTATTAATTTGCTTAATTAAAATCATAATATAATACAATTTCCATATTTATATTCGCTCACAACTTACTCGCGAATTGATTAGAAAGTAACATCTAACTTAATATAATTAAACTGAAATATCTTTGTTCCATGGAATTTCCTTCATTTCACTACATTTCGTTTCATCTAAGAACACCTTACAAATTCCACAACGATATCGCCTCTCTGATAGATTCAATATTTGATTCTTGTTCATCATGTGGGCATTTCATTTTACCAATCCAAAGTTTCTGTAAAAAAAAACTTGATTAAAACCTAAACTTATTATACAGGCCAATTGGCTTGGTGGTTTGCGACCCTGACTGCCAAGTCGAAGGTCGCGGGTTCGATTCCCACCCAGGACAAACATTTATGTGCATGAACATATCTGTTTGTTCTGTGTCTGGTTGTAAATATTTATTTAAGTATGTATTTAACAAAGTAAAATATGTAGTATATCAGTTATCTGGTTACCACAGTAAAAGCTCTGCTTAGCTTAGGATCAGATGGAGGTGTGTAAAGAATATTCCAGGAAATATCTTTCCTTTTAGATGTTATTATGGAAATGTATAAAATATCTGTTTGAAGGGACTAATTTCAGCCAAAAAGGCTTTTGGTACTTTGAGCTTAATCAGGGACAAGAGGCCTTAACTAAATAGCCTTGACTGTTATTACAAAATATCACACTAACCTTCGTTGCTTGCCTAAATTTTGACGACATGACATTGAAGAGTAATGGATTAAGCACGATGCTCAGCAGGCAATTGTAAGCTGAGAAGCTATGTAGCATCATCCACCACTGTAATTTAAAAAAAAACAACATGAAAAAATGGTTATTACTTTATTTAAATGCATTTATTCAGTAAAAAATCTTGCAGGTGAGAACAAAAATCTCCAAACTGTGCAACACTATGAGTGGCGCTCTCTTACTGCTTATAATATTTTGAGTAATAAGAAATAAACATATTTTTATTTATAGATTATTGCTTTATTTATAAGTAAATTTTTAGTGGTTTAGTAAGTAGAGTTGTAAGTTTCTCTTTTCTATTATTATAAAATATAAAATTTTTGTTTATAATAATATGTGTAATAAAAAAATGACATGTTTTTCTTAAAAATATAAATCTATGTTAAAGCTAAGCAAGTAATTTTAATTATTAATACATAAAAAGTATTTTTTCAGTCTTTTCTTTCGTCTATGTTTGCTTATTTCTGCGTATTGTATAATAGGTTAGGGAAAAAGTTCCTTCTCGTTTTTTAAGAAAATTCTAAACATTTTTAATATAGTTTATTTACATTTAACTAAAGTATGTAGGTACCATTTTGTTCGATAACTTTTTGCCATCTTGTAGGTAGGGATATGATCCCATTGCTATAGAAATTTTGGGACTTCTGATCAAAATACTGCGACAAGTGGTTTTGACAGTCCTCTCGTGATGTTAACCTGACACTGCCTAAAGAATTCTGAAGAGACCGAAACAGGTGGAAATCTGAAGGTCAGGACTATACGGCGGATGCATTAATACCTCCCAGCCAAACCTCTCTTAATTTTTGCTGAGTGGCTAAAGATGTGTGAGGTCTAGCGTTATCATGATGAAAGACCACACCCCTTCTGTTGATTAATTCCGGCCGCTTTCTCTCAACTTCTTGCTTTAATCTCATCAATTGTTCGAAGTAGAGTTCAGAATCGATGGTCCTGCCTGGTGGTAACACCTCAAAATGAATAATGCCCTTCCAATCCCACCACACACACAGCATCACCTTGTTGCGAGTTAACCCGGGTTTCGCTACAGTCTGTGAAGCCTGACCGGCCTTTGACCACGACCTTTTTCGCACGTTCTTGTCGTACGTGATCCACTTTTCATCACCAGTTATCAGCTTCTTCATAAATGGTTCAGTTTCATGACGTCGTAATAAAGAATCACAAATGAGTACACGGTTCATTAGGTTTCTTTCAGTGAGCTCGTGAGGTACCCAAATATCTAGCTTTTTTGTGTACCCAGTTTTTTTCAAATGCGCCAAAACTGTTTTGTGGTCAATTCCCAGTTCTTCAGCTACGTCGTAACTGCTGATATGCCGATCTTGCTCCACTTTTTAAAAATGGCATCCATTTTATCCGTAAGCGGGCGACCAGAGCGACGTGCATCTTTGACATCAAAATTTCCGGATTGAAAACGCTTAAACCAAATTTGTGCTACTCTCACAGACACTGCACTAGGTCCATAAACATCGCAATTTTTTTACCTTTTTTGTAGTAAAATTTTAAAATGAATCGAATTTCTTCATTAGATTCACTCATCTTGGCGGTACGAAAAACAAATGCAAATCACACATTTTCCTAATTTGAATTTAGAATTATGTTCTTTAAAATTTAAACTTTCAATGATACCAAAACCAGCCAGATACAAATAGTATAGCCAAAGAGATTACAAGTCCATACATACTATAATGCGAAAAGACTTTTTCCCCAACCTAATATAATATGCTGTCCCCCGCGGTTTCACCCGCGTTCCCAAGGGATGTAACATTCCAATATATGCTCTATCTATGTGCCAAGTTCCATCCAAATCCGTTGGGTAGTTATAGCGTGAAAGAGGGACAAACATCCATACATACAAACATTCGCGTTTATAATATTAATAGGATAATGAGCCAATTTTGGTTGTGAAGTTTAGTTTTGAATAGTAGATAAGCAACTGACGCTTCTGAATTTAAGATTTGATTCCGAGTCTAGAATAGGCAGAGAGGAGGAATTTCATGTTAATTATTTAGTATTATTTTGAAAAAGAGAAACAGAGCATTTAAGAGGTGATTTTGTGGATTTGATCAATAATTCTATCATTCAAAATTGAGCTTAAGTCTAGATGAGAAAGATCGCGATATACCTTGAGCTAATATAGTGTTATATATAGATAGATTAGCTTATAGTACAATAACATAAGTACAAACCTTATTGAGCCGTATAAGCTGTTGCATGTTAAAGCTGAACGTGATCACTCTGAGGACGAAGAATGGCAGCCAGCACACCAAGAATGATAACATCAACGCTGCTGTATAAAAAAATTTAAGATCTTTGAATAAAAAAATAATAAATATAAATTTCTGAAATATTACGAAATAGTCCACCTTGCTGTCATTGGCAAATAATATAACACTTTTTGGGTGATTTATTAATCCCAAAGTTATTAAATGAAGTCACATAACTGAATCATACTTTCACTCTTCGTGTGATTATAAAGCTCTTTGCGTAAATTATAGCTCTATGCGTAAATTATAGCTCTTTGCGTAAATTATAGCTCTATGCGTAAAAATAACGTTAAGTATGATTATGCTCTTGTAGGGATAAAAATGTAAAGCATCCGAATACAGAGTTATAATTACCAAACAGTTTGTTGACTTTACTTCTGCTTCCTTGTTGATTGAAGACAGCAGACGAGCTCATCTCTCGAGCTTTCAACTTACACCCGATCATTATGTAAACATATAACATGATTCCAAGCGGCACCACAAAGGTTAGTATTGCTAATATTCCATTAACAATCCTCGCAACTGGCAACGGCACTGTGAAACATAAAGCATAATTCTTCGTCTTCACAACCTCGACCGTCCACAGCTCCGGCAACGCTTCAACGATAGCCACGATCCAAATTAGCACGATGATCTTCGTAACTCTTCGCCAATCAGCTTCGGACTTCACCATCAAGGGGTAATATATCGCTATGTATCTTTCGACAGCCAAAGCCGTTATAATTAATACGCTGTTATTCCACATGGTTACGATCAAGAAGAAATGAATCTTACACCCTAGGCCTTTGAGTCCTTCGCTCACTGTTAGTGGATTCCAGTATTCGTTTACGACCATCAGTATAGCGAGCGCGACAATAACATCTGATATAGCTAAATTGTAGAGGTAATAGTTAGTAACTGTATGCATAGATTTATCGCAATGAATCACGACACAAGTGAGGATGTTGCCGATCAAACCTACTATGAAAAATATGGTAATAGATATAAAAAAGACCAATTGAAACCAATGTGGCCTTTCACTCAACATGGACTCTATGAATTCTGACCAAATCGTCACGTTGAATTCACTTGTTTGTGACATTTTTGACCACAATTTAAACTCAACTAGTTTTGTGTAGTCACTGCCGCCACCGAAAAATAAATGAGCTAATTTGTGATCGTTGTTACATTTTCCTCAATTATGTTTGTTGAAGGTAAGTCTATAGATATAAGAATCAATCGAATAAAAAGCTTTATTAGTTAATTGGTGTGTCTTACGGTAACCGTACTTCCGAAAGAAAGCAATTAGGTTATGATAGTTGTATACTATATTAATTTGTAACAAAAACGCTTTGCTATATTTTTTTCTGACTTTTACAAAAAATATTATTTATGAAATTATTGTTATCTGACCTTTTTTTGGATGTATTTTTTGTTTATTACATATAAGTTCTTTTATGATATTTACAACATTAAAAAGGTTTTTTTTCAGGTAAATTAAATATAATAAAAATTGTTTATCTATTTCCACAAAACGAAATATTAATTCAGCGCCCATTATTCTCTGGTTACACAACAGTTGCTCTTTTGATATCGTGTCGCCGCCTCCTCACTTTTCTGTCCCATAGTGACTGGAAGTAATTAGAAAATGTAAAGTAGAATCTAAATCAATCTTAAAATTAAATATATCAGAGAAAAGTACTAAGTGATACACCTTAAGTGATTTCCTGAACTTAGTGGACATCAAACTGAAGAGTAGAGGGTTCAGAACTATGCTGAACCAACAATTGACCGAAGCAATCCTATGCGCATTGCACCACCACTGTAACAAGTGACATGAAATTAAATAGGCCTTCATAGGCACTTGTAAACTAACCGAAATTTTAATTAAAAACTGGCTATCTGTGGTTCACCGCGTTCCCGACGGATGTTCCATTTTCCCGAGATAAAAAGTAGCATAGGTTATTCCTTAGATATAACATCAGCTATCTGACAGTGAAAGTCTCGTCAAAGTCAGTCAAGACGGTTTGCAGATTAGCCGGAACAAACGGACAGACAAACAAAAAAAAAATCATTTTTTATTTTTGATATATCGCACCCTCAGCACGATAAGGGCTTAACTCAAAATTTTGCATAATGGAGTTACGATCATAGAAAGACTAAACAAAGTACGCTCTATCCGATGAATAGTAAAACATAGTCAATTTATTGATAGAACAAGCATACCGCTACTTCAGCCTCTTTAACACCGGGATCCACGCTCAGTGCAAAAGTGACTCAATCAGAGATGTGCCAAAAGTGTTTTTTGGGTTAAGCCCCTTGTTGGTTTTTTAAACGTAACTAGCTTCATAAAACGCTTGTAATTACTGATTCCCTTTCCCCGCATACCTCTCTTTCCTACATGCACCGAAACGCATATGTGCATCTCGCTCACACCCCCGCGAGTGCACGTCTAAGAACAAAAAAATTATTGATTATCTATGATGATTCTATGACTATTGCTTCAACTTTTCACCCAAAAAAACCACGATCTTTCTCGCGCGTGATTAAATCTATAAATTAAGTGTCCATCCGCATTAAGACTATGTGAAAAAGACTTTAAAACCATTTAGAAGGGTTCTCCAGGTGTAGTGCAGTGAACATTTTCATTACTTCCTCAAATTTTGGAGTAGATTGCCCTCGCGCTGTCCGCGCCGGCCATCCACAAACTGTGACATTTTTTTTGAAGTGGAAGAACGAGAGGATTTTCAAGTAAGTGCATGTTTTCCTTTCATCTGCAGCCAGTGAATCTCTTCTCCCTACTCCAAAAGTCCTAACACGGCTGCATCTCCTGCCCCTTTCAGTTTTTTTACAAGCGTATGAAAATCACACATAATTCAAATACAGTCCACTAAATAAGCTATCGAGTTTATTTCTTTTCTGTCGCAACAAAAGTGTGTGGTGACCAATTTCCCCAACATTTTTTCTGGTCCTCCGATCCGAATCATTTTTTTCTGGTCCATCAGATCCAGATAATTTTTTCTGATCACTTCGGATTCAGATTTTTATAAAGTAATTCGTGATTTTTCATAATTATAACGGTAAACTTAAAGGACACCTATTTTTGTTCATACTAACATAATATCATATTTAGTTACGTAGATCGACCTATTTATTGCATATTATTTCATTATATTTGCATTCATTTCTTAAGTATGTACTCGCATAAATGTAATTAAATTTAATGTCTTATTGATATTTAGGAATTGTTTGTCAAATTATTATTCCACACCCCGCATTGGCAACCATTTTCTTGTTTTCTTTACCCGCAATATTAAAAGCATTAAATTACTATTATTTTGTGTACTGCTGTGAGTGAATGCAAAATTACCCGCACGCTTTTTTGTTTTATTAATATTTCGTAAAGCCGATTGTAGGTAGATTCATATTGGATTGGATTCCATTGCCCGGCGCATACGGCTCGCTCGATTTCCGCTTATGGCCCTTGCTAGCATAGATATAGGGCATCCTACCGATATTCCAAGGTCAACTTCACGCGCCAGCCGCTTAACTAAATAAACGTTTGTTTACATTCTTGTTTACAAGTTCTTTAATAAAATTTATTACGCGCGATCGAAATAATTTTTATTCAATTCACAATTATTATTTTTTCTTGTGTACGCTTACACATTCCGCTATTGTTGAGTTTGTAACCGCTTAGTGGGTCAATAAATTAACGTTATTAAATTATTATTCATTGTTAAAAATGTATAAAAAAGGTAAGTTAGGTGAATGTGAGGACAGTTCTACTCAGTGTTTTGAAGTAACAATTTTAAAATCAAAACTCGAAGTTTATTTTCAACGCATGCAAAATATTTATGATTCTGCTAAGGCTGCATCAGCTGATTCACAACATTTACCATTGTTTATTCAACAAGCTGTAAGTATAGAGGAAATTCGTACTAAGTTTGAAACATCATTAGATGAATTTAATTTATGTTCATTAAAGTCGGATCCAACATACAAAGTAAATTACAACAAGTGGTTAGCATTTGAAGATTTGTATTGTTATGTTAAAGAATTGTTCTCTGTTCACACACATCAAGCACCCTCAGCTGATTCTAAGGTAAATTTAAAGCCTAAACAAAAACTTCCTCCCATTAATTTGCTTTCTTTTGATGGGGATTTGAAGAATTGGCCCCTTTTTTATGCCCAATTTGACAGTCTTGTTCACAGTAATAGATTTTTATCTGACAGTGAAAAAGTTTTTTATTTGGTTGGCAAATTAACCGGTAGTGCAACTTCAATTTGTGCAGGTCTGCCTGCCACCGCAGATAATTACATTCTTATTTGGAATGCTCTCAAACAAAAGTATGATGATCCCCGTTTGCTGGCATGTTCTTATGTTAATCAATTATTGGATTTTAAGCCATTGACAATTAATAGTGCTGCTGGTCTTGAGTTGTTTATTAATAATTTTAATTCAGCTATTCAGGCTCTTAAACAATTAAAATTAACTAATCTTATGGATTTTGTGTTTTTACATATTGCTCTTCAGAAGCTTGATATTGAAACTGTTAAGTCATTTGAAATAACTTACCGCAAGGAAAAAATTCCTACATATGAACAACTTTTTAGTTTCATTTGTGAACAAAGTAAAGTTTTATCACACACTTCCAATAAAAGTTTTGATGTGTCACAGAATAAATATCAAGGTAAAAGTTCATTTAGGAAAATTATACCTACTCCTAAACTTACAAAGTCCTTTATTAACACAACTTCTAATATCAATAAAAATAATTGCTTGTTGTGCAAATGTGACAAACATGAACACATGTACTCTTGTGCTTTGTTTATGAAGATGACTCCACAAGAAAAATATAATTTTATTAAAAATAATTTTTACTGTCACAATTGCTTAAGTTTTAAACACAGGACCATGGCTTGTACTTCTAAGCATAACTGCACTCATTGTTCGGCTCGACATCATTCTCTTCTTCATTTTAATCTGCCAACTCAACCGCGTTCCAACGTAACAGCTTCTTCATCGGCACCCACGGTTAATTTTATACAAACTGTACCCGCTAATGTTCACACCCTGTCCTTTGAGACAGCCGCTAGCTCGGGATATTCAGCCATCCAGAGTTACGTCGATTCTTCGATACCGCATACTTCTGTTCCCAACAGTAAGTCTTCTTTTTGTTCTATTTCGCGTGATCACACTCTTCACACTCGCACTTCTACTACTACCTTATTAGGTACCGCAAAAATAAAAGTATTTGACAAATATAACCGCACTCACTTCTTAAGATGTCTCATCGACCCAGGTTCTCAGAGTGATTTTATTTCGCTAGATTGTTGTAATAGGTTATCACTACCAATTTCGACTCAAAACCGCTTTTCTGAAGTTAAAGGTATTGGAGGAGTTCCGCATAAAATCAACGGTTTTACAAATCTAGATTTTACTTCACGCTTTGATAACGGTCACATTTATTCTATTCAACCAATGGTTGTCCAACGCATCACGTCACAACTACCCGACGCGCACGTAGATATAAGCGCAATGGAAATTGTTTTTCGTGACTTACCGTTAGCGGATGATGAATTTTCTAAACCAGGTCCCATTGATTTACTTTTAGGTGTTAGGGTTTATTGTGAGATTTTATCATTCAACAAAGTCAGTGGTTCAAAAAATTCCCTAATTGCTTTAGAAACTACTTTAGGTTACCTCATCATGGGTGACGCACCAGTTTTATCAGCGCCCGTGTCTACCCGTGTATTCTGTGCTTTTACTCGTGATCCCTTGGATCAGTCGTTAGAGAAGTTTTGGTCAGTAGAAGAAATGCCCGATAAGAAGTTTTTAAGTCCTGACGAGCAAGTGTGCGAGGATCTTTATGCCGCTACGACTACTCGCAATGACGACGGGAGTTTCGTAGTCCATCTTCCTTTCAAAAATAGTCCGGATAAACTAGGCAATTCTTACATCACCGCCAAACGACGCTTATTATTTCTTGAAAAGAAGTTCGCAAAGTCGCCGGAATTACGCGAAAAATATAATGAGGTCATACATGATTATATCGATAAAGGAATTTTATCGCGAGTGCCGCCAGACGAGTCAATTTTTCCATGTTTTTACCTTCCGCACCACCCTGTGATACGTGATGACAAATCTACTACACGCCTCCGCATTGTGCTAGATGGTAGCGCCGCAACTAGTACTAACATGTCTCTTAATGACATTCTTCACACCGGCTGCAATTTGCAAGCTGACATTTTTCACATTCTTCTGAATGTTCGCATTTTTCGTATTGCTTTCCTTGCTGACGTAAAGCAAATGTATTTATGCATTTACGTTCACAAGCCACACCGCAAATTTCAACGTATTTTATACCGCTTCTGCGATGATGAACCGATCGAGACTTACGAGTTTAATCGCGTTACGTTCGGACTCTGTTCATCTCCATTTTTAGCTTTGCGCACTCTGCGCGAACTAGCCGCTCAAGAGAGAGACAACTATCCTCTCGCCGCCTCAGTCTTAGAGAGAGACGTATACATGGATGACTTGGCTTCCTCTGCTTCGTCCTGTACTGAAGCAGCGGTGATAGCTCAACAGCTCATTCAGCTATTCAAAGCAGGAGGATTCGACTTGATTAAATGGACAAGTAATTCCCTCGAACTGCTTGAAAGCATCCCTGTCTCGCATCGCCAATCCGAATCTATCTCTTTCGATGACGATAGTGTTTTTAAAATTCTTGGTCTTCGTTGGCTTCCAATGACTGATAATTTTTATTTTTTGACTGTGCAACCGCCGTCTCTTTGTACAAAACGCGCAATTTTATCTGCAACCGCACGGTTATATGACGTCTTAGGTCTTGTCGGACCCGTAATTCTTTTCGCAAAGTTGTTAATCAAGGAGCTATGGCTTCTCAAGCTTGCATGGGACGATGTTCCTCCAGATCACATCGTTAACTTATGGCAGCGTTATACGTCTGAGTTGCCATTACTTTCTCAACTTAAATTTCCCCGTCACATAGGTGTTGAAAAGGACTCTAGCGTCTCGCTACTTGCTTTTGCCGACGCGAGTGAAAAGGCATACGGCTGTGTTATTTATTCGCACGTTGAGAACGATAATGAGAATCCTATAGTTTCCTTACTTTGCTCAAAATCTCGGGTTTCATCCCCAACTAAAATTGTTACTTTAGCTCGTCTAGAGCTCAATGCTCTCGTTCTTGTGGCGAGATTGCTTCGTACAGTTTATGATACGTTGTCGCAACGTCATCGTATTGATAATATTTATGTTTTTTCTGACTCCGTAGTCGCTCTTTGTTGGGTTTCCGCTTCTCCCCATAGGTTCAGCACTTATGTCGCAAACAGGATTTCACAATTTCAATCACTTTTATCTCCTGACACTTTGTACCATATCGCAGGCGTACAGAACCCTGCTGATTGTATTTCTCGCGGTCTTCTACCTTCTCAGTTGGTAAGACATGAGCTCTGGTTCTCAGGACCTCCATGGGTCTTATTACCAGTTAGTGAATGGCCTATTCAAAAATTGTCAGTTAGTCATGAGGGTGAATTGCCTGAAATGAAAACTGTATCACATTTAATTAACACACATGAAGTAGAAAATCCTCTAATCGCACTTGCTTTAAAATTTTCTTCTTGGCAAAAACTATTAAGATCCATTGTTTTTATTCTTCGATTTATTAAAAAATTGCCAAAGCATTTTCTTATCACCGCTAATGATTTAGATGTTGCTGAATCTTTTCTTATCAAATCAATTCAACATTTTTCTTTTCGTGGGGATATTCGAAATATTCAAACTGGAAAATCACCTTCTTCTGGTTTGAGAAAATTATTTCCATTCATCAATGAAGGAATTTTAAGAGTTGGTGGTAGGCTCGGTAAGTCAACCTTAGACTATTCTCATAAACATCCCGCTCTTTTACCCAGAAAGGGACATGTTATTGATCTTTTGATTGATTACTATCACCGCGAATATTGTCATGCCGGTCCCCAACTTCTACTTTCCCTTATCAGACAAAAGTACTGGATCTTATCCGGAAGTCGCGCTGTTAAGCAACGCGTTTATAAATGCTTAAGATGTTTTAAACTTAATCCTAAACAGACTTTTCCAGCTATGGCTGACTTACCTCAGTGTCGTGTCGAGGAATCAAAAGCATTTACACACACAGGTGTAGACTACGCGGGTCCACTTTATATAACCTTGACTAGGCAACGTGGTGTACGAAGTCAAAAGGCTTATTTATGCATTTTTATATGTTTAGTAACTAAAGCGGTTCATTTTGAACTCGCTTCTGATTTAACTTCCGCTACATTTTTAAACGCATTAAAGCGTTTTTTGTCGAGACGTGGTCCTTGTAAGTTTCTGTATAGTGACAATGGCACAAATTTTGTAGCTTCAAAGGCATATTTAAACGAACTTTATTCCTTTTTATTAACTAATGAATATTATCAAACTTTTAGTTCGGAGCTTGCAAAGAACCGTGTTACTTGGCACATGAATCCTCCAACCGCTAGTCATTTCGGTGGTATCTGGGAGGCTAACATTAAAAGCGCTAAATCTCTTCTGTTCCGCGTCATAGGAAAGCAAATTTTGACGTTCGAGGAAATGCTCACTGTGCTAAATCAAATTGAAGCTGTGCTTAATAGCCGTCCGCTTAGCGCATTGAGTTGTGATCCATCGGAACCTTCTGCACTTACGCCAGCTCATTTTTTATTAACCGCACCCTTAGAATTTTTGCCCGCAGCTGACTTAAGTGGAGAACGAGCAAGTCTATTGACGCGATTTTCCCTTATGGATTCTTTAGTACAAACTTTTTGGAAACGTTTTAGAACAGAGTATCTCCATAATTTACAAGTGCGTGAAAAATGGAATACTCCTTCGAAGCCACTCACAGTAGGTACTGTAGTACTAGTAAATATGGAAAACTCTCCTCCTCTACAGTGGCCATTAGGTATTATAACTCGCATTTTTCCTGGCCAGGATGCTGTTGTCCGCGTTGTAGAAGTTAAGACTTCGAACGGTGTATACAAACGGCCAGTAGTAAAACTATCACCGTTGCCAATGCAGTAGAGACTTTAATTTTATTTACTTTCCATATTATATCTTAACCATTAGGTACATATCTAGATTGTTATAGGTATATATCTCTAGTATTAATTTTATATTATTTATCTTTTAAAGGCGTACCTTTAAGGCGGGGGGCATGTTGGTTTTTTAAACGTAACTAGCTTCATAAAACGCTTGTAATTACTGATTCCCTTTCCCCGCATACCTCTCTTTCCTACATGCACCGAAACGCATATGTGCATCTCGCTCACACCCCCGCGAGTGCACGTCTAAGAACAAAAAAATTATTGATTATCTATGATGATTCTATGACTATTGCTTCAACTTTTCACCCAAAAAAACCACGATCTTTCTCGCGCGTGATTAAATCTATAAATTAAGTGTCCATCCGCATTAAGACTATGTGAAAAAGACTTTAAAACCATTTAGAAGGGTTCTCCAGGTGTAGTGCAGTGAACATTTTCATTACTTCCTCAAATTTTGGAGTAGATTGCCCTCGCGCTGTCCGCGCCGGCCATCCACAAACTGTGACATTTTTTTTGAAGTGGAAGAACGAGAGGATTTTCAAGTAAGTGCATGTTTTCCTTTCATCTGCAGCCAGTGAATCTCTTCTCCCTACTCCAAAAGTCCTAACACGGCTGCATCTCCTGCCCCTTTCAGTTTTTTTACAAGCGTATGAAAATCACACATAATTCAAATACAGTCCACTAAATAAGCTATCGAGTTTATTTCTTTTCTGTCGCAACAAAAGTGTGTGGTGACCAATTTCCCCACCACCCCTATCGTTCTGAGGGTGCGATATATGCTATAATATGCATTTAGTAAAAAGCTGTTATTTTGACATTACAAACATAGATACATTATAAAATACAAGATAGATGAAATATAATAAGATACCTGATTTAGTCGCATAAGCTGTCGTATGTCGAAGGTAAATATCATGGCTCTGAGGATGAAGAACGGCAACCAGCACACCAGGAACGATACCGTCAGAGCTGCTGAATAACAAAACATGGCTCAGTGCTCCAGCTTATAGCAAAAACATATAAATACGACTAGGCAGTACCAGTAAATCTCTGTAATTAATAAAATCATAGCAAATCAATGCATTCAGTTAAAAATACAGTAAGTAATATAGTTTTAGTAGTAGTAGAGCTCTTAGTGCAGAGTTCGTCCGGGGAAGTACTACCACCTTACCCATTTCCGCCGTGAAGCAGTAGTGCAATTGTATTACTGTGTTTCGGTTAGAAAGGTAAGGGGGCCGGTGAAATTACAGGCACATGAGACTTAACAACTTCACGTCTCAGGGTCGACAACGCATTGGCCATGCTCCTAGTGTTGCAAATGTTCATAGGCGGCGGTGACCACTTACCATCAGGTGGACCGTCTGCTTGTGTGTCGGCCCAAGTGGCATAAAAAAAAAAAAAAAAAACATGCAAACAAAGTTACCCAATTTTAGTGTGTTTTCTCGAAATAGAGAAATTAAATATTCTAACTCTTACATTCTTATTGTTACTTTGAATTATGATAAGGAAGTTTATCAGCATAAATAGCTAATGACTTTTAGTAACAAATCAGCATTTGTACTTACCAATAAGTTTATTGATCTTACTCCTGTTATCCCGTTGATTGAACACGTTATCCTTTGAGTTATTCCTCTGCGTCACATTGATTTTCAACGCTATCATAGAGTATACAAACATCATTATTCCAAGTGGAATTACGAATGTCAACAGCGCCAACACTCCATTAACCACCCTCGCCATCGGAGTGGGCACTGTATAGCAAATCGCCGTCTTCTTCGTCCTTATTAAATCCACCGTCCACAGCTCCGGAACAGTCTCAGCAATGGCAATTATCCAAATGAATACAATTATCTTCATAACTCTTCGCCACACTGGCGCAGACTTCAGCAGCAGCGGATAACATATTGCCAGATATCGTTCGATTGCCAACGCAGTCATCGTCAAGATGCTATTATTCCACAAGGTCACTATTGAGAAGAAATGTATCTTACACGCTTGCGGTCCAAAACTGTAGTGGATGAACTGGAAGGATTTATCCAGATGCTCATTTACTTCGAGTAGGATAGCAAATGTTACTATTAAGTCTGATACGGCTAAGTTGAAAAGGTAGTAGTTGGTGGCAGTGTGCATGGTCTTGTCGCAGTAGATCACAATGCAGGTGAGCAGGTTCCCGACAAGGCCGACCACGAAGATGATGAGATTCATAATAGCGAACACTATTGGAGCCCAGAACGACTCTTCACTAAGTACCGTCTCTAAAAAGTGCGACCACACTTTTAAATCGAACTCATTTGAGATTCCAGTTTCGTTAGACATTGTACGAGCACAATTTTCTTCAGGAGCTGAATGTTGCTCCCCTTACAGGCAGAATACTAATGAACGAAGGCGTAAGCACAACGTGGACGTTGTTTGTCTAATGGCCGTATAATGGTATAATAAATGTTTGTACAGTAACTAGAGTGTGCAGTAGGTTTAAATGGATCGCTGTTAGACAATATACTTGCTACTGATGAAATTTTAAGATGATCCGTTTAATCTAATAAATTATTGTGCTATATGATTTACTACTTATTACCGTGTCTATGTCATTAAATTAATGGCAAATCTAATTAATATTAAAAGTATAAAAATTTAGAGGATAGATGTTTCTAACTCTGTCACGCAAAAACTATTAAACGGATTTGGATGAGACTTGGCACACATATAGTTTATAGCCTAAATAACGTGGACAAAACCGCCGGAGGACAGCTAGTCCAACTAATCTTACTAATATTAAATGCGAAGGTTTGTGGGTATATATATTTATAGATGTTTGTTACTCTTTCACGCAATAACTACTGGCCGGATTTGTATGAAACTTGGCACATGGATAGAACATGTCCTAGAATAACATACAGCCTACTTTTAAGCTCGGGAAAATGTAACATCCCTCCGAAAAGCGCGGGAAACCGCAGGGGATATATTATAGATATGAAAGGTTGTCAGAATGTATGTACCGATGCATGAATATTTGTTAAAACTTGGCAAATAGAAATTAGAAAATTTTACATCCTTTATGAACGCGGATAAAACCGCCAGAGGAGATCTTTTTTTTTTTTTTTTTTTTCTGGGACATTCTGTACACACGGTCATCTGATCCCAAACTAAGCAGAGCTTGTACTATGGAAACCAGATAACTGATTTACTACATATACTCCTTTTTTTTCTAAATACATACTTATATAGATATTTACACCCATCTAGTCTCTAGTCTCTCGAGATCTAGTCTTAAAGTGTATATTTGTATATGCCCTATGCCTTCTCATACTATTTATCCAACAGCAATAAAACTTTTGTACCTAAGTAATTCTTTGCAAGCCTGAGAAGATTCCTAACACACAAAGAAAGAACAACTACTAACTATAAATAGCACTTAATATTTAAAAATATGTCTCATCCTAGTGTACTTTATAATATTCTCAATAGAATGAAATATGTTTGTACATTACTAAATTTATGTAGGTAAGTATCAAAGACCTCTATCTGTAGCAATTGGAAATGTTATTTTCGCAAATATCCGTGTCTTTGATTTATTATGCAGACACCTTACAGCTGCTGTTCTGTTGATAGCAACTGTTGCAATATTTAGCTTCGTATACGAAAGGGGGCGTCCATTAGTTACGTGAGGTGATTATGGCGATATTTCGACCCCCCACTCCCCTTGGTGAGATGTCGTGATATTTTTCTCGACCCCCTCCCCCCGCCTCTAATCTCACGTGAGATTTGCTACTGATACTTTATGGTGTTCGCATACCGCGATGTATATTATCATAACTATACGATTAGCTACATGTGAAAAAAATATTTTTTTACTAAATATAACCCTTTTCTCGCAATTTTACACTGCTTCTTACGTGATATTTGCCGAGACCCCCCCTCTCCCCCACGCAAGCTTCGGTGAGATTTGGCTCAACCCCCTCCCCCCTTAAAAACCTCACATAATTAATGGACGCCCCCAAACCTTTGTAGTACATACCTACTTGCATGTTTAGTCTTATGAACAAAATCTATTTTACAAATATAATTCAGCGAAATTGTTCTATGAAACTTATTTAACTATTAAAAGCTGATGAAATAATAACAATAAAAAAACATCTTTCTAGTGGTTTCTATCACTCGAAACTAGCTTTCGGACCTGGAGGTCTTATATTTGTATTCATAAAATAAATTATTTATGAACATTATTTCATTGAAATCTGATTAGCCGCTTTGGCACCTATTGGAGACATATTTTCAGATATACAAAACAATATTATAATTAAAGAAAGAAGAAAGAAAGAAAAAACATTTATTTAAGGCAATTAGCAAATAATAACATTCAAAAAACATAATTTAAAAAAAAAAAAACAAAAAAATATATAAAATAAAATAAATAAAAAATTAAAACATAACTTTTGCCAGAAAATCGATCACTTATGTATTAGGCATTGTACCTATAAACAGCAGCCTTCATGCACCTTATTCACCTAATACAAACTTCGCCGGCTTACCTCTCATGTGATTGCATAGTTAGCGAAAGAGACAGAGCATACAGGCCGCGATGAAACATCCTTGAGCTAGTGTATTTTTCCTTATAGAATGGAGCCCCCCTGTTATGGCATTTATTTTTGACTGTCAATGAAACAAAAATACTATAGTTCAATTTATTGGGTACTTAGGCCGGAAGGTCAATTTTTCTGGGCCCTTTCCCTACCTACAGCCTAATGAATTAAATATATCGACCAGCTTATTTCTCCACACCACAACACTTCAAGTCACTATAATAATTAAATAAAAAATATATAAAATATTCTGTATTTTTTTACTGCAACATTGAAAATGATTCATAGCTTTATTCTATCTACAAGGCGGAACTACATACACAACACATATCGTATTTTAGCAAATATTGAAAAAGAAGTGTTAGCAGTAACGTTATCTCTCCCGTAAAATGTTATTATGGTGAGTGTACAGAAATGTGACCTGATGTAACAAAGGTCAATATAACGAAGGCCTTTAGGGTGAACGGTAAACTATACGTAGTAAAATAAACTTTATTTGTCTAGAAATAAGGTGCATATGGCACAGTTAAAACCAGTTTTTAGATAGAACGCGTTTTTCCTGGTTAGAACTAGTTTTTACTAAATACCTTTCTTAAAACTAGAATTAACTTAACAATATTTAATATCAGTTAATACTAGTTCTTACTAAAACACGTTTTTCCATAGCGAGACAGTTAAAACTGTTTATATTATATTTAATAAGAACACAAATTAACAAAAATTAACAAATTTACTACGATTGTGTACTTACACAATCGTAGTAAATTTGTAACTTTGTGTTTCACAATAACCACCAAGAGAAAAGAAAACGGACGTTTTACCAATTTATCAGTAAGCAAAACGCAAAAGTCTAAATATAGGTTTTGTTTTTTTTTTGTAACGTAAACAAAGTTAATTCTAGTTTTAACAAAGGCATATAGTTAAAACTAGTTCTAACTAGGAAAAACGCGTTCTAAAAACTGGTTTTAACTATACTACTACTACTAACTATACTACATGTAAGACATGCATTGATCTCGTATAATTTATTGTAAGGATGCAGGTATACCTTATTATAATGATAATAAATAAATATCCCGGGATATTTTTTTTACACACGGCCAATCATCTGATCCCAAACTAAGCAGATCTTGTACAATGAAAACCAGATAACTGATATACTACATATACTACTTTTTTTTTTCTAAATACATACTTATATAGATATTTACACCTAAACACAGAACAAACAGACATGTTCATGCACATAAATGTTTGTCCTGGGTGGGAATCGAACCTGCGACCTTCGGCTTGACAGTCAGAGTCGCTAACCACCAAGCCTTCAATAGTACAGTTCTGTTTTGACAGCATAGAGTGCTATGGAAAAATTAACCTTATGGTGCTATGATAAGAGCCATCGGTATTATCATACATTTAACCCTTAGTATTATTTTCTGCTTGTAACTTTGTGTATACACGTGCTTGGCTTTCAGTCTAGCCTCAGTGTATGTTTGTTTTTATTATTATGCTTTTTTGTATTGTTGTGCAATCAAATGAAACATAATAAATAAACTTTATCACAAAAACAATAAAGACGATTCTCCTATGACAATCTAGGCTGTCAAACAAGTCTTTTAGGCCGAAAACTATAGTTAAGTCAAAGATAAAATTCTCTTAAATACCAGGATATTAATTTAAAGATACATCACAAAAAAATACTGTAAATAATTTATTTTAGTCCAAATAAACTCTAATCGTATAAAAATGAAATATTATAATAATAATTAGTATTTGTAATCACACAGATCTGTCGCCAGCATTTCAATAGTTTCAAATGGATTTATTTTGGGGTAAGAACCATCCATGGAAACATTTGGGAGTCGGCGATGGTGTGTGGAAATGAGCACGTCCTTTTTCTACCAATGTCTTTGCATCCAGAACTAACATTGCAACTTCGCATTCTCGACCATCGTTCCAGAGCAGGGCACTTAATAAAACACCATCGTCTTCATCCTGTAAAAAAAAGACGATTTGAAGGTGTGTTTTAATGTTGAATTTTTTTTTATACCACTAGGGCCGACAAACAAGCGGACGGTCCACCTGATGGTAAATGGTCACCGCTGCCTATGGACATTTGCAACACTGGGGGCATCGCCAATGCGTTGCCGACCCTGAGATGTGAAGTTGTTAAGTCTCATGTGCCTGTAAATTCACCAGCCCCCTTACCTTTCTAACCGAAACACAGTAATACAAGTGCACTACTGCTTCACGGCAGAAATGGGTAAGGTGGTAGTACTTCCCCGAACGAACTCTGCACTCAGAGCTCTTCTAATCAATTGCAGAATGTTGTGGTCCTGTAGGTTTGAATTCTACAATTTATCGGTAACGGGAAACGTCAAAAGTGCTACGGTATGTTGTACCTTATTGGTTGATATCACCCATAAATTAAAATAGTATCGGAATGCGTGTGTTTCAGGCTTTATTGGAGACCATTTAAAAATAAATGGTCACTTTCGAATATAGACATATTTTGCTATGAAGAGCCAAAATAGAATCATCCCATTTTTTCAATGTTATATCGAGCGACAAACAGACATACGTATACCTGATGGTAAGTGGTCACCGACACCTATGAACATTTTCGTAGCATAGTCGGGCATCACCCATGCGTTATCGACCTTGATACCCTGAACTTGTTAAGTCTCATGTGCCTATAATATTACCTTTCTAGCCGAAACACAGTAATATAAGTGCACTACTGCTTCACGGCGGAAATGGGTATGGACTCTGCACTATGAGCTCTACTGCTATTATAACAGAGTATCTCCCTTAGACAAGTAGTTAGGTCTCATGTGCTTATGATTTCACCAGCCCTTGATACTTTTCTAACCGAAACACAAAGTCCCCTACTGCTACGCGGCAGAAATAGGTATGACGGAAGTACTTCCCCGGACAAGCTCTAGCAATTAATTAATTCCCAATCAAAAGTACACTAGTCTCTATCAACGTCGTACTAAATGAAAGAGATGGCTATCGTTTTCATAATTTACTTTAGATGCCACGTGGAAATATAGTATTACAAGAAAATGCAAAAGCTTTCACGGTTCTTCGCTTTAATTAGTGGAATTAGTTTACAGAGGTGCTATGATATTTATTGAGTCATTAACCTAAATATACGTACACAGGTGCAGTGTAATTTGTTGGTATCATGTTTTACACGATTATGATATTCCTTCTATTGTGATGATGCAACCTGTCTACTGGATAGTCCTTTGTCGGCATTATGCTCCATTAGGAAAGAATCCATGTTTTTTTAATAGTATTTAGACATTGATTTGAAGGTACTGTGAAAGTGTTTTCGGCATTTTTTTAAATATTTAACTACCTCACGGTTGTACCCGTGCTCCCGCAGGTTCTAATGTAATATATCGGTACTGCAATATATGACTTGAAAATAAAGTGGCTTTCTATTTGTGAAAAAAAATATTTAAATCAGAAGAGTACTTTCGAAAATTACCTCCTGCATCCAAACTTATTTTTAAATTCTCTTTATAATATTGCAATTCAATTCAGACTGAACTACCCGAGTCAAAAGATGGTATGGTATGGTAAAGTGTATGGTATGGTAAAGTATGTGGTAAAGAGTCGTTCCAAAGAACAGCAAATCAGTTTGAGTCAAGTTGAATTGGAATTCGATTTCGTGGTAGGTGGCAGTACCCGAGTGTATCAATACAGACCTTAGAATTTGGAGTAGGTACAAATATGGGTTCACTGGGGAAACAATTAGGTTCCCTCCATGTTTTCACATCACCGGTCACCGTGTCCACTTTGAGAATCTGGAATTAAATAACTCACTTAATGTTGCATCCATTAATCAACTTAGGTATATTACTATCAATTAAGAAAATAAATACCATGCTAAAATGCTGTTCCTCCACATCGGTTCTGACGGCGTAAAAATAACGATAGGGACGAGCTGAAAAAAAAAGTCACTTGAAAATAGCGATTTGATTCCATAATGTAAAAATATTTACATCAGAAACGTTTATAAAACAAGTTTTAAGCCATAAAACAAATAAAACGTTATGTATCCTGCTAGGCAAACCCTTTCATTAGACATAGTATTTTTTTTTATTTTGAATTTATTGCCAGAGATGATGATGTCTATGACATGGAGAAGGCTAAAGATTTAATAATTGACCATCATATGAAGTCCGCCATATTGAATTTAGAATGACGTCACATAGCTAACCGTCCATTGACAACAAAAACAATTGAGTGTGTAAAATTTTTGCTTGACCGATCCCTTTGCAAGATTTGTCCTAAACATACTAACAGGTCATGTAAAATAAAAGCTTTTAATATTACACCTCGACGACGGTATCTATGAGTCTCTTTCGCTAACTACCCAATCAAGTGAGAGGTCCACGTTCCTGCTCGCAGACGAAGTTTTTGGTGATTAAGAGGCCTTGTAACGTACCGTTAAAATCGTAGTTTATCCTAGGTACTTCACAACTCAGCTCAACGATAGGTTTTGATTCCACTTTAGTAAGGTTTGGCGCATCCAAGGATACCTCTATCCTAGTGGGCCGGCCACGGAACCAATCTGCGTAGTCTACGTTACTTTGCGATGTCTGAAAGAGAAATAATGTCTGTAGATTAGTCGGACAAATATCAAAGGCTTTATATTCCAATACGTCTAAATTTAATTTAAAATATCATCATCATATCAGCCCAGGGATGTCCACTGCTGAACATAGGCCTCCCCCTTGGATTTCCATCTCGACCCGTCTTGAGCTGCCTGCATCTAGCGGCTTCCAGCGACTCTGACCAGGTCGTCGGTCCACCTGGTGGGAGGTCGTCCCACTCGGTGTATTTAAAATATATTGGTATATATCTCGTTTCTTTTAATCATATTAAAAGGGAAAGAAAGTTTTGTGACATGAAACAATTTTAATCCATACGTATGGTGTTTTGAATGAAAATCCAGTCAAAATTGACAATTATGTTCACGCTGACTACTAACTGCACTAACATTTTAAATTAATGTGTGACTCTATGCACGGCTTTACCAGTATGCTGAACGGATTTAGATGAAACTTGGCACACAGTTATTACATATTCATGTTTATCCCGGTAAAACATTAGATCACCAAAGCTATTTACAAAGTCATCCCATAGACTAAAATATGATCAAGCGAAACATATTTGACAATTGGCGGTAATTTTAAAATAAAATCTAGGCAGATAATTATGTATATTTATAAAAAAATACCTTCATAGCGTGTATATACAAAGCGTCCATGATTTTGGCGTCTTTATAAGCGCAAAGATCAACAATCACTTTGCCATCCTGTTCAAACGTGTTTATGGTGTGCATGAAGAATATTGTCTCCGTTCGGTATCTCTTGAACTCTTCGCCGCTTTCACGACTGATCAGCACTATGTGAGTCTAGAAAAATAATATTCCTTTAAAACTATTGAATGAATCCTGCAAATGTTCCAGGGGCTCGATACTGTAAGGAAAATTACTCTAGCTCGGGGATGTTTCGTCGCCGCCTCCGTGCTCTGTCTCCTTCGCTAACTACGCTAATAATACTAATCACGTGAGAGATAAGCTTTGCGAGGCCTCCGTGAAGCTGCTCGCCGACGAAGTCTGTATTAGGTGAATAAGGGGGCTGATCCGAAAAAATTACAGGTACATGTGACTTAACAACTTCACGTCTCAGGGTCGACAACGCATTGGCGATGCTCTGGTGTTGCAAATGTCCAAATGCGGCGCTAACCACTTACCATCAGGTGGACTGTATATAAAGCTGACTGTGTGGATAAATTTTGTAAGGTACGATGATCTCCGAGACTACGTATCCAATTTTTAAAACACTTTCAAAGATAGAAATCTTAATTCCCAAGTCTTCCTGGGAAAACATTAATTCTCTCGGAAACGGAGATCATGGACTAATTTTTTTAATTTTGTTTGGAAACTACGAAGTCATAGTTGATTACTCACTTCATATTCCGGGTACCACTTGATGCAGGAACTAAAGGGATCGTTGCTGAACCGGGACCACGCCACATTTGGCACTGACACGATCATGGGCTGATCTATCATCACGAAATAGTTTTCCGTAATTCCTGTTTGAATTCAAAAAGTTATCTTAATACCTTAACTTATTAATCTTATATTATCTTACAAATATTATAAAAGAAAACGCGCTAAGTTACATAGAATACCTTCATGGAGCGGAAAATAATAAATCAGACAATTACAAAAAACACATTTATCTTTTCACGTAAATACTTCATTAAATGTTAACAGGTAAAAAAATTACGTCATAATAAAGGGCGGACGTCATAAACGCATAAAAAGTGTGTTTTGATCTTTGATTAAATCTTAATGATTAAAATTATAATTTGATTACTACTTTAACACTGACTTTATGATAAAAAATGTTATTTCAACAAAAAAAGGGCTTTACCAAAACTGTGCATATACCCCGGATTCATAAACCATCGCAGACTTGCGCTACCGACAACTTCTACTTCATCCACCATACTACCCTTTTCTCCTGAAAATCGTGAAAGAATTACAATAAATAATCATTAACCTCAGCAGAATACCAGCGTTGTGGAACATCTGATCCCAAACTAAGCAGATCATGTACTATGGAAACCAGATAACTGATATAGATATTATACTTCTTTATTTTTTTAAACACACATTGATGTATTATAGATATTTACACCCAGACACAGAACAAACAGTGCATACAATATACAAATATTTGTCTCGGCAGGAAATGGGTTAGAAAGGTAAGGGGGCCGGTGAAATTACAGGCACATGAGACTTAACAACATCACGTCTCAGGGTCGACAACGCATTGGCGATGCCCCTAGTGTTGCAAATGTCCATAGGCGGCGGTGACCACTTACTATCAGGTGGACCGTCTGCTTGTTTGTCAGCCCAAGTGGTATAAAAATGAATAGAAATCGAACCCGCAACCTGTGATGGAATAGTCAGGATAACTAGCTAACCAAACCGTCAATTGGACGGTCCACAATTTCGTATCTTTATCAATATCTGCAATAATACTTTACTTTTAAAACAAGCGATTCATATTACCTAGTTGCTAACCTTTTATGACCTTTCTAAATAGTCATAAATAATTATTAATTCGTCAGTACAAAAATACTTAAAACTTACCATTTTTATTGGGAAATTTTACAACAACATTTTTCAAATTGCCCATCTTCAAAGCAATAGCCAAGTTGTAGACATCACCTGAAATATACAATTGCAATTTCAAGAATTTTATGACATAATTCTGATGAAATAGAGTAAAATTTAGATTAAGCTCAGTTTATTTCGGTTAAGTAGTAGAGCTCTTAGTCCAGAGTTTGTCCGGGGAAGTACTACCCTTATCCATTTCCACTGTGAAGCAGTAGTGCACTTGTATTACTGTGTTTCGGTTAGAAAGGTAAGGGGGCCGGTGAAATTACAGGCACATGGGACTTAACAACTTCATGTCTCAGTATCGACAACGCATTGGCAATGCTCCTCGTGTTGCAAATGTTAATTGACGGCGGTGACCACAACCATCAGGTGGACCGCCTGCTTGTGTGACGGACCAAGTGGTATAAAATTAAAAAAAAAACATGGTGGTGGTAAAACTATATGTTGCTCGTACCATTTGGCATAACATGAGGATGGCTTGTGTGAGTTACAATCAAATGATTCATGAGGTTCTTCCGTCCTGTAGTTTCCAGAGTCACTGGATCTATTCTGTGAAATTAAATCAATTAATTACATCATCATCAGCCTATCTCCGTCAACTGCTGGACATGGGCCTCACCTATGGCACGCCACTGAGCTCGATCTTCAGCTCTTTGTTTCCAACCGCTGCTAGCCAGCTTGCGTATATCATCGCTCCATCTAGCTGGAGGGCGCCCTACACTACGTTTACGGAGCCGTGGTCTCCACTCTAGAACACGTCTACCCCAACGGTTATCGGTTCAATTAATTACAAGTTACTCCAATTTCCAGTAGTGCAACTTTCAATATTTACTATTAAACAAAGTAAATTAAAATCATCAAGATCTTATTGGCTGTGTTATGCTCTCGCGATGGTAATCGAAGCCAATTTGCCGATACATTGGCAGACTTACTATAGTTATCTCTCTCTCTGCGCGTAAATGTGTGAATGAGATAGCTATCACCCAACGGTCAATCTTGTAGCAAATCCGCCTCAGCGATTTCGAGAGCATTACAGAATCGTCTAATCGTTTTGACAGCAAAGAGTCTTACAGGAAAAGTGACCCTATGAGTTTGTGATGGTTCATCATTATTTTACTGATCAGTGGATCAATAGCTGAACCTAATCTTAAAAAGAATAAAGGTGATTTTTCTATGACATTTCTAGTTGCCAAAATTAGCTTTTTTACATTATGAAACAATTCTACTGTGGTCAAAGTACTATTACGTCATTATCACCACGAAAGTTTATCTGTATTCGGTCGACACTTACTTTGTTAAAATTGGTACTTCAGTGAAAGCATATATTTCATCACCAAAAGGATAAACTGATATCAAAGCATTGTCGCTCATATTTTCCGAAGGATCGAACACCGTCGCGATTCTGAAAAAAAAATAGATTGTATTGTTTCATTCGAAGGAACTAATTGAATTAAATTTATCAATGGCTTTAATAATATTAGTAGCTTAATGAACTCACTAACTAATAAATGTGTTTGTTAGTTGAACTGCCAAACCGAAATCGATAAAAGTTACAAGATAAATAGCTTGAATCACAGAAATAGTACAAACATAAGACTTTTATTATTCAAAACATGGTAATTAACACTAAACATACCATAACCGGGTCAAATGATCCATTTTGAAATTTGTATTGAAAATGCACGTATCATCTTATTGCTTTTGCACATTTGACTTCATGACTTTTTCTTACTAATTAATATACAGTTACACTATTTATTTCCCTTCCTAACAACCATATTTCATACATTCAACCGCTATGGTAGAAATTGGTACCTAGTAAGTGTTGGTTTGATTAGTGTTAATGTAATTAATAGAAGGCCTAGTATTGTATTACTTTTTTCTACCTTAGGGTGTAACCAAGTTCATGTAGAGTTAAGACAAACAAACTTCGTTGGCAATCGGGCCTCTCCCGTGGTTAAGTAATTAATAAATGATAAAAATATTAAATACTAGCTGTCCCCCGCGGATTTACCCGCGTTACCGTGGGATGTAACAATTTCCCGGGATAAAAAATAGCCTATATGTTATTCCAGGATATGCTCTATTTATGTGATAAGTTACTTCCAAATCTGTCCGGTAGTTTTAGCGTGAAAGAGTAACACACATCCATACATACAAACATACGCATTTATAATATTAGTAGGATTTCAAAATACTTATACTTCCTATATTAATACTTCCCTTGGTCATGTGTCAATGGTCAATGGTTCACTTGAGAACGACTAAACCGACTTCATTTATATTTTTTTTACGTTTTCTAATTCTTTGCAGAAAGTTTTTTCGGAACGAATAATTAAGAAAATTGCGCACAAAATTGGAAAATTTCAGAGAATTTAACGACTATTTTAACTTCGCGCGTTTGACAGTTCGCGCATTACAGGCCACCGGAACGCGAGTGTAACCGCGAGCGACAGGTAGTTTATTATAATAAAATATCTTTAAATAGAATATTATTTGTTTCAATCTAAAAAACCACGGAGGTTTGTCTCGATTGCAAGTAGCCAAATTATCCATAAAGACTGGCAACAATAATAACTTTCTTGTTCACGTCACTTATTATTTATATGGCATCAGAAATTACTTAATGGTAATTTACCTGTCAAAAATAGTGTGACAAGGGTCAGGAACTCCAACTGTGGCAAATTCTGTGACAACGATCCGATTAGCTGCCTTGTTCTTCTTGTATGTATGGGAGTGGAGAAACCGACATTGATATGTCACTGTGCCGTCCTTGATTGCGAACCTGGAAGAAGACAATACTTCAATATGTTGGAAGTATACACCTTTCTTAGGTTCCATAGTTGTTATTGAGGTTTAAAAAAATAAAAGAAAAAGATATATATGTCAAAATAACAGCGTTTTACTAAATGCATTTAAAATATACGGTACTTCAAACAAAATTTCTTTTATTTTTGTCTGGTCGAATCGATTTTGGAGAAAAGTTGTTACACAAATTTCATACATAAATTACAATCATTATAAAAATCTTAATCTATTATGAATATATATATAGATAGAATATAATATTATAGAATCATAAACTATGCAACGGATTTTAATGCAGTTTTCAACAATACGTACTCTATGCATAATAATATGAATGTATAATACTACATAGTAATTAAAGAGGAAGGCGGGCAAAGCCGCAGGGCGCAGCTAGTCAATTATATTAATTGACCGATAATTTTGATTTATTCTTACAAATCATTCAACACATTACTCGTGGTTTTAAAATGGGTATCTTTAAAAATACTTTTGTACTGACATTGACTTTTGATTATAGCCTCTAGGAAAATATAGAAAGCCTTATACAACCATTTTGACATACAAAAATCAACTCAGACTACAAATTCCTTACCTATGTAGAAGAGCGGGACAGTCGAATATGTGCTCGTAGTTCATGGAGCCAACTTGAAGAGCTCCAGGTCCATTTCGCAGAAGATTTCCACTTAGCCATTCGGGAATTTCACCTGTACAAATACCATTACGTCAAACGGTCCAGTTAATGGTTAGAGTCCCTGACTACCACGCCACAGGCTGGGGTTCGATTCCCACCCAAGAAAAACATTAGTATAAACACGTCTGTTTGTTTTGTGTCTGGATGTAAATATCAACATAAATATGGATTCCGAAAAATATAACAAAATTGTATATTAGAATGTAGTATATCAGTTATCAGTATGGCCGAGAATGTGAGATATTTATTTATTTTTATCTATTAATTAGGTATGCAAGATTAATTTTAACCATAAGCTTGAGTTTACTCTATTTTGTAATGTCTAATTTTCGTATGTAATGAGGCAGTCGGTCGGTACCCGATCACAGATAAAAAACACTGTAACTACAGAATCAGTATCATACAGTACAATTGTTCTTTCTAATAGGAATGGTAACCGAATGGTCTGAGGTCATACCTATAACTTTTCCACTCAATGGTTTTGTGACCTCGTCTTCACACGTTCTCAGGAACATGCCCATATCACAATTTGGGTACAGCTTTTTGTCAATTTCGGCCATCTTTTACCTGTTGATAATAAAACCTTTTTTAGTTAAGCCATATTTAGTATTCTCCCCGAATTGTCCCCTTTTGAGTAAATGCTGTATCATCATCTGCTCTGTTCCCAATCATTTGGCGTCGGCGTAATACCTATGCTTTTTGAGTATTCTGTGCATTTATATTCCATGAGATCTGATAACCTTACTAGGGATGCTTTTGTGGAGTACAAATCTTAGCGTATTTGATCGAAGGCTTTTTTTTCTTTTTAAATGGACATGCTTGTTTGCCCAGAAACTCACTGGTAAGTAATAATGAAGCCCATGGTGATTCGCACACACCAGAAGTACATGCAGTTATGCTTGAATTAAAATTAACTTTATTGTTTTATAATAAGCTTTGATCTTGCTTATCAACTGCATAATTATAAAAACCATTAGATGAAAAGATGAACTTAATTCCAAATTCGAATCATTTCGAAATAAAAAAAAGCATTTCATATAAAAACATTGAATTGCAAACCTTTTTGGATTATACCAAAAAAAAATTAAATCAAAATGTTTTATGCAAATATCATATTTAATCCCGATTAGAAATCGTTAATTTCATGTTCTTTTTGACAGGAATGTCAATCCAAGTATACTACATCAAGATTTTCGATTGAGAACGAAAATATATTTTTTCAAATCGGCTGTGCCCTTGCCGCTGAAGCCATTTTTGCAGACACCCAAGGTTACAGGACATAAAATAACTGGTATAGTATAACGAAATTAATAGCTAGGTATTAGAAATATAAATTTTTTTAAATAACATAAAGAAATTTACTAATTTATAACTTACGTGGAATCAACAGAATTATATTTACGATAATTAATTTAAAACTTCAACTGTCGTTGAACAGCAGTGCGATGGGAAATAAATCTATAAAGGCTCTGGCATAAGGCTTTATAGACTCCATAATTTGTTTTTTCCTGCTTAAAAACCTTTTTTTTATGTCAGTTAAGTTTGCGCACTGAGTGCAACAGCCAAGTTCTCGAAACCGCGCGTACTGTGGTTTATTTACACGCCGTATTTAGAGCCATCTACCGCCCTTCTTTCCAACCTTTGTGGTAAGCTACATTACAGGGTATACATTTCAAATGGTCAAAGTGTCCGATCAAAGCATTTTAATTATATACATGTATGTTGAAATAGCTTCTACAATATCAGTGTCACAAAAATCTTAAACTTGGCGAATTTTAACATTATCTTCTTCACAGGGATTATTTATTGTACTGTGACGGAGGAGATCGTAATTAACTTAAAAGCAATTACAAGGTTGTTCAAAAGGATCTACCTTTTTTTGTAACAAGTACCTATAGGTAATTTTAATTTTTTACGAACCAACATATTTTTTTGTCGTTTCTTAGGTACCTCAAGAAGTGGTGGTCCTAACTTAATCTTACATTTTAAATAATAGGTTTCAATACAAAACTTATAGTTCTGTAATGTGTAGCATCAACAATCCAATCTATAAATAATAGAATACTATTATGTAATACCAAAATATTTCCGATTTTTTATTATTTTTATACCACTTGGGCCGAAAAACAAGCAGACGGTCCACCTGATGGTAAGTGGTCACCGCCGCCTATGGACTCTTGGGGCATCGCCAATGCTTTGTCGACCCTGAGACGTGAAGTTGATAAGTCTCATGTGCCTGTAATTTCACCGGCCTCCTTACCTTTCTAACCGAAACACAGTAATACAAGTGCACTACTGCTTCACGGTAGAAATGGGGTAGGTGGTAGTACTTCCCCGGACGAACTCTGCACTAACTACTCTGGTCTACTACACTACTCTAAAATGTACCAGACGAGTAGGCTTCTGATTTTAATAGGATTATATTGAAATTAATTTATTCATAATGACATTCTATCTTCTATCTGTCTATCTGCACTCCAATGAAACATTTATAACTCATAAATAACTTAATAAGCGTCATGTTTGTACAATGGAAATATTTCCCAAATCTAATCACGGTAGATGTAGGGAAAAGTCCTTCGTGAAAAGTACGTGATGCGAAAGTAAGTCTGTCATGTTTGACGAGAAATGTTAAAGTTATACAAATAAATAAAATATGAGTTTTAAAATATATTTCTTTGATTAATTTACAAAATTAACAAATACAGAGTAGATAAATTTAAAAAAATTGTTTGTGGCTTTTCCTAATTTTAAAATCTTTAATTAAATCTCAATAATCTAACGAATGAACTATGTCATTTTCGATTGAAACAATAGCAAGCTGAAAGTCGATCTTGTGTCTTGGGTCTTGATCGAATTCCTCAAATATGTTTTAATAATTTAGGTGCCCCGGGGCTAAAGAAACTACAGGGCTATTGTATATAAATTAAATATAACCGTTATGATAGGATTTTTTAATATAACACCATCTATAAATTACGGAGCATAGATGAAAGGACTGCAGCTCAAATGAAGGTAAAACATGTTGATTTGTCAAACCGCCGTTTTAAAACAATTTTGTACGAACACAGGTGGTGACAAAAATCTACAAAAAACATGTTTTATTGCTGGTGTTTTAACTAGATTGCATCTAGCTTTAATTTTTTTTAATACCACTTGGGCCGACAAACAAGCAGACGGTCCACCTGATGGTAAGTGGTCACCGCCGCCTATGAACATTTGCAACACTAGGAGCATCGCCAATGCGTTGTCGACCCTGAGACGTGAAGTTGTTAAGTCTCATGTGCCTGTACTTAAGTTGTCTGTCCGGAAAGGTAGACAAAGGTACCTAGCAACCAAGTAATCAAATTACAAAGTATTCCAAAAAATCTATTTAATATTAATGACTCTAGCTACGTCTACAGGAATAAAGGGCATGAATATATATATATATATAATGTATATTGACAATTATATTGAGATTTCAGCATTCTCACTTATAATAAATAAATGAAATTCTTTAAAATATTGATCATTTAATGTCACAATACTTTTTAATTATAATATTTAAAAGAAATAAAAAAAAAAATTATATTTATTATTATGAATCTAAAATAAATTAACTTACCAGAGTAACACGGGGGTTTGTAACAGTTAATTCTTTAATGTAGGTACAAGAAATATTTTTCAAGAAACTTATATAAGTAATAAGCGACTTATATGGCTAAATGTAGATACATTTATAGGGTAAAAGTGGGATAGATGCCCCACTTTTTGTAAGCTGACTATAACTTTTTTTTTAAGGCAATATTCGAGTGAGTTAACTATTTGTAACAACTATAGTCCTTATACTTACTATCTACTCATATCATTATTCAATGCATACCGTAGATTTGTAGATATTCGGCTCTAAAAAAGACTTATTGTTTGAGGATAGACGCCTACTGTATGGGGTAGTTGCCCCTGGCAAAATTTTGACATAAGTATAGATGCCCTACAATGGGATGGATGCCTCCGTAATAAAAAAAAAAATCGTAGAAAATTAAATAAAATGTTTATTTGCTTTCTTAGTTGCAATAATATATTATAAGGTTTTCTTATCCAAATGTACCGTAAAACTGAAGTAAATGGCACTTTTATCGGTACAAATGGCTCAGTCTTTCAATCATTCTTTGGGTAAACTTAGCAACTTAACAACGTCTATTAAAAATTATTTAAAACTTTACAGAACTAAATTTAGGAATAATAAAACTTAAAACAAATCCGTCCCTTAAGACTTCTTTGGGAAAAAACAAAGCTACCTTCTTAAAAAAAAATAACAGTAATCAAAATTTTCAAATAATCAACAAATATAGAGATACTGTTTACTTTGGCCAGGTTACTTATTCTTTGAATTCACTTTGGCCAGGTTAGCTTTTAGAGCTGCAAGCTTCTTCTTGTGTCCACATCTATTACAGTAATCGCCATATAGAGTGCAATCTTCGTGTAACCAGAGTTTACACATCAGGCACTGAATCCAGTCCGCCGTGGACTTGGTACTTGCATAGTCATCGAAACATTCTCTGCATTGAGTATTTTCTTTATCAGATTCAGTCTGGTGAGAATCTGATTCTGAAAATAAAAAATGAAATTAGGTGATTCGCTGCATTATTTTTTACAAGTACAGTGAAGTACGACATGTAAAGGTATAAACAGCTCATAAATAAATTGGAAAGTCAATTTTCCTACTAAGTTGCATATTAACTAGATAGGTACGTTATTTAAAAATCTTACCTATAGCCTAAGTACCTGTGAATAAGTCATAGAGGATATATGCCTCTAAGGGCGTCTATACTCGGTCAATAGTGGGGCCTCTATCCTTTTTAGTAGGGATAGACGCCCAAGCAAATAAATAAATATACTTAAATAATTTCGTAATTTTATAAACACACCATAAATATAAATGATACATACTATTTAAATAATAATACACACTTAAAACTTACCTTCGAAAACGAAAGTTCTGAACACGTCAAAATGTCACTGTCTCAAGAATCATGCAAGCGCGATAAAAATTTGCAACGTTTTTTTAACTCAAGCGGCGATACGTGCAGTCCTGTCGAAGCGCGTGCGCGGACTGAGCTGTGCGGGAAGAGATCTGTCCGAGGAACTTGGTACTAGAGCGTGAACTTGGTTTTAAATTCTCTTCTTTTAAGGTGCGGCGTCTATCCTCCAAGGGCGTCTATCCCACTTTTACCCTATACAAACGTTGTCTCTACGCGACATATCACACATTTTTTTTCCTGTCCGCTTCATGTGAAATGCCCCCGCTGTATTGCTGCTCTCACTATCGGTATTTTGAATAGAAATAAAAATGGTTTTTAACCTCCTTAGACTCTTAATTATCCTACTACGGAAAAGCAAGAAGGGTTATGATTTTTGTATTTTATTTCTATAATATAGTAGCTTTCGGTGGGGCGGTTTCACCCGCATTCCCGTAGAATATAATTTATCCCGGGATAACAAAGCCTATATCCATCCAGAACAATGTACTTTTCAAATGGTGTAAGAATTTTTCAAGTAGATGCTTTGGTTACCCCATTACCCTCCGCATTCTTTCAGAATCTCAAAAGTCACACTGTCTTTTTACAATGTGAAAAGAAATATTTATTTATTTTTATACTTAAAGTAATGGCTGCTAAAAAAATAAATTGATGATAAGTTACGGAGGTGTTTTAATAATTATTATAGTATTCATTCTTTAAATAAAATATTTAAGTTGTCTGTCATGTACTAGCAATCAAGTAATCAAATTTCCAATTATAAAAAAAAAAAAATTTAATATTAATGACTCCAGTACTCTACAGGTATAAAGGGCATGAAGAAATACATAATATATATTGACAATTATATTGAGATATCAGCATTCTTACTTAAAATAAATAAATGAAATTCTTTATAATATTGATCATTTAATGTCACAATACTTTTTCATTATAATATTTAAAAGAAATAAAAAAGTTTTAATTTTATTTATTACTATTAATCTAAAATAAATTAACTTACCAGAGTAACACGGAAATTCGTTGACAGTAATTCTTTAATGTAGGTACAAGAAATATTTTTCAAGAAACTTATATAAGTAATAAGCGACTTATATGGCTAAATGTATATAGATACATTTATATACAAACGTTGTCTCTACGCGACATATCACACACACTTAGAACAATGTTTTGAGTTTCCTAATCCACTCAAACACTTATCTTTCCGCAAATAGATAAGCCGAATTAGATGTAAAATCAGCATTTTTATCGAATATCGATAATATGCTACAACACTCATGTTTTGGCGCACTTTGACACTTGGTTAGCATGCTCTTTCATATCAGTGCTGTTACTATAATCACAGTAAAAATAAAAAATATTTATGATACAAAACAAGGAATATTCACAATAAAAATACAAAAGACCACCAGATTATTCAAATGCAATATATATGTATTATTCATAAATCTTTTTCCGCACTCAATTTTCCCGAATTTTCGAAATTTAGGAAAACATTAATATTTTTTCTTTCAATTAAAACCTTTTTCGCATTACAGTGAACTTTTTTTTTATTTGGAAAGTCTGTCCAGCAGCTCTCCTGGTGCGCTTACCAACGAATAGCATTTACTTTATACTTTTAATAAATGTAGCTTTTAAGATCTGATGTAATATAGTTTTGTACGGTACGCGAATATAAAACGCTCACATATTTCCGAGCGAAATTAGTTATAATTTTCACCAACCAATGCCTAACTTAGGAAACATTTTGACATTCGTTAAGAGTCTCCAAAAGTCTCTTGTTTGGAGAAAATGGACATTAGGGTTAATTTTCTTTTTACTATGGTAACACACAAGCTTTCTTTTTAACTAAAGAGATAACATTTGAGCATAAGACTGTTAATCACTGGGTTCCACGACAACTGCACGGAAAACGTAAAGTCTGATAAATGTCTAATCTAAACCGGTGGGCAAAATATTCCACTTTCAACACATTTGTTCAAATTTTTGTTCCAATATTTCCATCAGTTGACAGGTGTCCTCTGTGGTAAGAACCAGCCGTGCAAGCACTTGGGCGCAGCTGACGGAGTGTTGAACTCTACGCGAGCAATTTCGTGCATTGTGCGCGCGTTGACCACTAGTAGTCCCACAGAATGGTCCCTTTCGCCACCCCATACCAATGCACTAATGAGTACACCATCGTCTTCTTCCTGGAAATTAAATGAGTTTATTAGATGAACAGCTTATGGCGACGGCTTAAGGACTGTGTCTTGAAAAGACACAAATATCGGGCCGTACATTGGGCCTGATTCCGTTTCCTGATTGTTTTTCCTTTGGTATTGACGTTACGTTGTGAACAATTTGCAGCGTGTAAAAATAGGCTAACCTGCCTTTGAACCGTAAGCCGTCAAACATTTAATTGGGCGATCCTATTTTTGTTAACACCTAAACCAAAACCAAAAACGTCCCGATCATAGTGACAGCGGATTCGGGGGACTGCATTATCTACGCAAAACGTACCAATAAACGTAATTGTCATTTTATTATTGAAATACGGCAATAATCAACATAACTAAATGATTAGCCACACAAACATATGACGTATTTACGTTTTATCTGTTAAAGCCTATTGAAGTGTCGAAAAATATTTCCTTTATCTACGTCAAAACACTTTACACCTCACCCTACGTCTAACGAATAAGCCGTAGCAATCTCCCCAAAGAGAGACTACACGAAAATTGTATGTTATATATCGATATGATAATGTAGAGAGTTTAGTGCCGCCTGTTTTATGGAAAATGCACCTTCCTGTCTGGTATTAGAGTGGGAATATACATTTACTGAAGATGACAATGTCTAATCGTGGCCTATTTGCTTTCTTCTTCTTTAAATACGCAATTGCGTGAGAGGTCCGCTTTCTGAGGCCTCGTTGCGTCCCCAGCTCATCGACGATGTTCGTATCAGCTAAATAAAGCGGATGGACAGTTTCTATTTGTTCAAGTCTATGGGAAAGGCTTATATGGTATTGACTGATGCTGATGACGATGTTAGAGAGCTATGATGTAATAATTGACTTAAAATGTGCATTAATATGCAACGCCAGCTATATTATGTGTTCCATTACCCTAGGTTGCCTGGAAAAATTGCTTCAGCAATAAGGTCGCCTAAATTGTTTGCACTTTAAAATACTTATTTTTTTTATTTGGTGTGAAAAAAAAAGTATATTTGTATAATATTTTATAGCTGTCCCCCGCGGTTTCACCCGCGTTCCCGAGGGATGTAACATTCTCCCGGGATAAAAAGTCTATATGCTATTCCAATATATGCTCTATCTATGTGGCAACTTACATCCAAGTACGTTGGATGTAATAAAGTTTTTTGGTATTTTTTTCACACCTTGGGTTACGTTATTGGAGTTTTAGTATGGATCCCTAACTTTTTGAAAATTTAATATAGCCTATGTTCACCGGAGATAGTGCAGCTTCCCAACAGTGAAATAATTTTTCAAATCGGTCAAGTAGTTTCGGAGCCTATTTAATGTAAACAAACAAACAAAAAAAACAATCAA
This sequence comes from Habrosyne pyritoides, assembly GCA_907165245.1. Classification (NCBI taxonomy): domain Eukaryota; kingdom Metazoa; phylum Arthropoda; class Insecta; order Lepidoptera; family Drepanidae; genus Habrosyne; species Habrosyne pyritoides. The sequence continues at coordinate 11,286,290 of OU015594.1, read as the reverse complement.
ATCTTTATACTGCACCTCTTTATAATATTAGTGTAGATTGAAAGAGAATAGAGTTGAGACAGAGCTATGAAGTGGAAACCATTATTTAGGAGTAGGCATAAATAACCTGAATATAATATTATAAATACGAAAGCGTATTTGATTAGAGTATTTCATTTCATTATCACTTAATTCGTCAACGGAACCAATAATAATTAAATTTAGGTGGCATGTAGCCTATGACTAGCCTATGGAGAATAGCATAGATTTTTATCCCGGATAATTTGGTGACTCAGGAACGCAGGTAAAACCGCAGCATAGAAGCTAGTAATATTAGTTTACCAGGATGTGTATACTATCACGTAACATTAATTATCTTGTATTATCTTTTTATCTAGGATTAAAACAAGTTCGATGATAAGTACAAAATGTAATGACATTGTTATTGGAATTCACGAACAGATGTTTTGTATATATTTGTATGTATTATATATATATATAGCATATTTATTTTGGAATGCTATTATGTAGATCATTATATAACATATTGTATTTGTTTGTTATCTAGGCATTCCTATACCTTTCATCCGATTGCGATGATACTTTTGGAGTATTTTGTGCGCTATTGGGATGGTTTTTAAGGTTGTTTTTTTAATAACTGCTTGTGATAACGGTGACAAGTAACAGTTTAACCTATCCTACTAATGTTTTGAATGTGATAGTTTATGAGGATACAGTGCCGGAATAAGCAAGCGCGGGGCCCGTAGCAATTTCTGTCGAGGGCCCTTTGGCCTGCTATCGGCTCTTAAGTATAAAGTGGTAAAAAAAAAACAATTGTAGGTAGGATAGCCACGCGGGGCCCCCTTTTGCGCGGGGCCCGTAGCAATTGCTACTCTTGCTACGTGGTTCATCCGGCACTGAATATATACACTTTTTTTAGGACATTCTTTACACACGGCCATCTGAGGCCTTAGCACGAACATCTATCGCAAGCGTATCGTCATCGTATCGAGTGCACCCAAAAAGCTTGAGTGGGAAATTTAACACCGTGCATACCGTGCTGTTGCACGAAGTTCAATTTCCCATTGCATTGGTTTTTGGCGCAATAGGATGACGATATGTTTACGACAAATGTTCGTGCTTAGGGCACTGATCCCAAACTAAGCAGAGCTTGTACAATGGAAACCAACTAACATTATAATTACATAAAAATTATTTTTTTTTAAATTCATACTTATGTTATATTTACACTCAGACGTTTCGTTTTTAAAAAAAGTAATTGCTGAGTTTATTACCGGCTCTTCTAAGTAAAAAAACAACCTTCCGAACCGGTATTAGAGTCAGACTATTCATAATTGTAAAGGCCTATTTGAATAAAAATATTTTCGTTTTCATTTTTCAGACATTTTTGGCACACAAATGTTTCTCCTAGCTGGGAATCAAACCCACGACCTGTACGTTGCCCAGTCACTAACCACCAAGACAACGGTCCGACAAACATAAATTATCAAATTATAGACAGACACTATAATTTTATTCCTTGATAAAGATATACATTATCATAACATGTCATTGTACTGGAATTTCTTAACTTCCTATCTGGGATCGTTGCCTCTCTAATCCGAATCGTAATCGCAAGGAACTAGAGTAGACTTTGGATTGAAACAATTGCAATGACTACCTTAGCATCAGGAGTAGGCACGAATATAGGCTCGCTGGGATAACAGTTGTCTTCAAACCATGTTTTGGTCTCGCCGGTCTTTGTGTCCACTTTTATTACCTGGAGAATAGAACACATTATTGCTTAAATTGTGAAATCAATAAACTAATGATTCAAAACGAATAAGCTATCTTAAATGTATTGACTGAGACACATTATTCGATGGCTTAGATCGTTGGGAACAATACAAAAGCGCGAAAGTAGCATAAGTAAATACCGCGTGTCAAGTAGGTAGCCTTTTTAGGTAGAAAATCATTTTAAAACCGGCCAAGTACGTGTCGGACCACGCGCAGTGTAGGGTTCCGCAGTTTTATAAGTTGGTCGAATATGTCTCGTTAACTTGTAAATCCATTTTAGCTGTGATAGTATTCCTTTACAGGTTGTCATGTACTACAATATTTTTTTTCGCATATACAAAAATATCGGTTTTGATTATAGGCACCTACCTACACCCTAACAATCGAAAATAATTACAAAATTTTATTTCACAGTTTTGTCGGCGTTATCACTACATAGTATAAAACAAAGTCGCTTTCTCTGTCCCTATGTATGCTTAAATCTTTAAAACTACGTAACGGATTTTGATGCGGTTTTTTTTAATAGATAGTGATTGAAGAGGAAGGCTTTTATGTATAATACATGTGACATCCCACGGGAACGCGGGTAAAACCGCGGGGGACAGCTAGTATATAATAAAGCAAAATTACAGTTTTTTTATATACACCTAACTAGCTGTCCCCCGGGGTTTCACCCACGTTTAGTTTAAGATGATCAGACCAAGAAAACACATACAAATTTTGCACCCCCGTTTTACCCCGGGGTATATTATGTTATAACCTCTGTGCAAAATTCCAAGTTTCTAACCCTTATAGTTTAGGGCAGGGTAGGCGAACCTTTATGCATCAACGTGCCATTTTTTCTAAAGAATGTTTAATGGGGTCATTGACGTGCCATCAAATAATTTTGACTTTCTGATTATTTGGAAAATAATAATAATAAATACTATCAGAACTCTTTATTAAATAAAGTAAACAAAAAAGGTACATTTTGGAATGTTTTTATTACACGCATAAATTAAATTACTGTAAAATTAGTGTGACTTCTGTTGCTGCAGGTTAGATGACAAATAATTTATGTTAGGATTGTAAGATGTTATTTTTAGCAAAATGCATGCTGAACTGGATTCATCTGTCAAACGGTTTCTAACCGAGTTTTTAATGTTATTCATCTCTGAAAATAATGACTCGCAGGCATAGGTAGATGAAAACATTGTTAAAATAGCATGAGCCAGCTTCTTCAAACAGTTAAATGTGTCTGGTAACGCATTCCATGTTTCCAGAATTTTGTTATTAGCATTTTTACTTAAATTACTCGTCAATCTTTCAGTTTCAATTAATTCCAACTCTTTCCTTGTTTCAATAAATTTTTGAATCCATATTGAACTAGATTGGAAATCAATTAGCTGTATTTCAAATTCTTCAATTTCCAACCAATCGAATTGAGAAAAGTTCAGTTTATGAAATGACGTCACATCTGGGTACATAATAAACTTGAGTATTTCCGACAATTCTTTGAACTGAGAAAATCTCTCTGAAAATTCCTTGATTAAAGAATCAATCGCAGAAATAAATTCTTCAGTAAATTTTTCTCTGTCTGCTGTCTCGTGAATATCAAAATCATTGATATATTTTTTCAAGTTTGGAAAATACTTGTAGTTTCTTGTGATAATATCGTTCTTGAAAACTTGCAGTTTAGCCTCAAAAGCGCGAATGAGATCTATCATGACAATAATTGTTTTGTTTGTCCCTTGAAGCTTTACGTTTAGTGTATTTAAATGTTGGCATATGTCTGTAAAAAACATCAATTTTGAAAGCCACATAACGTCCAACAACTGTGGGTATTGTTCAATTTTTCCCTCATTTCGCAAAAATAGTCTGATTTCTTCCAAGCAATCAACAAATCTTTCAAGTACATTCCCGCGACTCAACCAGCGAACATTATTATACATCAGTAAGCCATTATACACCGAGTTGACTTCATCCAACAAAGCATCGAACTTTCGCTTGTTTAAAGCCTGTGACGAGATGAGGTTGACTATTTTTGTAACTACCGCCATTATATTATCAAGGGATATTAAACCACTCTTAGCACACAAAGCTTGTTGGTGAATGATGCAGTGGAATTCAAGAATTGAATGTCCTACGTCTGTTTGAAATAAACTTATGAAACCATTTTTTTTACCCACCATACTTGGAGCACCATCAGTTGTTACAGAAACAATTTTTTTTATATCAATTTCTTTTTCAGCAAGCGAATTTTTAACTGCCGTACTAATATCTGTTCCCTTTGTAGTTGTTAGCAACGATTTTATCGCAATTAATTCTTCATTAATGACGTTTCCTACGCAATACCGAGCAAAAACAGCTAAACGTGCAGATTTAGTGACGTCAGTGCTTTCGTCAAGACATAGCGATATAAAAGAAGCATCGTTAATGTCAATTTTTTGTTGATCTGTTATATTTTCGGCCAGTTTTAAGATTCTTTCTTTCATTGTGTTTCTCGATAGAGGAGTCTCTTTGATGCGCTGAATTATCTTATCTTTATTATCGAAATCATCAAAAAGGGAGGGCGCGCATGCTAACCAGGCTTCCTTCAAAAACTCTCCCTCTTGAAAAGGTTTACTATGCCGAGCAATGACATTTGCAGCTGCGTAACTTGCCGCGCTCGTATGACAATTTTTGCCAACAAATTTAATCATAGATGTTGACTGTTTATTTCTGTCATTCAATGCACTTGCAATTAATTCTTTTTGCTCTGCTTCGCTTTTTTGACTAACAGATTTGTGATTTGTTTCAAAATGTCGTTTAACAGACGATGTTCTACATACCACTGTTCCAGAACATAAAACACACACCGCTTTGTCACCTTTACTAATCATGCCGTATTTCTCAGTCCACCAAGTTTGAAATTCTCTGATACACTTACTATCTTGCACTTTTTGTTTTTTTGCTGAACTGGCCATATTAAATATTAGTTTAAAATCATAAAAATCACTCGTATAAATTTTAAAATACAATTATGTCAACAAAACTCACTATTACTTCATGCGTAAGCAAACAATGCGTCATTCGCAATTGAAACCCACGACCTATAAAAACAAACGAGCGCCGCGCAGCGCTTCCTGCCTGCCACCGCGCCGCCCACACCCCGCGCACCGAACACTCCGTAGCGTAGGATCACTCGCGTTCGATTGTCATAAAATACTAAACACATTTTTTACACATGTTTTATGATCGGCGACGTGCCCAAAATATTGTGTCGCGTGCCATCAATGGCACGCGTGCCATTGGTTCGCCTACCCTGGTTTAGGGCATGCGTCGATATGTCAGTCAGTCAGCTTTTCCTTTTATATATATAGATAAACCAAATATAAGCAAGCATATGATTAAAAGGAAAATATTACTAACCATGCCAGGATGTTCCGAATCCACATCTGAGCCGATAGCGTAAAAGTATCGGTAAGGACGTCCTGTAACAAGAAGTAATTGTTATAGGCATGAATTTTCATCAGATTACGTACCTTTACTGTTCTTATTCTAGTCTGAAAAGTTGGAAGTGGGACAACACTATCCGATAAAAATACATAAATCCATAGACTGATAATAAACACTAAAATATTATTATTTCCTCATCCACCAACAAACAGACGGTCCACCTGATGGTTGTCATGGCCACCTATTGACATTTACAACACTAGGGCATCGCTAATGCGTTGTCCCTGAGACGTGAAGTTCTTAAATCTCATGTGCCTGCAATTTCACCGGCCCCCTTACCTTTCTCACCGAAACACACTAATACAAGTGCACTACTGCTTCACGACGGAAATGGGTACGGTGGTAGTACTTCCCCGGACGAACTCTGCACTAAGAGCTCTACTACTCTAAAAGGTTAAATAGTAGCATGTATGAAGTGAAGGACGAATCCGGTATTCAACTCATCCACAGATCTCAAAAAAATTGAGATACGTTATAGTACGATCAGAACTACATACCATTAAAAACATCATAATGTATTCTCGGTGTTTCACATCCTAAGTCGGCTAGAAGCTTAGGTTCTATTTTAGTGAGTCTGGGAGCATCCAGATCCATCTCAAACCTCTTCGGTCTACCTCGGAACCACTCGGCGTAGTCTGCGTTACTTTGCATTGTCTGTTGACCGTAGAAATGTTAGATATTCACACATAAGTCGTCTCTAAAATAGACCCTCTGTAGCTGTGTTTAAATATCACTTTTCAGCGATTTCGATAGCTTCGGCATTCAAAAGTCTCATTCTATCATTAGGGTCAAAAATTATTCCTGAACCAAAAGATGCTATGCGCTTTGCATCTCTTCTTTAGCTCCTACTTTTGGACTATTATGTAGTTATAAAAGCAAAAAAGAACATGATATTAACCAGTATTATGCATTACCTCAATAGCTTGTATGTACATGGCATCAAGAGATTTCGCGTCTTTATAAGCGCATAGGTCCACGATCAGCTTCCCATCTTGCTCAAAAGTGTTGATGATGTGGAGGAAGAATAGAGTTTTTGTCCGATATCGCTTAGCTTCTTTGCCGTCCTTCCGACTTATTAGGACTATGTGTGTCTGGAAGGTAAGATGGTGATTTAGAAGATGGAGGAAATTGTATAGTTGTCCTTTCTGGAAATAGAGCTTGTGGCCTTTATTCTTGCTTATTCATTTTCCTGCCTTCCTTACATCACTGCACAAAGATTTGCTATCAAATCTATCAGTGTCTAAAGTCTAAAATGTCTAAAAAGTAAAGAATTCTCTTTGTGTCTAGTAAGAGACGAACAGGGGACTTTCTTAATGTAGTCTCATCACATACTGTACGAGTGTATTATACTAGCTGACCCCTGCGGTTTCACTAGCGTTCCGAAGAGATGTTACATTTTCCTGACATTTTGCGAGAAAGTGTCAAAAACTAAAATCCGTTTATTCATCTTTCGACATAGACACGAAAAATCTCATTTATTAGTTCAATTATCCACTTCCAACCTCGTCTCATAGATCACGGCCGCTAACAAAACTAGTAAAGCTAAAATTAGAGAAACAACATACCTCATGATTAGGATACCAATGAAGACTGGAAGCTAGTGGTTGATTGGTCAGCTGGTTCCGTACAACTCCACACAGTGATACAGACATCGGCTGTTCTACAATCACGAAGTAATTTTCTGTAATACCTGAAAGAATATCATCAAATTTTAGCTCGATTTGACCCTAGCATTTATACAATACATTGGAATGCCGGATAATTTGCACAAATCCTTGAGCTTCGATTCTGTATGGAAAATGAGTCTCTAGCTCTAGGATATTTCGTCGCGGCCTCTATGCCTCTGTCCCTTTCATTAACTGCCCAATCACGTGAGAGGCAAGCTCTTCGAGGTCTCCGAATTTTGGATTAGCTGAATAAGGGGGTCGAACAAATCCAAATATACAAACACCTGTACATTGCAACGTATATGATATACATAATGAACAATCAAATTAGCAGTTGTTTTCTAAATATGTATTAATAATCTACACAACTACAATAAAGATTAGATAGTCTGCACACTACTGATTGCCACGTAGGTCATGGGTTCGATTCCTATCCACCACAAACATTTGTATGTATTAACATGTCTGTTTGGTCTAGGAAAAAAAAATACATGTATGTAGTATATCAGTTATTTGGTTTCCATAGTACAAGCTCTCCTTAGTTTGGGATCAGATGACCGTGTGTAAAGAATATGACAAGCTGTTTAAAGAATGATATCATATCTTACCGAATGTGTGCATGTATGCTGGATGCAAAGGCCAGCGTGGTTTCATGCTGCCCACTATATGAGCACGGGCAAACATGTCACCTGAAACAAGGATCATCGTTAGTAAATCAGCTGCTGCAGATAATTATTCTACTGTTTATCATCGCTACCCGGTATTTAGTGGTATGTAGACGCCTCCTTACTAAACAAAGATTTTTTAGATAGTTTTCTTCCTGTCTCAGGATCAACAACTCATTGGCGATGCTCCTACTATAGCAAATAGACCATGTGCCTGCTTATCACCGTACTTGGCATAAAAAAGAAAGAATAATATTTGCTGTTGTATTTTTATGGACATATCACTTTACTTACTTTTTTCACTGAATGGGAATTTGACGACAACATGGCGTAATCTTCCTTTTACGACTGACATTCCAACATTGTAGACGTCACCTGAAAATAATGGTAAAATAGTCGCTTGTGAGTACATTTATGGGTTACTAGCTATCCCCGCGTTCCCGAGGGATGTTATATTTTGCCGGTGTCAAAAATATCCTATATACAAAACCAGGCTATAACCTGTCTATGTGCCAAGTGTCATCCATATCCGTCTAGTAGTTTATGCATGAAGGAGTAACAAAGATCCATCCGTCCGTCCGTCCACCCTCACAAACTTTCGCATGTATAATATTAATAGAATTAACTTTTTAATAGGATAAAGATAGATTCTTACCATTTGGCATGACATGAGGATGTGAAGTATGATTCACAAGGGCTATGCTGTCCATGAGATTTTTGCGCTCCATCGTATCCAAAGTTACGGGGTCTATTCTGTAACAGAAAAGCACTAATATTTAGAAGGTGCTGTGGTCTTTCTTAAGAACCATTAACTATTTTGTCTATTTGCAAATTGTAACTTATTAGGATCTATTTTATCCCGAGATACTGTCTATATCACTCAGGAATAGTGTAGCTTTCTCTCATTGAAAGATTTTTGAAATCGAATGAATAGTTTTGGATATTACCTCCAATTTCCAAACTCAAAATCATTATATTTATTTTTTAATATTATTGTAGATACTCAATTTATGACAAGGCAACACCTAGGAATCATTTGTAAAGAAAGCTTTTAAAATTCGAACGGTCAAATAAAAAGTTAGGTCAATGGCCGAATCAAAAGAAATACCTAATTATGTTTCATTTTTAACCTTACCTATGAATAACAGGTCCTTCTGTGAAAGCGTATATTTCATCCCCAAAGGGATATAATGATATCATAGCGTTATCTGACATCGACTCTCCGGGCTTGAACAGAGCTGCAACTCTGGAATGAAATAGGAATATTATCAGCATCTATATATAGGGAAAGACAAAAAAATTATGTACTATTTTCCATTGACGAGCTATAGTGTCATCAATATAATTAAAAATAATCCAAATTAATGTTTAATAATTTGGTTGAATTTCGACCAAGGGCTCGATTCTGTAAGGAAAATGACACTAACTCGAGGATGTTTCGTCGCGGCCTCCGTGCTCCGTCTCTTTCGGTAACTACGCTAATACTACTAATCACGTGAGAGGTAATCTCTCCGAGGCCTCCGTGAAGGGTCCCGTCGACGAAGTATATACTAGCTGAATAAGGGGCCAGTAGGCGAACACTAGTCACTAAATACGTTCCCCCTGCGAGATTAATTTGAAACTAATTCAGTGGCGGTGTTTAATAAACTGTTTGCGGCCAAAATGAAAAAAAAAACAAAAAAACACGCTTTCTATAGAAAACCAAACTAAAAAACAGAAAATAAATTTTAATAACTTTTTTTTAATAATAAAGCGTGTTTTTTTATTTTTTTTAACTATTATTTATTTTTCATTTTTTTATTACATTTTTTTGAGTGCCCGAAAGAGTAAGTCTGAAACTGCACGCATGCGTAGTTCGCGCACTAGCTCTATCTCTCTTACTCGCATGCAAAGGATGCGGAAAGAAATTAATTAATCCTGGCGAATCTAATAAGGATAATCGGATGCTTTGATCGGATTATTGCATTGTCATCGGTCTTTGACAGGTGTGCAAAGTTTGAATTAAAACTGATCGTTCAAAGTAGGACAAAATCGAGCTCAAAGGGATCGGGTACATACATACATACAGGTGAAGCTAATATAAAGCGTGTAATAAATGTTTATATTTTTGCTCGGGCTCGAATATACATTTTGGCCGTAACTAACTAATACTAATCATTGTAAAGTATGGATTGATATGATTTAACCACGCTCTCACGTCTCAATGGATTTAGCTAAACCTTGACATATTATAACTACTGTTGACCCGGAAAAAATATAAGATCTCACAGGATCGCACATAAAATTAGTACTACATAATGAGCATAATCCAAAAAAAATATCAGTCAGTTAAATACATCAACATACCTATCAAAAATAGTGTGGCAAGGGTCCGGAACGGCTTTGGTGCCGAACTCGGTGACCACGATGCGGTTCGCGGCGCGGTTCTTAGCGAGCGTGTTGGAGCGGAGGAAGCGGCACTGATACGTCACTCTGCCGTCGTCGATTGCAAACCTGACGAAAGAACATTTAATAATATATGTTGATAGATAGAAAACAACTGACTGTTACAACACAAGTGCGGAAAACGATACCTAAGATCAGAAACATGCAAACGGAGCTAAGGGAGTAACATATAGCCTGAGATATGGTAACGTTCTTAGTTACAAACCGCAAGGATATACCGCAGAAATATTACAGCTAGTATATTGTGACTTCTAATGTACCTACTCTGGAGGAAATTTGAAATGTTTTAACCACAGATAGTGAGATAGTTGGGATTTTTTTAATACCTGTGCAGTAGAGCAGAGCTGTCGAAGAGATGATCGAATCTCATGTCTCCAACTTTGAGAGAGCCTGGTCCGTTGCGGAGCAGAGTGCCTTGGAGCCATGTTGGCATTTCTCCTAAAAATTGTATCATTAAATGAATTACAATATTAAATATTGCAGGTATCCATTTTTTATTACCCTTTGTGGCAGGATGGGTCATATAAATTACTTCGGCGACATCATAAACAATCTTTCAGTTAAAAAGTTTTTAGACTGACTGGTATGTGAACTTTTAAAAAACTCTTCTAAAATTTAATATTATCATCATCATCATCATCATATCAGCCCAGGGATGTCCACTGCTAAACATAGGCCTTCCCACGTACAGGAAAACGCCGAGTGGGACGACCTCCCACCAGGTGGACCGACGACCTAGTCGCTTTAAAGCCACTGGATGCACGCGGCTCAAAACCGTTCGAGATGGAAATCCAAGGGGAGGCCTATGTTTAATATTACATTATTTAATATTTTTTTAAAACTGTGAAGTGAATAAGCTTCATGCATAATAATTCTGTGTTTTAGTTTTTAAATTTATTAACATACATAGTCTAGATTATAAAACTATTACCTGTTACATTTCCCTCCAACGGTTTAGTGACCTCCTCGTCGCAAGACCTCAGCCATACACTCGAATCACAGTTAGGGTATAACTTCTGCTCATATTCAGCCATTTTGATTGTAACTGAAATACAATACCCACTTTTGTATAAAATTTGTTTACTTACAATATAAATGGGCTATATCTGACCAATTTATTAAAATCGGCTTGACGTTCTACTGTACACCAACTAACATTACATTTCTTGCCTGAAATCCATTACGTATGCCTATTTAGCATAGGATTATCCTGTTGGCTAAACTACTTTGATAGTTGGGGTTTTATCATGACGTACTTATTCAATGTGAATAAGTACGTCATGATGACTGAATGCTGAACATTTCCCTGTTTAATAACAGCTATTTCTTTACCTATGAAGTTACCGTCTAAAAGTACTGTTCAATTTGACGGGCTATTTAGCTTGGTGGTTACAGACACTGATTCCCACGTTTGTGTGCATGAACATGTCTGTTTGTTCTGTCTGGATGTAAATATCTATATAAGTATGTATTTGAAAGTAGTATATGTAATGTATCAGTTGTCTGGTTTCCATAGTACAAGCTCTGCTTAGTTTGGGATCTGATGGCCGTGTGTTAAGAATGTCCCAGGATATTTAATTATTATTATTATTAAATGTAATTTAGCTATGGTTAGCTGGGGATTCGAAATGAACTTTTTGTTCTAAAGGGAATTTCGTAAGGAAAGACCTAAAAGAACATTGAGATAAGAATACTTCATATGAAGAATATTTTCATTTAAAATAATATTGTAATGAATGTCATAACAAAACTAACTACCTCGTACGTCAAAAATGTTAAAACCAAATTATATTCTTTGCCAAAACAATTTTTTTCCCATTATAACAATAAGAACTCGCAAACTCGATATGTGAATAACATTTGATTTAATTCTAGATTTTTTTATTTTATTTTATTTATTTATTTTAGGGAAATTATCGACTACAATACATGTTACAATAGTTAACAGAGTTAATAGCAAAAGAGTCAATTACAAATTTCAACTTATAGAAACAATTTAAACTTGTAGTAAGCAAGTACGAGAAAAGAAAAAAAGAATTGTTAGTAAACAAAGAGGAAGTACTTAACATTATTTTCGCACACCAGTATTACACAACTTTATGCATCTATCATCATTACATCTAGTTGTATAATACTAATGATAAATAATTCTAAACCGGGAATAATAATAAATCATGATCACAAAAGAAAGTGGGAAACACTGTAATTAAAAGAAAATAACAGCGAGTAGGTACTGTAAATCTGCAAGTGTAGACGTGTGAAAAAGTAAATATTGTTTATATTGAGCAAATTATTCGGGACTGTGAAGCGCAAGTTATTATGAGGTAGTATTATCTATTGTTCTTAAAGGTAGGCAGGTATTTATCAAAGAAGCTTTTGGCAAGTATCATTAGCAATAGCCAATTATAGAAAGTAATTATATTTGTTTTGTAATATTTACTTTTCTACTACTAGCTACTCCTATTCCTACTACTACAAGCTGTCCCTTGCGGTTTTACCCGCCTTCCCGAGGTAGGTAACTTTATCCCGGTACAAAAAGTAACCTATGTGTTATTCCAGGGCATTTTCTATATATGTGCCAAGATTCATCTAAATCCGTTTGGTAGTTTTTGCGTGAAAGAGTAACAAACACCCATACATACATACTTTCGCATTTATAATAATACGATATACGTCGAATAATAAATAATATAAATAAATAAATATCCCGGGACGTTCTTTACACACCATCTATTTATTTTTAAATATGATCTAACATATGTATTTTGTAGTTTTTTTTTTCTAGTGATAGTGATGCTCTTTATTCCATTTTAGTTTTATGTATAAAATAAATTTTATTAACTTAGTTAAGTTAAAAACATTTACGTGTAAAATGTGGTCAACGCTGCACACATCTGTCACTGGTGTACATATCAGATTGTAAAACTTAAATTTTATTTTGTAAGTGTTTAATATATTACACTGTTGATGTGTCTTATGCAATAAATAAATAAATAAATACTATTAATCCGATGAAACTTGATTGAATCATTCTACAAAGCCGGCAATGGTGTAAATCAATAAAGATTATTAAAAAAAACAACTCGTGCCGAGAACAGCAAATTTCTAATAAAATCAAAATTATTCACTGTTTTTAATATTGTATACTAGCTGTCCCCCGCGGTTTTACCCGCGTTCCCGTGAGATGTCACATGTATTATAAATAAAAACCTTCCTCTTCAATCACTCTATCTATTAAAAAAAACCGCATCTAAATCCGTTGCGTAGTTTTAAAGATTTAAGCATACATAGGTAGATAGATATAGGGACAGAGAAAATGACTTTGTTTTATACTATGTAGTGATGTAGACTTTTTGTAGGTGATTGCTAAATAATAATTTATACATGACGTCACCAAAGCGCATATTTCGGTAACTGGGTATAATTTTTACTCATATCTAGATTTTGGTCCCCGATTTTGTTTGCTTAGGAGAAAGGGTGTTATAAAACACCTAACGATTCAATTAGTCTATATATATATAAACAATATAATTTACTTTTAATTTTATTAACATTAGTCCTGCAAAACCAGCTACTACCATCTTCTCCAGCTCTATTAAAACTTTGCGTTTCAGTTGTTTCATTCACAGTTTTCTTTTTATTGGACCACAAAATACGAACTTCACAAGCTAACTTACATTTGTAATGGATTTCAAGTAACTATTATATAATATTTGATTACATTCCTTTCAGATATAGAAAACTCATGAATAATTTTCTAACAGCACTTACCTTTAAATACTTTCGGTAAAAAAATCAACACATACTTTTCTTCCTTCAATATTGCACGTTCACTGTTCTTGGCAAACTTTTTAAATATTTCATTCACTGTACTTCTTCAGTTTTTGTAAAATAATATACTTCAGCAAACAATACACTTCTGTCTGGGAGAGCGAAGTGAACTGAAGTGATATAGACTGGGGAGGGTGTCTGGGGATGTTCCCCTCCCACCGTCCTGCGAACGTGACCTTAACCGCTGTTGTATTAGGGTTCGACCACATTACGTCGAACCAGCGGGCGCATATTTTGCCAATACTCATAAAGCGTGTTACGTCGCCGCGTCGAACGTTCGCACCCGTTGCCAATCCTCAGAAAACGTGCTACAAAACTCTTTAGAAATCCGACCCGGTTGTAACTTCAGTAGCTCAGACCTTCATAAGTGACTTTTTAGAGCCTAAACTGAATAAAAGGCCTTTAATACTGTCGCTTTTTTTGTATATATTTTTCCGAAAAGTAATGACACTACTACTCGCCACTATGATGACACTAAGAGCAAGTTATTAAAACAATAATTTGAGCACTTTAACTTTAATAAGCGTTGCTCTCTGTACTATACTTGAATACTTGTTTATAAAACCCTGAATTTACTAAATGAATTCTATGTTGTAAACATAGAATTGGCATCAATGTTAATGTCCAAATTTACGTTTTTAAAGGAGCACCATATTTATTTGGTGTACGAGAATGTCATTTATTAATGGCATTTATGCTTCAGGTCCTACTTGACTGTACGATAAATAATTATTGACATGCCAGTTAGGTAGTAGATAGACATTAGTAGTTAGAGACCACTACCAGGACGCAGGTCGTGGGATTGATTCCCACCCAGGCCAAAACATGTCTGTTGCTTCTATGTCTGGGTGGAAATATCAATACAAATATTGCACCCTCAGAACGATAGGGGCTTAACTCAAAAAAACACTTTTTGCACATCTCTGATTGGGTCACTATCACACTGAGCGAGGTGGGTCCCGATGTTAAAGAGGCTGAAGTATCGGTATGCTTATTCTATCATTAAATTGACCATGCCTTACTATTCATCGGATAGAGCGTATTGTGTTTAGTCTCTCTGTGATCGTAACTCCGATTCGCAAAATTTTGAGTTAAGACCTTATCGTACTGAGGGTGCGATATGTATTTGGAAAAAATAGTATCACATATCGTATATCAGTTATCTGGTGTCTCAAATACAAGCTCTGCTTACTTGAGGATCTAATGGTCATATGTAAGAAGTCCCAGGATATTAATTTAATCGCTCGAACGTTATTCTCGGCCCGCATCAACGTAATGTGTGCAATGCTTTATTCTACACGAGGGACGAAACAAAATAAATAAAAAACGTATAACAAGTGTAAGTATCATAAGGCAAATCATCTCTACGTAATCATGAATGAAATTTACCGTTTTGTTGACTGATTTAAATTGATGCGTAAGAGATAAAATGTTAAATCCGTTAAACAGCGTACGATGGCAAAATTACGATGAAATATGCGAACAAATCGAATGCGACAAAACGGTAGTGTTATTTGTGAAACAAATATATCTGCCGTAAACTGTAATGCAGTTTGGCAGTAAAACTGTATATTCATTTGACTTATAAATATATGTTGACTTCAATTTCATAGCAGCGAGTGTTGTAGAATTATTTACTGTTTTTTGTGGGATGAAAAAGAGCGAATTTATATTGCCAATAGTGATCCGGGTTAGAATAAACAGGATTTTTTTATTAACAGGACACTGTTACCCATTGGTCTAAATTTGACCGATAAATATATCCATTTACATGTTAAAAATAATTACAGATTCCATTTTTAATTACCTAATATTTATTTTTACAAAAGCTAGTCTATATTATTGTTAAAAAAACGATTATGAAATAGAAAAGAAAATGGCATTTCAAAATTTTTTGTAGACTTTTTATTAGTAAGCGCTTCCTAAGACAAATTATTGCAATTTAATGCATCAGTCAAAATAAGTCGCAATATGTATTGATTAGACAAGGCACAATTAAGGATCTTCCAATTGCTATTCATTAGTATGCATTTTAATGACAATTGATTTGTATTATGGATACATATTTATTATAAACTAACTTCCCTCTGCGGTTTTACCCGCGTTCCCAATGGGTCTAATGTTTACTGAGATTATAACATATGCCTATGTTACTTCTGGATAAAGCAGCATTCGAAAAGTGAAAGAATGATTAAAATCGGTCCAGTAGTTCATGAGTACTTAAACATTCATTACAAACTAAAATACAATTTTTTTATCTCTAATAATTGTATAGACTAGCACACAACTGATAATTTGATTTAAGACAAAGAAGGTTTACTTACAATTATTTTAATAATTCCAATAATATGACACTAAAATATAATTTTAACGTAACGAAAAAAAATGTTACTGTGGAAGATAAAGATAAAGGTGACACTGTAATGGACGTCGATGTAATAGGTTCAATTAAAGGAATGGACTTAATTAGGTGTAGTGGTAAAAACCAGTACGTCGGTTGCCCATAAATTTTCCAATAATGAGGAAAATACCGTTTACTACATGTACCTGAGTCTTCCTAATGCAGTAAACTGCACAACTGCATTCTATTGGCTTCCGTAATCTAATAGTGAAGAACGTAAATAAATAAACATACCATTGTACATACATATTATTTTAAAAAATATACCGCAGTAGATCCCAAGCAAGTAAAACTTAGAGTTAAAGAAATTGTGTAAGTTTAAATAATATATAAAATAGAAGAAATATACGAAATTAAAATTTGGAAAAATAATGCTTTAAAATCCATCAATATGCATAGAAACAAAAACAGGCCACAACTTATATCCCTGTGGAACTCCAGATTTTTTATTACAACTTTATTTGACACGTAACCTTACACATAAACTTAATAAGGACACAAACATGGCGTAGCCAGAAAGTAGATGGAAAATTCTGGCAATGATTGGAGTTAAGTGGCCGATCCTGACATTGATACCACGTGTTTTGAGGGCAGAGGATTATGTTTCCAACTTAAGGCAAAAGCAGAAGATGCTTTTATAATTACTTTAATATGTACAACAGCTACCACTCCAAATCTCTAAGGCCGAAGTTGAAAGTCCAGAATTAAAGTTATCGCGATGACTTCGTGCCCTTGCACCAAGTGTTTAACAGTAGCATTGCCAAAATGGGTTAGCGGCCAGCCGTAAACTGCCATATCTAGATTAAGCTATTTTCAACTATTGAGTACAGGCAGAAGGCTGAATAGGAAAATATACCTCCCATAAACCTTAAGTGAAAACGACCATGACTTTGATCAATGGAATCACATCGCGTAACATAATATCAGTCAAAGTCACTAGAAATATTATGATATCATCTGTCCTTATCTAAGTTCCGCACTCGATAAAACAATGGTTTATCGGTCGTCAAACAAATCGATAAGTGTAAGAATTTGTAGTTTATGATTACTATAAACTCATTGATACAATTCAATGTAGTTATCCTATTTAATGTAATTTAATTTCTAGTTTAATTAATATATTGTTATTACTTTGAAGTGTAGTTTAAGCTCAGTCAATGTTATGTACATCTGTAAGAGACGTACATACCAGAAACTTCCTAATAATTTTAAAAGTGTGTATACTTTATATACGAGTATATCTTGTAGATGTTCCTTTATCAATAAATACATTTCTAAACTATGTCTCGGAGACAGCAAAGTGATTCGTCTATAACTTAGACCATAGACACAATGTCACGCGGAGGGATAATCCTCTTGGGAGGGAGGGACCTCCGTCGAATGACCTTCACTGAAGCAAGGCCTTGTAACAAGTTCAATACCAGCTACCGGCGTATAACCCATGGGAAATATAGTATTTTTGATTGATTTTAGCTTTGCACAGTATTTATACATAAATAAGCAAAGGTATTTCTCTTCTGTTAGTGAAATTATCATTTTATTTTAATGTTTAGCAGCTATTGACGAGCTTTAGGGTTTTCAATAAACAAAAACTGGAAACAGTACATTATTTTTTTTGCAAGGAAATTTACATGAGGTACAAATTGAAATTTCAAATTTTCAATAATGATTAAGGTCCAATTTTCAGGAATTATATATTAATGTTTAATGTAAATGTACTTGACATGTCATTGAAACATATAATTTTTAAGAGGTTATCTATATTTTTTTGTATTATTAGTCTTTATATGGATATAATATAAAAATACAAATGATCATAATGTTATTTAAAATTCATCACTTCTATGATTCATTTTGGTCAAGTTAAAGTAGGTAATATTACTTGATTTTCTTTTTGATAAGTAAGAATGCAGTGCTTAATTATGTGAAAGTGCATTGTTAGTACATCGGGGCCAAGCTCTTTGCGTTAAAAGGCAGCAGTCCTTGTTTGATACGATTGTTCTCCAATGCCTTGCCAAAAAAAACCTAGATAAATTAAAAAAAGACACGTGTGGTTCAAAAGTGGTGGGAAAGCGTGCTCCATCTTCACTTACCATCAGGTGAAGTTGAGGTCAATCGCAATCCCATAAACAAATAAAATACAACAATGAGAGTAAATAACTTACACGCTAAAATTAAAAACAACCCATAAACATGGTGTTAATCGTTGCGTACAATCTACGATTAATCTTAACGACTCGTTGCAGTACATTGTGATACTTATTTCACCCTTGGGTGGTAAATAATACGTCGTAGCGATCTTCAACTGTGCGGACGTTTGACGTTTGTAAGAAACGACGACTTTAAAAAAAATTGTGTCAAAAAAATTAAAGAGAATTTAATATAAAATAATAAGTTGTAGATACTTTTTTTTTTACAAGTTTCAGGTTCCCGAAAAAAAAAAGTTTAGTTATAACTATAATATTTTAACTATATCACTTGGGAATAATGTAGCTTTCTATCAATGAAGCTACAACCGGTTCGGAAGTCAGCCTTCAACTGAGAAGAACCGGCAAGAAACTCAGCAAGGTTACATTCTTTTTTATTTGTTATATAAATTTTTATCTATTCTGACTTTTTGGCTATTTTATAATTTCAATTTTACATAATTTTATATTTAACAATTACAAAATACTTATTATAGGTAACATTAAAAAACAAAACAAAAAAAAAATGACAAGACTACAAAATAGAAAATAACAATAGTTAGGTACTTACAACTTAAAAAAGAGATTTAGAGGTGCACTGTGCAGAGAGCAGCTATTTCCATACATTTTTATCTTCAATATAATGAACTACCTTGTAATACGCTTTCTCTTTCAAAACTTTCCTAATATAATTTTTAAATTTATGATCAGACATTTTGGTTACTGACAGCGGTATCTTATTATAAAATCAAACACAATTACCAAGAAATTACTTGTTTACTTTAGTTAGTCTAAAGTATGGAACAATAATACTTATATAAAAACAAAACATAAGACATATGCAACTATCAGATGTTTTTTGTTGTTTGGAAAACCAACAGTACAAATACTTTAACATATTTTTTAAATTCATTGTTTAGCTTTTTTATTATATTTTCTTCTATCACACGTCGCTTAATTCTCATAACAATACATTTAAGTTTTTAATTGCTTGGGAATTGTGACGCACGAGGATTTCGTGTAGCAACACGTGGGGAAAAACGTGATATTTCAACCTCAATCTGGTGGAAAACAAATGACGAAACAATTCGCAAACATTTCGCAAATTACCACGTTGGAGACCCTCAAAATAGAATTAATGGAAGGGACAGTAATTTTTAATTTCCTTAAAGGATTAATTTATGAAAGAAAATGTGTACTAACGCGGCATTTCAATAATCATTAGAGACCAGGATTAAACGCCCGGTAAAACAATAAATAAGTAAAAAATGTATTTTATTGTGAAAAAAAAAGCGTGGTGTCAATAGTTATAAATATTTTATTGACAGATATGAGTAAACCACCCCACACTTTTTTTGCAATATTTTTTTTTCTTATTTACACTATTCTTAATTTAAATTTATTAAAATTTATTTTCTTTATAGAGTTGGATTTTCTATAAAAGCGTGTTTTTTAAATTTTTTTATCTGCTAGATTTTTGGTACATAGTATAGTTTTAGGGAAACTAGAATTTTACGTAATAAATTTAGTTTGTTTTGGAATGTGTAATGGATAAGATAATGTTTGGATACCTGACCAAAACAACGTATCAAGCATGCAATTCCTAAATACTTGTGAAGGCTTATTTGCATACAAATAGATTTCATTTCTTTATTAAAAGTAGCGCCTTTTTTACGAGTCCCTATTCTGTTCATTAAAATTCAAATTAGATGCTTTAATCTATGCAAATAACTATGTATTCATTTGATGTATGTAATGTAACATAAATAAATGCTGAATTCGGATCGCTTTGTGGAATGGCAATGTTCCATGTTACCTTGTTTCACTTTAACTTTTTATTTTAAGTAATTTTTTTTTGTTTATATTTAATATCTTGCCATCTAATATATTTGCCATAAATCAATGTATTTTCTTTCCTTCTTTCAAATAAATACAAATGTATATGTATAATGTGTTTATTTTCAAAAAATTCTCATTATCACTTCCAGTGTAAATTTATCATTTAGGAAGCCATTGCAAGGAGTGTCAGCCAATCACGTGAAAAACAGAATGCAAAAGCTACATTAAGCTAAGCTTAGTTGTCTCGTGTTAGTCAACGGTTTGATGTAGCGTTTGTGTTCACGTGAACTAAAAACGTGGGAAAGGCATGTTATCGAGTTCATTACCTACTAGACGGTCGTACTAAGACGCAAATTAAATACAATGATCGATTATATAGCCGTCCCATTCTTTAGCTATTCAATAAAAAAGATGGAGCTATTTAAATTAGTCATTTAATTGAAACTTTTTTAGAGGTTTTCTCACTCATAATGGGATTTTTATATTTTTTGTATTTTTTTCCAGTCCGTTATCAAAACAATATATAATATGTCTGATTGTTATGTAGATATAAATATTAAAAGAAATAATTGCATAAAATTGTTGGCCGATTTAAAATGAATTTTATTAGATAACTCTCGTTATAAGGAGTACATATAATAAAACAAAAATTTCAGATATTTGAAATTACATTTTGTATTAAATTTATAAGGTGTACATATTTTTGCATTTAGTTTATTTGCCGGGTTTTTCGTCACGGCATGGCTTACATGTTCTGCATGGCTCCCAGGGTTTACAGCAGCATGGGAACTTGCATGGATGCAGGGTGTACTCCTCACCACGTGCGTAGCAACGGCCTAGGTTCAACATATCTTCTAAATCACACCTAAAGGGAACCACACGAAAATAATAGGTTTATTTCTTAACATTGGCCTTCATATGGGGGCATCCATTAATTACGTGAGGTGATTTTTGTAATTTTTCGACCCCCCCACTCCCCTAGGTGAGATGTCGTGAGATTTTGCTCGGCCCATTCTCCCCGCCCCTAATCTCACGTGAGATTTGCTACTGTTACTTTATAGTATTCGCAAACTTGAATTCAACCAAATTTTTAGGATTTTTTTTATTAAATATAACCCTTTCCTTATCCTGCAATTTTACATTACTTACATTGTTTATTAGCAATAAACAAATTACGTGATATTTGCCGAGGACCCCCCTCCCGCCCACGTGAGATTCGGTGAGATTCAGCTCGACCCCCTCCCCCCCATAAATGCCTCACGTAATTAATGGACGCCCCCTATCCATATTTATTAGTAGCAACTCGCCCCGGCTTCGCCTGAGTGGATAATATACATAAACCTTCCAGAAGAAATACTCTAAACGATGCTGAAGCCCACATTTAAATTTATTGAGTAGTTTATAATATATAAAGCAGACAACCATACAGACAGATTTTTTTATAATATGTACTTGAGTAATATTCATTTTGGAGCTCATGTTTATTTTCATGCTTCTTTTTATATAGAAATCAATACTCAACCAATTTTGATAAAAAATTATATCTAGCACGTAAAATTGTCGAGTTCAGTTGCATCATCTAAATTATATTTTTCATTTTCTAGTCTTTTTTCACCTTCGGCCTCATCATCACATCCCATGGAGATTGTGATCAAATGCGTCTGTACTTACTACTAAAAACTTTTTGAATAACGTACTTGCTCGCTTCCAACAAAGCTGTCTCAGCTTCGTTCAGGTTGGGTACGGCGTACTCGATGATACCGCCTTTCCCGACAGTGACTGGCGTGGCACAGATCGGCATCTTGTAAGATTTCTCAGGGTTTGCCTGCTCCACTAGCGCACTGTCAACGAATGTTGGCTTCTCGAACAGACCTGGATTTATGCCATGATTTGACGAGGAGTTCTCTGCAGCTAAACCTAAATTTATCTTTTGACCAAAAAATGCGATAGTGAGATTGGATTTGATTAGATCGAGTAACGAAGATACACTATATTTTTGATGTAGCTGGAACCAATTCGAACATTGTAAAGCAATCCTAATGCTATCGGTAAACAGATTTTTTTCTTCTAGCTCTATCCTGGATTCAGAATCAATTAATAAAACAATTTTCAGAATCAGATCGGAACCTGGTCAAAATAATCCCAGAGATTATTACACACAAGCAAAGAAGTTTTAATTCTATTATAAATGTACCTAAGTGTATATTTGTCTAAACATTGTTCATGTAAAAGTAATAGTTACTTCTTTACCTTGCATTATATTGAGAACAAATCGAGCCGTGGAGAACCCTATGGACAGGTGTCCCTGATCATTGTTACACTTTACTTTGCAGATGATTTCATCAGCCTCCCGCACCAACCGTGTTAGACAGTCCACTTGCGTCTGTCATCATACAAATATAAAAGCTAAATGATAATGAAGTTTCAAACATAAATAATATCATTGATTAATGTTCAGGCAGTCCCGTTTTCAGAAGGTACCCTTATGATTTACGACTTCATGCAAACAATTGTATCTTAGACGTAATGGATCAATTCAGATGTTGATTTTTTTCAGCCCTGTTCTAAATAATTTGGAATTGGCACAATATATATACGAGTACTTGGTGCTAGCTTATTAAGCGGAGAAAGTTTAAGCAACAATTTTGCTTATAACTTGGTGTAAGGTGTGAAGTGGTGGCATTGGTCGATCTCACCAATTTTATTAGCATCAAACAAAACCCAACAGTTTTTAAACAGAGGTTAAAATTCGCAAGGACAATCTTAACGCCAACTGCGCCGAACATTTTCTTTCACTACTGCTTTAAAATTCGTGATTGTCATGTTTTGTGAACCAATATGGTATGTTCTTTTTTAATCTATTTTGCGCTCAGACGGAACAAAGGGATCTAAGGGCCCTCAACCGAGGTTTAAATTTAAAATCATCACTCCTACTACTCCCAGGTGGATTGCGTTGTAGGAGTGGGAACAATTTACGTATGATCAGGTTCGAAGGGACTCTTGGTAAAGGAGCATCTCCCCCTCCCATTTATCTGCTCCTGATTGACTTACTTGCGGGAAATTCTTAACTTTGGCAGCGGAGAAGACAGGTACGCGGGTACACCGTCCAGTGCCGCACACGACAGGCGTGCTGGAGCCGCTAGGGTCCGCCCCGGTGATGGCGCAGAACAGCTGGTGGGCGCGCATCGTGTTGATCGAGTTCACACCAAGCACGCGTCGCTTGTCATATACCCCGGCTACTTGCAGTGTCTGCGATATGCCAAGTAACCTTAAAGTGGTGGCTTTTGTATTTTGTTCTAGTGCCATGCAGTAAAGTACTGCATTGTTCTTTGGAAGCTGTTGCCAATTTTTGACGATGCTTCATGAGCGGACAAAGATTGTGATACATTTATTTTTCAGTAATCAGATGGTCGTGTGTGATGTATTTGTTCTTTGACTAACATCTATATGTAGCATTCTTGGTCTAGTATTCTTTATTTTGTGTAAAGATAGATTTTTTTTGTCATATATTAACTAACAGAATTAAATAAAATACTGGCCACCAGTAGCACAGAGTATCCTAGTTCGGGAGCCTGGAAACATTAAATAAAACCAAGCTCCATAATCCAACATCGATTAAGATTACTAATAGATCGCTGATTGGCATCTAGCATTGATTAGGTACTATCGATTGATGAGATATGGGTTACAGACCAGTTAACCTCGATCCTATCATACTCAACTACGACGTTCATTACTTGACCATTTGGTATTTTGATTGAATAGCATTTTGTGAGCTACTATACCTACTAAGATACCTAAGTACATAGCGTACGGACGGAGTGACTTGATAGATTTATAGTTTTCTCTTTGATCAAGGTGAATTAATTAAACCATAGCACGGTGGTAGGGTAGGCACCATGTATTATCCAGCTATCTGGTTACCACCCTCAAGTTGAGGATCTGTCACTACTGTAATCTGACGTATAGATGTCAGATTACATTATTTCTGTTTTGTGCGCTTACCATCATCAGCTACATCATCTCTACTACAAAATGAAGAATAAAATGAGCAACCCTAGTTTTGTCACGAATTATTTATCATATCAGCCATGTGATGTCCACTGCTGCACGTTCGCCATCTCAGATGTTTTCGAATAAAGTAAACAAAACTTCAACTAACATGCGTACAAAGCGTGAAATTGGCATCGACGGGCGGCGTTTGGATCGCAATGACAGCATACGGACAGAAATGTGCCGCAGCGATGCTGACAGTGCGCACATGCTGCATGTTCTGGAAGAAGATCTCTCGCTCCGGTGTGTTGCAGCATGGAGGTACCACGTAGCTGCCGCCGCAGATGAGGACTACATCTGCATGCTGATTTACAAGAGTTGCAGTCAGTGCTGGATAAAGTTAGCACGGGGCCTATAGCTTATTTGAAGACGAGTTCGTGCTACAGATTACTTGTGCTTAGGTATGGCTTGGGGACGTTTGGGATTTTGCCTATAAATTATAATAATTTTTTTATGTTGTTTATAAATCTGATTTAGAAACAGAAGTATTAGAACTGTGGGAAAGTGAAACAAAAAAATAAATTTAAAATCATATCAGAAAAAAAATGTATTCAGATCCGCATACATTTTTTTGCGCTGAGACGTGATATAGGCATGCCTACAAAGGCCCCGCTGAAGGCATCGTACGCCTGCGCCTTTGTACCGTGTATATATTTTTTTTTAATTTTGCGCAGTGTCTGGTGGCTGTGTTCAGAAACAAAGATTGGTTGCAAGTAGGTATTGTAAGTTCGAGTAAGACCTAAATACATAGATCATTAAATTACCCACGCTGGCCACGGAACCTGAATATCTAAGAGGTATTGTATCGGCTATTCAACATCATTCAGTTGTGGACACAAAATAAATTAACTTTTATTATTTTAGTATCTACTGAATCCTCCGTGAGTCCAGCTTACTTGACATGTTTAATTAAAAAGGATAACTTCTTGAACCTTACTTGAAGTGCAGGTTTCAGAAACACCCGACCCTGATACGCTTCAACGGATGTGCTGGTATCAATATGAGCTATATCATTGGCAACTCCCAAAACACCTCGAACCGGTTTGTCGTCATATAACGCCAGGGTTTTGATCACTTTCTGCTGCTTCAGAAACAAGCTCGCTATTCGACCCACATCACTGCCGGCGCCAACTACTGTGACCTAAAAATTTTAACAGAGAAATTGCGTAATTCTGTGAACAAAGTACATTTTTTGGTACTTAAGTCTTGAGAGCCTTGACAGAATTTATGTAATGACAGTATAGGACTGTACTGTGTGTTCAGATAGATGGTACACGAGGTTTTTCCCATAAATTTAATTAAAAACAATTTACTTATACTCCACAATATTTTGTTACTTGCTAGTGATTTAAACTGAAACAGTGCACTTTATATTTAATCAATTAATAAATAGAAAATAACTATTATATTTAACCCTAAATTTGCCAGGATATGATAGGCAGCTAATATATGCGATTGAAAAGCGTAGCACGCGAATCTTTATCATTAACATAAGTATGTGTCTCAGTTATTATATTTAAAATATGTAAAATACCTATTCACCCATAGCATTACATTCATTGTTTCAAAATATTCATTTTAGACAAATAAAACAACAATAATTAACGTATATTAGATGTAACGACTTCGTTTCGTGACTTTGTGTAACGTGACATTTTATTTAGTATTCTTACACATTTTTTGAAAGAGAATTTAAATAATTACCTACTTAAAATTCTGAAATTGTATCCATATTTGTATAAGAATATAACTTAAGGAAAATCTGAAAGGCATTTGAAACTAAGCAACTAATACATGTAAAGCCAGAAGTGATAAAACTCTACGTGCGAAATTTGTCCGGGGATGTAGCACCATACCCATTTCCGCAGTGAAGCAGTAGTGTACTTATATTACTGTGTTATTAAAAATTGTAAGGGAAATGGTGAAATTACAGGCATATGCGACTTAACTTCGCGTCTCCAAGTCAACAACGCATTGACAATGCACCTGGTGTTGTAAATGCCCATGGGTGGCCGTGACCACTTACCATCAGGAGGCCTTCTACCTGCTTGCCGGCCTACAATAAGATACTTTGAAATCAAAAATACCTTTTCAATAAATAATAATAATAAAAATCCTGGGACATTCTTTACACACGGCCATCTGATCCCAAACTAAGCAGAGCTTGTAATATGGAAACTAGATAACTGATATACTACATATATGGTACTACTTTTATTTTTCTAAATACATACATATATACATATTTACACCCAGACACAGAACAAACAGACATGTTCATGCAAATGTTTGTCCTGGGTGGGAATCGAACCCGCGACCTTCGACTTGGCAGTCAGGGTCGCTAACCACCAAGCCAATTGCCCTGTGGTTAATTATATTTTATATGAATATATGGACTGGTGGCGTGGTGATTCTGACAGCCACAGATCGTAGGTTCGATACCTACACACCCAAGATAAACATCTGTTTGTTCTGTATCAGCTGGTTACTATACAGCCTACACTAAAAATGTCTGGCTTTGTAGAAACTGTTTTTTATGTCAAACCTTCTGTATAGGAAACCTTGGAACAGGACAGAATTGCTCACAATCCCTTTCAATCTGGGCCAGCGCTTCTGACATCACGAAATTCTGATAGTTCGCTTTTTGGAAACTCTGGGGAGATTTTGCATTGAGCAACTTCTTGGTCAGTGTCCGAAACATTGTGGTTTTTGTTGTTCACTTACGCGACAAATACTGTGTCTGTTTGCTCACATATTAATATTGTATCGCAGTATTTTTTTGTATTGTTCGGAGTATTTTTTGGCAGTATTTATCTTACTGACATTTTATGTAAAAGATGGATAGATATTTGGTTGAAAGATGTTGCATAGATGACTTTACGACTGTCCGAGTGCTATTGTCAATATACTTATGGTTTTTAAACTGAGGCTAAAACGAAGTTCTATACAGTTTTACTAAAAAGGGTTTATTTTTCCGTTTCTTCTTAACAAAAGCATTGCTATTTTGCCTTCCGGAGGAAATATTAAGTAGTAGAGCTCTTAGAGCAGAGTTCATCCGGGGAAGTAGGTACTACCACCTTACCCATTTCCGCCGTGAAGCAGTAGTGCACCTGTATTACTGTTTTGGTTAAAAAGGAAAGGGAGCCGGTGAAATTACAGGCACATGAGACTTTAAAACTTCAGGGTTGACAACGCATTGGCGATGCCCTGGTGTTGCAAATTCTCATAGGCGGCGGTAGCCAACCACTTACCATCAGGTGAACCGTGTGCTTGTTTGTCGGCCCCTGTGGTATACAAATAAAATCTATAAGGTAAGGTGCAACCGTCCATATTTATATTTATTTAGCTGTGCTCCAAGGTTGACTCAGCGCATCTCATCACCCGCCCGAGCTTACTGTGTACACTTACTTGGTGTCCTTTGAACCCCTTTTATATTTGCTCGGCTCCTAAGGGTCGTACCGTGATGTTAAATAGCTTATGATCTTCCCCAAAGAGTTAAGCAATCAAGTGAAAACATATTATTTCAAATCCGATTGGTAGTTCCAAAGATTACGCGTGCGACAGACACGCAAACAGACGCAGCGGGTGGGCTTTGTTTTATAATATGTAGTGATATCAGTTGGTGGTATACGCAGGGTCTTTTTTTCCATTTGACAACCTGGATAAGTGCCCAGTGCCTCGTTGGACGACCAGAGGTAACAGAGAACGCATGAGACAGATCGTGTAGGCAGATCGGATCGGTGGGTCTCTAGGAGGTCTCATAGTATGGTCTTCGGGGCCCATTATTTAAATGCCCAGGGCCCCCAACATTATAAAGACGGCCCTGAGTATACGGTTTTCATAATACAATCTCTGCTAGTTTTTTCGTATATTTATTATTATTTACGGGCCAGTTGGCTTGAAGGTTAGAGACCCTGACTGCCAAACCGAAGGTCGCGGGTTCGATTCCCACTCAGGACAAACATTCGTGTGCATGAACATGTCTGTTTGTTGTGTCTTGGTGTTAATATCTATAAAGGTATGTATTTAAAAAAAAGTAGTATATCAGTTACCTGGTAGCCATACTACAAGCAGTACACTCTGCTTAACTTGGGATCAGGTAACCATGTGTGAAGAATGTCTTGGTCGACAAGACCATACGGCTTTAGGTACATGTGCAGTATTATGCTATAAACCATAAATAGATAAAGTCAATCTTACTATGTAAGCAAGTTAATATTTAGGGACTGGATTAGGAATAAAACAAAACATAGAACAGACATCAAATTTAATAGATATAAGTTTCACCTATATATTATGTTTAACATTCATATTGATTAATATTATATTGTCTACCCATATACAGGCATACTTGTTTATGTATAGATACAACACGGAGGAATTAAAAATGACTAGATCTATTAGAGAGTGGAAGCCGCCCTGGCAACATTGCATATTTATACTCGTATATCAACAACTTACTTAAAATAAATAAGTACAAGGCTGAAATATTTTAAATATATTGTAACACCCATGACAATTTAATATTATAATAAAAGCTGCGGAAATAATTATAAAACTCCTTGACGATTGGTCGTTGGCTCAACGTGGGGCTTACACAAGGTTTTCTTTTTAAACATATAATTTAGAGGTAGGTGAAAATCTTCAGTGTTATATTTAAATACCGACCAATCGATGACATCACTATGTACCTTCATTATATAATTCATGTAAAAAATATAATATACCATTCGACACGCGTACATATTCGTCCGTTTTTATTAAGGGCAGGTTCCCAACACAAGACCCGATGAAAAGGTCTGTTCACACAAAAAATATAACAAAACAGTTGTTATTCGGCGTAAAATAATAAGTTCGATCTCTATATAAGCCAATTACTAGAATAAAAAAAAAACAATAGATACCTTATGGCAAACACTATATTACTACCTATCAGTATTTATCTTAAAATAAATATTATAAAAAAAAATCTGGCACACAATTTATACAGCTTAAAATAAACAGATCTTTGCTAAGATTCAATAAGTGCAATCAAAATCTAGAATATAATTAAATCAACAAATAAAAATATTAACAACGTCAATCCATGTTACACAAACATTCCTTCAAATACATATATTTTTCTAAACATAATATATTATTTATTTTAAGCTCACATATATGGCAATACAGAGGTGTTAAATAAATCAAATGCCCTTAGAAATCATCTCAGTCGTAACTAGTTAAAAATACGTTCTAACTTTAGGATCAATTCGATCAAAAAATTTGTGATACAAATAAAGTTTCAATACCATTTTGAAGAAGTTCCAAAAACCAAAACGTTGAAAATGTATTGAATAAGTCGTTTAACACTTTTAAACAAATTATCACTAACATACGTTTATTGAAAAAATCCAATAGATGCAAATTTCAAAACAACTGCCCAATCAAGGAATAATGCTTACATTAATAAGCATTAGAAGATCACAAATAAGTAGACGTAGCGGCAAAAATATAGCTAAGCAATAGGAAAAGAACCCAATCGACCTTAAACCCTAATCAGATGTATTTACGAGTTATTTTACAACTCATACTCAGATCCAAAATAATCGATAGCATATAAAAAGCAGCTTGTTTTAGTAAAGTTAAATAGGCAACTTGGGAATCATCGCCGATACACAATATAATACATATTCGATAGAATTCAATTTTCAGATCTTTGATGAGAAACCAACAATATTATTTGATGTTTTAATTTATATTATAAAACAACAATCTGTAGAAACAAAACCGTGCTAATGCAATGTTGAAATATACAAGAATGCTTTTAAGAAGGAACGAAATCAATACATATATATTTTAAAGGCTAATTTCCACATAGTGTTTTATGAGCCATCAAAAGGCGGCTATCCTCTAGAGCCGGCAATACATGTTGGCCATAGAGCGCCAATGCTTGACTTCGCTCGTCGGCGCTCCGCTATGTACGAGTATATACGGTACGTTTGGTGTGCCTTTCCACCTTTCGGGATCGCTCGTCACGACTCGTGTCACTTCGGAATAATGTCGACTTTTACGCACAAATCAAAGGCCTACATTCGGCTGATTACGGCCAACATGTGAATAGCTCCTAGACTCGTGAACATTGGCAGATAGCATTGGTCTCTTTCGAACTTGACCAACGATCTTGAGTTGCCGGCTTAAGGTTATTACAGGGTCCCTAACACAGAATACCTACTGCAGCTTCGAATGTCGAACAGTTAAAACTACCTCTCGTATATTCACAACCCGTCGCATGCGACGCTTAATAAGTAGATCATAAGAAATGTGACGATCATTTTGATTGGGCCCCGCTTGACAATGTTAATATGAAAATTATTTTTTTGTGATAACCATGTGTTTGAGGTGTTTATTATTGACAGTATAAAGTTGATAAATTATAAACAACTACAAATTAGGATACAATTACTAATATATGTTTATTTATAACATGGGTGAGCTTCAGTTTGGCTACCATCTGACTTTGGTATGTCATCATGTAGCTGAAGGTGGCAAGCACAAAGACTAGAAGGAAAGTGGATATCACATGCAGCTGTCGGAACACAATTCTTTGTGTCATTGACGAAAAATGTAAACAAGACAACTACTACAGGTACTATTTTGTAGTTTTGTTATTTCTTTTTTTGTTTTTAAATGTTACCAATATTTAGTATTTTGTAATAGTTAAATATAAAAATATATAAAATTGATATTATAAAATAACCAAAAAGTCAGAATAGATAAAATTTATATAAACAATTATTTAAATAAGAAAACAACGTAACCGTGCTGAGTTTCATGCCGGTTCTTCTCAGTTGAAGGCTGACTTCCGAACCGGTAGTAGATTCAGTAACATTAAATTTAACCTTGAGTGCCTTCCGAATATAAACTGAATAAATGGTTTGAATTTAAAAAAAATTGTGACATGACCATGACAAGCGGGGCCAAACCTACGTTAGCTTAGAAACTAGGTAGGTATATTTATGACATTTTAGACCAGTTAGCAACACATGCTACCAATTCTAATATACATATATATATATTCAATTGATAGCTGTGTTGCTACATGTACGCAGGATAACATGATATATAAGTACATATACGAATATAGTATATAAAATAGTAGACTTTGAAATGTAACACCGACACCATAAAACTTAAAGAGTAAGAAAATATTGGTGTTATTACAAATATTATAGAAATATATCATTTCATCTTAAATCTGATTGAAAGTTTACGGTAATAATTGAGCGTTACTAAAAAGCTGTAAATACAAAGCGTTACAGAACAATATAAACACTTCTAAAACTTTCCAGTGTATATGTATCCAAAATTATAATGATAACGGTCAAAGAAAAGCTTTACAAATAGGAAGGCTCAACGAGAGTAGATACGGTAAAATATATGAGCAATTTGTACACAATTTTAATAAAAAAATATATGGAAGTAGGTATTATTAATATGTGACGTAATTTTGTGACATTAAATTAAATAAATTAGGATATTCAGTAAGAAATATTTAGCCAATCGACCATAAATAAATTAAATAGAAAAATATTGCATTAAGGACTTTGTTATTTCACACGACAAAAGAAGTATGCTTATACAAGTTAACTTATCAACTATTTAGATACCTAACATTCCAGAATGGCTAATACTTTTATCTAATAACAGACTAAACGGGCTAGATACACACAAAATTCGACCTACAACCGCATGGCGTAAGAGCTATTTTCGAATATCTTGGCATATGTATCATACTTTGACGAAAGTTACTCGGCAATAATAACATTATCGAAGCTGCAGTCGGATATGAAACTACAACGAAGTAACTAACCTTATAAACTAGTTGGCAGAATCACACGAACTCTCAATATGTAATAGTTATTATTTGGGTATAAATAGCCGAACATAGATACCACAGCAATAGACAATATAGTATAGATAATATAGATAATATATATAATATATAAATACAATTTTCAGATACATAACAATTTAAATGCCAAAAACCTATCCAAAGGTAGACGATACGTTAATAATTATAGGTATTGCTTATACTACGCAGAGAAGCACTATAAACATGATTTTTTTAATCCCAATGCATGTTATATAAAAAATATTGGGGCAATTTTGGGGCATAGTCGCCAAATGAATTTTCAAAATCACGCTGCAATTAAATTTTTAAATAAAACACTTTTATGATAATCAATATCTAATTTCCTTAGGCCTTATTATGTTTTTACCCAAACAATGTACGAATATATATATATATATATATATATATATATATATTAAATATATATATTAATAATTATATAAAATACTTATAGGAAGAATGTAGAAATGCTGTGGTTTTAATTTAAGTCGTAATTACTTAAGGACAATTTATTTAATTACACAAGGCAAGAACAAGTCGTGTTTACGTAAACATCCGTATAACTACTCCTATAACATGGATTATTTTATATATTATTTTCTACCTAACACCTATACATGAGTTACGAAAAATTAAACACATCGTACGCAGAAACATTACTACATTACCATGGAAACATAAGAACCATCGTAGACAATATATATTGACAGACTGAAGATTGAAGAATGAAAAAAAATTACTCTAAAAACTTGCCGTGAAATTTTGAATTCAAAATGTTACATTAGATCAATCATAAACTGAAGTCATAATCAAGCGAATCAGAGAAATTCAATGTGGTATTTAAATAAATATGTTTATTTTGTTTGAATTCCTTATATGGTCAAGAGGCCTGACACAACCTGATTACAAAAATATCATGGATTTAGTAAGTTTCAAATAATAACCATGTAATTTATCTAGTACACAAGTGGATCTTTCTAGATTCTCTGAAAACCAACAGGGTTTTACATCAGTAACTTTGAAACTAACTTGGGTTCGCAAGACCTACTTTTCTGCACATATATAATTGAAGCGATTTATTCAGCGAAATCTTCACTTTTACGTTGTAAGCTCGATAGGTTGTGTCAGTCATAGCTATGGAAGTCCTAGTCGCGACTATGGGGGCTTTATCAAGAACTTTTCTATCCAGTTGGCGGAGATATAACAACTGCAATGCAACTTCGTTATCGTGCCTGTGTATGACATATGAAACGCAACTAGCTAAATTGACTGTTCAATACAATAATATTTTGTTATGTGCTAATAAAAAGGCCCCAGTACTTTTCAACGGTGTGGGCATTAGCAAAGTTTATACCAAATAACCATTAGTAACCAGTAGTACCAATTAATTGGTAAGAGGAATTGTTAGTTCCAAAACACGCCTGTCCATCGAGCTTATTCCAATTATTCATCACAAGGTTTCTGGTAAAAGCCTATCGTATCTAACGTTATAGCTAAAACACACATTTACATATCAAATTGTAGACTATTTAATGTTGTTTAATAAACACACTTTAGTAGATAGATCGATAAATATAGGCAAGGGATAGATAGTATGAGGTTCCCTGTTTCCATTTTTACTTTCATGTTCATTTTTTTTTATCAGAAATATCATGAGATTTTTTACACATTTTAATAAAAAATGCACCAAATTTATAAGTTCATCGTTTTAAATGATACCAACAGCTACTAAAATTTAAATTTTAACAATTAGTATATTAGAGATTTAAAGATTAATAAAAACGTGGGACCAAAAACATTACCACCATGGCACTAAGTGTTACATACTATCTAATATTTCTTGTAGAAGAACACGAGAAAAAATACGACAAAAATAACGACTCTTATCTCACTAGCGTATGTGAGTACGTGAAAACGATACGCTTTTTACATATACGATAAGATTTAATGGATGACAAGGCAAGTTATAGGACATTTTTAATTTAATTTAGTACTGATCGGCTACAATGACTAAGTTTACAACTAATCGATAATCGGATCAAATAACTATCAAACAATGATCGTGGCCCTAGTAATAGTATGTCCAATAAGTTTTAAAAATAAAAAAATATTTACAGAAAATTTTCACTTGAGGTCGAAGATTTCAAGTGTTTCTGTGAGATATTTCTAATCAAAAGAGGTATTCAATAACTTTGTAGACATACTACGAACCGGTGAAGTTGTAGTGAAGTAATTTTATCTTAAGAGTGATGTATGTGTCTCACAAAGGTCACTAGCGATTAGCTACATTTCATCTAACGGGGCAACTCCACAAATGTGCGATATAATTAATGAACTAACGACTAAAATCCACGTTTTTGGCAACTACAACGATCTACCATCCTATTTCGGTACGAAGAGCTCTTATGTCAGAATATTTAGTAAGGAATAATCGAGTCATAAGAGTGTTATGGACTATTTATTCCGAAATATGTTCGTACAATATTATATTTCAGAAAATATACGCTAGATAGAGAAGTAAAGAATCAAGTCGCTGTACTGATATTAGATTTAAGGTAATCTTAAACGTACTAGAAATAAAATTCAAAATGGACGCTCAAGTATCTTACATCTATGAAGTGTATGTGAATTATAAATCTACTCGAACATTTATTGCATCATTTTAAGTTACAATCGAAGACGGATTTTATTGCTGTTATTAATGTATCAATTCATCGTGCGATTATATATTCATTGAAGATGGTATTAAGGTCCAATATCACGCAAATTATTCGAAGGCTATAAAGTGCAAAGTCAAAAGTGTAATCTGTTTGAAAATAACTACATGACTACTAACTATTTGTGTGACATCAGCTCTATGTAAAAATACCATAGACAGAGGATCCTAAGTAAAAACAATTGTGACATTCGAAACACACCAATATAATTAAAGACGAAGAACGTTATTTAAGTACTTTGAGCCTATATAGAAAAGCACCATAGAAGTATATACACACAATTTAAAGGCATATTTGAAGCCCGAATTAGACAAATAAAAATCTTGTGATAGACAACGCCGCTGTACGTTATTGAAATGGAAGTTATTCTATATTTTTCTACTATTCTCTATAATCTTCTTTGAAAGAAGAATTACTTATACAGGTGGTTCACACAACATGTACATATCACAAAGAAAGTTTATTCTATTGGCAGTGCATTCTCCAAATCAATGAAGTAAGGCATGTGATACTATTTATTTTAAATTAAAATATTTGTGATAATGTAATTTTATGCGACACGTTATAATATCATAATTTTAAATCTATTATTTGAGGTCAAGACAGGATAGCAAATGCAGAAATATTCTATCTAGAACTTGCGTTACACAGACGAAGAATTGTTTGTTACAGGAGGTACAACAACTAAATTAAGTTCTGTGAGAGTAGTAAGAGAGTATATTTTATGAAGACAAGTATTATTTCCGATATTACGTAAGGATGTCTGTGTAACGTAAGTAATCATTAATTATACTTTGGAATCGTTTGACACTATTCTAAATTAATATTGAACTCCATCATAATTATTGCTATGCGAATTATTTTATTGAGATTTTATATTTTATTTTTTATTTATATTTATCGTGAACGTTCTATATTGCTAACTAGACTGGAATACGTTATTTGGAAAGATCTACGCGTTTACTACGTCCTACGAAATTATCCGTGAGTGCTATTTTATTATTGTAGCTTCAGTAACTTTAAATTTGACCTTCATAAGTGCCCTCCGAAGGCCTAAACTGAATAAATGGTTTTGAATTTTGAATTTTGAATTTTTTTTTAATTGTATTATTATCTATTGTCGAACAAAATTCTGTTTCTTAAAACAGGTTTAAGTTTCCATTCACTTCTCTAAGGAGACTTTCAAATATATTATATAGTATATTTTATTATAAATATTTAGATCACCAAAGAGAATCTATTTCAACGAAATTGTTAGTCGAGTCACAGCTTTATAACCTTTTTTTGTTAAACATTTTTAAAAGTAAAATTATACAACAAGTGTTGCAACAACAAGGAAGTGAACAGAACTTAAACAACCTGTAAAAAGTGATCATCACATACATTTACCGATGTTGCCATTGCTTATTTATTCAATTAGTAGATGTAATATCTCATCACCTATTTCTAGACCGGCGATTATTATAATGACTAAGCGAACAAAATGGAATGTTAATCTACAACCTACATTTACTGGAGACTGTTAGTATAATTAATAACAATGCAATCAAGCCCGTAATAACATATACATACGATACATTTCACTCATTCAATTAATCACTACATTTAACATACACAAATCCACACACATATTATCATTTTGTGATTTAAATATGTATATATAATTTAAAACGACGTATCTAAATTTGTAACAAGTGCAAGTTAGAATTTTCAATTTATTGTGTAAATAATATGCTGTTGCGATATCCGCTGACATAATTTAGATATATTTTTATATATGTATTAAAAATTAAATCTGCATGAGTAATCACTAACCAGAAAATATTGGAATAACCGTCATAAGAATCACTTTCATAATGTATTATATATTTTTTTAACTTGGAATATAACATTCGCTACAAACTATGTGTATATCAATTAATAAAGGAAGAACCATTGTCGAAACATTGTAAGAAGTAATAAGGTAAGTAAAAATACACTGAAAACCAGTATCCTTGTGCTTTAGATATGTATACACTTTATATGGTTATACGACAGCGAAAAAGATGAGAATACCATACGTTTGCTGCTCAATTCTAAACTTCATGTACAACACTATAAGGTATTAATTTCCATGGCAGTCGGTTCCTTTTCGCTATCGAATGAATGCGCGGTGACTAGCATGTCGTCGAAGCATTAGTTAATCATGCAAACATCTATCGACTAATTCAATTAAATGCAGTAATACAACGGTTTTAGTCCCGAACACATCTTACGATAAAATATTCAATACGAAGACAATCTTTTTGAAATATTCTTAACGCAGAACAGTACTAAACCAGACAAACGGGAGCTATGATCTTGAACCCTATGGCTTTCGAGTTAAGAATCACATCCTGCGCTACTTCAAGAGACACGACCGAGCCTCGCGTTCAACTACCAGACAGACGCAGAGCATAAAAACGGGCGCGACTCGCCAGAGGACCAACTAAAACTATTGAGATTGCCAAACGTAGAGAACAATACTGCCGAAACGGACCGAGCGTGGCGGTTCGAACGCTCCTACGTTTTGCTCCTTAGGCGATAATATCACAGATTCCTAAAACAAAATTAACACTCGAGTGACGTAGAGAGCACGTACTACGCACCTACCGAGACGGGCTCGAGGGGAAGTTCGCTAGCGGCGAGACGGGAGACAACAGGACGCGGGTGCTTCGGCACCGGCCGCACTCGCCTAGCCCTCGGGCGCGCCGCCGCACAGTCGCTCTACCTCCAACAGCTCCTGAAACCGGTATACTCACATTGTTAATTAATTAATAATTAATAAGGGATTCAAGTTACAATTACACAGTTGTGTAAGAAAGACAGTGTGATGAGTGGTGTGTGGTGTGTGGTGTGTGGTGTGTGGTGTGTGGTGTGTGGTGTGTGGTGTGTGGTGTGTGGTGTGTGGTGTGTGATGTGTGATGTGTGATGTGTGATGTGTGATGTGTGATGTGTGATGTGTGATGTGTGATGTGTGATGTGTGATGTGTGATGTGTGATGTGTGATGTGTGATGTGTGATGTGTGATGTGTGATGTGTGATGTATGGTGTATGGTGTGTGAAGTATGATGTGTTATGTGTGCTGTGTAATGTGTGGTGTGTGTGTGTGTGTGTGTGTGTGTGCACCTGGTCGCGATGCTTGTGCAGCAGGTGCAGCAGGCGCTCGTGCGCGCGCGCGAGGTGCTCGCGGCGCCGCGCGTACGCCAGCTCGAGCCGGCAACACTCCGCCACACCGCGCTCCACCGACTGGACACAAATACACATATATTATTAATCTACTTAACTTATGAAATCAATATGTATAAGAATAATCCAATTAATGAACAACTTACTTGTGAGTGTATCTCTCTCTTAATCCTAAGTATTTCGTCTTTGTCTCTATTTGTCTTCTTCGCTAATGCCTTCACGTCTTCTTTCCGCGAGTTCGCCAGCCTGTTCAATATTTCCTTCTTTTCCACTTCCAACAAATCCTGTAATTAATTTTATACTCTAATAAATAACAAATTATAATAAATATTGTTTTAAAGGAGTAATCGAATTAACTTTAAATTATTAATTATCAAAACCTAGGTATATATATACCTCTGCATATAATATTATCTCAATTTATGTAGACCGCCGTTAGGTCAGTAGTTATGTCCAATCACATCGTTATTTTTAGTTTAGTTTTAAAGACTTATGTATCTAAATAGATCGATGGAATAGTGGTTAGTCAGCAGGGTGTTTGGTGGTATAGTGTTGTGTACTAACAGTGAGCGCCTTCATCTGGTGGTGGTGATCAGTCCGCACATGCTTGTCGAGCGCCGCGTAGATGGCGTGGTGGTAGCGCAGCCGCAGCGCGCGCTCCGCACTGCCCTCCGAGCCCTCGTCCCCGCCGCCCGCCGCCCCGCCCCCGCCCCCGACGCTGCCGCCGCCCACGCCCTCGCCGCCGTGGGTGTCGTTACTACCGTACCTGGGAAATTAACGAGAGTTATCTTAGTCACTTGTAAAGGTGAATATTCAAGCAGTCTTATTCCTGCGGTATCTGTCTTCAACATTTAGTAGGCGTTCTTCGGTTCTATGTGACGAAGAATGTTTTAATGAAGGTCGAAAGTACGATTTAATAATTATAGTAGGGTAGTTCGTAAGCTTCTGTCTAATATTAACCGAATCCGAGTTTTGCAAGCGACTTAATCCATACAAGAATGTAGGGTAATTTTGCCATATAATGCTTTACGTTCAAATTAAAAAATCAAATCAATCAATATAATAAAATAAATCAATCAAATTAAAAATTCAATAAAAACTTAGCGCGTAGCGAACTGACATGTTCTTGGAGGAGAGTTTCTTGACGAGCTTGTTGCTGACGTAGAACTTGGAGACGGGGCGGCGTTCCTTGTCGTGCTTGCGCCGCAGCGAGTCCAGCTCGCGCGCCAGCTTGCCTCGCTTGTCGCGCACCACCTTGCACGCCAGCAGCGCCTCCAGCCGCGCCGCCGCCGCCTCCGCCTCCGCGTCGCCGCCGGCCCCAGCCGCCCCCGCGCCAGCTCCGACACCAGCCCCACCCGTCCCACCCGCCCCACCGGCCCCGCCGCCGTTGGATTTGTGCATTGAGTCTTCTGTCGAATAAATGCAAGATTACCGTTGCTACCTCTTCTAAGTCTCGAAGGTACGTCCATGGCAAATGGCTTGGACATTTTTGATCTCGTTAATAGACCATACCCTAAGCGGTAAATACCTCCATAGGTTATACACGATATGATTAATGACTGGAAAACTATTAATTCCATGGAAAGCGGGATCAAAACTGTAAACAAACGTATATTTCTATATTTTTGAAAATTATTTGATATTGGTTTGTAAAATGCGAAAACAAACCTTGACATTCCTTCAGTTCTATAGGAACGGACGTAGCGACCGTATTGTTAGCTTCGGTTTCGATCAGTTTAGTGCTCTCGACCATAGCGATCTTCGCCGGGCTGCCATCCGCCGTGCTTTCCTGTTTGATCTGTAAACAATTTAATTATCCTACTTTATTATAAATGCAAAAATTTGTGAGTATGGATGTATAAATGTATGAATGTTTTTAACTCTTTCGCGCAAAATCTACCGAACGGATTTAGATGGAATTTGACACATATGTAAACAGAACATGCTCTGAAATAATATATAGGCTTCTTTTTATCCCGGAAAACTGTAAAATCCTTCGGGAAAGCGGTTGAAACCGCGGAGGACACCTAGTTGAATTTATAATGAAATTGTGATCAACAAGGTAATGAACTTACCGGGTAGACAGTAGACCGCCTCGGCGCGACGACGACGGGCTCCTCGGTTCGGGGACACTCGGGTATCTCCGCGACATCGGCGAGCACCGCCGTGTCCTCCGTCAGCACCGCCAGCTGGTGCTCGCGCTTGTCCAGCTCACTCTGGTACTTGATGGGGTTGGCGAGAGCCTCCGCTAGCTCCGAGAGCCGATCTGGTACGTAGTCCTGGAAGACAGGTTAAGTAACTAATGTGAGTTTATCAGTCTGTGTGCTACGTATTAGAGACCTATCTACCGCTTCAAAGTAGAGGGTACATATATAATTTTACAAATCAAATCTAATTTTATGCCTTTTAAAGACAAAAGTGGCACATAAATTTGGGCGGCAAATTGGGGGGGACCGAATCTTGTATTCTTTTTAAATATTTTTACAGTAAATTAGTAAGCACGAACATCAAACAAAGAAATGGAACCGACGGTGTAGAGGTAACGGCGGCAAAGATTTTACACCTTTGCTTGGAAAATGTGTAAATCCGTCACTGCATAAGACATACTGGATACATTACGTCGGGCTGAATGGAGGCTTCAGCCTACAGTGGCAGATTTTAGGGCCGTCAAATTTGGGGACCAAAAATTCTAATGGAAAATCACACAAAAAAATAAGAACCGACAGTTAAAAATGAGGCCGGCAAAACTCGGATTGAAGTCAGTTAATATGATGATGGTGGTACAACGTGTTCCAGTCGAGCCGGTCGAGCACGCACCTTGACGACGACCAGGAGCAGCAGGCTGGCGGGCAGCGGCAGGCCCAGCTCGGTGCGCAGGTTGACGTGGCGGTAGCCGGGGCACAGCCCCACCACGGGCAGCACGCGGTGCCCCACGAGCCGCCCGCTCTCCTCGTGCAGCGCGATGCGGATCATGGCCAGCTCCGGCAGCACCACCTGCGGACCACCACCGGACGCTTTGTTTATACACCACTTTTATGATAATAATAACTTTATTGATCAAAAGGGAATTTTATATACAGCTATACAATAGCTGTATTACAGGGTCTTCCCCCTTAAATATATACAATAAAATATGAGTCGAGACTCGCGTAAGGATAATAAGTAAATATCCTGGGACATTGTTTACACACGGCAGATGGCCAAACTCCGCAGACCTTGCAGGCATTAAGGAAACCAGATAACTGATACAGTACATAATATATCTACTACTTTTTTTCTCAATACATACTTATATAGATAGTATAGATAGATAGAATAGTCAGACGTACCGTCACAATTCATTTATAAGAATTTAATGTATGTATGTTCGTAAAAATTGTGAATAATTTACCAAAAATAGCAACACTCATTGAATTAACACTAAAAACGAGCACTTGGTGTATCTGTAACTCATCTTTAAAAAAAACCATAAAGAGATTAAAATTTAATGTAATTCAAAGGTTAACTTAAAAAGAAATATATGTAAAAACGATTTACAAAAACCTGTGAAGGCCTACTTGAATAAATAATATTTCTATGAGAACCTTAAATAAAAGACAAGTTTTTTATTTTACTGTTGACACACATTGTTCTTTTTTGTGCTTAATTTAAGATAAAAACTCTTAAGAAAATAACAAAGGCCTAAAAAGTATAATCAATGTAACTGAGATGGTTGTAAGGATTTCCTATGTTTTTATCACTACTATTGTCACCGCAAATTTTATTTTAATGTTTATTTTACAAATAAACTTATTTCCAAATAATAATAAATATTGTACTGTGCTCCTGTTCGTTATGAATAAACTCAACAACTACCGGACCGATTTTAATAACTGTTTCACTATTATAAAGGTACTTTATCCGACATAACATATGTTATAATCTCAGGATGCATAACGCACCCTCAGTACGATAAGGGCTTAACTAATTTTTTTGCGAAATGGAGTTACGATCATAGAGACTAAACAAAGTACGCTCTATCCGATTAATAGTAAAACATAGTCAATTTATTGATAGAATAAGCATACCGATACTTCAGTCTCTTTAACACCGGGAGCTACCTCCCCGCGCTCAGTGCGAAAGTGACCCAATCAGATATGTGCCAAAAGTGTTTTTTTGAGTTAAGCCCCTATCGTTCTGAGGGTGCGATAAGATCTTTCGGAAACCCAAGTAAACCCCAAGACAAAAACTAGTAAACTTTAAAAATCTATTGAATCATCACCACTATAAGGGAAGTGCCCTTTTGCTCACTAGATATAGATACGTATAAAAAATAAGCACTTTAATTTTACTACCCAACCCCCTTTAATAAAAAAGAATATAAGTAAACTAGCTATCCCCCGCGGTTTTGCCCGCGTTCCCGAGGGATATCACATTTTCGAGAGATAAAAAGTAGTCTATATGTTATTCCAGGATATGCTCTATCTATGTGCCAAGTTTCATCCATATCTTAAGTATATATTTAGTAGTTCTTGTGTGAAAGAGTAACAAACATACTTACTCTTTATAATATGAGTATAGATATAGATTTCAAAGAAATGCCCAACAAGAGAGCCATTCACTGGAAACTGAGCTACACTAAACACTTAAATACACAACACTATAAAAACCTAAATCCAATCACGTTCGAATCCATTAAGATCTTTCGATGATTGACATTATAACAAGTCATGTTATTAGCATTGGATTTTCATAAGAAACGTGTTTCTCTCAGCCCGTATACAAAATTATCAATGAAATAACAAACTGTATCAAGGCTAATGGCCTTTAGAGCGAAATGTATGACCTTGAATGCAATAACATAAACTTCCTATATGCGAATGAATAAATTACAAGTTAGTTGGTTTTCATGGAAAGCGCATTCACTGAAATTATTTGTTTGACGCAAATGTTAATACTTAGAAGTCGTCGTTGATTGTCTATTAAACATTTAGACATAGACTTCCCCCGCGACTTACTGGACACCAACGACCGTTGATGGAATTAGAAATCAGTTTCAAAGCTCATAGAATCTATATTTACTTGACACGCATTGACATTTTATGGTGGGATGTGAAAGAAGTAACTGCAGACTAAAATGATTCCAGGGGCTCGATTCTATAAGAAAAATGATACTAACTCGTGGATGTATCGTCGCGGCTTCTATGCTCTGTCTTTGCCGCTTACCACGCTAATACTACTAATCACGTGAGAGGTCAGCTCTCCGAGGCCTCCGTCGCGGCTCGCCGACGAAGTTTGTATTAGCTGAATAATGGGGCAGGTCAATTAGATGGTCGTTTAGGATGACATCATGAAATACATGTCAGAAAATTAATGACAGTGTAAGAAAAGATAACGTAGACTAGTTTAGACTACCTTCTGCTTTTAGGCTATGAAAACGTATATACCAGTCGCATAAAAAACTAAAAAATCATCTTACTACTTGTGGCTTACATTAATAGTCGATTTACCCTACTCACGATTTATTGCAAAGGTAAAGCGTCATTGAGTCAGCGCGCTGTCAGAATCAAAACAACAGCGAAAGTGATGTGAATTGATGAGGGAATCTGTCTAAACAAATTACTGATGGAATCTTGGATGATTTTTAAAAGTAACTTTTAACTCCACACTTAGATAGTATGCGCAGTATTATTTCGTACTAATATGTGAATATAAGATAATAAATATATGTAAATGTTTATGTTATACATATGCATTCCTATAGTCTTCATTCATGAGAGTTATTGGGGCAAGGTTTCAGAAGAATAAATGTATCAGTGCCACGCATGTCAGGAATAGCTAGTAAGAAATAAAATATATATTGCAATGCCCATCTGCGTTCGCTTATAACTGGAGAATAGATGAAGTAGACAACATTTTCTTGACTTTTC
Source organism: Habrosyne pyritoides (assembly GCA_907165245.1). Taxonomy (NCBI): domain Eukaryota; kingdom Metazoa; phylum Arthropoda; class Insecta; order Lepidoptera; family Drepanidae; genus Habrosyne; species Habrosyne pyritoides. Next base: position 11,242,223 of record OU015594.1, on the reverse strand, counting down.
CGTGAGCTTCAGTAACTTTAAATTTGACCTTCATAAGTGCCCTCCGAAGGCCTAAACTGAATAAATGGTTTTGAATTTTGAATTTTGAGTACAACTGTAGAACGAGAAATGGTAAAATCTACATAAACAAGACATCTACTTAACTAAAGAATAACTTAACCTTTAATTAGGCGCGCGGGGTCACCGCGACCCCAAGTGATCTTCAAGTTAAGTTATTTTCATACCTATTATCGCTGTCAACCCGAATTTCTTGCTAGCTTCCTAACTCTCTAGTCCCCTAGTTCTAGGTCTAGTTTCTAATTTCATACCTATCAATTTGGTAACTGCAGACCCCGCGCGACCAACAATGATAGTTTATTGGCGCGCCTAATTAAAGGTTAATAAAGCCTCCTCTACCTTTGCAACTAACCTTACAAAACATTAACAACCTTAACCATACATTTACAACAGATAACTCACCTTCTTAAACACAAACGGTTCTTCTCCATAGACGGGATTAATACCGTTATTAGGTGCGACCCTCGTACGGAACTTCTTCCTAACAGTATCAGCGGGTAGTCCGAACATGTCCACTTCGACGTAAGTACCGCATCGCTTGTCGGTTAGTAGCTGCCCGGAGAGCACCGTGACCGACAGCGAACCGGCGATTATGCCGTCGACTGTACTCTCGGCGAAGGGGTCTAGACGGCGATCCTGACGAAACAAGTATTGTTAATACATTATTTATTCATAAAAACATTTGGTACAAACTAAATGGTTACCATGACAACCTAATATCTGAGTTTTGTTCATTGCTACTCACCCAAATTTAGGGTACAAATTCCAATTGTAATTATTATTAACTTGCATTTTATAGTTATGCGTAAGGCACGCGGGAGACTGTAGCAAAATTTTATTTTATTTGAAAAACCAACAGCTATTTTACAGAACATGTTAACATTTAAAAATACAACTTATCATAAGTCAATTATTGGTTTTCCTAGATTCAAAAATACAAAGATGAACGAAAATTGAATGAAATTTCCGTATCCGTTCAACATACCTTTCTCCTCATAAACTCCGGCTTCAGTAAGTACCCGCACCGGCGGTTGTACTCATACGTGCCGAGGTTCAGCTGCATCGCGAGGTCTAAGGTTTGATAGTTCAGCGCCACGAGCTGGCATCCCGCGTTCCAAAACACCTGTACACAAAAATGATCTTTAATACGCACCACATCAGATACCAAGGCCTTGACTCTGTCACAGAAAGACAGGTTAATAGAAAAAGGGTGTTAAGTGGACTTATCCACCAAGGAAGGACCCACAACATATATTGCAAAACTTTGGTGGTTATATTTTATCAATATTTGTTAATAGCAAACTTTTATTTGATAATATGTGGTCCATATATACGTTAACTTTTAAAAACCTCATAGAAAATACTATTTATTAAGAAATAAATTCCTATCTACTAATAATAACTTTTATTAAAACTGTACCTGAGGCATGAAGTTTGAGGAGTCGAACCTAGTGCCGGCCGGATAGACTCGAGACAGCTGGTGCTTGTTGTAGTTGACGAACTCTATCGGCCGCTCTTTGAGTAGCGTTGTCGCCTGTTTCTCGTCGAACGATGACATCTCATAGAAACGATTCTTTTCTGCACACAAGAAACAATCAAATTAATGATGATAGAATTACACTCGTATTATCCGACCTTATTCGGAAGTTACGTGAAAGAAAGAGAGGATAAGACTTCTGAATTTAAATTATCAAAGAATTTAGATGCTAATAACCTTTGGCAATGAATCGCTCGCCTGACAAGCTATCCATTTAAGTATTTTTATTGTGAAATTATAAATTTTTAATATAATTATTTGTAATTTTAAAGTACCACATTAAGGCTGATAGGCCTGAATTCGATATCTGACTGAAGTAATTAGGTACAGTTGAAAATAGTACACAAAACCTATATTATATATATCGAGATAACATTTGTAATTTCTGTGGAACATATTTTTTTTACAGGTCTGCACTGGAAATACCTTCTTAATTTATAATATATTATAATTAATAAGAAATCAAAGTAGGAGAGAGAAGAACAACATTAAGCTCCAAATTCCCATCTTCCAACCATTTTAAAATTCGACATCGGTCCAATAAAAAAAATGTATGTAACTAACTCTCAGCGCTCTCGAAGGAGCTGAAGTGCACGGGCTGCACGTAGTTGACGAGCGCGGAGATCTCGGCCGCCGCGTGCGTCTCGCGCGCCTCGTCCGGCCCCGCGCCGGCCCCGGCCCCCGCGCCGGCCCCCGCCCCGGCTCCGGCCCCGGCCCCCGCGCCCGCCGCCGCGCCCGACGCCGCCTCCTCCTCGCCCGACGAGCTCTCCGACTCCGACGACTCGGTCGACTCCTTTGACCCGCGCCGCACTAGCTGTCGACATAAAATAAACGTATAGCAATAGTACGTGACAAAACTTAAATTACATTTCATAATATAACTAGTCTCTAAAATAAAAACTAACTTTCTTTGACTTCCTATCCTGATATCCTTATATGTACATATCCACAAGTAAAAATGATGTCACTAAGATTATTAAATGATGTTAGAACCTTTATTCTAGTTTATTTCACTCATCGTCGTCATCGTTTTCATCAAACTTTTTTTTCAACCTACTATTGATAATTTTTATTCAAATATAGACATTCTTTTTTTAAATCTTTGAATATAAAGTTTTATTGTTGTTTTAATCCCAATAACCTATATTAAACCTAATGCCTATATGTATTATAAACAGTAAATATATATAATCTTGGATTAGAATTAATGAACCGACAGTGTCATGCCTTACTTCTCCATTCCCTTGCGGCGGCAGCAACTCTGGGCGCGCTTCCGTTTCCTCGGACCCGACGGAATCCTCCTTCTTGTGATGATGATGATGCTTCTTCTTGTTCTTTATTATGATCTTGTTACGGAGAAGTGATGGCGGCGGGAGTTCTCCTCCTGTTTCAGTTAAATTTACTTTAATTTGTTTTCCAATTGAGTCCGTTTTAGATTACTAGATGGCGCTATTGATCTTATTGAATATGACCCAACCTCTGAAATTGAAATTCTCAAAGATAGTCCGCATCAAAATCCATCACGAAATTGGCAAAAAAGGACTTCTAGTCTAGTTGACTTGTCTATTATTTTAAAAATAATAATTTACAAAATTTTATTGTAACATCACTAACTTTGACCTTCATAATTGCGTTCTGTGGACAAGATAATGTTTTTTTTTTCATAAATTTAATAAAATGAATGACAACTGGAGGCAAAACTAATACTCAATCTCGATTAAATCTAAAAGAATGAATGAAGGTAATGTCAAAAATCTATATCAAACCAGAGATTATAAAATGCATTTGAATATTTATATCAGCCTTTAGTAAATAAAGAATACGTTTATTCCAATCCTTCGTCAGTGTTGCATTTTAAAATATCATCAAAACATCGATTCTAGAAATATCTAATAAAAAAAAAAATTGTTGTGTTTTAAAATTCCTCAGTGCAAAATAATTCATAGTAACAATTTATACTTTTACCGAAGATCTCTCAACAGCTATGCACTTATAGTTAGACTAAAACATTTCAGTAACAACACTTAAATGAACGGTCGTACAGAATACACCCGTATGAAAATGTAGGAAACATGTTAAAGTCAAGGCATCGGGAGTATCAACAAACAAGATGTTTAGGTATTTGAACGCATCAATAGAGTCGATATTGTAGTGAAAACAAACTGTCCGGTGTGTTTACACGTCACAGGCGGGCAGATGGTTGGTTGTAGGCCAACGTAAACAGCGCAGGTGTCTGCACTTCAAAGTGCGCCGACGAATTATGGTGATTACTTTAAACTCGTCATTGGAATATAATAAGCGACACTTCTATTTTAATATAATAATTTGCCAGTGAAAATTTATAGGAAAATTGGCAATAAAAACTAATGTCGCCGCTTTTCCGCAAAAGTGGAATTTGAGTAATGGAAAAACTGAATTTATTGCCGGTCACTGATTCTTTTTTTCATTCTGTAAATTTGTTCTATAAATACCCAGACATCACGCTTTATTGTCAATAAATTCTGATCCAATTCCGAGTTTCCTTACCAGGTTCCAGCTGATGGGTATCCAAAGGTCTGTCGAGCAACATATCCCCGAAGATGTCCCGGCAGTAGTTGGCAATCTTTGCCTGCTGCCTTGGATTGCAATGGTTCTCGAAGCTGAGCACGACGGGATAGTCAGATGTCTTGAAAGCGCTCTCAGCAATCGCTTCCAGCACTTCTTTGGCACTGATCTCCGGAACGAACGTGTATCCGTGAACTATAACTGGCTCCTCTGTGCGACCGTTCCAGAAATCCAGTTCTACGCATCTGCAGACAAAATTAATATAGAATTGGTTTCATCATTTTATTCTTACTAACTGTTCACCCGCGTTACCGAGGGATGATGCAATTTCCCGGGCTAAAAGTAGCCTGTCTTAAGCCTAAAAATTATATCTCTTTTTTTTTATAATATAAACTAGTGCTAGACTGCGGTCCCACCTGATGGTAAGCAGTGATGCAATCTTAGATGTTGAGGCGCAATAGTTTATCATATCAATACGTTATGAAGTATTTGCGTGGAAGAGTACCTAACAAAAATCATAACATGCTTTCAAATTTATAATATTAGTAGGATCTTCTCACCAGCAATTATGGTCCGAGATAATTACAATCTAACGCTGGCTTTGGTATGTGGTGAAAAGGCCGGCCAATCTACCACATTTGAGACTGTTAGGTTTAGTTTAGTAGGTATAATAAAAGAAAGGGAACTTAATGTCCAAGCATTTGTATAAAAGCTTTATTTGTTCCCCGGCAACTTGGAAGTTCAGGAAATGAATCAAAGAGTTCACGCATTGTTCATAATTGAGATTGTATGATAATAATCACAGAACGCAATCCAAACGAGAGACACTTCAAATGAGAAGTAATTAAGCAACTAGACAAGCGGCATTTCAAGAAGCTAGTTCATTAATTACTTTCTTAATTTGGTCCCATCAAGAATGTCCATAAATCGATAAAGCCGATAAAAGATTTAAATTAAGTATAAATAACAGATGTCAAACATTATAGGACATGTTTTCAATTGAACACCATAATGTGTTTCAAAACAATTATTTTTATCCGTTTACCCATCAATTAGTATGGGTAGTCGTCGATAAAACTCGATAACGCGTCTCGATACCGCACTAATTAGATTTACTATTAAAAATACATCAAAAATGTTATGGAGATTTTTTTTCATAAAATTAAGTGTCGCGATAGCGCTGTAATTAGAGCATCGTTTGTTTGTTCACACGTGGGCGGTGCTAAACGACTCAATCGGGTTTGTGATCAGCGATTATAGTTATATAACAAGGGTTACGTATAATCGAAGGACGGGTAATGTTGTACAAGTGACACTTTTCATAGACACTTTAGGGAAAACACATTAAGAACGACCAATTAGAAAGAGAACCAAATAAATTGATTTAAGCAAAAGTCGTCCAGATTTAAAAGCCAGGTTGTGCAAGTGACAGAAATTTTTATAAACATTTTAGGTAATACACATGTAGAACCAAACACGAATGGAATCAACCGAAGTGATTTAAAATCAAGATTTAAAAGCACCGTTTTGACAGAATGTCGTTGAAAAATCATCTTAATTCCTATTATTAGAAGGTTCATCTAAAGTAAATTCTATGATGACGCCGTGAACTTTATCACAACGCCATAGTATAACATTTTCTATAAAATCAGGTGTCAAAGCGGGCCTATAGATCTCGAACACTTTACTGTAACTGTATGTTAAATTGTAATTTCTGAAGTGTTTAATTTTTTCATTAACTATTTTTTGAATAAAACTGAAACTGGAACTATGAAATACCTAAGTTCCATTTATATGAATCTTTATTTAATACTTGTTCATGCATAAAAATATTTTATCGTATCCTGTTACGAACCGAACTCATTTATATCACCTTTTTGGATTTTATTTTGTCTTCTAAATTCAAAAAGTAATACTAAAGTAAAAGTTTACTGGTTTTCCCGTTTTTGTTGTTAATTTAATTTAAATTACAAACTGTGGTTCAATCCAGCGCCCTCTCATTCATTTCGTATAGTTACGAACAGTAACATAACCTTTAAATGATCTCCCTCATCATCCGATTCTAAACCAAGCAGAGTTTAGATAGATATAATATAATAACTCTGGTATCTTGTATCATATTACGGAGACATAGTTGAACTTCCCAGCGAGTATTATCCTACTATTATTATAAATTTGAATATAAGTTTGTTTATTACGCTTTCACGCAAATACTACATAACCGATCATCATGAAATTTTGTACACATATTCTTGGAGGTATTAGAAGTAACATAAGATACTTTTTGTACTGGGAAAATGTTACATCCCTCGGGAACACGGGTGAAACTGCGGGGGACAGTTAGTATAGTATAACTTTAAGGCCCAATCAAACAGACCTTGGACAATTTTACAATATGTTTAAACATTATGATAATTACAGAACCTCATAAACTATTTCATCACAATACTAACCAAGCAGAATGATCACTTAATTAATAAACTATACACTCAAGCTAAAGGCCATCTTTTATTAAACCAACAAAGGATTCTTCGCAATGAATGAGTGACGTCATAAAACTCACGGATGAATGGGAGGAAACTATCTAGTATGGAACATTGATATAGGAAATACTGGATTCACGATTCGACTGCCATAAAGTGCGTACATTTCAGTTAGGTATTTCTGAATTCATTGACACTTGCGGAAATGTTATAGTATTTTAGTGTTATTGAGTGAGCCCACAAGTTTTATGGATTGTGATAGTAATGATACCATTAGTATAGATTTAATTTCGCGTTTTCCAAATAGTCGTAGTTACAAACTTACTTTTACATTTAAAATGTATGGATATAAATTTACTTTATCACTACATAGTATAAAACAAAGTCGCTTTCTCTGTCCCTACATCCCTGTGTATGCTTAAATCTTTATAATTACGCAACGGATTTTGATGCGTTTTTTTTTTAAATAGATAGAGTGATTGAAGGTTTTTATGTATAATACATGTGACATCCCACGGGAACGCGGGTAAAACCGCGAGGGACAGCTAGTAAATCATATTTTTTTAAATGTCAACGAATAAAATCGGTTGGTAATGATCAGAGACTTGATTTTTAATGATAATAGTTTAAGAAAATGGAATGAAAATTTATTTATTATTTATAAGATTTACAGCAATAAAACCTTCTGATTTAACTAAATATTCTACCTGAATTTGACAAACAATATTCCTTACGATATCTAGTATCTAGACTATTTAACATCGATGTACTGACCTGCATCCAGCCAACAAACTCTGCCTGTATATCTCGACGCTAGACTTGCCGGTGATCTGATGTCCCGTGAGGTAGGTGTTGTGGGAACTGTTGATGAAGTAGTGGGCTAAGGGTTGCTCCATGTCATCGCAAAGATCTAGCTTGTTCGCCGCCACTATCGGATTGTCTTCGGACATTAGGAATCTGTGGAGTTATTTATAATGTAATGCCTAGAACATAAGACTGATTTTGTTTGTAATTTGTTGCAATATATTTTTAATTTATTTATTAATATATTTTTGTCTGAAAAAGAGTCGTAGCAGTAGAGCATATTGTCTTATGCTGAGGAGGATGAGTGAGGCCTTTTGAATTTTTAACAATTAAACAAAGAATACCATATTTTTTTATAGATTTAAGACCGATTCAGATTTAAGCGGTTTTCACCGCTTTGGGTAGCGAAAACCTAGCGATCAAACCTTTGCGGACATCGCTACCAATATGTCTTTGTTTTGACAAAGAACCGAAAAAACCGATTACCTGGACGGTATGTCTGAAGATATTCTGGTATCACCCTACCCGCGTTACTTACTATTACCCGACGAGATACCGCTTGGTATGTTTCTCTACCCACAGCGGTAGTTTATATCGCTTAAAAAATATGAACAGGCCTTTACGCAATACATGTTTAGAGCTGATTAAAATATTTTTATCCTGTTCTATCTTTTTTTAATTTGTATCAGAAGGAATAAATGTCATTTACAATTACATTTTAAGATGAGGTATTCATCACATTATTTATTATGATCATCGTTAACTTAAAATGTACTCCTGACCGCAAACGCTCTGTAAGTTAAATTGGCATCATATTACCACAATATTTGTATCTAACCTCAGAAACCCATCAAAGGTGAGCTGCGACCTCTGCTGGTGATATTTATTATGTTCGTATGTTTTGATGAGATCTTTAGCGCGTTGCAAGTCTGCATATGGATGGAGTATCTCGTTGAGTCTGGGGTCACGTTGTACTACGTTCAAGAAGTCCACGAGTTGGGTAGCTGAGAGATGTGGCTTGCCGTCCGTTCTGTAAAAGAGGATTTCATTAAATGAGGAAATCAATCTTGAGTTTGATGATGATGTAATGATAAAAAAGTAAAAAGGTTATGAAGAGTTATTCGCAGTACAAAATTTACAAACACAAAAAACACCTACTCCTTTTTTGGAAGTCGGGTGTCGGAAGTCATTGATAATGTCCGGTATCATTAAAACGATATCGATATAATTTTTGGATAAGAAGAAACTAGATAAAATCCTTATCGAAAAAGAAGTGATAACTGAGATCAAAATCTCTTTGGTTCATCTCAATAATGTGTAAATTCATCAAATCATGGCCAAACTTTATGGTCTCACATTTCCGAGATTTAATCCTAAATGAATTCCTAAATTGAAGAAATCTGATGACTGATTATAAGTTTTACAAAATTATAGAACCCCGGTCAACTTCTTTCAACCTTGTTTTTCTACTTAAAGGGTTTTATTTTAAGAATCTCAAGTTACATCCATCAAACGGCAATTATTTACCAATTTTCCACAATCCGTTCAAACTCTTATCTTACATTAAATGGAATTAGGTAATCCTTTATAATGAAAAGCCATATAATTAATTTAAAAAAAGCAAGGTCTTATCTGTGCTCCAATTGCAGCGTTTAATAGGTGTTAGTGTCACGTCTCATTCAATTATGATCTATTTAGGAGTCAAGTAGATGATTCGTTTAATATGCACCCGACAATCTCTGTACAATTATTCCTCATCAACGCTCGCGCCACTTGACTGAACCCACGACCTCACATTAAACGCTGCATAGTCTTCGAGTTTTTGTACCGGCGTCGATATTATGACTTTTTCGTGGCAAATTAGGAACTCGATAATTTACAAAAAGTTAACGTCACATGCTCATGTGGTCGTGACGTCCAATGCCTTGACAATAGTCTCTAAAATCATACGAACTTGAGCTTTCGGTGACGGAAAATATCGCATCATAAAGAAACCATAGCACGGTCCAAGACGCACCTGACGGTATGCCCCTTCAAGTCGTTGTATGCAATTTAACATTCGGTCACAACATCACTTACCAAGGTGAAATTGTGATCAAATACCAGGCTATTTATAGAAAAAAAACTGGCAATGACGATTACACGCCTATGTGCTACTATGACATCCTACGTTAAAAGTATAAGCGGACAGTAGCTTTTTCTTTGAAATTCTACTCTTTAAACACGATCTTGTAGCGCAAAGAAAATCGAACAGAAATACGCTAATAAAATACCTACTTCACAAAAGGTGCTGTGTTACGTCATTACAATACCTATACAAACTCTTTTACATATTCAAACTTTTTCCAACATATCCAATACGCTTCATTGTTACGAATTCCTTCGAATATGTACAAAAAGGTGTTCCATTAAACTAATTTTCCATTAATAAAAAAACAAATACCTTTGACAGATGATATTACATGTTTATGTGTACATATTGTTCATACACCTTTGACACATGATATGTTTATACACATTATAGTTTACACAGATGGTAATAATACCCTAGCAAAGTGTTCCTCGAACGTAATTTACGACTGGCATCATTTTGGAGCGATATATTTTTTTCGTGAGTATATTGCTATGTGACTCAGGTATATCACCACTTACTGTATGAAACATATTATTTTGATATGTAACTGGGCCTTATAGGTATAAGATGAAAAAAGACGTCGAATTCACAACCTCCTTTCTTGAAGTCGTTAAAAATCTTACTACCAACATAAATGCGAAGGTTTAGATGGGTGGATGTTTGTCAAACAATCACGCCTGAACTGCAGAACGGATCTAGATGAAATTTCCCACAAAAAATATGTTATAATCTGGAATAGCATATAGCTTTTATCTCCGGTATACATAATACCCTTCGGGAACGCGGGCAAAACCGAGGAGACAGCTAGTTATTAACTAAAATAAAAATCTTCGCTCCCGTTCTCCCCAAAGCGTCCCACCAAATATAAAAAATATATTTGGTCACAACATGGCGTAGTGAGCATTATCGCTTCTCTCGGACTGTATGAAACATATTATTTTGCATGACTTTTCTCTCTCATGCAAAAACTAAATTTCTCCGTATACGATAGTTTTAAAAAGCTAAATACTTTAATACCTTTTTCAGCTAGCTGTAGCTTGAAATTATAAATGACAAAGTCATTAATACAGACAATCAAGTTACTGAAGTTACTACCGGTTCGGAAGAAAGTCTTTAACCTAGAAGAAACGACAAGAAAATCAGCAAGGTAACATTTTTTATAATCTTACTTACTTAGCTATTTAACAATATCAACGTACTAAATATAAACACTAAACAAAATGCATCGTAATTTGTCTGTCCAGTACAAAAGCACTTACGTTAAGTGACGTAAGTGACTACCAAACGGTGGGACCCTTTTCGGCGCCTATAAAGTTAGTCACCTCGCATCCATAATTCAGCCATTGGGTACATGGAACTAACATGGCGTACTACGATTCAGACTCATTGAATAGGCAACAATACTGATTGAATCACATCCATACTCGCTTCGAAGTTGCGATATTCCTTCCGGAATTTATAGAACGAACTTTCCACGCGGCGCATAGAAAAGTTATGAAGCAAACATATGGGCAAAATTCGCTCTAGTATTTTGCCGACCAAACAATTTATGTTGCAGAGTTTATACTCGTATATAGTTTATTTTTACAGTCATCCCTACTAATATTATAAATGTGAATGTAAGTTTGTTTGTTACACTTTCACGCTAAAACTACTTAACCGATCATCATGAAACTTTGTACACATATTCTTGGAGGTATTAGAAGTGACATAGGGTACTTTTTGTGCCGGGAAAATGTTACATCGCTCGGGAACGCGGGTGAAACCGCGGGGACAGCTAGTAGTAATCTAAATTTTATGTCGCTCCCAATTTGTTTTGTTAGTTTTGTCACCGTATGGAAGTCGCGGATTTGTGAATGAAAAACCAAGGTAAGGTGTTTATTTAAATCACAATCACGTTGAAATGAATCAATTTCTGCGAAACTAGATAAAATTAGGCCATGACTCGCGACACATGTACGAGATGATTTTCTAGTAATGTTTGCAACATTCCATTGTATTTTAGGATCAAACAGTTACCATTAATACAATATTAATCGGTACTAGGACAAATATACATGCATATCTTAATGACCATTACCCGCGGAGGTATAGGCAGAGATCTTAGTGATGAAACGCACATTCCACCGAGGATATTTTAAGACCAAACGTGACATGTAGTGAGTATTGTCGCAGTCTCTCGGGCACGCAAATGTAAATATTTTTTTAGCGTAACTCAAGAATCGAACCCAAAACTTCATACCACTAGACTACCGGAGATGAGGAAAATATACCACTAGAATACGCAATAGATGTATGTATAATCGTTGCCTATTTCTGGGTCGGGATAGTAAAACGCATCTAAAACTAAAATAAATAGGTAACTATAAACACTTGTTAATACTTGCAATAACAGCGCGAAAACCATTTACCTACATTTTTGAGGAAAGATAACACCATAAACACCAATATAATATTGGATTGTGTTTTAATATTTTTATAGATATTAGTCATCTATCTAATATCGTGTATAAATAAAAATGAAATGCTGTTCATTGATAATAATCGAATCACTCGAAATATGCTGGACCGATTTGGCTAATTGTTTTATTAAAATGTTTGTAATAGTAAATGGTACAGAGATGGTATATAGGGAAAGAAAAATTAAAAAAGTTTCGCGGCAAATATAAAAGATACGGAAAATAGTAGTCCTTTTTTCAATGGAATTTTTGTAAGAAATCATTATGACAAAAACTCATGATTCGAAGATGCATTTTAAAGCATGCCGGGAACAGCTACTCATAAATATAACAAAGCTGCTTCCACTCTATACAACAATTACCTATATATGTCACATCTCCAAGAATAAATGGCAAGTTACCAAATGATTCAATTCGTTATTCATTTAGGGAAAAAATATAAGAAAACTCGTAACATTGACGAAATTTTCCACTTTCTCGAGCATTTTTCCAATTTCACACTTTTGGTAAATCATAGGCCCAAAGCGTATTAGACTAACTTCTCATGAATTTTAATTCCTTGGCCATGCAAGTTTGTTTATTTTCTTTTTCAGAATCGATACTTAAAACCAAATCTATAAGCCACATTAAAACTCAGAGACATGTACAGAGGCGTAGCTGGGTAACCAAAGGCCCGGGGGCTAAAAATGTTGTAGGGCCCCAACTAAACTATTTAAAATCGTTTGTCCCCCAGCCGAAGCTTGGGGGCCCTGGGGCACTGCCCCGTCCATCCCTTTCATTAGCTATGCCACTAGACATGTAGCAATAAACTGAAGTTAAAACAGAATTCGCATGGTAGGTAGTAATATCGCCAGTCTTAGAAGATATGAAACTAAGCCTCATTTGTATAACATAAAAAAGAAGACTTCGAATTGTGATCCTCCCAATTTTCGAAGTCGTATTTTCTGTTTTAATAATATAACTCTTCTAACTATAATATCTTCACGCTCATGATCCTTGAAGGCATAGGTTGAGAACTCAGCACTGATACCCACGTTCCATCAAAGATATTTTATGTCCCAACGTGACGTGATAAGTGTAGTCGTAGTCTTTCAGGCACGAAACCAATCCCAGGCAACAGTTAAAATTTCGGACTAGAAAACGTGAACTGAGCTTTTCTTAACCTGTGAGTTGAGCCAAGGATTTCCCGTCTCTAAGCCGAGCTTTATGCTTTAGCTGAGGCGACAATTCTTTGAATTATAACAATGATAACCTCTCAAGGATCCTATAAACGATCAAAAAAGAAAAAAGCTCGTAAATACTTACAGGCTGTTAAAGATTTTCTGAACTTCGGTACGCTGCGTGAGATTCTTGTAGAATGCGAAGAAGTCTTCAAACTGGAACTTGGATTGGCTTATGGTGTCATTCTTGCCCGTCGGTAGCCCGGACTCGCTCAGTGCCTTCTCCACACGTTTCTTGTCATCCTTGTTTTGAGCGAAGACCCGGACGATGCTGGAGAAAAACATACTATTAAACTAGAATTGATAAAGGCGAAAGTGCAGCTGCCGGAAGACACCAGCAATGCTTGGCGACATGGCAAATGGACGGATCTTCATGAAATTTGGAACACAGATAGAATGTGTCACAGATTAACGCATATGATACTTTATATGACCGGAAAAATTAACATCCCTCGGTAATCCAAGAAAAGCCATTGAGCGGAAGCTAGTTAATATTATAGAGCACAATCGATATTCACGTTTAAGGCCATCGCGGATGATTATTAATAGCGCCTCATGATTATATCTGTTAGAGAAGTAGTGAGACATCGTTTAACACGTCCGAGTTAAGCATCATTTGACAATATACCCGCGAAAAAAATCTAAACACGGTAAATAAACATGTATTAGTATTAGATAGATAACATATTGTAAACATTTGCTTTGGGTCAATAGATGACAAGTCGACAGCCTTCATGGTTGTGTCATGAGCATATCGCATGTTTAGGGTTCAACAGAACGATTCTAAAGCCAGTATTAAGTGTGTGAATTGCGTTCAATGCCTGTTCAATGTATCTGCCACAAGTGTTTTAATTTCCCACTAAAATAACAACCTATGTATCAAAGACAATAAAGATCTGAGAAAATCTATTCAAGGATAAGCGTAGAGAGCCAATGTTTTTATACGGAACCGCAAGCATTTGAGCTCCGAACGCAACATCGATGAGGAAAACAGTAATCGCTCATTGGAATTGGAAAACTCGTTGCGACACGAAAATATCAGTTGGCATAACAAATTAAAACTATAAATATAATGTACTCACTTTCATTCAATTTCTGGAGCAACAAAAATAAAACTACCTACTTGTACAAAATATGATTGGTGGAAATTCCAATTGTCGAATATCAACGTCTCTGTTTGTTCTGGCTGTATTGATAAAGTTGTGAAAAATCCTATGAGGATAAAATATATTTTGCGTATAAGAAAATCCATAAGTGAAATTGTTTGACATAACTACAGAATGATCTATGACAATATAATTTATAACGTATTGAAATGTTTGATACTTGGAACATAATGGTAATCATAATAAAACTCTGTACCATATGGGTAATTGAATCTAATAGAAATATTACCGAGCGTAAAACTTAAGTATCAATAGCTGTCTTGAAATCGATTTCAAAAGCTATTATTCGAATCGTTCTATATTATACCAAAGACAATAGACACGTGACATTTCTTAACATAGGTCTATGTTACATTATATTTGGGGACAACGACAGGCCGCTGCTTTTGAAATGACAACTGAAACTCGAACAGAACAATCTATAGTATGGAACAAATAGTGGATAAAAGGAATATTACATAATCATCTCGACAGGGTATAGACATGTCATGAGGAGGGGTGAAAGCCATGTGCCTAAAAGTGATGAAATTGAAGAAGATGGGCATTTGGGTAGTCGAAGACCGGGGAAGAATGGCTTGTGGGAGGAATGATAAGAATAGAAAGAGAGTGAATGCTGAGATAGCAAGAAGAAAGACTGAATGGAAGATATTAACATGTTGAGCTGACCCCAAATTACTGGGAAGGTTTTCAAGACAATTTGTGTCACAGAAATGCTTGGATGCCTGCTCTCGTTTAAGTACATGTATCTATGTACTTTAACACTAAGAGTAGACTAAGTCCAGGAAAGTAAACCATTATACCCATTTCCGCCGAGAAGCAGTAGTGCACTTTTATTACTGTTTCCGTTTGAAAAGTCCGGGGCAAATGAAATTACCGGGACACGTGAGACTCCACTACATCATATCTCAGGGTCGACAACGCATCGGCAATTCTCAGTATTGCAATGTGTTTAGGGGGCGGCGATCATATCAGGAACGTCTGTTTGTCGGTCTACTTGACACAAAAAAGCGGCCAAGGGCGACTCGGACTCACATGCAAAGGGTTCGTACCACAGAAGAATATTTAATAAAATGCTAAATAAACATGTTTGTTATATGGCAACCTCTTAAATTTTATTATTTGTTTTAGCGGCCATAGTTGTTGACATACTGAGAATTTTCAACTGTCTAGCTATTACGGTTCATGAAATACAACCCGCTGACAGAGAGATTGACAGTGAAGGCTTAGTAGTAGGGTCCCGTTGGCATCCTTTGGGTACGGGACCGTTAAAAACATATTGTAGGTCTTCACGCTTGTACCTACATTATGCTAACTATAATCACAGATTACTGAATCGTTACAATAACTTTGAATAATATCCCTCGCTTAGTCTAATGTGTTCTTAACAAAGAACCTCATAGTTTGAATTGACCCTTTCAATAATTTAAGCCAGTAGTCCCAAGAAATAGAGTAACAACACATAACTACTTACTTTTTGACTAATATTTTCCCGGATTTGTCCGCTTTTAGAACAATCTTCGTGTGGAGTTTCTCAAGGAACATGATGGTGGGATTGTTCAGCTGGTTCAGGTTGTAGGCCAGTGCGAACAGCTCCTCGGTCCACATCTGATGACAAGACCGTTATTGTAATCACTGCATTAACTAACAAACTTCTTCGAATGTTTAGTAATGAGAATAGTCGTAACCGGAAATATCCGGATAATAAGTTCACCAAAATATTAGTAACTGGTCAGATCAAAACAAAACACCTGACGACTCAAACTAATTCATAACGTAGAAATCTGGTCGTGTAGGTTTTGTAGACACATTATATACCCACTAATTAACTATTAACTTTATTCTCCTAAAGTATGGATAGTAAATAATAGGTAGCTACCGAAATAAATATCCTGGGACATTTCTTACACACGGCCATCTGATTCGAAACTTTGCTGGATTATAGACCAGATAGCTGACAAACAACTTTTTTCAAAATACATACTTATATATATTTACACCCGACAACGTTATTTTCGTTTCGAATGTGTTCAGCTACTTACTGTTGCCGACTGTACCCGCGAGACGATCTAAAGTATCACTGTAACTGGGAACCCTTTCACAAACGTTATTCCTAAACTAAATAAAGGGTGCCTCAACCTATCAAAACAATCCTTATTGCTATTATAGAACCCGTATTGTTCTTCAGATTTAATATAACCACGTGAAATTCTTGCTTTACAATGGGGAGTCTGACAAAATAGAAAGTGGTGGAATATCCGAGTTGGTGCTACAGACATGAGCCGAGTAAGATGTTAAAAAAACTGTGTTAAATGAGAAAAGTAACCCAAACGGTAACAAATTAACTCAACTATAGTGGGCGCGTTTCGCGGTTTAATATTTATTAAACAACGATAGAAACCAAATCGTAGTTTTATTAACTCCGATATATAGTGCACGCTTACACGTTCATAAATAAAGCGAGTTCTTCTCTTTATTCGATCATTAAATAACGAGCCCAATAAATTTAAGAAACTGTTTACAACGTTTACCGTCATTATAATATAACGTTAATATAAATATTATCGTAAGAAAATCTTAGCCTTTGGCGTTTTATCGGTGTTATCGAAAACCGTGTAGAGGTGTGTTTATACGTTCAAAGTTATAGTGTATTGCAAACATGCTTATTAGGAGCTTAGATGAACGAAAGTTGAAACAACGGGGCAAAATTCAGTTTGTATATACCTCCATTAAAGATACACATTAAGCCCTACATTTCACGCTAAGAACACGTCAGTGAAAGGGTATGTCGTTCATACATCAAGCCCCTCTGAGTTGCCTCCCCTAGTGTAACAAGTTAAGCGTGTCGGCAAAGAAACTTCACATCACTCCTGACAGCGCACCCAAGTAGCTGAGTGCTTCTCAACCAACTCGGTAATTGTAATGAACAGTGTTAATCGCAACGGCAAAACACTGAACCGTCTACTCCATAACAAATACAATGTCATAGACAATAGAGTGAAATAAAACAGCGTTCAATACACCGATGGAAAATTATTCAAACAAAAAATAGTCGCTCCGGAGTTTGCGTTGTACGCTTCCTCATCGACCGACCCGAATCACATTTATTTTTAGTGAAACCTTAAACTTAACCAATTCCCCGTCCCCGAACCGAACCCTGCACATTTCATCAATATCTAACGAGCCATTCCCGACATCTGGAATACATTTATTTGTATGCAATGATTGCTCGTTTAATAGTAATAGAATATTCGGTGCCCTCGCGTATAAGTAAATTGCATTACTTCTGCTAGGTATAATAATAAATGACCCACATTATAATAATATGAGATGATAATGTCGTCGAAATCCATAAATAAAAGCGGCGTAGGTACGTGGGACGCCACAAAACCTTGACCCGCCGGATCTGAGCCCATATCTTAACATCACATTCGCGTATTAACGCCTGCGGCTGTCGCATCACACCACAACACACCACAACCCACCACACAAGACACGAACTAACACAATTTATCACGGCCACAACAATACACTGTCACAGAGACCTCACTTATTCCTAATAATGTACGTATAACGTCCATAAATAAAAAAGATACCTAGCAAAATTGTTAATATAGCTATCTCCATACGTATAACAAATATACGAGAATTCGTATGTAGATAGTCTTTGAAACAATATAAGGTACATTTGCCGGCGCGCGTCGAGTCGTCCCTCCGTTATTCCGAGGTTGTCGCGATCATTTGGATATGATAAAAAGCGCCGTTGATCATTAGTGCTGAATAAATACCGTCTACCTGAGAGTTTGACCCAGATACATTGAAAAAATAAAAACGTTTGCATCTGAATGCATATAATAGTTTGAATACCTGAATAAAAGTAAACGGACAAGGGCCATAAATTTTATTTTACGGCTAGCTTCTTTCCCGCGGTGTCACTCGCGTTTTCGAGGTGTTTATTGTATCCCGAATTTTAACACAGCCTATGCCTATCTGGTAAATGTCCAACCCTCCAACTTGGAAATTACATAGTTTTCTAAATGGGTTCACTAGTTTCAGACATTATCCTCCACATATAAACACTTACAACTTACAAAATCCGCTCTCTCCCTCTCTCTATCTCTTTTTATAATATTACCTATAGATTAACAATTATGTGATACTGCATTTGATGTTTTTTAAATGCAATTCAAACTCTAGATAATTATTTCTGTTACACCAAATGTGATTTTAACTGAATCCGTTATTAATATCATATATGTTTCACATTAATCACTTTTCAACAGCTGATTAAAATAATAGCGTTAATTAATTAATACAAATAGGTTTACCTATGCAGAGGTTTTGAAATTATTAATGAGATATATATTCATTAAAAACTTGTATCAACGAATTCACGTGAGTAAACAATGTTATGTTTAAACATATAATGCATTAACAATATTTTAAACACTGTTATTATATTCTGCTTTACGTTTGTTATTCAAGGTATTCGTAGAGACATCATAATCTTTGTATGATTAGCGATTTGAATTACATACAACAAACAATTTTTGGTTAATTTGGAAAACTTTAGATATTTTATGGTTGTGATAAAAGCGTTTTATTATGCTATCTTGTTTAAATACGTACTATTTGAGCAATATTTTTTTTTCTTTCAAATGATGAATAAATGCTTAAAAAAAGATTTCCAAGATTTTCAATTTTTCCAGTGAACGTTAACTTTTTATTGTACTCGTATGTACGTAGATATAACAATATAGCTTTAAATAATCCTCACAAATATAATAAATGCGTAATGTAACTGTCTCTCTGTTACTTTTCCAAGCTTTTTACTAAGCAGCTAGAAAGATCTTAATAAAATTTGGCTCGTACGTAGCTTATGCTACGGAGAACGATAAGAACTAGTATCGTACAAATTAGTAAATAACTAACTAGCGACCCATCCCGGCTACACCTGAGCATATAATACACAAACCTACGAAAAGAATTTCTCTAAATGGAGATGAAAACGACATAAAATTATTTTGCACAGTTTAAAAGAACTGGGTCTTGTGAATTTGTTTAATACTATTTGAAAAAGACCCTCTTCAGTATTCCAACAATGTTTCAATTCCCCCTGTGAATGTAGGTATCGTTCCGCATTCGAATCGCGCAAAACAAAAAAAAAACCTCAGTTTGCCAACAGAAAAAGAGATGAAAGAATTTTCAATCTGCGACAAGACCACGTTACGCCCACTCTACGAACTGAATCCGCTTGGATGAACGCAGATTTCAAACAGCAAAATCCGTAACGTACAATACAATGCGATATGAGTTTAGTTTAAAGTGAACACGGCTACATAAGTAAAGCCATCTATTTGTTATGCTAACAGCATTGTTCTGTGATGTACTGGTGTTCAAACTACAAAGTAATCACGACTTTCCACCATGTGTTGGCTAATACTTTGTTTATGTTATACTGACATATTTTCTGTAGTCTATAGTATCGACCATTGAGTACTGCGACATATGGGCTCGACTAGATAATAGAGTCATCAAAACGTGTTACGAATCGTGCTCAAAACACATAGCATATCGTGATCATAGCATTCGATATCAGTATCAATATAAGATTTAAAATGCTAGATATACACTTGAGACAATTTCGATGAAGTCTTTGAAAAATCTACACTAATATTATAAAATATTATTAATTAATAATAAATATCTGATCCCAAACTAAGCAGAGCTTGTACTATGGAAACCAGACAACTGATATCCCTTTTTAAATAAATACTTATATAGAATAAATCTATACACAGAACATACAGACATGTGCGTACACGCATGATTGTCCTGGGTGGGAATGAAACCCCGCGACCTACGACGTGGCAGTCAGGGTCTTACCACCAAGCCAACAGGCTCTTCAATTATAAAGAGGTACTTTGTTAAAGGCCAGCAGTGTCGTGCAGCGGGCCACAAATCAGATGTCATGACGACCACAACTACTCTGTCTAAAGCAGAGATTCCTAACCGGTGGTCCACAAGAGCTAAAATATGGTCCGGGAAAGATTTTAAACATTTGTACGTTTTTAATTATTCCTTTGCAAACTAAATTTAATTTTATACTAACATTTAATATTACAATAAATAAGTACTGGTAACGCATACATTTGAGCGTAACGAATACTTATGATAAAATTGAAAAATACATTATATATATTTATTTTTATAAAGACAAACATTATTTTACAGTACAAATAAATCAAAATGGCCTCGGTCAAAAAAGTTTGGGAACCGCTGCTCTAAAGTGCTATGTATATGAAGAATTTAGTTAGGTAGATAGATATAAAAAAAAAATCATAAATATGAACATACGATAATATATACATGTACGTGCAAAATAAGTTTACGATTCCAGATTGACATAGGCAATGTTATAATCCCATGATACAAATAGATCCCTCGAGAACGCAGGTAAACCCCAGGATATCAGCTAATCATTAATATAACCCGAAAAAGTAGGGAGCGACCTTTCTCTTAATAAATAAATATCTGATATAACTGATATACTACAAATATTATACTGACATATAGACTAAATACATATAAACTTACATAGATTCTATTAAATAACAGTTCTGAATGTCATTTAACTCAAAGGTGTTCCCGAACGGAACGATTAAGCTTGGGCACGCAAACCTGGAAGCTCTTTAATCAACATACGGATATAGAGGCTTACCTGAGCAATCTCCTTTCTAGTGCAACAGAAATTAATGAACATGATGTTCACGAAGTCGGCACCATGGCACACGGTCACCGTCTTTTCTTCCAAAGACCCTTGGGAGCCGATCAGTACCACGTTGCGGATTTTCTGATCCTGAGAAAGAAAACAAAGTTTTTAAACAGTCCTTCGAACTTATAATTTTTTATAGTTTAAGACTGTTGCTGTCCCAAATAAAGAAAAATAAAATAAATAAGGAAGTGATTTTGTTTGTTTGTTACGCTTTCGCGGCTAAACGACTGGACAGATCTTGTTGAAATTTGCACTTTGAATTTTCCACCCGCGTTTCCGGGATAAACTGAACCGATACATAGCCTATGTCCCTCTCCATGCCAATACTTGCTACATACACTACCAGTTTATGCCAAGAACGCGGTTGGAATCGTAAGTGACATTAATATCAAAGTCTTCTCTAACAATTAAGCTTGTTTTGACAATTCAGTGTGTAATAGAAAATGTAAGCAAAATGCTTCATAATAATGTTTGTCTGTGTCATCAAACAACAATAAAATTAACCACTATCATAAAACTAACCTCAGTTCAAAAGCAATAATGTTAATTTTTCTACAACATTCTATCAAAACGAGTCTATTAGATTATGACCTCTTTTGCGCGTGTTTTTTTTTTTTGTAAGATTATAGTGGAAATCAGAGAGAAAAGAGAATAAAAGACACGGCTGATTTATATGGCTTCAATTCAATTAACGGAGATGGCTGTGTAAACTAGACATTTCCAGACCCATATTTTTCTCAGACAAGATATAGAACCGTTGGGGATAGTTTGGTCCAAGTCGGTAATAACAATAATTTTGTTGGACAACCAACGAGTCCAGACCACGATACTATTTACGAGATTAGTCGAGCGCCTGTCCGACAAATTGGTGTCTGCGGAGCCCTATAAACAACGAACGGTATATAACGTCCCAAAGAAAAAAAAACTATTTTTACCTATTATATCGTCAGAAAACAAACCAATGAAATAATATATGTTTTTTGAGTTAAACGAATCTGCATTGTTAGTTTCTGTGTTACGATAAACAGTATTAAATAAATAATCATTCGTTTCAAACGATTCACATTCATTCGAATTCACAGGAAATAAATAGTCGGCAGCGCTACGATCAATCGGGCTTTAGTTTTTTTACATACATCGGAATAATTCCACAATACCAGCGGGAATTGAATGCACGTTACTTTTTAAGTCGTATCGTTTTAATTAAAATCGAACGGCCAATGCGTAACGATTCAAATTGCATCACAGTTCAAATAGTTTGTTGCTATGTGCAAGTAAAAAAAAATTGCAACAAAAGCTATTCACCGACATATCAAACTCTATTGCGTTGTATACATCACGTACCTATTACATGTCGATGCAGAAGAATTTAAACTAATCTAAACATAGCTTTTACGGCTGCCTCTTAATTTACGATTATTATTTCGACATGCGTGTGTAATTAAAATTAGAAAGCAAGCTATCGTACATTCCAGTAGAATGGACGTGTCGATACGACACGGTAGTCCCGGTGTCCCACCGACAAATTCCTTACACGTCAATTAAACCAGCACGAATGGTTAGAGCGACGGCGACGCCCCGTGAAATAGGTCACAAGTTCGAGCCTGGCTCAGGTACATTTGTTATGTATGTTCTTATTACAATACGGATGACACACCTGGAGAAGTGTTCGCTTATACAATGCCTTTATAAGACATCACTACCATTATATTCAAGAAACCTATTTTGGGTATAGAATCAATCAAACAAAGAATAGTAGGTATAGTTGAACTAATATGGATATGTAAGTCACTTTAGAGTTTATACGTTTTAAAAAACGTCTGAGACGCCTCGTAAACTTGTATCTAGGTACATCCAGTGTGGGAACAACGGAAATTCATAATCATATAATAAACCGCAACGGAACCGTGTGGCTTCAATATAAAACGTATTAAAACCTACGCGAATAAAATATAACATAGCATTAATCTTCTCGCCCATAATCTCCCAAGAGGTAGGCAGAGGGCCAAAGATAATTAAGGTCCCAATATCAGACTAAAATTAACTGTCCGACCTGGGAATCGAACCAGGGGGATACGCCAGTCTCTAAGGCTTGGGTCGTAAGCTCGACACCAAAGTGATACACCTTAATTAATAGTAATGTACTTTACAAATATGTGAAACGTATACTTTCGCGTAAATTATAATCAACAACGCCCATCGTTTAACTAACGCGAGTGGTGTTAATTAAAAAGTTGATTATGACATGTACCGAGTAAGGGCCGATGACAAGTTGAACTTTACGATACCTATTATTTATAAAGGTTAATTTATCAACGGCCCTTTAATTGTTGTCCGTGGAACACGTAACTTAAAGGGTTATGCTTTAAGGGCTATGTTTAAGACCTGAAAGCAGCCATGTGAAGGAGGCCAGAGAAAGTATTGTATCACTACGTAACACATACAGCCTGTAATTTTAACAGGCTGTGAGGAAAAATGGGAAGATATAATGCAAAAACTAAACTGACCCTTAGTGAAGACAAAAGAAGGAAGCTTATTCAATATACCCATTTTTATTTCATCGTTATTGATTAACCATTCAAAAGAATTTACAAGAAATAACTCATATTATAGTTTTCCACGTAAAACTTAATTATTGATTTACAAATACAATCATTGATTAAAAAAAATCATAAGTCTTCCCGAGAATCTATCGTAAATATGTATAGATACGTTGCATTATATCTCAGAAAGAGTTCGCGCAGAACCGTAACCAGTGAACGTAAAATAAACATTCTATCGATTATTATTATTGAACTTCCAACTTTGTAGATCGAAACCGAGCCATATTTATTATTATTTCTCACGTCCTTCATAAGGTAATCTATTCATAAATAGTGGAGCAATATAACTGTTTCCGTCGCGTCCGTGGCGATAATTTATAACATAGATTTTTCTAAAATTAGTTCATGACACGGTATCGATAACGATCGGTCGGCCGGTAATTTTAGCGCTACATTGACGTTCTATGCACAAACAATCGGCAAAGGCCGACTCTACATGGCTCTACTTATTAACAACACATCAATTCGGTAAATGTATGCAGGTGTAACGGCAGATAAGGCGCGTCACTGATATTTACGACCTCCTCGTGATATTGCCTACCTGGGATTACTTTCGAGTAGCGCGTATTGTAAAAAAAAAGCTATTTCCGATTTTGGCATACATAATTTATACTTAGACAGAAAACCTTTTTGTGTTATACGTTGGACCTTTTTTAACATATCTATATTGTTGAGAGATATTTTGGCGACATCAGCTACATAAATAACCCTACCCAATAGGAAATACCGTATTTCGCTTGGGTGCAGAACGAAATAAAAGAATACAAATTATATATGGGTCTTGCAATGATTTAGTCTGGCGTCAATTAAAATAAATATTCATTCCTATCTATAATAAAAAATGCCGTAGGTACCTATATATTTTATACGTATAAATACGTCAATAAACGAGTTTTTGTGTGAACATTTTGGCAACAATTAAAGTTAATGTGCAAATTCTTAGGTCAGCGTCACTGAAGATGTAACGGGGTTCAGGGTGCGACTCCGCAAGATGTGGCAAGTATCTTAGCCCACCCAAAAAGCTGCCTTATTAGCTATGATGAGGTAAGCTGTGATGAAGTAGCAATCCTATTGATAAGCTACGACCTTCGCTAAGACATCCCTCGCTAAACATCTCTGGTGAAAAGGCAGCCTAAACATACATAACCATGTATGGAAATTAGGTGACTCTCCGCTAAAAGCCTGTCTGATGCGTCAAAATTAATATTCAATCCCGATCCAAATCTTTGGATGAATGTGCTTTTTGACAGAAAATAAATGCAAATAACGTCAGAAATATCCATCAATCCAACGATTTGGCATCGAATATTAATATGGACCGTTAGCCTCCTGTCAAAATGTAAACTATCAAAAGTACCTGTGTTATATCATAGATTCTGATGATAGGAGCAAAACATCCATCGATCAAAATATTTGGTTTTATTAAAGTAAATATGTGGTTCAGCACGGCGCGGCGGATATAAAACCGATCTACTAACAAACTGTGCGTGAATGGATCACGCATGTTTTATATTCGACGCCAGGTGAGCTCATCTCAAATAAAAACATCTGTTTATATGTATATCCTATCGCGTAAATAAACAAATCATAGGTAAGCACTTCAATTTTATTTGTATGGTTCGTTATAAAAATGTTTATCAAAAGTATTGCCGGGACGTACATTGGGGTGGATTACTTATTTGCCGTGATCGATAAAATCGGTTACTCTGTGAAAGTTAGGGAAGGGTAGGTTTCGTTTACCCATGTCGGACGTACGATTGTGTGTTCGACTTAATATATTTCATAACAGGGGCTGGGTCTTTTCTTTGAACACTAAGGTTGGGTGTGTGTAAGTATATAACTCGAATGAGTGTGTATATCACTACATAGTATAAAAAAGTCGCTTTCTCTGTCCCTATATCCCTATGTATGCTTAAATCATTAAAACTATGCAACGGATTTTGATGCGGTTGTTTTTTAATACAAAGAGTGATTGAAGATGAGGGTTTTTATGTATAATACATGTGACATCCCACGGGAACGCGGATAAAACCCCGGGGGACAGCTAGTACAAATATAAATTCAAAAAGATATGTGTGTATTCACACATCACATTTAATATTTGAACTTACCTACATCTGACTTTCGTCTGAAATCAATATTTGATCCTAACTAAAGTCGTTGGGCGTAAATTTCTTTACAAGTTTGTATTTAGAAAACAAGAAGTTTATATAGTATAACAGTTCTGCTTAGTTTCGGATCAGCAAACCGTATGTGAAGAAAGTCCGAGGCAATTTTAAATGTATCATATAAATCTAGAAGGAAGGATAAACACTATTCATTTCACCAACATTATAAATAATAATGGCATGTTAGTGCTTATAATGTTAAGTAAATTGGTAGTACCTTAGTAATAGTTATTAACTAATTGGTAATAAATTAAGTGTGGTGAAGCGATGATCAAACGACGACATCTATTACTTTAACTAACTAGAAGCTATGACGGTTAAACACATTTGTCGGATAATTCCGACAGCTATAATATTGCACGGTTCGTAATATTGTTTGTTAATGTATGTAAGTATAATTATGATGGAATGTAATGTTGAGATGGTGGATAGAGCTAAATGTATTGAGTGAATGGTTAAAGCAAGACCACGTTTTAACGCTGACCCCAAAAGAACGGGAGCACTATTGTACTTCGCTCAAAGAATTGTAACAGAAAAGAAGTACCGCAGCAGTTTTATGCTAGAAATAAATCTAGACTGAGGATTATCTCTAATTAAAAATATATTGCAATGTTAGGTATTTGATTTGATAGTATTCCCGAAGTTTGCGATAAGACCTACCTACAGTTTTGCTGTCGTTTCAATCTCAGCGAATATTTTTCGATAGACTTATGTCAAAATGTCTCTTTATGTCTTTCTGTGCATCAATCGTATCAATTTAAGTGAGATCGAATATTAATAATTGCCGTTAGTAAGAGCTACTTGTATTTTCTTTATTGACACATAGGAAACTATATACCGGTATTAGAGTCAGAGTATTCATAAGAGCTTGTTAAGGCCTATTTGAATAAAAATATTTTCATTTTCATTATATCCCAGCAAAAAGCAAAAGATCCCTCGTGACCCCCGTTCACAAAAAAAAACAATCGTTTAAAAATCGCAGGGTAAGTATGGATAAACGGCACCGCGGGGTATGCTAGGATAAACGAAATTACACCATACCGCGCCCAGTTTTCCATCCGTATTCCATGCCATCGTCAAGAAATACAATAACAAAGGTACTTAATAGTTTTATAACATGTATTTCTTAAAACACAGGTGTTGTCAGTGATACTAAATCAATTTAAGTGCGATTTTTGAAGTTTTGCCGAGTGTAAAACCGGCTCTTCTCAGTAAAAAACAACCATCTGAACCGGTATTTACCGGTATACCGGCGCTTAAAGTGCTTGTAAATGCCTATTTGAATAAAAATAATAAATTCATTTTTCATTTTCTTGGATTGTTGGCCCACCCAAATTTACCATAATTTTTATTAATAATGTTTGTAATCCTTAGCGGGAGCCCTTCTTACCCTGGATGTGCTCTAATATGTATTGTTTCACTTTAGAATTTGCACTATAATGTCATCGAAGTTTGGACGCTTATAGGTATTACCGTATGACGATAGAGCAAAGAATAATACACGTTTCTTCTGGGGTCATATTATTCTATTTTGTTTTTTTTTAGCATGTCTGACACGTATTTGTAAATTTGAATTAACTAACTATTACAATGAAGTGACGAAGTTTGTTTTAGTAACAGTTACGGAACCTTTCAGAATTTTAGGACCGCAGTAAAGCGCGTATGCATCCATGACGTAAAGTGGGTGAACGGATAACTACATGATCATCTGTGGTACGGTTTTAACAACATAATAGACATTTTTTTAATAATTGAATAATAAACTTTAATATAATGGTTATTATAGCCAAGGTCTTGTCTGATAATCGGCACTTTGCACCACAGGCAAGTCATAATAGGTTTGGGCATTCGCCAGATATTAGCATATGATTTATTACTCTTTAATGTTTTATTTCACAAATATAAATCAATTTGCTAATATAAATAGGTAAAAGGGAAAATTCTTAATTGAGATATTAGTATGTCTAGGTATGTTAGTTATTTCTTTTGAATAACATAGGTAAACCCAAACAATATGGCTACCAACATGTAATGAATCATTCTGGGGAATATAGGTAGTTTATTAACCTGATAATTCTCTGCATAAAACATAACAAAAAAATATTAATAATTATAGTATTTTTTGTAGTAGCTTGATAGCTTATAACAAAACTAAAACTACTCTCTATCATTTTTCTTGTAAAGTATAATAATACATACAATAAATAACCAATAAGACATTATTTGATTGTATATGATTATGAATAATAAATTAGCACCTTGAAGCTGATTATGAGTTTAACAATACACTTTAGTCTAACTAATTAACAACCATCTTAAAAAATGTCTATATTTCACCACAAAAACAAGGTTGAAAATGGTATTTGACCAATATGTCAACACTGGTGCAGGACTGGAAAATCCCCTGGTGAGAGAGAAGTAACCAAGAATTGGGTGTCCATGACAATGGGCTGGGAAGGAAAAAAGATGAACTGTTTCATCATCAAAACCCTGATCACCACTACTTGACAAAGATCTTTCCCAATAGTTGCCACTTCTTTAGCTTTTCCACATTCAACACCCATTTTCATCACAGTTCTCACTCCTAACTTACTTTTATTATAACATATATATAATATATATATAAAAAAATACATGTTCTACATCTACATAAGTTTGTTTTATAGAGTAGTAAGGTGTTTTGCTAGCTCTCAGAAATAAATATATATTAATTTCATCAGTCACCTAACAGGTTTCACAAGTCATCTGTCCACATAGTTCTAGATTGTGATTGCATAAAAAAAACAACATACAACTTATGTAACTTATAAAACATATGGCACTTACTTTAGGAATTTTAGCATGGCCTCCAGTCCTGACATCTCTGATGGTAGCAATGTCGAGGAGTTCCACCTCCATATTTTGGTCTGTCCAAAACAGGAAGAACCCTTTGGGGTCCACTCGAAGAGTGACAGGGAGACCCGTACCTGAGTCCTGGTAACATTCATTTTCATTAATTTGCTAGTATAGCAAAGGATAACCAAATCATTCCAATGAATATAAGTTTATTTTAATCAATGGCCATGTGTAAAGAATGTCCCAGGATATTTATTTATTTATTAATAAGGTGATACTGTATTTCTATACAGTGTTAAAGGGCACAACTGAACCAATAAATATGAAAAAATAAATTACTTAAAGGTAGCCTAAATATATTATTATAATTAATTATTAACATCACAATTAAATCCATAATTCCCATGGACTTCAGGAGGTATCTAAAAACAACTGTACTTATAAAATTCTGACTATATGCTATATTAGGAGTAAAGTATATTAACATAATTCAGTTTGATAAGTTGAATGTTTTGTAAAGGGTTTGTGGAGTGAAGTTTTATAAAAAAAGTGATTTATAAATTTAGTGCCCATAAATAAGTTTTTCCCAAAACATGCTTCAGTATATTTTAATAAACCACCAACAAAAAAAATAAAATTAATTGAATATAACTTGCAGTTAAAGAATAAAAACTTTTAGACATGTTCAGTCCATTAATTAATGCCCAATCTCCTATTTTTTTTTCTGGCGGTATAATTTGCGTGTCTCGACTAATTAAATTTGGAATTTAAAAATAAATTATAGGTTCACCTCATCCCACTTGATGAATTTTTCACCTTCCTGCAAGGCCTTCGGTACTTCGATCGGCTTCAAAGAAACTTTAGCTGATCTCGCAATCGTAGTCATCGTGAATATTAAACACAATTATGCGGAAATAATATCACCGAAGCGGATAAAAGCCGTCATCTTCCTCTCTGAGCACAAATCTAACTGAGAAGAAATCTATCAATGGCACGCTCTCTGCGGACGCACCGAGAATTTGAAGACGAACCACCGTTTGTTATTAAATCAATGTCGACTTATCATAATAATGCATTATCCGCGATAAATAACACGAATACTTAATTACTAATAAACTTAAAAAAAATCCCACATAATCTGGCTCGACGGAGCTACCGAAATTTCAGTCTGATTCACTCACAGACAAAAATGTCAAAACGAAACGTATACGTACTTGATACTTGATAGAGTTGTATGTATTCGTTATAAAGTAACTGATACACATCGAAGTATATATCAGTTCTTTAAAAAACTATAACTACTTAAGAGTTTTGCTACATTTCTTAGCGGCCAGAAGCACATGCAGGGGATGACACTTTGTTTGTTCCTTAAAATATTATAAATAGTTTAACCGTTTCAAATAATGACACATGTTCAAATGTTTCAATAATTTTCAAAGGCTGATTATAATACTTTCTAGTTTTTCTAAGCATAAGGTTTTACTATATTATTATGTATGAAATGATGTTTTGTAAAACACATTAAATGTTCTTAGATAGCTAAATTATGAGCACGTGTGCAAACTGTGCAACGACCCACTAGATAGTCAAAAATAACGAAATATTTGTAGCAGGTACGAATAAATTACGTATCTCAACACTAGTACTAAAAATGTGTTGACTAGTGTTACCTGAAGTTCGATAGTCGATCGATAGAATCGAAATTGATCTAATTTATTCTTTCGGTTATGTTTCGGTATATGGTAGTATGCCCGGTAATACTAGTAGACTAGACATAGCGAGAATATTGTCCATATTCCACTATACAGTCAAGTCAGTTAATTAAAAGCGAAGGATTGTAAAGGCCTTTTCAATAAATGAAAGTACATATTATGTACTTTCATACGTATGCTCTCTCGAGGCTGTCTAAGGTAAATAGCCGTTATCGATAGATTTTAAATTTTTATACAAAGTTTACAGTTAGTCTTATGGATATGTGGAAAATATCGATATACAGTCAGTTTTCGCATGATTTGCCATATAGGATATGTATTCCCAAAGCATTCATTGTTGATTTGATAAAACTCAAAAATTATTAATTGTCTGTTAACTTCAGGGTCATATACATATATATACGTCTCCAACAGATGGTTAAAAGTATTAGTATTTTCGTGCTCGCAGCTAGTAGTCTTAGTGTTAAGTAACATTTCATAAAGGTCGTGGCGGGATTTTGTAAACGTTACAATTAAACGATGCGCGAGGACCTTGCGGGGAGTATCTAGTAAAATTAATCGCGAAACCAGAGTTGCGTTCAAAATATATCGAAATTGACACGAATTCCATACTTTAATATAGATATCAAATTTGCTATGCGAATTGTAAAATGCGATTAAAAATATCGACGATATCTAACGTTAATTGTATGGAAATATATCGATATTTTTTGCCCATGCCGGGAAATTCTAACGCTGGTATCCCTGATAGATAAAAATCTCGTTGTTTGGCGTTTGCGGCGCGATCTTAATTTCTTGAAGACCAAATATTTTAAATATAACAATTATTTTAAATTATGCAACTTTATTAGAATAGGAGCTTAATTTAAAACAAATTTAAAAATATATCTTTTGTTGTGTTTGATAATTGAGATCATAGAACAAGAAATAACTTCTAATTTCAATATGTCAGAATCAGAATCCGCTACTGTTGATGAAATTAAAAACGAAAACAGTCCAAAAAAGCGAATTCGCCACCGCAAGAGGCAATTGTACGATAATATTCTCAAACAACTGGAATTCTACTTCAGTGATGCGAACTTAACCAAAGATAGGTTCTTGGGAGATTTGGTCAAAAGAGATCCATACGTGCCGATAGATGTGTTTCTAAAATTCAATAAAATTCGGACTATGACGCAGGACATTAATGATATAGCAAAAGCAATGAAGAACTCATCTGTCTTGGAGCTATCTGATGATAGGCTGAAGGTAAAAAGTTTATGATATCATAACTAAATACCTACCCATTTTTTGTAATATTGACTAGTTATTTAAATAAGAAGACTACCATCCTAATAACTACTTATCTTCTATCTATTCTTTATGAAAACTGTAGAACCCTCATGACTGCGTTGAAAATGTTTGGTAAAGGCTAATTGTCATTGATGTTAGGAATGTAACAGATTACAGTAAGATCATTTTTGGAAATGTTGTATATATGTCAGTTTGAACATGCTAAAATCTGAAACAGGAAACTGGAATGTAACTTGGAGCTACATATAGGTTTTCAACTCACAAAATTTATACATATGTGTACAAAATTATGAGCACAGTTAATTAACTAAAAAGTGTATTTATATATCACAGTAACAAGTGCACATTTCAGATCAAAAGAAAAACTGCAGTGCTACCTTATGATGCAGACATGCGCACTGTCTATGTCGAATCCATACCAGTGACAGCCAGTCGGGAATGGCTGCAGAGAGTGTTCTCTGATTATGGTCAAGTTGCATACATCTCATTACCCAAGTTCAGAAATTCACAGCAAATCAAGGTCAGTTATTGTATGAAAAATTAATAAATATCCTGGGACTTCACACATAGTTATTTTGAATCCCAAATTAAGTAAAGCTTGTGCTATGTGACAATCAGATAACTGATATACTACTTTTTAAATCCATACTTATATGAATAATTACACTTGGATGTAGAATTAACAGATATGTCCATGCCCACAACTGTTTGTCCTGGGTGGGTACAAGATTGTCAAGGTATCCAATCACAGTGGCCCATCCAAGAATTCTAGTAAGCCTTACTGTACCTAATCTTGTCTTTTTCTAGGGTTATGGTTTCATTGAGTTTGTTAGACCAGAAGATGCACAGAGGTGCCTCAGTACATTCACTCAAATGGGATGCAAGCTGCCGACATGCATGCCTCCTGAGGAACTGTCTTCAATAAAAATGTTCTCCATTGATGAGCCAATTGAAGAAATAATTGATAACAGAGACAATAAATTTGATTATGAACCACCAAAGAAGAAAAAGAAGAACAAGGATAAGAAATCTATTAAGGGTCTAGATTTAAAACTAGGTCATGAGTCAGATGGTGAAAAGCGAGTGGAGACTCCTACTGTATGATTTTATTATTAAGTTTTACTATTAATTTTATGTTGTAATATTATTTTCTGATGAGTAATTTTTTTTTCAGGATGAAAATAAGGGCATATTAACTCCATCAGAGGTTGGTATCACTCAATAAAATCTTAGTTTATATAACTTTTATACTAACAATACATTGGTTCCCAGATAACTAATACTGCATCATAAACAATATACTTATAGATAGACAGAACACACCCTAATTAAAGTAAAAAATCAACAAGTCGATTCATACCAATGATTGCAATCAGTACATCCACAGCTACTTTATTATTGTACTGTATTTCTAATGACAGTCTTATGTTTTTCAGGATGATAACAGTAGCATATTTACTCCAACTGAGGTAGTTATTCCATATAATTTTAAATTTGATATAACTTTTATACTAACACTAGCTGACTCGGCAAACATTGTTTTGCCATATTTACTTTATTATAAACAATACATGAGAATTTATCGTCCTACAATTATTATATTTGAATATTAAATCCGAACTGGTATGATTAATAAAAAAAAATCCAGAAACCTAGTATTTATGAATCTAATGCTTTAAGATACTCAACAATTAAACTTTTAATATGAGGTGTGATTGCTCTGAACTAATTGTGATGAACACACACTTCTCAAAAAACTCTGTGTAAAAAATTTCATAAATATTCCGATTGAATCGATTGTGAAATGTGCACTACGTAAAGATAAATTTATTGTTTATCAATATAATTCCGTCCCATGCCTCTGTTTTAAGCAATATTGTCAAACGACTGAAGGTCATTAAAATCCAAAAAAAAAAAAAACAAGTGACTGACATTTATGTCAAACACCATAAGATTACATTATAAAAGTTTATATTGTCAAAAGCGGTAAGGTTACATTAGAAAAGTTAATATGGTCCTTATGTTTTCTTAAATTTTCTAATTTTCTACCCAACTTTCTTATTCTTTTCTTTCTTAAGAACCTTCTCCTGACAATAACAAACACTACAAAAAAGAATTAGTGAAATCGGCCCAGCCACAAATAGGGATTCATTTTTATATATATAGATAGAATACTTTGGCAGATGACTAATATAGTACATATTCTCATAAAAATGTTTTAAAAGTTTTTCTAATGAGTGTTTTATTTTTCAGGATGAAAATAAGAGCATTTTAACTCCAACTGAGGTAGCTATCAATAAAATCTTAACTTGATATAACTTTTATACAAACATTACATTGGTTACTAGATGACTTATATCATCATCATCAGCCTATCTCTGTCCACTGCTGGACATAGGCCTCACCTATGGCACGCCACTGAGCTCGATCTTCAGCTCTTTGTTTCCAGCCGCTGCCAGCCAGCTTGCGTATATCATCGCTCCATCTAGCTGGAGGGCGCCCTACACTACGTTTACCGAGCCGTGGTCTCCACTCTAGAACACGATGACATATATACTACATATTTAATAAATGTACTAAAAATAAGCATACAAATGTCTGCAATGATAATATTTTTTAATGATAGGAGTAGAAATTACTGTTTAAAAAAAAAACTATCCAAATATTTTCCATAGGAAAACAAATCAATAGTAGATACAGAATCTAAAGATGAAATGACCAGTCAAGATGAATCAAAGACTGAAAATGATACCCCAAGAAAAAAGAAGACTAGAAAACGCGCTGTGAAAGAGAAGAGTAAAGCTAAGGGTATTTTGGGAAAGATTGAAGCACCAAAAGGTGCCCTTTGGGGATTGCAAGTGCTTCCTAAATCCGAGTGGAAGGCACTCAGGAATAAGTACTTGAATTTACAAAGGAAATACATGAAAGAAATGAAGGCTAACATGCATAATAGAAGGAACATGTATTCGAGTATACCTGCTCCGGCAGCGCCATCAGTGGAGATCGAACCAGGTCACTTTATTAATACTTTGTTTCATATTTTTTGTGACACTTACAGAGTTAGTTATTACAGTAAAATGAGTGGAAAGGGAGGCATTAAACTGAAATACTTCTCTCAATAACTACTGCTCCATTTTTGACTTTGTATTTATATTTACAGCATTAAATTCTACGAAAGTCGAAGGTAGTAAAACTATTTTGCCCTTGGAGAGGATACCGGGTGTTTTCGTCAAAGAGATACTACCGGAACCCTGCCTTGATGTTAGACTTGCAAAGAGAACTGTAAGTACCTTACTTTTATTCTATTGCAGTAATTTACGAGACATAAAATAACCTTATTATGAATATTACATTACAGATTAGGAGTAATATTCACGCACTACACGTGGATGCTAAGGAGGGACAGTCAGAGGTCATCATAAGGTTCGATGCTTCCAAAGCAGCTGATGATGTAAATATATTTTGTACTATTAGATTGCACCTTAATTTGATGTACTTTGAACATACCTCTATAATCTATAAGTATGTTTATATTAATCATCTTTCTGTTTTATCTGTAAATGTGTCGCCACCTACACACCGGATTTCGGCAACAAATGCGTCATTCGTGGCATCCGTTGTGTCCCACTAAACAAATTATTTTACATTTGTATTTTTAAATTTCCAGTACTGCTCGAACTCTCACAACCACGCCGTGGTGCTGTCAGGGCCGGAGGAGCAGGAGCAGTGGTCCCGCGCCGACAGCGAGCGCACGACGCGGCGGCCGCGGGGGCGCGCGCGCCTGCTGCACCTCGCCGCCCGCACCGCTCCCTCCGCCGCTAACATTGCACCCGCATCCCCCCAGCCCACACATACGCATATAAGATTTGAAGATGAATAACAGCATTACTTAGTAGCTGCGATTAATTCTATATAAACTAGCTGTTGCCCCACGTTCCGGAGGAGTGTGTTGCAATATCGAAGACACGTCTCTACGATATTAGTTCCCGAATCGAGCGAATTAATAACTATCATTTGGATAAGACACTATTTTACTTTGCTTTACATAGTAAACTATGTGAAATCATTGATTGAAAAATCTGGACAATATTTGCCTGTCACAATGTCCTGTTTGAACACAATATAGCCAAAATGTTTAATAAATATTTTATTTTCATGATATTGTGTTTAATTTTAATGTGTTATAAATAAAATCCAGTATTTTTACAAAAGAAAATGTATTGTATTAAGTCAAGTAAATGCCAACATCAATTTCAGTCTTAAAA
The DNA here is from genome assembly GCA_907165245.1 of Habrosyne pyritoides. NCBI lineage: Eukaryota > Metazoa > Arthropoda > Insecta > Lepidoptera > Drepanidae > Habrosyne > Habrosyne pyritoides. The sequence continues at coordinate 11,206,171 of OU015594.1, read as the reverse complement.
ATAAGTTTGCTTATAACTTAATAATACAGGAGGCACTGGCACATTTTTTTATCAAAAATTATGTACTTATTCTACCTTATTAGCTAGTACATAAAAGACAACATATAAAAACAGTAATATTGCAAATAACCTGTATTTTACAACCTGAATTCTGTCAACAGTAGGTATGACTTAATTTTATCCCTAAGCTTAAAATTGCATATACTAAGTACCTGCCTTGTGTACCACTAGAAATAGTGATGTTACAAATACACTTCATTTTATGGAACATATTTTGGCTGCCAATCCAAGGCTATCAGAACTTCTTGGAAGAAACCCATACAATCGCACATTTATGATAAATTGATAATATTGATAAAGATAAGATTAAGTACCATTACATTATCATTATTTCACAAATCAATTAATTAATTAGGCCGTACATAATTTAAAATCAAATATGTGTTAGTAAAATGGAACATCCACAGTCATAAAGTTGCAGAGCACAAAGATTACGTATATATGTACTTACATCAACAAATTATTACATAAGAAGAGCACCAAACATTAAGAAAAAAGTATTATTAGTGTGATGCCATTTTTTGTACTGCTTACTTAAAATTGAATATAAATCTATTGGCAAATAATAATGTATCACAATAAAAATAAAACTTATCAATCTGTACAGAGAGGTAGATTATTGTTACAGATATGAATATTATGATGCCTCCATATGTCTGTGAACAGTTACTGGAGCAATTATACTGTTCTTGCCGCAAGGCAGAAAAGTGACACTTAAATCTCCTACAGCTTTTAATCTAGGTTTTATTTTAGCTGGTAAGGGACAACTGACATCGGATTTTGTATCATCTGATAACACTATTGGATCATTCACTGAGAACCCAGTCGCTTCAGAGTCCTCATGAGGAGTCATTGTAGAATAACCATGGTCAGATCCACCTGCAGCATGAGGTCGTCTATACCCTGTTACAACCTGATAAGGAGATATTGGAGCTTCTATTTCCATAGCAGGCAACAGCTTATCTTGTCCAGAAAGATCATGCATATCATCAGATTGTAGATGGCTCATTTGAACATCAGCATCATGCCATGTTTCAGCTGGACCATCAACATAAAGATTGTGGCAACTAGCTGAAGTAACATTCTGTCTATAACAGTAGATTGCTACAGCTATAACAAGACTAACAGTGACAATACAGCCTGCAATGGGACCTATGGCTGAATAGCTACCTAAAGCATCTCTATTGAGGTGGCCAAAAGTTCCCTCCCCATATGGAGTAACAGCTCCTAAAACACCATTGAAACAAGTGGACTGAGAGGTACAAAACGGCGCTGAAAGTGGCGTCCGTCCATCGGCATCTATTTGACACCACTCGCATCCCAGAACGCCCAAACAAGAGGAATGCGACAAATATGTTTCGCACTGGAAATCGAAACAGGTTTTTAAATTTTCTGCAAAGTTATGAAAATAATGAGACTTATGATTGTTATTCTCTAGCATCATCCCACAAAGAGGAATATCTTGATCGAAGCGCGATATGTTTACGTTGGGACACTCGTATAGTTCAGAACTACATTCACAAGGGCATTCGCATTCCGTTTGCTCCATACGATTGCAATTGAGGCACAGACGATCGACCATACTGCAGGGGCAGAACGCGCCGACGCTGCAAGATGCATTCACCAGACCTATGAAGGCATTTGTACCAGGAATAGCTGCTATATAATAATGGACGCAATGGTCCCCTGACACTACATTAGAGAGCACATTTGGCAAGGAAGTATTAAATTCATAAAATCTCTGAATTGTTTTATCATAGAAATTATTACACAACCTTTTGGTTACAAATCCCTTATGATTAAGCATGTCAATAGCAATCATAGATTCTTTATGAGTAATATGTTGTTGTTCTATTGGTCCAGAACTGTTAGGGTCCATTAAACCAGGGTGAGAAACAAGGTATCCTCGATTGTTCATTATAAAACATTTAACATAAGACATTGCACATAGGGGCATACTATCAATGAGGAGTTTATAAAGAAATCCCATTGTAACATCCATTGAAACAACCATAGTGGGATAAAATGGACTTTTAACAGCATAAGAAATGGAAACGACATATCCAGCACCCCCAACATCCAAATTAGGAGGGGTTAAAATAATTTTACCTGGATTTTCTAATGCATATGTATACCACGGTCTTCTCACAGGTTCATAGTCATATTCTAATACAGTTCCTGGAAACATCACAAGCACTCCACTCTCCGTGACGGCATATCTTCTGACAATGTACTTTGAATAAGCACCATGTAAATGCTGGCGTTTAAAAAATGATAATATAGAATTAAGGAAGCCCACATCTTGTTGTATTTCATTCTTTAATCCAGGATTCGATAGTAAACCATGTGCAACACTTTTTAAGTAAGCTAAGTAGTTTTGCATGTATGTTACTGCTTCTTGGCCATCACCCATGTCATAGAGGTAAGTAAAAGGTGATTGAAAACTAGATGGGCTTAAGTACACAGTGCCCTGATCAATGGTAGCTATTTGTTTAAAATGTCGGCACATTTTACCAGTTTTAGGAGGAAACAAGTCCAATCTATGAAATAATATCTCCTTATTACTCTTTGTAAAAAATATATTAGTCTTGTTAAAAGCTGCTGCTTCAGATATTTCAGAAACTAAGCATACTATATACAAATTTTCAACTCTCTTCCATGAGTATATTATTAATCTTGTAGAATTTTTGTCAGACATAGTTAAATTACCGGAACTGTTTAGCAACATTTCATTTTTAACAGTCTCTATAAAGCTGTATGTTTCAATATTTTCTAAGTTTGTAAATTTAATTTTATCAGAGGCTGATTCAGGTCTAGGAAAGAATGTATGCATCAAAACTTTACCTGTGAAATCCATAACAAAAGCTCTTCTTTTGTGATGTGTTCCTCTAAAGTACACAATATCTTCTGCAAGGTCTGACCAATACAGATCTAAGCCCAGCACACCATTGGAAGTGGGGAGTATTAAGGATATCATGAAGTCTCTTTCTGTGGCTTCCCAAATGGGACCCTCAATTTGAATGTCTTTATTGTCGTAGTTACCAGGCAGGAGAGATATGAATGCTGAGGCTACTTGTCCAACTACACCACTGTCATTGATATGTAGCCTCATTACAGAATGATTGTTTGAATGTGTGTGCCACTTGTCAATGTGGAGAATTCCTAATGAGCTGTTTTTGTCAACTTGATTCCCATATATCAAGCCAATAGCAAAGTTTAAATTGTCATCCTTATTTGAAGAATATGGAAACATTTTTAACCATGTCTCATTTTGTAAAACCTTTGTATCAGTAAGGAAAATAAACAACTTATTTTTAGGCAATTTCTTCTGACGTAACAAATACCTTAGCTCTCTATTTATAGCTAAAGGAGAAACATTTGTAGGTGCTACTTCCAAAGATGAGAGATACTCTTGTAAAAGGAGTTTGTTGTTGTCTGTGGCATTTCCCAAGTCTGAAGTTCCATCTGAATTGCATGTATCCTCAAATTTTACAAAGTCTGTCATGTTAGTCATCTTTAATGCCATGACATCTGTACTTTGCAATGCATAAGCCGTTTCCTTAGCAACATTGATAGCATGCTGAAGTGAATCTGCTTTCATGTTATTGTCAATTATAAAAACAACCAGCTTTGACTCTGTATGCACAACCTTATGATACAAATATCTCAAATTTGAATGTGGCATAGTGGCACAGTCTTTGTCTGTTGCATAGTCCATGTGTGAAAGAAAATATTGTCTCTTTACTTTTAAATCTTTGAATCGTCCCAACATTTTCGATTTGGGATCTTGTGGAGGCTGACTATTAAATACATCTTGAGGTTTAATAAAAACTGACTTACGAATAGAGTTGAATGGACAAGGATGAGTAAAGGACGGAGTACTGTTATCGCTGGTTACATTATTCATCTCACGGAGTATGTTTGTAGCTGAAGATAGTTTGTAGCTAAGCTTATCGGCGATACTGAGTAGTATTTCACTATCGGAGGGTTGGTAGCGGCTCACTTTATAAGCAGTTCTTATTTCAAAATGTGCAGTGTACTCACTGCCGAGTTCTTTTACCACTATATCACTAAATTTACTCGCCAAAGTATCCGATAGCTTGCGTACACATAACTTGTAGTCTCCGCGACTATTTGTTCTTGTACAGTTATCATTTTGTCCAAGGATCTGTACGACGCCGAAGCCCGCAGTAATCATAAATAACAGTGATAAAAGCCTCATCTTGTCGGCATCGGCATTATCTTTGATCCCTCACGCTAGATTACACTTTGTTGTTACGCGCAAGCATTCCCATTATGTACAATATTTGTGATAGGGTTAGATCGTCCATGATGAAAATATCGAGCTAATTTTATAATGCGATTTCATTGATATTTTGCATAAATTTTAACAATTTTTAATTAAATAAAACAATAAACAAACTTCGTTCACACAACACAACACAAATCACTCAACTTTAAGTGACATTTAGATAAAAAATGGCTGCCTTCGTGTTGCCAGATAACGTTTTATGAATCCATTGGTTGGACTTGAAAAATCTGTTTATTGCCGGAATATACAAAATAAAGTGATCGCCTGTTTAACAATTGTAATATTAGGTACAGATAAAGATGATTATTATTGAGGTGAACTAAAGTATATTAATTACTATGCTGTTCAGTTTGAAAAATGACAAAAGTATACCAGTATAAGAAATTAGGGCTAAAAAGGTTTAGCAACGCAAAGAGCGCTGCTTGATTTCATATCGCTCAAAAACCGTTTCAGTCAATCCTACAGCTAGTAGCCTCAATGTGGTCTCATTATTCATTATTACTCAAAAGTAATTTTTCTTTCAGTAGTGTTGTTTAAGGTTCAAAATAAAGGTTTTCTCATTTATATATGCCATGCATCTATCGGTGTGCATACAAGAACCAGGTTTTGTGCAAAACATAATTATTTACCATGGTGAGATGGTGCTCAAGCACGAGCCTATCCAACAAAAGCAAATATAAATACATACATACAGCGGTTTCTATATTCGGGAATGTACCCATACTACATGATAATTCTTTTTTTGACCCCCCTCTAATTTTAACATAGTTATTCATAAATATGATTTGAAATATTTTTTTGCAAACAGAATGTTCAAGAATAATAATTTGGCTCAATTTGTCTTTATTAATAAAGAACTGAAGGTGCGCCATATTTGAGTATACCTCGAAAAAGTGGGAGATTTTCATAGCGAGAGTTAAAAGACCAAGCGTGGTATTTTGAAGACCTCCCTCCCCCTGAAAGGGTAGTATAGGTACGTTTCCATATATGTTTGCAAGATGTGAATGGGCACAATAATAATAACTGGCTAAATGCGAGCCGCGCACGAAGAGTTCCATATGATACTTAAAGAGCCAGCGACTCTTACAGAATTGTAATTTTGCTTTATAATTACTATAAGGTGCAAAAAACTATTTTGCCAATTGGCATAAAATGCCCCGCATTCCCGATATATGTTATTTTCCCGAGATTAAAGGAAAAGCAAATTCCAGATTATAATCTATCTCTGTGCCAAGCCTCATTTATTTTTTTTGCTTAGTTTCTTGTAAGGCTTATAGTAACAGGTAGGTATTCCAATAATTTCAACTGGCTCTGGCTATAGCGGCCCTAATGATCAGTTGGTTCAATTTCAGTACGGAACAGTTCAGACAGTCAGGGTCAGATTTAGCCTTGGTCGCCCCAGGGCACTAGAAAATGCTACCCTATCACCAAAATTAAAACCGTAAAATTGTAGTTTTGATATTCAATTTAATTATCTTAATTATGAATTCCAAAATTGAGAGATGATTTTTCCTAATAAAGCATTAATAGAGTTTTTGAATTATAAATTAAACTAGAGTGATAAATGCAGGCATTTTTGAGCCTTCAGTATAGAAGAAGAAAAACGTTTTTTCACAATATTGTTGTGAAACCAATGCTTATAATTTTGCATCTAATCATAATAATGAGTAAATTCTTTAATTTATTTTAATTTGCAGAAGGTTCCGACACGATTACATGTTTTGTAGCAATTTCGATAAAGCATAAATTTTATATTTCAATTTCCGAATTTCCCAGCCCCAAAAAAATTGCCACCATCAGTAAAACTAGCGCTGCCGAGTTATTGTTAATATGGCTTAGATATACCATGTACCTATCTAGTAATTTTATAGGGTCACAGTCACACATATCATGTAGACGAAAAACGGATTGGCGTCATACGATTCTTAGAAAGTATGTATTGTTTTGCAGTCAACCCAAGGTCTCCGACAACTTTTTTGAAGGCCCGACCTTGATGTCCGAATAATAGAACCCGTATCAACTAGCAAAAGTACCTTTGTGCCTTTGGCCGCGAAGATTTCGCTTTGATTAAAATACGTAATATGAAATATTCATAACATCGTATTTATTACCTTAGTGGTCAAGGAGAGGTACAAACTTAAGGTTTGTTTCTCACATTGAAGAATATTAATGAGTAGGTTAGGTACCCAAAAAAGTTTTAGAAGTAGAGTTCTTAGTGGGGAGTTCGTCCGAGGAAATTCTACCACCTTACCCATTTCCGCCATGAAGCAGAAGTCCGCTTGAGTGCGTGGTGAATTTATATAGGCACATGAGACATAACAACTTCACATCTCAGGCTCACCAACGGGCATTGGCGATCACCCTGGTGTTGCAAATGTTCATAGGCAGCGGTGACCACTTACCTACTATCTATCAGGTGGACCACCCGCCTTTTTGTCGGTCTACATGATAGAAACAAAAAGAAAAAAAAAGTACTCTAGTTAGTAACTTTGTCATAGAATAATACTTTTCGACAAAGTAGTCGCACGTCTAATGTCTGTCTAAAGAGATATTTTTTTAAATAAACAATTTTTCTAAAGAATAGGTTATAATTGAAGTAGTTATTTTTTAATTTAATTATAGGTACTTGCGGTTATTAGTACAATTATAATATATGAGTACCTATTTATCTATCAGAATCATTCTTATTCATACCTACAAGTCTCAATGGCAATCGCTATCGATCACCCTCTACTTTAATAATGTACCTTCCTGTATTGGTGAAGTAATACTTAGTTACTATTTACTTTTAGCTAACTTCCGTTAAGATTAACGCTTTATATGCATAACATATGTCACTACTTTCAGTAGGCATAAGGAAATACCTACGTAAAGTTTGAAGGCAGTTTTTTCTTAGTGTACGTATAGCCCTAGGTAAGTGTGTGTTCCATCGATTGGTCAGGGGCGGCGTGGCTTACCGATCATTAACCCAGTTGTGTGGCGCCACGCGGCCCGGCAGGGCACGCGAGCCGCCGTCGCGTTTTTCATTCTACCATCATGCAACTGCCCGAAACACCGCCACCGCCACTCGCTCCATTATGGGACCGCGTTCTCAGAGCCCGGGCCCTACCTCCGGATCTCGACGTCGAGCTTCTGTATATCGCCATCAGAGATCGACTTATACATCCCGAGTGGGAAGTGCGTCTTCATGCTCTACGAGTTCTAGCTGATCTCCTGCCGCTCTCTGGCAATGCACTCTCCTTCCCCTTCGATCAAGTCGTTGATAACTTGGGACACAACTCGCCCAATGTCCGTAAGGCAGCGTTGGACGCACTTAAAGTTTTCTGCTCTCACTGTGAAGACCCTGAGTGTGCGACTCGTGCTATTCTGGACAAGTGTTCTTACCGTAATATAAGGCCGCATTCTGCAAACATAGATACCAAAGTGAATGTAATTACTGGATTAATTTTATCGATACCTTCAGTCATGGCTATATTGAAGCGCCGACACCCACCTCTGGATATGTTTCCGATGTTCCAAGTTTTGGGCGAAAAGCTGTTCGATTCTGTTCATATGGATGTAGCTCAACGAGCTTTATTAAAACTACGAAGAGTATGTGGACCTAGAGATTACATGATTTCCCTTTCTAAATTGGATCAAAAAGTTCAAGAGAAATTCCATTTTCTCTGCGATACATACGATGAGGATTCTATGGATGTTTATTATGCTCCGAAGAGAAATTCATATCACACTAATAATAACCACCCATTGGTGAAGATAAATCACATTTACAATAGCCCGCTAACTGGTCCCATCCGTCTATCAACAGACTCCTCTTCAGAAGAATCTTTCACTCACATACCGTTTTATAATAACAACTTTGCTAAAGTGATAATAGAAACAGAAATTAAATTCGATTCCGATACTGCTATAACAATGACAGTGTTAGAAGAAAATGAAACTGAATCTGAGAAAAACACAGGAAGTGAAGACGATTACGACAGCTCTGATCGGAATATGTTGAAATACAGCGATGGCGAATCGGAAGATACTGACGTGGTTGTGAAAAGAGTGCGCTTTGGTGGAGAAAGTGTTAAAATACGGACGCCCGACAGCGATAATTTAATCACAAGCGAAGATGATAACAATCAGAGTAAGTCTGTTGCATTAAAGAAAGATAACCTCGATGAAGCGTCTATGCCAATGACACCGGCAATTGTGAACAGAGTGAATGAAATAAAACGTGAAGCATCTGAAAGGGAATTACATTCGAAACTACCACCGAAAAGAAGTGGAATACCACTACCCGTAATTAATAACAAACAACAATCTCATAAACAGAACTTAGTGGCAAAATATAGTGGAGTGAAGTTAAAATCCAAGTCTCTTAGTGAATTATACGATTATTTTAAAATTAAGAATGAAGGTCAGGACGGTAAGACAAGAGAAGTTTCAGGGTTTGCCCTAACTCTGTCTGAAGCACGGTCTCCGGAGAAAGTGCCTAGTCCAGTGGAACCTCACAGAGAAGTTGAGGTTCTGCATAATCTTCAGAGGAGTCCTGGGGTCTCACCACGACGTCAACAAACGCGTTTACATTTGGAACGCGACGGGTAAGCTTTTTCTTATAATCAACACATATTTCAATATGCTACATATTTTGCAACTCTTACAAGAAGTATTTTTTTATACCAGATTCGTTTTGAATCTGTTAGCGTCTTCGGAGCAAAATGAGTCGGATCTGTTATCGCCAAGACCTCCCACTCCATTGAGAGCTCATTACGATTGGGAGGAGTTGGATATAGTGCCGCAATATGTGGTCGACCAACTTCATAATACGGTGAGTGTACGAACTTTCATATTATTGTGACCCATCAATCTACACATATTATAAATGAGAAAGTTTAGATGTTTGTGGCTAAATTACACAATAAACGTCAAAAGTAATTTATATAGAACATGGCACAAAAAGTTTTTTAGTTATATAATTATGTAGGTAAGCGAATATACAGCTACCTGAAAGATTGCTTTGATTATACAGGGAAACTTGGCACACATATATAAGAGATAAGATTATTTTTATTCCGGCAAAACAATTAGTAGATCCCCCGCGGGTAAAACACACAACATAGCGGAAGTCATACTTAAAGATGTATGTTAACAAATTAAAATTTAATGAGTCGGCTAAGTTCTTGTGATTATTAGGGATCTCATAATTTGTATCTATACAAATAAATAAAGTACTAATACAAGAGTCTGTTTTAAAGTATAAATATTTCTTGACAAATTTAACTCCACGCGATCGCTTTTTTATTCGGTGCAAAACATAAAAGTGTTGGCACCTACATAGTGCCAATCCATTAGGTTACGATTACTCATACATTCACAAGATTTTCTAAAGAGAGTTGACAAATGCGTATTCTCCCTCTCTAAACCTTTAGGAGAACTGGATAGCAGCAGTGAAAGCTGCTGACCAACTTCACAGCACTCTCCTAGAAGCAGGCAAAGTGAGGAAAGTGGAGCCGGCTGCGTTATCACTGGTCCAACACATGTGGGCTCTTAGCGACGCGGTACGTATCGCTTACATGCATTAACCATTAACAAACAGCATTTTATGATAAGTTATAATATTCATAACTTATTTTGTAATCATAGGGGAAATTCAAGGGCATGTGTGCAAGGATCGATATATATATCTATCTATTTTGGGAAAAAGCAAGGTTTTCTCTTTACGACTACGTATGACTTCTATTCTTCCTATGAGGTTTGCTCGTGATGGCGATTAGTCACATTACACCATCTTATTTACGACTGCCCGTTTCTGCATCTTGTTTTTTTCTAAGAGTTTAGCTTAGTTGCATTAAAAAATATGCTAGGTTTAATATCATATGGGAAGTGCCCTAATTTTATACATAGCGTGCAGAAACTGGGCCGTTAAAAATATTGTGCAATTGTGTGCTAGCTTTATGCAAAGTGCCCATTATAAATACTTATACCCAGTAGTTACATTGCGCTTACAAAGACTTGCGGGCTGGAGTGCTAGCTCATGAATAATATCAGTTTGTTTACATTTTTTTTCATTGTGTAGCATGGTATTACACCTTTAAAAAGATACAGAGCTTAACATAATTTTCAGTCAAGATAGCAATTGCTTTATTTTATATTTTTAAACGTATTGACAAGGAATCCTGTTATACATTTTCATTGTCAATACAAAATTAAGCATGGATTGTGTTGGCAGTAATCTGAAACAGGTTTATTTATAATATCAATGTTCTTCTCCCTTTCTCCTCCTTTTCCTTAATATTTGATACCTTAGTACCTCATTACTTGCAAAGTAACGCTTAATTTTATTATTTCTTTTACTTGGTAAACTATCTTTACCTACATTTTTATTTCATGGGGTTGAAATGTTTGAGAAGGATTTTTTGAGATCCCTTGCACTAATAACTTGAAACGACATTATGCCAGTTCAGACGAAGTCCTCCTAGAAGGTTAATTTTATTAAACATCTAATTGTAGAGTGGCTCGACATACTATATTACATTCTTATTTACCCATGCCAGGTATCAGCAGCTAGGGCCCCTGCAGAAGGTGCAGTCTGTACCCTCGTTCGTGGTGCTAGCAACGACTGTGCACGACAGCTCCTGCCAGCCTTAGTAGCGAGGATGGCCAGGGAGCCCATTCCCACCGCGTTGCCCCACGCTCTTCTGCAGAGACTGGCCTTGCATCATCTCGTGGACCTAATATTTGACCCAGACATGATTGGGGTGAGTTCAGTCAGCTATTTGAGACATTATCTACTATCATTAGATTATTATCATTAGCAGATGTTATTTGATCGCTAATATGCTATGTTAGGCTTCATGTCAGTTAATGGATAACTTCTTAACGTGGTAACTTCAGTAGGCACTAGGCACTAATAAAGACACTAATAGAAGGTCTATCTATAAGTGTCTTTCTATGGCCAATAATTTGAATGTTGGTATTGGGATCTGCTTGCGGATTGCTGATTGTGGGTTGGACTATAGAAAATTCATACCTTTCATTACCATTCAGCAACGAGGGAATATTATTTTGGGGTTTTGATGCTTCAGTATACTTTCTGAACTCATTTGGAATTTTTATTCCTAGCAATTCTTAACAAAAAGTATTTTTTATATGCATTTCAATAATATGTAACTTTGAACTAAGAAATAATTTTCAATGGAATGGACGCAATAACGTAACATCCAAAGTTTAACGTGGAAGCCTAATTAAGGTTAAATCAAAGTTCGTGTACCAAATTGATCTAATACATTTGTCGGTAGGTGGGTACTATGAAATTATTCAAGTTAATCTTTAGCCTGTGATACTTACCATAGTGATTTATACGTAGGTATCAGGTGACACGGAGAGTGTCCAAAGCGCTCAGCTCAGAGCTACCCTCTGTCTGGCACGAGCTGCAGGACCTGCCGCAGTACTGTCAGCTGTTCGGAGGAGACTGGCAGGCACTGCCAGAGCAGACCTCTTTTGTAATAAAGTAAGAGCAGAGTGTGTCCGGGTTAGTACTACCACCACACTCATTCATTACCGCAATAAAGCTGTGTACTTGTGTTACTGTAGAATTATTTTACTTACTATACTATTAGGTTTACCATGTGTCTGTTTGTCGAACAACTTGATAAAAAGATTTTAAGGGTAGAATCTCATAATCTGCCTGCCTTGCGGAGCATTATAAACCTACATATAAAAAAGATTTGGCAGAATTCGCCGTCCATCAGTCTGACTACAAGCCACTTTTTACCCGACTACGGCGAAGCCAAAGGAGGGTTATGATTTTGACCGGTATGTATTTGTGTATGTATGTTCATCTGTTCCCTCATAACTTTTAAACTACTTATCGTAATTTGGCAAACGAGGTATCGTTCGAAGCGTCTTGATCGTCTGCTGGTTATAGGATATGTGACGTCACAATAAATTAGACATGGCGCTCTCTACAGGACATAAAGGCATTAACTATAAAAATTCTTATAAGTGACACGATAATGTTTATTTATTGTTATAAAATCTAAATAAAAAAATGTAAACCGAATCTGCAAATAGTTTTTACGAAATTATAACCCCAAAATAATTGAAATAAAAAAAATAAATTCAAAAACTAAAACCCGACTACGAAAAATTACGCTTTAAAGCCTAGTAAAGTGATGTTCAGAGGATAGCCGTGGTTGTATGCCACCTCATATATGGCCTCATATATGGTCATATGGCTCATACGACCACGGCTATCCTCTGAACATCACTATGAACAGGTATTAAATACTTTAAAATATATTATGTGTGAGTTTTTTATTTAATAGACAATAAATATTGGATAGTTTGTATATAACAATTTCACATGAGAATATTTTCTTGTTTCATACTTTTTAAAGCGTAATTTTTCGTGGTCGGGTTTTATTGAATGATCCTGTTGACCACATGTTGCAAGGTGTGAAGTGGGTGTGGTCATCAAAACACGACCAAATTTAATAGGTACATTAACTTTGGTCGTGTTTTGCGATACCCTAGAGCTAAGTTGGGCTGGTAGAAGTGTAGTAGTAGTAGTAGTAGTAGTCGCTGCTACAACACACTTAATAAAGTGGGCTATTAACTCGTAATTGACGAGTGTTTTCTTTGTAACTACAGTACAATGAAAACGTCTCGCAACGCTGATGTGAATGTATTGATTTTCCGACACTGATTCATTATATTGTACTTGCAAAGCGATTTGTATTATTCTAGACAAAATAAGAATGTAAAAAAATATGTAGACAATACTAAATCGACCCTCATAACATGATTTGAGAAACATATTTTTTATACCACTTGGCCGACAAAGAGACAAACGGTTCAAATGATAGTAAGTGGTTACTACCCCCTATGGACATTTGGAATACCGGGGGCGTCGCTTATGCATTGTTATCCCTGAAACGTGAAGTTGTTATGTCTCATGTATCTGTAATTTCACCGGCCCTAGACCACTAGAACCAAAAATACAGTAATAAAAGTGCACTACTGCTTCTCGGCGGGAATGGGTAAGGTAGTACTTCCCCGGACGAAATCTGCACAAAGAGCTCTACTACTATTAAGACCAACTCCAATAAATGAGTATTAATTACTGTTCATTATGGTGGTTAGTAAGCTTAAGAAAATTGGAGCTCATATATTATAAATTCGTACCTATATTATGTTGTGTGATTAACCTATTTGACTTTAACTTGCATATAGGTATTTAGGTAGACCAAAATTGAGGTCATTTTATAATCGATTTTAATACTGTTAGTTGGTATATGTGTACTATTCTACAAATACGAGTATGTCTAGTCTAGACGACCATCTATTGACAATATTGTAAGCTGTACCTACATAAGCAAAGAATACTATTTTACTTTCGACGCGCCTGTTGGCGCAGTAGTTAGATACTCAGTCTGCCAGACCACAGGTCGTGGGTTCGATTCTAGAGCAGAACAAAGATTGTCAACAGTCATCAGGTGACCGTAGTACTTATTAGCTTTGATTAGTTAGGAACAGATGCAGTTGTTTTGTATTTATTTACAAAGTATCCACCTTGCAGTTTTATACTTGCGTACCCATATTATATTTCTCTGGGTATATTATGTTAATACAGAACATATCATTCTAGTCAGCCGCTGTGGGACTAACACACACAAATTGTCCGTATTTTTTATGAATAAGATTTTGATTAATTAAGATTATTGTAGTAAGACCATGATTGTGCTAGAATTTAAACAAAATTCTACACATTCATATGTTTTTGAAGTGAACTTCTTTTGCGGCGTTGAGCACTTTTCTCGGGGTGGGTATAAAATGTTAAACTCGCGTCAGGACACGTGACCTGATCGAAAATTCGTAAGACGGTAAAAATACACACCGTTAATGTTCATGTTTTCACTTGTGCCAACACTCCCGGAGTGCAACCCGTCGGTTTTTTTTATTTAAAGAGATAAAGTTTGAATGTAGGTACTACCTGCGTAGATAATATCCAAAAGTACTCATCTGATTTCAATAATTCTTTCACTAATAATAATAAATATCCTGGGACATTCTCTTACACACGGCCATCTGATCCCAAACTAAACAGAGCTTGTACTATGGAAACCAGATAACTGATATACTACATATACTAGTTTTTTTCTAAATACATACTTATATATATATTTACACCCAGACACAGCAAAAACAGACACAAGCACACAAATGTTTGTCCTGGGTGGGAATCGAACTTACGACCTTCGGCTTGGCAGTCAGAGTCGCTAACCACCATGCCAACTGGCCTGTCACTGATAGAAGCTACACTATTCCCGAGTGGCATAGGCTATATTGAACTGCAAACGCGCGTAAAACCACAAGATCGATAAGCAATCAATATAAACAAACTGTGCCGCGGTTTCACCCAAGGGCCTAAACGTTTTTTAAATGGAATTTATAGTTTTAGCTTTGAATACAGGTACAGGACCTACTTGAACTGTTATACCGAATGCTTACTATTTGCAGTTACGCGAGAGACTCAGTAGACCTATCGAAAACATCAGGCCGAGCTATGTCGCCAGGTAAAAAACCTTACTTTTATTATAATCGACTGGGACCTACTTTTAGTGCTAATACTACAACTAGTTTAGACTCCATTCTACTAGGGCTTGAATTTCATAAACGACATTGAATCCCTGAATTATATAATATCGAGTCTTCAGCTAGATGGAGCGATGATATACGCAAGCTGGCTGACAGAGGTTGGAAATAAAGAGCTGAAGATCGAGCTCAGTGGCATGCTATAAGTGAGGCCTATGTTCAGCAGTGGACGGAGATAGGCTGATTATGATGAGTCTTCAACAAACTCTGTCTTTGCTTTTGATTTCATTTCGAGCATAATAACTAAAACATTTTAAGACTCTGGAGTCTTGATATCCCGTTATTGCTCTCTCTCTCTCTTAATCAACTTTATCTGCAATAAGAATTAAATACTTTGAAGTTTGATGTCTCCCCGTCACTGTCTCACGTTTCTGTCCGTTATCAAGACTATATAGCATAGATTGAGTTATAAAACGTTTTTAATACGAGTGGTTTTTAACAGGAGTTCCCAGCTGCCAGTACCAGTTCGTCGACGAGCCAGATCAACCCCTCCTCCAGCTGCTCCACTCCCACCGAGGAGGCTGAGGCCTTTGCCTGATTCTGCACCACTGCCTGGTATACAAAACAAAAATTATTTAGCAAATTCTTTTAACTAACTATACGAATATAAACTAGTGTTCGCCCACTGTTCGAATTCGACTATAATCATGAATAAATATTATGAATGTGCATGTAAATAAAACACTTATTGAAAAATGGTAAAAAGTTATCGATTCAAATATTAAAGAAAATATGTATATGTTAATTAGCTTTGGGCATTTTACCATTTATAATTGACAAAATCAGTTCCTACCTGTCTATTTGAATTTTAATAAAATTTGTTAATACACAATTAGTAACTAAATCTTAATCCTGTTATTTGCTCCACAGGTGTTTCTCAGCCTGGCAGAGACTTCATATTGAAGCCTTTACTGTCTCCGATTCCACTTAGTGATAGGTAAGTGTCCATATATTTTTTTGGGTTTTCATACTGTAGTCTCTTTTTTCTAAAAGTCGCAGAGAGACTATTGGTAAATGTTCATAGACACCAAATGCCCTTTTGCAATACCAAGAAGGATTACTTATGTGTTTGTACCAACCTTGTAGAAGGGAAACAGTTGTATTCTAATGAATACACCGAACCGACCGATTTCGAAGTAGTAGAGAGATATCTTAGAGCAGAGTTTGTCCGGGGAAGTGTTACCATCATTTCCATTTCCGTCGTGAAGTAGTAGTGCAAATGTATTACTCTGTTTCGGTCAGTAAGGTGTTGGTGAAATTAAAGGCACATGAGACGTAACAACTTCACAGGGTCGACAAAGCATTAGCAATTTGCTGCGGTGACCACTTACCATCAGGTGCAACGTAGAATGTAGAACTCTAGACTTCTACCTATATAAGTAGATAGAGTAAGACAGAAGTGGTTGTTAATATGGAATCAAATAAATAATTAACCTAAGGGGCCGTTCATAAAATACGTTCGCATACAAGGGGAGGGGAGGGGTCTGGCTGAGTGTGACAAGATGTGACAAGGGGGGACGGGGGGTATACGGCAACGTGACGGTCGCCGTTTTTTTTTTTTCATATTCCTTGCTTGTGTAGTGGCCTCTATGAATATCATGTACAGCCAATGTTTGTTCGGCAATGAGCCAAGTCCTCACAGTCGAAGATAATCGAAAATTAACCTGGCGCATAGCGAAAATTATCCGACCATTAGTTTTTGTGACGAAATATTTCTAGGGGAGGGTCACAAAAAGTGACGTATTTTATGAACGGCCCCTAATATATAGGTACTTACAACATTTTCCCTAGGTATAATTAATATAGCATATAGGAAAACCTGTATTTCCAGCTCAAAGTAACTCAAGTCAATTAATAACCCATGTAAGCACTTTCCCTCCGATAATCAATCAACTGGCGATTCTTACAATGCCAATCAATTCTGTAGATTCCGGATTTAGAATGTTAAATGAATACGTAATAGATACTCGTATAAGTCACGGACCTGAAGTTCAATATCATTGGAAATTTGTAAAGGCTATAATTATTGGACTTTTCTAGACTGAACTTCGTAGAGCCTTCAAGGCGGGCAGCCTGGATATTGACCTTGATGTAGTGAGAAACTTAGCAGGTGTTTAAATGGAAATGATGGAAAAAATGCTTCTTTTATCAGTAGTATTATTTCTTATGACGTAGAATCTTTGATTACCTGTGATAAAATAATAATGTAGCATAATGATATGAGGGTAAATAGATGGAGTGGTATACTTAAATTTGATGCAAAGTATAATTATAACATTTCTTTACACCCTTTCTACACGAAGAGTTAGGCTGTCAGTATAGAGACCCACATTTTTCGTCTCTTGGACAACCTAGAATTTTTTTATTTCTTCCGGGATTGCGATTGGTCTCAATCTCACCTGATGGTAAGTGAAGATGAGGCCAAAGATGGAGCTCGCTTGCTCGTTAGTAGCCTAATTACTCTTTTCTTAAATTCTAGGCTTAAGGTAATAATTTTCTCTGCAATCAGGACGTAATACCTTGTCTGAGCCGCGAATTGAACTAAGGACCTCTAGGTATCTAGCTGAGGTGTATTAACTTAACCACAGAGGCGATAAATATTAATATGCTTTAGGTAAATTAATCTGTGGAATGGTGTTCTGCTATGTTGGAATACGAGGTCAAGGGATTTACTATGTTGTAATATTACAAGCGCTCAAGAATTAGGTGACCTGGAAATAACTCGTAAAATAGCAACAAACATTCATAATACTAAACCACAAATATGCAGTCAATTCGTTCTAATTCCTCTAATCTGAACGATCAAAAGTTAATTCACGTTCCAATTACAATTTTATTGGGAAGTCTGACCGCCATGAGACCGCGATCCTTATCTATGGAAATCCAACTCTATTACAATACCAATTGAGTGCTACTCATACTCATGGTCGAAGTCAAACACCCCTATTTCGACTGACTCACAACAATCAATAGTGTCGTAAACTACCTCGAAATTTGCGCCGGAGAAAATGCTTCTTTTGACCTCGAGGGAAATGTCAACTGGCGAATATTTTATGGCTGTTTTATAGGCGTTGAAATTAATTTATGACTACTTATGTATGGTGTGAAAAGCAGTGGTTGCGTGGCAACGGGACGTTACGATGACGCTACAGCCCCGCTACGAGTTATGCTACGAGCTTTGACGAGTCATCTTACGAGTATACTTTCGTAGCCTTTGCGACGTAAATGCAATACCTATATTGCGCAGTTTAAATTGAATTTATTTTCGCTACACTTTCCAGCCACACGTGTACAGTGAAAATGTTGGTGAAGTTATAATATAAGCAATATGATTATGGTAGGCGTGTCTACGAATTAGTATCTACGCAGTACCTTGAATAGGATATGATAACTGTGGAGTGAACTCACAGTTATGAAGTGACCCTAGCGGGTGATCGCCCTAAAACATATTATTATCAAGAGGTTAACCTTAGAAGAAGTTCAAGAACTTAGTACTGGTATAGGACGATTAGTAATTACATTTACACAGGAACTTATTATTAAATGTTTTGGATATTTTGATAAGTGCCTAGTGAGGTTCTTGTTCTAGAAGTTTTAAAGACCATCAACCTTATAACTTTTTCGAAGCGAAGAATTTTATGTCTAGAAAATTTAAAGAATACAGATAGAAGTAGTAATATAGTAGCAAGTAATAGTAGTAGAACATTATTTATTTATTTAAGTACTACGTTCCGCACCGCATTATCTCCTGGTGGCCTATGTCTTACTCCAACCTGTTAGCTTCTCGTACAAAACATCAAGTCAATCCAATGCTCCGTTCAGACGTGAACAAAGAACAAATAAACAACATACTTTCGCCCTCTAGAATATTAGTAGAAAGGCATCTTTGCAACTCTACAACAAAAAAACTTAAACACTAGAAATATTAAAGTTTTTGGTAAGTAGGTACTACTCAGATAAAATGGGAAAAGCGATTGCCAAACTGTCCATGAAAAACTTTCCTCAATGCAAACTATCATGGTTTGAGTAACATCTCAACTCATTGAAATGTCAATAAGTATTACGAATTCAAGAAGACATGCGACACGACGTGAAGACTTCAACATTCTAAGTTACTACTAACACGCACTGTTGTACGATTTAAGAATAAGTAACTGTATGTAATTGCGTGCCACCCCGACGGTTAACCTACATTTTAAAGCTGAAACTGAAATAATTGGCCCACTTTCATTCAAGGCGTTTATGAACGACTGACGAGACGACCCATTTACTTTATCGCTACATCGCTCCACTTTGTGTTCGGCAAACACTTCGATACGTCTTAAACGTCGATGATCGGTTTCAATCTGATACAATTAGATTTGATAGCATGAACTAACGTACTAACTAACAAATTATGGTTATAAGCTATGATGATGTTATTCGTCACACCGGCACTTTGCCAACTTATTCAGCTACGTTGACTAATGGCTTCTTTACCCATACCGAGGACGTAAGCTAATCTGCATAATATGCAGGTAGGACAACGAGTTCATCAACATACGGATAGCGATTGATCGGCCGGTAGTGTGGCTAATAGCGCGAGTAGCGGGTAGTCGCGTCAGTCGCGGAGGCGCCGCGGCGGCAGCGGCATGTTCCGCCTGTGCTGCTGCCCCGCGCCCGGGCCCGTCGGCGTGGCCCCCGCGCCGTCGCTCCCGCCCCCGCCCCCGCCCCTCGCGCTCGACCTCGTCGCTGACCTGCCCCCACACACGCGGTAACGCTTACCCCTCACCCTCGCGCATAAACAATGTAACCCTACCCCATTACCCATATTATCTTCCTTTCGCAGGGATTCGAGCGCATTCACCAGCTACGATGAAAACGATAAACAGACAATTGAACAAATCGACGAGAAGAAACCTATAGAAGTCACCATCGTCGGTGATATCACGGTAGTGGACATTTCGGTAGATGAAGCCGACGAACCGCCCCCCCCGCCGCACTCGCCGTCTATTCGAGTAGAAGATTACTCCGAGAAGTCCAACCCTTCGCTACACAGTATCGAATCGCGAGTAGAAGTACCGTCGAACGTCAGTAAAGCTTCGAGCTTGGAAGAATTGAGATCACAGAAATCGTTAGATGCGCAGGCGAAAGATTTTCTCGGCTCACGTCCCGCGAGCAGAAAGTCAACCCCTGTATCGTCTAAAAGTAAAAGCGAACCCTCCACTCCGGCTAGAAGCAGAAATCAAACACCGGATCCGACGAGCGACGTGTACGAGGAGCGGCCGCAGCCTTGCCAACGAGACGTGCGCAACGCGTTAGCCGAATGTATCATACCAGTGCGCCACGAAGACTGGGAAGTGATCGTGAACGGTCTGGTCGAGATGGAGCGTCTAGCGACCGACCCGTCAGCATGCGCTCCAGCGGCTAGTTGGCGTGGGGCGGTCCGCAGTGCCGCAGTGCACGTGCGGTCCTTACGGTCTCGAGTAGCGAGGACTGCCTGCTGCACCTTGGGAGCTCTGTTCGAGCACCGCGGCCGCGCGCTCGACCCGGAGCTCGAGGAGGCCGCTGTAGCCCTGTTGGAGCGCAGTGCTGACGTCAACAGATTCCTTCGCGCTGACGCGGCGGCGGCGCTGGTGTGCCTGGCCCGCGGGAGCAACAGCGCACGAGCGGCGGTAGCGTTGTCGCGCCGCGGAGCGACGCACCGCGCCGGCCCCGTGCGGGCTGCGGCTGCACAGGCGCTGGCAAGGTTAGTACAGCAGAGCAGCGCAACCAGGATATTAGACCTGCCCTCAGAACCGCGTACACTTGTCCTAAGGGCAGCGGGAGAGCTGCTCGGTGATGCCAACGCCGAGACCCGTATGCACGCGCGTCACCTTTGCTTGGCGTTGTCGGAAGACGCTCGGTTTCGACAAATGCTGAAAGCGGCTATGTCGCAGACTAGGTACCGTGCTATCGAAAAGTATCTGGATAAGTTGCGGTATCGATAAGACAGTTAATATCGAAGCGAGTTTCAGTGAGGCTCTTTTTTTGGTGCTTGTTTGTAACCAATTTACACGATACTTCGAGTGTCTGGTGCATTACCCGTCCCAATAGGTAAATAAAAGATTTTGATATGTTTAATTTTTTGTTTTGTAAACCTAACGATATTGAGGTGCATGTAGTTAATAGGTATAAACTACCTACTTTTTTTAAAGAAGATATATGCGACAAATTGTATTGTTATTATGACTGAATTGTGCGAAAGGTATTTTTGTAGCCGATAAAAAAAAAGAGTTAAACAGATAATAATATACCTACTTACATTAATGTAAATAATTAAAGTTAAATTGTTATCCTCTAATGGAGAGAACTTTAATACTGTACATGTTAATTTGTAAAGATTTAATAGAAATAAATATTGCAATCAACGGTGTTTATTTATTTTCTTTATCATCCTGCAGGAAATATTTGGTTAGATTTGATAAGCCGTTGGCGAGGAGGCTAGATACCCTGTCGGCTACGATATAGGTCATAGGGGTTCGATTCTTACCCTGGACATAAAATGGTATACACACACATTTGTTTTAATCATACGCATTTACATATATTTGGGTGTAATTGTGTATTTATAAGTAGGCATAGGTATTATATTATATTATTATATTTATTTATAATAGTTTCTGGTTCCCGTATTACAAAGTGGCTATCTAACTTTTTCATGCGTTTACACACAAGTAAATATAGATAAATAAATATCTACTGGCCTATTATCCCCGAATAGGTAGGTAGAGGTCTCAATCATGAGATCCACAAACCATTTCAAATCTCAAAGTGAATTGTGGTCAGCATTGTTGGCTTCTCTCGGGCACATTACCAATCCGGAGCAAATCAATTCTAAACAAAGAAACGTATAAGGAATTTGCTCGACCCGGGTATTGAATCGCAGATCTCGCAAATTTTTCTAATTAATAATTTCATGAATTTATTCCAGATCACACTATTGATATAAAAAATGTGAAGGTTTGCGGATATGGATGTTTGTTACTCTTTCACCCAAGAACTACTGATCGGATTTGGATGAAACTTGGTACATAGATAGTCTATGACCTGAATTAACACATATTCTTTTTATTCCGTGAAAATTTACCGACCTTCGGAAAGGCGGGTGAAACCGCGTGGGACAGATAGTATTTAAATTATCCGAGATATACATACCTACAGTAGTCACTACACTTCAATTATGTCTTATAAGATGTAGAAAAAATTGTATAGATATTTTGACAACAAAATAAAACCAACGTGAAAAAGTAAAATCACGTCACCCTATACGTCAACGATCTATCGAATCACTGTCAAAAACAAATAAACAATAAAAAAATGCTCTGGGATCATGCAACGTAACTCATCTACAATTCCCGGTAAACAATGCTGTTTTGAATGGAGTTTGGACATGAGCTGTCGGCGACCTCCCTACTGAAGTTGGTATCATTTATATTCTGGAGCTGGCTGTACTTGTGGTGCTCGCTGAAGGCCCCGAGGCAGAGTCCTGAGTGGTGCTCGAGGGTGGTAACGCTACTGCATGGCACTGTCGCAACTATCGTTGGCCTGTCGCAATGTGGCGTTAGAACTATATCACCATGTCGACTCACCAGTAAGTTGTCATAAATTATTTAAAAACTAGAGACTGAAGGAAATGAATCTACATAGTGTAAACTGTATCGTTTTCCGTTACTCGAATAACATTTTAGGGTTCTGTTTGGTATTAAAAAGGGTGCAATTTGACATGGTCATACCTACGTATTAATAACGCCGAAGAAGTGAAATAATTTAAAAAAAAAAATTTTAAAAGTTATCTACGCAGTGGAATAAGTAGACAAGTACTTATGTACACTATGTAGATACATTTAAAAAAATATTTGGTGTAGGTTCCGTGTGCAAACAAAATGTATTATTGAAGAATAGGAATTTCATGAACTTGATCCACACGGGGCTATTAAAAATAATATTTTGATAATAGTCGATGGGTCTACTACATCATGCCATAAAAAAATACACAAAAGTAGCTAGGTACATCAGTCGGTTTTGTGCTATTCTCTATACCTTATAGTATAATACGGGTGCAAGGTCAACCCTCAATTTCCTGTGACAAAATTATAGACGCATCGTAAACTTAAAGCCCTTGGTTACCTTTTCCATAACACATCGCTTTACAGTACCTACACCACATTTAAGATATCTCTGGGAATAAAAAACAAATGGCATAAATCTTTCAGCGAAAGTTTTACCACACCATTATGCGTTGATGGTGTGGTCGTGGGGCTACTTCGCATTCGATCTCCTCTGGTGCCTGGTTTACTGGACCGAGAGCGCCCTGATGCTGTGCCACCACACTAGCGCTCTCGTCGCCATCACATTGTATATGCAGAAGGATTACACTGGCTGCACATTCTCTTGTACACTCGCATTGTTGGAAGTTACCAATCCATTACTACAGACACGATGGTTCGTAATTTATGCTATCTCTTTATCTATCTACAGAAATACATAACAGCAAAATGGGGTTCCTTTGACGCACCATCACCTCAAAACTACTGAACATCGTCGATGGTTATGGGCTATCCTATATGATATTAATTAACGAGGGTGAAACCGCGGGAGACATCAGTATCATCCCTATTTTTCTTATATACCTACGCACTATCACCTCAAATCTAGTTAACATACCTACATTGGACTGCTACCATTCGACGCGGAATTTTTCGTAGATGGTTATAGGCTATGTATGATATCGATAAACGCGGGTATAAATGCAAATGCCATGTTCTAGTCCGGCAGTGATACTTAGTACTTAAATGGATTGCGTGTCTCTAAAGCCTAGAGAGACCGATAGTACCGATTATGGAGGATCAATAGCTGGGTTGTTACTGTGTTTAAGAGTGTATGATCCTTTTCTCGTTTATTATCATACTTAATGATAGCCTGTAAGTTTTGCTTAATGCTTACTTAAATATGAGACAGAGTCTACAAGTCGTAAGTAGGTACCATAATAAGCTATAAATTGCTTTGCCTAAATTTAGTTTTCTAGGCCAATTAAATGTTAAAGTCACGCTAAAAGTTCTAATTTCAGTTCTTTAGGAAATGTGAGTTGATTTAAGTAAATTTTTACAAGACAAAATTCCTATTGAAGTACCTACTTCTTTATGGTTAGGTGGAGTTGAAACAGTAAAGTGTGGCACGCAAGTAATAAAAATAAAGCGTTATGGTAGGTATCCAACAAATTTATGGACCAGAGGCCTTAGCACAAACTATAGTAAGCGTAGCGACATCGTATCGAGTGCGCCAAAAACCAATGCAATGGAAAATTGAACATCGCGCATACCTTGATGTTACGCGACGTTCAATTTTAATACAATCCAGCTGTTTGGTGCACTGATACGAGGACGCTAAGCTTGCGGTAGACGTTCGTGCTTAGGGCACAGCTTTGTTCAGTTTGTTTTTTCTAAAAAAAGAATATACCAATTTATATTGTTTCTGGCCTGCCAAACTAGCTAATGATACATTACGACATCTAACAATTTAAATTGCGCATTGATCACATTATTCACACCAAGACAGATCGGAGCTTTTGAAATGTAGGAATTAAAATATTTTAGTATATTTATTTACGAACTAAATATTTTATTTAAATCTATTAGTACACCGCTTTAACATTTGACAGTTCGCACTTGAGAGCCTATGAGATCAATCATGCTACATCATTACCGTCGGTCAAGTGATTGACTTTGCAATAATATAATAAATAATAATATGTTATTCACAGGTTCCTCAGAAACGAAGGTTACGACAAAACCTTAATATATCAAATAGTGGAGGTAACCTATTTGGTTACTTTTCTATCAGTGCGCGGAATTATGGGCTCTTACGTAGTTTACCATGTACTGGAGTCAGATTTATTTGACGTGCAAGAAAAGGTTATAACCCTCGTTTTCTATATCGTGTCGATGGCTTTTATTTATGACATTTACGGATATATTTCACATAAATACAAGAACAAGATAGTAAGTAACCTTATCACTACATATAATAAAACAAAGTCGCTTTATCTGCCCTATATCCCTATGTATGCTTAAATCTTTAAAACTACGCAACGGATTTTGATGTGATTTTTTAGTAGATACAGTGATTGAAGAGGAAGGTTTATATGTATTAGTATCTACATTGCACCTGAGCGAAGCCGAGGCGGGTCGCTAGTATTGTATATTAGTCTTAAGACTTGTTGACCAATCGAAATGTCCTATATTGACGGGGTGGGTGGATTGACGAGCCAGTTGGCTTAGTGGTTAAAGACCCTGACTGCCCAGCCGCAGATCGTGGGTTCGATTCCCACCCAGGACAAACATATATTTATTTTACACAAATTACAGTTATTATTACAGGAATTTCCTAATGCGATAGTGTAAGCAAAAAACATTAACAACACAAAAAAAATCACACAGAAACAAAAAGTTATATGTATCTATTTGTGTGCATGAACATGTCTGTTTGTTCTGTTTCTGGCTGTAAATATCTTTATAAGTATGTATTTAAAAAAGTATTATATGTAGGATATCAGTTGCCTGGTAGCCATAGTACAAGCAGTACACTCAGCTGAATTTGGATATTGTGTGATGGTGTACTCACTTAAGCTGGAACTCCGATATTTATGAAATTGAGCACAGCATTTTAAGAATCTAGGATACATTTTCAAATATAAAAAACAGAAGTGTAGCTGTATGTTTCAGTAGGTTCTCAATCACGAAGCCAGCAAAGCATAACATTTGAGAAATATCTTTAGCTGTTTTTGGAACAGCTAGGTTTGGAGCAGGGTAGTTCTAGTTTAATAATATCATAGTGCACATTCTTTACAGGGAGAAGTCAGAGGATACTTTGATGGATTAATATTAAATCAACAACGATAAATGAATTTGTCACAAATTTAATATATAAAACTTTTCAAAATTGTACTTTACATAGTTATGATTGCACCAAAAATTACTTGCTACTGCATTTTTGATAAACACACATTTGTATTTATATACAGCATTTTTATGTTGCACATATTTGATAATTTAAATTTAATAAAAAACGTAAAATATATTTTTGTCTTTTAAATCGGAGTATCTTTTGAAGCAATCCTTCATCTATTTATTTGTACCAGAATTATGTGAGAGCTGATTTCTCAATCAATGGATAAACCTCAGATATGCAATTTCTTGACAGGCTTAAGCAAAAACTATTCATAATTCAAATAAACAGACAGATACAATATATGACAGATAAAATTATGAATAAAAAACATAATTAGTCCTTATTTCAGTTCATACATCTAAATAAAAAAAATTATCTGTAAGTATATAAGTCAATCTCACATTGAGAACACCATAAAACTACCTGCTAAGAAACATTGATAGAAATATATAATATTACAATGATTGTAATGTTTTATCATCATAATTAAAACTGTAGCATGCTGCACCATGATTAGCTCTATATTAAACTTAACATGTTCACTGTCCTGGTTATTCCAGGGCCCTAGTACGTCAATGGGTGTTATATGATAACCTGTTCTATTTTAGGTTCTTATGAAGTTTTTATGAGCTAACATTGGTGAAAGCATTACATATAGTGCATGGATGTCACAGCTAGATAAAAAATGCACAAAAAATTGTGTATGGACAGTGTTACACAGAACATGTTATCCTTATGGACCTGTTGTTTGATTAGAATTGTCTATTTATTTTAGCAAATGTAAATGTACTGTCACAAAATTTGTGGGATGTTACGATAACCATATTTATTGTTTACAAGTATAATTTATCCTATTCCTCTATGATCAGGTATAACTGTATCATATTATAATTAACTATAGGATCAATATGATCTCATTGTAAAAAAAGTAAAGCTAAATTTTCTCTTTAACATCAAAACTACAGAGTAGAATGAGAGCTCCACTAGTGAGTTGTGCTATGTCGTCATAAGCAAGAACACTTTTTTTCCGATCCATTGTCGAATGATGACTGTTATTTCAGAATCATGGGTTGGGGCATACAATGCATTGGTCCATACCAACAACGCACCACGACGCACTAGTGAGGCCTCGCCCTTAGTGTATATCAGTTATCATTGGAGATAGTTCAAAAGCATATTTTTTGAAGGGCAAAAGTCATCATAATGGTCATGTCTGGTGTGTGTATACTCAAATTTTGCTACTTTTGTCACACATGCGGTATTTACCAGTGCTAGTAATACAATGCTGAACCATCCCTGACAATGTTCTATAACACATCAGTCATATTCCCTCCTATGATAACCACCTTTTTTATGACTCCGTCTGTCCCGCCAATTACGACTGTTACCTTTATAATTGTCATTATGACTATCTCTAGATCTGTAATCATCTCTTTGTGATTTTATGTCTTTTGGCCTGTATGGATGATGTCTATGTGACCAGTTACCCTGCAAACTAGCTAACACAAGCTTGTCATTCAAGTCATGAGTTTGTCGTACAGTGTGTACTGGCTGCAAGTCATCATCCCTAAGTTTTTCAGTCATATCTGTGAATTGTTGCACAACATTGATTTGGGCTGCAAAATCTAACGATGGATCAGGCCCAAAGCATCTTATTGGAGGCGGCAACAACGCCATGCGACCCCTACTCTGCAATAACAGCGTTCTATGGTAAAGTGAGGTACCACGAAACAAGTTTATAGCGTATGGTACAGATACTTCATGGCAGAACGTGATGAAGGCGAAATTCTTCTGTCGACCGTCTCTATCCTTAGCAATCCTCACTTTGTCCAATGGGCCAGCCTGTAGAGCACAATGTTAAGTAATTAAGCTTACTGAATCTATGACAAACATCATTTTTAGAGGTAGGTAATCGAATATACGCTAACCTGCAAAAACAGTTCATATAATAATTCTTCTGTGACTTGTTCCGGTAAATTACCACACCACATGGTTTTGTTATCGTCATCAATCATTTTTGATAAATTCTACACAATATTGTAAGTTAAAAGTTAACTGTACATAAAGAAGTGAATTAATTTGTAAATAATTCTTTATCCAACCAATTGACATTTGTCATATGTCACGATAACCACAAACAATTCATAACATCACAGCCACAGCGCTAACATCATTTTTTTCATTAATAATTATTTGTCCTGATAGATTGATTCATCAACGTAGACGCTGACTGCTACGCTGCTGGTCGTGGATTCGATTCCTAACCAGGATAAACATTTATGTGTCTGGGTGTTAATATCCAATAATGTATTTAGTATGGAGTGTAGAAGTAAAGGAGGACCATCTCAGTGTACTAAAAAGTGTCCCTTGAAAGGGAACAAATTAAGGTGGCGCTGCTGTAGCAAGTGGAAGAATTTTAAATAGAGCGCCACATGTTGTTAGAGTAGGATAAAAAATTAATAAAAAAGGAAATAAACATTTCCGTTTTGTTACAGCGCATTTTTAATAATTATTATAATATATAGACAAAGATGAGTATGCAATAAAATTATACAGTGATTTTACGTGCCCGAATTAAGCCCGTCACAGACGTAGCTATAATACATATTAATATATCGTAATATATATTACAGTATAGTAAGCTACCACGCACGGAAGCTATACGATAATATATATTTTGCCCTCACTCGGTCTGCGGTCCTCCTTGCAAGCGCACGGTTTTAAAGATTTTTTTCTGTACCTAAAGATGTTCAAATTTTGAAATAACACTAAACAATCTATGTAGGTACCTAAATGAATTCGACAAGAGCACTACTTTTAGATCTAATTGAAAGTTCCTCAGAAGATGATTTCGATGCTCAATTTGATATGCATGTTGCCTTGACAGGAACGAAAAATAGTACCATCTGGGTAGAGTCGCATATAAAACAAAAGAGAACTCGTGGCGAATTTAATTTGTATCATGATTTATGATGGAATGTATTTTTTTTTAATTTCTAAAATAAAAAGTTTAAGATCGTCATTTATCGAGCTTATTTATTATTAATTACTGTTCTTAAGAACGTCTAGCAGTATGTTTGATGTAAAAATTAAAAACAAACCATATTTTAGGCCAATTGGCTTGGTGGTTAGCGACCCTGACTGCCAAGGTCACGGGTTCGATTCCCACCCAGGAGAACATTTGTGTGCATGAACATAATATCTGTTTGTTCTGTGTCTGGGTGTTAATATCTATATATGTATGTATTTAGAAAAATAAAAACGTAGTATAATGTAGCATATCAGTTATCTGGTTTCCATAGTACAAGCTCTGCTTCGTTTGGGATGAGATAGCTGTGTGTAAAAGAATGTCCCCGGATATTTATTTTTCCATTTAGCATCCTCCGTCGCCTCCCCCCAACCCCCTCCCACACCGCTCCTCCTGCCAAACGATACTAGATTTTAACCAAACAATTTTTCTCACAAACAATACTAACACAGTATGAATATCGACGCCGATAAATCCAATGACGTGACCATTGATAGCAATCGCAAGATTGCAAAAGAAGATAAATGGCACTATAATAAATGTATATAGGTACCTATGTTATTGTTACAAGACTTTAATTAATACAAGACAGGCAGTCGGTGAACAAATGGAACATTCCGTATCCTCAAAATATATATAAATATACGAAAATATATATTAATATACGATAATGTATATTAATATACCAAAATATATATTTATATACCGTGGCGACATATTTTGATGACGTCATAGAAATATATATTATAGCTGCGTGTGCGGTCACTCGAAAATTTGTATAGAAAATATAACGTAATATGCCTTGCGATGATTCAAATTAATATATATTATAGCTACGTCTGTGACGGGCTTTAATTGTAAATAGGAAATAGAAAATAGTTTTATAGAATTACCGGAAACCAACCCAGCATTTCCACTTGCTACACTAGCGCTATTTCGGTGAGAATTCGAAACCTAATTTGCTGTTTACAAGTGGACACTTTTTCGACAAATCCCCCATACAAGATGGTTACTCCTTTACTTCTACAATTCCATAGTATTTAGATACAAAAAAAAGAAGGTCTTAAGATTAAGAAAGTTATTATTTTATTAGTGACTAGTCAAAAATAATTTTTAGTAAAAAGATTGTTAAAGAAGGTCTTTAATCTATTTAAAACAATTTATGTTAAAATTTATCAAATTATTAAAAAAAAATGTTATTCAATGAATCGTATAATACGTTGTTTATATTTTCAATGCATAGAATAGTAAGCATTTTTTTTATTTTTGATGAATCGATAAATATCGACTAACTTCGAAATCGAGTAGTAACTGCTTACCATCAGGTGGGATCGCAGTCAAGCACTAGTTTATATTATTTAAAAAAAAAATCACAATGTGCCAATAAGCATAAGACAAGCAAATTAACTATTGGAATAAACTTGTTAAAGTTGTTTATACTGATGTTTCAATTCTGTTATTATAAATATTCTATTAGTAATCAATTAATTGATTATGCCAATAAACGTAATTGATCAATAGTCGACAGTTAATCGATCCCCTATCTATAAGCTAATATTTTTACCATACCATAGATAAGAAAACGAATTGGTAGAAATTACTGGTGTAATACCATTTTTTCGCATAATTGCAGTCAATAATTTTCATAATCGATTTCAGACATCACTAGTTGTTTGTGAATGTCATAAGTTGACATTACTCTTTTTTCGCTAAAAGAAGGAAACCAATCTGTATCAATCGTTGTCGGTTGATGAACGATACGTCGACTTAGTTCAATCAACGAGATATTTTTGTTTTGCCATTGAAAATAATTTATAACTCCTGAAAATGCTTCAATGTGTATGTATCAAGGAAAGAAATATTTAGTGACGCAAATTATATTCTAGTTTCTACGTAAATCTTTTGGACTTCTTTAAGGTTAAGCTTGGAGTTGCAACATGGAGGACTCCTCGAAATATCAGCAAATGCAAGATGAAATGTCTAGGTTAGTGCTTATTTGTTTTTACTGATCCTATGAAGAAGATGATCCGATATGTACGCTTGCAAGCGGACGCTATAATTACAAGTACTACTATTTTACGAAAAAGCGTATCGTATCGTCATCGTATCGAGTGCGAATGGAATTGAACAAAGTGCAACGCCTAGGTATGCGCTATGTTCACTTTTCTATACAAACCAGCTTTATAGCTCATTCGATACGATGACGCTATGCTTGCGATAGATATCGTGCTTGAGCCGCCGGCCTCCGAACTTCATCTTCATTAAACTGTCATCTGAAATCCCTTAGAATTAAAACTGAGGGGGCATTTCATGGAAATAAATATACTATAGGTTCGAAGCGGAGATCTCCGGGGGTGACTTAGTAAACGGTGCAGTCCGTGCGGTGATCGGCGCAGGCACCTTTGGAGCGGTACAGCAGCAGCTGGAGCGCGCCATTGCTCCGCCGCTCATGTCACCCTATGATTCCCAACCAATGGGTGGTAACATGATGTTCCCTACTGTCCCGCCCCCGCCACCACCGCCGTCGATGATGGTCCCACCCCAGGTATGTTCAGTCTAAAAATGGTAGTTTTCATTTGAGACATCTAGCAGCTTTATTGCATACTCTAAATTAAAAATGAATTACTTTAAAAATAATGAAATAATGAAAATTTCTATGAATATTTCCAATTATAAAGTGTGATAAAAAAAATATCAATACCCCAATGGTACAATTTGGCGGAATGGCTAATTCCTTAGTTTACAATTGTTTTTGTTGTCCTGAAAAGTGCATTGTTTACCAACACTTCAGTCAACATTCAGTGGTAATTATATGGACAAATAAATCAAACTTCCTGTACCAGTCAATACAATGATAAATTCTCTTCCAAGGAATATAAATAATGACAGTTTCAATTTAATTATAGTTACAGCTCTCACTACAACTTTATATCAACATTATAAAATAACAGTATATTACATCAATAATTTTTAAGAAAATTTTAATGAAAATATTGAAATTGAAGAAAGTCTTACTGCGCAACAACAACTTTCATGTGGAACTCCATCAATAATTTCAACCAAACACAAGTATGGCAATTCCTAAAAACTCTTGCTATTGGTAAATCGTTAAACAGGGATAATATTGACATGGACCTTAATGGGCATTTCTCAAGGTCGCCGATTACCCTCGATAATAATATAAAATTATCAACTTTAAAAGATCTTCCTGTGCCTGCTAATACTTCTTTCTCGTTCCACCCAGTTGCTGAATTAGGTATAAAGAAATCCATCCGCTCTACCTCCACAAAAGCGGTAAGCGATGATGGTCTTCAACTTCAAATGTTTATGTATTCTTGATGAATTAGTTCCTGTCATAGCCCATATTGTAATTTTTTCTCTTTATAAATGTTCCTTTCCTTCAGCTTGGAAGAAGGCTCACGTCCTACCGCTCCCCAAAGTTCCAAATCCCTCCTGTTTATCACAGTTTCGTCCTATATCCATTCTTCCCATTCTGTCTAAGGTTCTTGAGAGTATTGTTCAGAATCAACTGTCACATTATCTCTCTTCTACTAGCCTGCTAAGCCCATATCAGTCTGGATTCCGCACCGGCCATAGCACTGTCACTGCCCTTATTAAAATAACTGATCATATGAGATTAGCTATGGATAATAAATGTCTCTTGGGAATCTTATCCTCACTTAATGTCTCTTCATCAGTAATTGAGTGGTTTAATTCTTATCTTCGGGGACGCTCGCAGTCTGTACGCTATAACGGGGCTTTCTCCGACTGGTGTGAATTGGATGCGGGTGTCCCTCTAGGTGGTGTTCTGTCTCTGCTTCTTTTCTCTGTTTTTATAAACGACCTCTCCAGAATATTAACTTCTAACTACCATCTCTATGCTGACGATCTGCCGATTTATCGACATTTTAAAGTCCTTGATAAAATCAACAAGAGGGCTAAATCTTTCGGTCTGTTAGTTAACCCAACTAAATCTCAAGCCCTTATTGTTGGTGGCAAATATATGCTCACCTTAGTCGATCATCAGCGTCTCCCCCAGGTTGTGTATGATACCGTTCCCATTGATTACTCGAAAACCGCTAAAGATCTAGGTGTTCTTATTGATTCCAACCTTTCCTGGGATGCTCACATTACAGAAGTGAGTAGAAGAGTCTATTATTCCTTCCAGTCTCTGAAACTTCTCCAAAAATTCTTACCACTTCAAACTAAAGTCACTCTTGCGCAAACTCTTCTTCTACCGCTTTTAGACTATGCGGATGTATATTTTCTTGATGCAAAGGAGGAACTTCTCAACAAACTCGAACGACTGCAGAACTTGTGTATCCGGTTTATTTTTGGTCTCCGTAAGTACGACCATGTGTCGGAATTCCGGGCCAAATTAAAGTGGCTACCAATTCGGCGTCGTCGAGATACCCATATCCTTTCCCTTCTTTACACTATTCTACATAACCCCAACTCTCCAAACTATCTTCGTGAACGCTTTGAGTACCTCGTTCCTAGGGGTCAGGCCTGTCGCTCAGCTTCTTCTCTTCTTCTTTCTACTCCGCGTCACACCTCCAGCTGTTACGATGGTTCTTTTACTATCAGTGCAGTGCGTCTCTGGAATTCTCTCCCACACTCACTACGCGACAGCCCCTCCCTGAACGTGTTCAAGAAGAGAATAAAGGATCATTTCCTTTATAAATAACATAGTAGGTATTTATTTATGTATAAATTTATTTAGGTATATTTATTTGTGTAAGTATATTTATATTTATTTTGTATTTAATAGGTTTTTGCACAGTATTTTATTTAAATTGTACACTGGATCTTACCCTCAATATAAGTAGTTATCTCTATCACTCAAACATTTGGTGGTAGAAAACTCAATTTTGAGTTAAGCTCGCCTATGTACATGACATTTCTTATGTAAGTTTTTAATGTAAATTATTGGTGTACAATAAAGTATAACAAGTAACAAATGAAGAAAAATACTTAAGACTAGCGCCAGGACAACTCAAAATACTTAAGTTTCTTATCTTGGATGTGCGAGCTGAAGAATTTTCAATTCTAGTATTTTCTTAGTTGGTTTCAGTTCACTCTGTAACTGAGGATATGCAGTGTTTGTCTTCGATGGTGCACTATTTATCTATCTTATACTAATGCCTTCGGGAGGATTTTGTACGTCTCAGTGTGGTCGCCACAATGGTGTCTTTTCTCAAGAATTGTGAGGCGATAAATGTGAAACCTATCTTCATAGGACTTATGTTGTAAGATTCTCAAGCAAATTGATATCCTTGTGAAAGTAGGGGCTCCAAACTTGGAATCCATATTCTAGCAACAGTAAAATAAGTTTTGTAAATTTTGAAGAAGAGTTCTATTGTCATTGTTTGAAAGGATCTTTGGATGATCTATACAAATGAATTAGCTTTCTTTACAATTGAGGCTTTATGCTCTTCCTACTTTAAGTTTCAGGTGTTTAATACTGTAAGGTCTTTCTGAGTGTCAGTAGATACTATGGCTTCCCATCCAGACTGTATTTATTTCTGGGATTGGTTTTCCCTAGGTGAAGGACACTGCATTTAGAAACTCTTAATTTAATTATCCAGTCATTAGTCCAGCTTTGAATGCGGTTGTGAACTTCTTGCAGCTGTCCTGAGTTGATGAGTGGGTTGATAAAAAGCTTTCCATTGTCGCCGAAAAAGGCAGATCGAGAGTATAAATTCCACTAGGTCACCATTATGTCAATTAATTAAATTAATAGTTAAAACATATTTATTTTATTAACGATTTATTTTCTTTGCTTCTACAATTTAATGTGAAGTTCAAAAATTTTATTATCCTGCATGTCAACATTTTTATCCTTATACCCTCAGGTACAGCGTCTTCGGCCGCCCGGTGCCCCAGACGGCTTTCCTCAGATGCCGTTCCTCAGACCGGGGATGCCAGGACCGCAACTTATCCCACCGCCACCGCCTAAGCCGCAGCCCGTAGTGCTATCAGCCGCACCCAGACTGTACAAACAGCCAAAGGAAGACGAGGAGAAAAAGGAGAAACACGAAAGTCGGAAACGGGTAAGGAAGGGTTTTAGGTCAATGTTTAATGGCAATGTAAAGTTTAGAGATCATGTTATATTTAGTATGTAGGTATTATTTTAAAAGATAATTTCGATTTTTAACCTCATAGTGCAGAAAGGGTGATTTAATAATGTGTGTTTTTATAGAAGCGCGAGCAGCACCCGATGTCACCGCGGCCGGAGCCGGGGAGCGAGCCCCCCCTGGTCACGCCGCCGCCGCCGCTCATCTCCGCCGCAGCCGGTGCCGCCGCTGTCGCCGCCGCCGTCGCCGCTGCCTCTGCGGCCGCCGCTGCGGAAACACTCGTGCCAAAGACCAAGAAGGAAAAGAAGAACAGAAAGGTCGGTTTTTTAATGTTATCTAAATTTCTTAAGGGTTTCGAAGCTCAAAAGGAAAAATGATCACTTCGTCATTCGTCTGTCTATTAGTATGTCAAGACGTTATTTCTCAGGAATGCGGGGTATCAAATTGAAATGAAAGTCTCAAGAATCAATACTCAGGTCTGCAATTCCTTCAAGCTATGAATCAAATTAAAATATTTCAAAATAATAGATACTTATTTTCATTGCATTCACTTAGATGTTTAATTTTATACCGTTTATGCCGCATATTATAATATTATAATCAGTAATATTATAGGGTATTGACCTAGAATACTAAATGTCTTATAGCACAAATGGCAATTCAAAAACTGTATATTAAATGCAATTTAATGTCCCGTTAGGTGGTGAGGACAGCAGGTGGTCAAGTTTGGGAAGACGTGACATTACTTGACTGGCCCGACGATGATTTCCGTATGTTCTGTGGAGACCTTGGCAATGACGTCACTGATGAACTACTTGTAAGTATTACCCCCAAATGAAACCATTCTCTAAAAAGAATTTTATTCCATAATTCAAATAAAAAAAAAATGTGCTTATTGTTTATACCGTACTATGTTTATACCGTAATATGTTTATAGTTTCAATGTATACACTTTATTTTTCGATTCACAGTCAACAATAAAAGTATTAAACATTCTCAATTTTTTTAATAACTCAACAGTGTGTCCATAATTCACTTACCAGTATAAAGTACAATGCAAAGCTGTAATTAAACTCTAATAGTTAATTTCATTTTTATTACATTTAATTTACTTACAGACACGCACGTTTAGCAAATACAGCTCATTCCAGAGAGCTAAAGTGGTAAGGGATAAGCGTACAAACAAGAGCAAAGGATTTGGGTTTGTCAGTTTCAAGGATCCTGGAGATTTCATCAAAGCCATGAAGGAAATGGATGGTAAGGCTTCCATTATTCAATCAATATTTATTTTGAATGTACTTTGTTCAACCTGTATTTATTAAATAAACAGAAGATATCTGTGTACCAAATTATAGTATATACTTATAATGGCTGAATTTTAGTATTTATACACATTCAACTTACTCAATAATAATAATGTAGGCTGACGAGACATTTCTCACAAAAATCTGGAAGGGTTAATGGTGGACTAGACTTTTAGTCTAGAACCTTTTCAGGTCTTTGGGTTTAAAGAAGTGAAGATAACAGGTATGGAGAGCGAATGGCGCGTTGGTTGTGAACTTAAATCCTAGGTGACCTAACATTATTGATATTTGCAGGTCGCTACGTTGGCAGTCGACCTATCAAGCTAAGAAAGAGCTCATGGCGGAACCGTTCGTTAGACGTCGTTAGGAAGAAAGAGAAAGAAAAGGCTGCCCTTCTCTCTCTACTCATGTCTAATAACAAGAGCTGACAGCAGAACTAAAGATTTCAGATATGTTCTACAAAATGGACTGAAGCAGTAGTTGTTAAATTGGCACTAATATTATTAAATTATCAAAAAGTATGTAGAAATTTTCTCATCGCTAAGATTCCTTAGAGGATGTTTTGAGTGTTTTTTTTTA
Organism: Habrosyne pyritoides; assembly: GCA_907165245.1. NCBI lineage: Eukaryota > Metazoa > Arthropoda > Insecta > Lepidoptera > Drepanidae > Habrosyne > Habrosyne pyritoides. The sequence continues at coordinate 11,169,199 of OU015594.1, read as the reverse complement.
TCCAATTATCTCCAAATATTGACTAAATGTGTTTACCTGTCGTGCTGATATGCCTCCGTCACTTTAAAGCATCAAAAATGTGCAATACTATATGATTTATTATTTCACAATTAGCACTATTTTTGTTACTGTGATTTAGTGTTTATTTTCCTATAAATATAATAATTATAGGTATAAATTAAAATGGATTTGATTTTCCTTACTAATAAAACACAATAATATAAAAATAAATAAATTTAATCAAATGGTAAGAAATTCTTTGGCTCGACTTCTTTATTATTTTAAAACTAAGTACTTAATTATAATTTGTTCTCAAATCATGGAGAAATGCACTATTTGCCTTATTGTAGCAGTGCAAATATATGCTTTATTTCATACAAGCTACTAAGCTAATGAATTTCCCTGGTGACATATGACTAACCCTATAACTTACATCTCTTAATGAATATCTGACTCATTATTTCTGAAAATTCTCCAGGGAAGGCCATAAAAAACAGTGGGTAATTAAATCATAGTACACGGCCGTACCTAAGTTTTACATATCGAGATATGATTATCGTATTATGATCATGATTCGCTAACTTAGGCTTAGATTGTAGTTTCTATCATTAATAAACAATAAACGGCCTTTTTCGACATTAAAACCGTAATCGTATATTGAACAGATTTTAAATATATACGAATCCGATTAGATCCGCGGATATTTATTTGGATAGAATTTTGCCACTAGTTCTACCACAAAGCCTTAATCGGTGTTATAATCGGTTCCATTGCGTACCCTACGCGAGCGGAGTCGCACTATAGGGCGAGGGCGTGGTCGCGGTCGCGGAGGGTCCGCCGTCACGGCCGCCGCCGCTGCCGCATACTGCTCATCCAGGCAACACCGAACGTCGCCTTCCTTTAAGCCTGATGTGTAGGGGCAGAAGGGAGCAGTTGTGTCCTCTAGGCAATATGCGCCTGATGCACTGGAAATAATTTGTAATTAATAATAAACCCTAAAGATTGTTACCTGTGTCCATTTGGCCGACTGTCTACCGGATGGTAAGTGGTAAAAAAATTCTGGGATGGGTTTAAATTCTGATCCGTAGCCTTTTTGTGTAATAAACACAATCTATGCTATTCAAAAGTGATTGATGAATACTTAATTAAAATGTTTCCCTGTAATACAAAAGTTGCACTTCTATCGTGTCCTTACAACCTGATTTTTTATTGGATGTCTTGGATATTTATCATCGATAGATCTTAATACGCCCGGGGGCAGGGCAGGATCCCTCTCACATTGAGGGTCAAGTCCATCATGTTGATCTATTGATTGGTGCATTTCACAATTCCTTGAATTTGTATTCTAGGACAGGTTACTTCACGATATTTTATTTACGAGCCGTAGATATTGTAATTTGGATAATTTTGCAATATGCCTGCGATACATTCTGCGTAGTAGTTTATTTGCCATACGAAACAGTCTGAGGAAAAGTACTGTTTTTTTTGTATTAGTTTGGTTTTCTTTTATCATATTATAGTGTAATTTGAAGTTTTGTTCAAGAATTTCGAATGGAATTTTTCCTTGAAACGTAGTTTAGCCCATTTTTAAAACTATATGAGCGCACAAATTTCAAAACGGCAATCATAATATGACGATAGTTTAAGAGAGGCATACTGGCAATGTCGTCATTTAAATAAAAGAGGAAGATAAGAGGTGGTCTGGCAACAGCCATATAAATCAAAGAATAAGAAGGTGGTTACGTCATAGGTGCTGGCTGGCCGATGGGCACCGGCAGCGCGGCGGCGCGCGCGGGCGGCACGCGCACCGAGCAGCGCCGCCCGCACGGCGCCGCGCCGCGCGACACGAACAGGCTCTCCGCCTGGTAGCACACCGACCAGATGTGGCTGCACAGGGCCTCGTCTGGAACATAATTCTCGGGTATGACACGGTATAACAAATGCACTGAATGGGGGCGATAAATACTGGGTGAATTACAGACCTCGGGCAGTGATGGCTGAAAAATGTATTGTTTAATAGATGTGGTAATAATTGCTTGATTACTAGTCTGTTCCACATAAGAAGTCTTTTTTCGTAAAAACGTGATAGATGAATTTATTTTATAATTTTTGAAATAAGGTTCATCTTTTTCCCCCATTTATTGGAAATCGTATTGTTGGACAGGTTCATCAATCATCCTTAACATGATGTAATAGACTTGTTCTTTCGACTTTCTTAAACATCAAAAACTACCTATATAATATCGGCCAACTTTAGATGTACGACCTAACAGTGCTCGTGGTTAAAAGTCAGAACATAAAAGTATCAATTTCGATATGCTTGGTCCTAATAAAGGGGCAGGTACAATAAATATACAAATAATTATACGCTCCAAGTATCTACTAAGGTTAATTACAACATCGGAAACCTAAAGATTTAAAAAATGTGTTGGACTCACTAAGCGTATCTTCACAGAAGGGTTGACTCCTGCCACCATTGAGACAGAAGTCTGCGTGTCCCAGCCGTGCCGCCTCCCCATATCGTCCCGCGTTGGTGTGTAACACGTGCACTGCACGCGCGTCGCCCGGGTCCAGCCGGAGAGCTGGCGCTGATCTGATAAGGGGCCTGGCTGGGTCTAAACCTAGGGGAAAACATAGGAAACGAAGGGTCTTGGTATAATAGACACGTATCTATGGAAAAGGAAATAGTCAGGTTTTGGTAACCTAACTAAATCGCTCGATCGGGTTGTAGGTAAGACCTTTTATTGTCAATGAGGAAGCCGTGTGAAATATTCAACTGATGGACCCCCCGCTGTTTGTATCTATGCGTTAAATTATTTAGTCTCCTTCTGATTATGATCAGCAGTGGACATTTAGCCCCTACTAAACTATCTAGCCCACGTTTCTGAGTGATCTTGTTTCCCCGAGATATAAAGTCAAAAGAACAAATCCAATCAGCCTATTTAACACACAAAACCTTTCGCAGTTTATAATTGCATTAATTGTAATTGCACTTGCATTACGTCTTCTGCGGGTAAAGTTTAATTAGATATCTTACCAATAATCCTATTGAGCCGGAACGTGAGATAATTAGCAATGATCCCGCACATGTGAGCGCCTAGCGAGTGCCCCACACAGGTGAGCCTGTCGGGACGGAGACCCGCGCGGCGCAGGAGCCCTAGTGCTTCCGCGGCACAGCGGGCAGCCGGACGCAGGTTGTGCACCGCCGCCACGTAACACGGAGGCTGGCATAGCGCCCCCCATTCTAGCATAAAAACGTTGTATCCCCCACGACGGAGGTATGCTACAAAATAGAAAAAGAACATTCAATTGAGTAGATCTTTACAAACACTGATGAATCTAATACGGGTTCGGAAGGTTAGTTGTACTGAGCAGGCAATAAACAACCTATTTTTTTTTTCAAAACGAACTTGATTTACTTATAACATACAATTTAGTCCCACCGCCAATATTTGGGTGGTACAGATAGGTACTATAAGTACTTATACAGCTTAAGTTAGAAAAGCTCCCGGACAGACCGCTTTTGTTATTAGTTAGACCTATTAAGTTTGTCTGTGTTATTAGATTATATAATATAAATAAATAAATAAATATCCTGGGACATACTTTTTACACACGGCCATCTGATCCCAAACTAAGCAGAGCTTGTACTATGGAAACCAGATAACTGATATACTACATATACTACGTTTTTTTTTTCTAAATACATACTTATATAGATATTTACACCCAGACACATAACAAACAGACATGTTCATGCACACAAATGTTTGTCCTGGGTGGGAATTGAACCCGCGACCTTCGGTTTGGCAGTCAGAGCGTTAACCACCAAGCCAACTGGCCTGTCTCCTAGATAGATTAGGGTACCTCTGTGAACTTGGAAGCTAGGTCGATTTTAGGCTTTGTGCTCACTACTATAACCGACATGGTGGACTACCCAGTCAAACAATAATATGCTACCTATTGATAGATCTATAATAATAATCTGATTGATTCATGAACCTACATCGAACTTACATTGTGTACCGATGTGTAGTGTTCGGTGGTTTATCAGATATCTGCTTAGTAGGTATAGAATAAGATAGCAGAAAAAAAGACAAAAATAAATGTAAGTCCAAAATCTACTACTTACAATCCAGTTATTTCGAATTTTGATCGAATACGTGGCCATTAATCAACAAGATCCGAGAAAGTTGGTCTTCTCGTAATTAACGATATCATAACAAGGTCTTGTTAAGTCATCAGTGATTCAATAAACGTCACAACTTCTGATTTCGCTAATAAAAGTGCGTTGGGTGTATTGACCTAACCGCAACGTAGCGAGCAACATTACGTCGGAGAAAGCTATGGGAGTGCATGGTGTAGCAAACAAACACGTGCAATTCTCATATAGATTGTGAAGTGCATCGCGAGCGACTTTCACTGACACTTCAGGCGGAATTTTCCGCAAATAAAAACTACTTATACGGCGCTTCAAAATTTGATTTCCATTAGGTTCATTAGTATTATCATACAATTAATTATTGGATCAATAGATGTACCTTATCTCGAAGTACTAAAAATGATTTTGCTATGACATTCATAGCTGTCAAAACGTATTAGATACTGACTTAAACACATGTCAAATTGATATATGTATTAAGAACTGACATTAGCATTCTTTGGCAGGGCGTCTCTTATCGGGTGAGTGAAATTGGGCTAAAATATTTTTTTTTATAGACACAAAAACATTTCTTAATTCAAATGCCATGTATCTGGCCTTTAACGAATCAGCCTTGTATAAATAACGGGTCTTATTGATGTGGTATTTGATGGTAGCTCGAGTATTCCACAATATCAATTTGTGTAGGTATCTAGCATAGAATCTAGCTTAGGCAAGTAAGCTAGAACACAATAGAATGTAAGTTAATTACATCTTACTACATCATTGGTAACCGTGCCGTGACTGTTAACGCATCAACATACAAAATAAGGACCTTTAGCTGTTATTGCTATGTAATTTTACGTCAAACGTCAAGACGTTTGACGACAAGTCTTTTCATACGTTATGACGTCTTTTGATATAAAAACAATTAGGAATTGATGGTGAGCTCTCAGACTCCCTTGGACATCTGTTTTTTCAATTCTACACTCAGTATTTGAGATACTGCGTGCTGATAGATAATGCAGAAGTGGTCGCCCAAAAGTGATGAAGTTCAGAAGTCATATCCAGAAGATGAAATTTCAAGAAGCGGTAAGCATTGTCTCTAGTTCTTAATTATTATTATATTTCTAGCAACAGTCTTACCATTATTGATCATATAGATGAAGGTGGTAAGGTGAACAAATACCCTAGAACGGAACTGCTTCAGGTGCGCAGAATTCTGTACACACTGACAGGTGCTTGGCAAGATTTTCAACATGATTCTGGTAGCCAGTCAGGCAGTCAGGCGGGTAGGTACTACAACACTACATACACTAACACCGTGGCAAGGTCTCCGATGATTTCCTTCACCACAAGCTCTTGCTCATTATAGTAACCCACCACTTGCCGCAACGGCATTCACTACCAACTCCATTATCACCAATTATTATTAATCTGTAATTATTCGCTTACCATCTCTCAGCACGGTTATAGGCAGTGTATCATCACCGCCTGCGTAGCCGTGGATGAGTAGAATCGTCTCGTGAGACGGTTCCCAGCTGCTTTGTCGGAGCCAGTCCTCACTGTACAAGTCCACCTGGTGACATAAAAGGGAAATCAGAAAAAGATCTTTAACTAGTTATCTATCTGCAGCTTGCGAGACAAACAAGCAGACGGTGTGACTTTTGCAACACTAGGCTCTTCGCCAATGCCTTGTCGTACCTGAGACGTGATGTTATTAAGTCTCTTGTACCTGTAATTTCACCGGCCAAACCGGATAAACAAAAGAAGCGTCAATTGTACCTTTGACGACCCTTTAATCGTTCATAAGACCTTATATCTTATGCCGAGATGTAGCCTCCTTGACCATCGAGGTGGTTTTCTGATATATAGAGCCGTAAAGGGTTTTAAAGTCGGGAATATAGCGTGATGAGGAATATAAAATCAAACCTATTACCTACTTATTCAAATTCCTAAATTTATTTCTATTCTACAAGTAACCTGACCTTCATCCATGCGTAGCGAGTGACACAATTCTGTTTAGGCAATGAAATAAGTATCAGTAGGTGTGTGTATGCAATGATTATGAATGAACCTCCAAAGGAGAACGAAGTTCCCTCGAGGACAGGTAGCGGTAATTTGGACGCATTCCTTCCGCTGGTGATAGAGAGTACGGACAAACTGACCAAACATACATAGGTCCTACAGTCAGCAACACCAATAGCTAAATATAACCAAATTGACAAAACATCTGAATGCTCCAACGACCCATATTATGGAAAGATAAACAGGGTTTGATAAAAGGGGTTTTAATAAAATGTGTCTGCAAAAATTTACATTACATTCTATTAGTGACCGACCAAAAGTTGAATTTTGGCCAAAACCGATGCACAACCTTCGGTTAAAGTCGAAGCCGAAACCTAAGAAATTGAGTTCAAGATAGGCAAAATAAAATAAATAAATAACAACACTTAGAAATAACGCCATCGTTCGCGCATTTGTATTAATTCGACAAATTTCAGCTTGCCAAAAAGAGTTTTGGTGAAGGAAAATAACATGAGTGCTCGGTGGTAGGGTACTTTATAATACCCGCCTGGCTAGTTACAACCCTCAAGTTGAAAATCTCTCGTCAAGCACCTTTTGGTGTTCTGATAACTGCACTTGAGAGACAGTTCCCTTCTAGTTCTAGTTCGCTTTGTGCTTCAACAACATCATCACTTACCATGATGTATATTGTGATTAAACTCAATACCTAAGAACAAAAAATTGTCTATTGTGCTTAGGTAGCACTTAGAAGGGCCAACAACAAAATTATAACACTTTTTTTTTTACATTATTCAGGCATTGCAAAGGAACCGTCAACGTAGGCTGCGTGGGATAACAGATAAACAATGGAGCTAACAATCAAACATAATTAAGTAAATAAATATTCCATAGCTTCTGATGCATTGTCTCTGCCTGAATAAGTACTTGGGACATATTTCGTAACTCGATAATACGAAATCGCAACGTTGGGTTAGTAAGAATTGCCTACATGAGGCAATGTATATGGTTGATCAAAACATAGCTATAATTTTATTAAAGTAAGTATCAATTATTTGTTTAACTATTTCAAATTGAGAACGTATCTATGAAGCGAAATAAAAAAAAACAAAGATTTACTGTTGTCTATTATCTAATTGTTGTTTACCTATGACGATCATTGAAGTCAATTAAAAAGTAAACTAACATCACTATGGCCAGATAAGACGATAATTTATGACTATATGAATATTTAAGATACGTATAATCAGCTTCAGTTTAGCTAATATAGTGACTTATCTATCAAGTTACATAAATAAGTAAATAAACCACATATTCAATTAGAATATCTTAATGTCATAAACAAATAGAAATGTAGCCTCTTATAAAACGTACGAGGTAACATCGACGCAACTATCTCATCTAAATTGCAGTCACAGCACGAGAAAGTGCAAGATTGGTTTTCTTTCTAAAATTAGCATTTTGGTTCATTTCCTTTTGATCATAAAAATAAATAGATATGCTGGCGCCGGCGCCGCGCTGGTTGAAGGACAAGAGTTACAAATGATTTACAGATTCCGTTAGCCTGGAAACTGTTTAGTCTTCCAATCCTCACTAATAAAATAACAGTGGACAATATGAACATGGTATTATGATCTCTATTGATCGTTGTAGGTGGATGTACAACAAGATTGTGTTACGGTTTTCCCGCAGCGTTACGATAGCTCTCCAAATAAGATGTGAAAAGTTCTCTTCAAGGTCGACAACATATTGGTAATCCCCTGGTATTGCAATGGTCGATTAGCAGAATCAATTTGAAAATCCTACTGATATTATAAATGCGAATGTTTCGAGGGTGGATTTATGGATGTTTGTTACCTACTCTTTAACGCAAAAATGACCGAATTGGATAAAACTTGCCACATAGATAGAGCATGCCCTGGAATAATATATGGACTATTTATCACGGAAAAATGTAACATCCACGCGAACGCGGGTGAAACCGCAGGGACAGTTAGTTCAATTAGGAATGGTACTTAACAGCAATGTATTAGATAAAAACGACACTCACAACTTTCTTCACTGGCTCTGCTTCTGTGTAGAGATGCAGCCTAACATCAGGGTCTGGACAGGGCTCCCGTTCGCGACGCCATATGCAGTCCTCGAAGGTAGCGTTGCTGAACGAGTCGTTGTGAAGAAGGAGGGCTTCTTTGATCGGGTGGCGCTGGCCGTCGGCCACTGAAATGATAAGGGCCTGGTGAGTTTGGTTATGTGTATCCGAAACTTTTTCAGGGCACCTATGCTTTGAATAAGTTCAAAACTGAACAATTGTGATTTATAGATCGCATACGGCTTCTGACCACCACATAATAAGAATTAGTTAGGTACCTCCTACGTAGATTTCTTTAAAAACCTTTTTTTAGAGGTCCATTAGAATCAGATGAAGATTAAAAAGTTAAATAGGTAGAAATGTATGCCCTGTAAAAATACCATGTGAAAAAATATATAAAAATAATAAAAAAAATGTCTAGAATACTCGTATATATTTTAAATCTAAAAAAAATTGGGATTGCGGTTCTACCTCGAATTTAAATGGAGCGTTCGTTTTTATTATTAAAGTTTTATACTAAACAAATGTCATTGTTCACACAAAATCACCAATTATCGATAGTTTTGTCACACACTCACAGAAAATGTAGGTTAATATTTTTTTTTAACAACACGAAAATTTTGCAAGATCGATGCTAACATACCTTGCATGAGCAATGCACTGATTGCGAAAATCAAATGCCGCTCCAGCCGTCGCGCGCGTTCCATCCTTGCTAGCGGAATGGCCGAAGACACAATAGCAGAACTGTGTGACTACCTAATCGAAACCAATAGCGTAAAGAAACAGGAGGGGACCAAGCTGTGTATTATCAGCTCCGTATACATATTATCAAAGTGGAATCTCTTTTTGTAATACTCATTTCATTCAGGATGATAATGCATGTTACAAATAGTTTCCGTAAATGCGGGAAGTTACGACACTTTCTATTTTAATTTAATTTTTTGTTTAATAGTTTGCCCCACAGCTTTGTGGATTATATTACTTTTATTTGTATGTATAACTATGGTAGTTAATTATTTAAGGGAAATACCATTGGTGCCATGTGAAATATTGCTATCCGGATAGATTTAGGCGTTTGGGTACTTCGATAGAACATGACGAATCTGTTTGAATTACTCTAATAGATGTGGGTTTTAGGATGAATATTTTAATATTATGAATAAAATTTATACACTTTTTTATTACACTATTTAAACTTCTTACTTAGAGCATAGCACAGTATAAGATTCTTAGCAGGTATCTATAGGATTGTTAATCTTTTAATTTGTACATATTAGGGACGAATCCATAGTGACCATGGTAAAGCTAGTTCAAGCACTTTGTTTATGTGGTTCTTTGTCTTTCTTAGGGTTCCGTACTACAAAAGGTAAAAATAAACCTTTGTAGGATCACTTGTGATACATATGTTATTGACCGTGACGTAGGTATATCAATGTATGGGTGAACATATTTTGAACTACAAAGTTGAGTTAGTCTTTCAATACGTTATTATCCGGTCTTTTCTTTTCGTTAGAGCAAAGGGCTTGGATAGCTTGTGAACTTGAGAAGGTAGCTAGTGTTAATTATTTTGGTGAAAGTATAGCTTGTACGGAACTCTCGGGGCGAGAGTCAGACTTGCATTATGTATGTCCGGTTCTTTTTAATTACCATGGAGGTGTTAGCTGCAAGTAGCTTTAACACTCTTACGCGGTCATTTCAATAAGTAATATCAACAATTTAGCCAGCGGTAGATAATTCATTGTATTGGCATTCAGATCTGAATGAGACACTGATCCAACATTTTGATGTAAGTGCGCGTAGGCGCATTTGTGTAGCAAAACTCAGTGGAGTCAATGATTATTCATTATAAAGCCTTTACGGGCCTGTGTGCGTGCGACTTGCACACAGTGAGACAGCGCGGGCGGTAGAGCGGGACGCCGAGCGCCGTGGAGCCTCCGCGCAGGTAGAGCAGCCAGTTCGAGACACGCGACCGCGCGCGCCCGCGTTCCTCGCTATACACAAACAACGCGCATAACCTACTCTCAAAAACAACAACTCATCCTAACACTAAATACAACCAAAAGGATATCATTACAAACATTGGCGAAGCAGTGATTGTTATACACGGAAGTGTCAGTGTGTTTTTTCAAAGCTCAGAATCTCGATTGAGTTTATTGCGCGAATGCCACGGTCCACAACCTACGCAGCCGGCGGCGTTCCCCTCCTCCGTTCATTCAAGGACCAATCGTTGAACTCATGCCGCTTCGGCTTTCGCACGATCACAATGTGCCGATTTGGAAATGAGCTTCAGGAGCACAAAGCGATGCATTGACTACGCTGATGATCGCGATTGAATCCGTTCCCCTGCGACAATGTCAATCAATCAAAATACAGGCCAGTATAATAAACAGAAACAGCAACTAGGTAAACAGGGCCCGGAACCGGTCAACTTTCCACCGCGTTATCACCCGCCTCCGCCAGCCGCAGGTGGCCCAAAACTAGCCACTATCGACGCGTCCGCCAAGGAGTTCAAACACCCGTACGGCGCTAAGTCTACCGACTCCAATAAATTGTATCCGCACGGAGTGCACGGCTCGGTGCCAGGTCCATATCCGGGAGGATCGATACCAGTCGTTAAATATCCCCAAGGTTATCCCACAGGGTACCCACTGCCACCCGGAGCGCTACGTGTGTTACGACCGCCGGCGGAAGTGATAACAAAAGCAATCGTGCACGAGCCCGTTGAACCGACAGCGCGAGCCAGAAGCGCAGACGATACACAAAGAGTGCAGCGAAACATTGAAGAGGAACAAATCCATAGACGATCAGCAGACATGCTTAAATTCACTAAGCGAGTCGAAACTGAAGGCCCTCGAGTATCGACCGATCAAAGGCGACAAATTCAATCACTTTTAGACGAAATAAAAGCATTAAAAGAAGCTAACCGTCGACTGAGCGAAGATAATCAGGAACTTCGCGATTTGTGTTGCTTCTTAGATGACGATCGACAAAAAGGTCGAAAACTCGCACGTGAATGGCAGCGATTCGGAAGATATACAGCTTCGGTGATGCGACAAGAAGTATCTGCCTATCAAAGTAAACTTAGGGAGCTAGACGATAAACAACAGGAACTTATTCGTGATAATTTAGAACTGAAAGAGTTGTGTCTGTATCTAGACGAGGAACGAGAAAGAAGAGAAAGTTCGTGTGTTAATTGTGTAAGAGCTGCGGGAAGAGAGCGCGATGATGGAGACGGCAGCAGCAGCGAAGCCAACGTCGATGAAGGGCCTCGCACTGTCCCAAGTAGTCATCCCGGTGCAAGAACGCAAGGAGCCATAACACATCCTCAGCTCGCTGAACGAACAGTCAAATACGTGCGAGACTTAGAGCAAACAGTACGACGCTTGGAGGCTGAAAAGGGAATGGGTGGTGGCGGAGGCAATACTGAGCGTCCAGAAGCAGTAGTTCGCGCACTACAAGTTTTGGAAGTGCGGGAGCGAGTGGAAAGAGAACGAAGAAGACAAGCACCCGAATTAGATACAGGAGAGCAAGCTCTTGTGAGAGAAATGTGTAATGTCGTGTGGGGCAAACTTGAGGAAGCGCCACCCCAGGCACCTCCGCGTTAATGATAATAATCAGGACAATTTGGTACAGTTTCCTAAGCTAAGTAGGTGAAATGTGAAAAAAGTTGTACAAATGCAAGTTGTTCGATTGGAATCCGACTTGATCGAGGTCACAGAGACAACCGAGTGTCGGTCGTGTCGTGACCTAAAGAATGAAATTAAATGGCGACCTTGTTTATCAATCAAACATAACAGTAACAGAACTTGGGTTCCTTAAGGGCTTAGTAACACGTGTGATGTTGACTTGCCACGATTAGTAATAGAATAGCGGATAGACGATACCGAAAAGTACAAAATTAGATTAATTAATTTATGCTATTTGTATCTTTGCAAATCGCTATGCTCTTTCGAAAACTTCGGATTGTCTTCTTGTTAAATATTATTTATACTTAGTGTTGTGTTTAAGTATATTTTGGAATTAATTTATGAGGCTACGAATCATAATAATTTTTAATGGTCTGTGATTTTAATATGAGCTGGAATTTTGGAATCATATTAACTAGATATTCTGCCATCAACTATACCGCTATTTCTTCTAGAACGATGTGATTTCGCCTCAGCATAAGGTTTTACGTCTAGTCAGCCATTTCTTTTTATCTGCATAAAAATTCTGCCAACATTCCAGTTCACTTTGTTCTACTTGTGTTACTTGCATTAATTCTAGCTGTATGATTGTGTTATTTAATTTAATGAGATTTTGGATTTATGATGAGTAATAAAATATTTTCGTTAATTATTTATTCAATCTTTTACTCTAAAGCACATATGTTTAGAAAAATGCCATAATTACTCTATAGGCGGTACTACATATCACAATTTTATAATGGGACGTCCCTAAAATCTTATTATGTATGTGTGACTACAGTTTAGTTTAGTCCATGGTATCCTCCTTATTATAAATGTGAAAGTTTAGAATAATTGTGCCTCAATCGCTCATAAATAAACGGCTGCACGAATTTTTAATATGATCTACATATACGATACTTTAGCACCGGGTAAACATTCGATCACGAGAAAACTAGTTAAATTATAGGACGGAGGCTACAAAAATAATTGGGATAAGAATGTTTTGTGGCTTGCAGACTGTTTTCCATTATGTATACCCTTCTGCATGAGTGATACCAATTGCAATATGAAAAATTGGTAAGGTATTTGGGTGGCTGGTGGTAAGTATGTAACCTTCTTTCTAATTTGTTACATTTGCGTTGACATTATTACATCGAATATCTAACTGTCAAACAACAAATCATTGTACCCCAATAGCAATTCTTTACCCTCCACTCTCAGCGCTCTATCAACAAATAATGGCTGAGGAAAAAGGCGAAGGACCAGAGGATATTGATACAATTGGGGTAAATTTAAATAAACATTATATTCATCACCACTATTAACTTGATTAAAAGTTAATAAATGATTTCATACCTATTTGTTCACCAGATCTATGTTGGAGGTCGCAACGCTGATGGTGAACGCCATGGTGAGGGCTGGGCGGTGCTGCCAAATGGTGACTTTTACGAGGGGTGCTACTGTCGGGGCATGAGGAATAGTAAAGGATTGTATGTCTTCAAAAACGGCGCTCGATATGAAGGTACGATACTCCTCCGTAGGATAAGATAACAAATAACCTTTGTAATCTTAAATACAGACTGGTAGCGTCCGTTGGTACTTAGTTTATGATCTGTCAATAACCCAATCTATCCGTGCTAGGGTCGGGGTACAAACCCTCTGAGGAAGTGTGAATCGACCAATTTCACTATCCATTGAATTTTGAACAGTTTGACAGGCCAGTTGGCTTGGTGGTTAGAGACCCCTGATTGCCAAGCCGCTGGTCGTGGGTTCGATTCCTGCCCATGACAAACATTTGTGTGCATGAACATGTCTGTTTGTTCTGTCTGGGTGTAGATATCTATTTAAGTATGTATTTAAAAAGTAGTATATGTAGTATAACAGTTACCTTACCTGGTTGCTATAGTAGGTACAAGCAGTATACTCTCCTTAATTTGGAATCCGGTAACCATGAGTGAAGAATGTCCCGGGGATATTTATTTAACAGTGAATCCAGGTGGGTATCGAACTTATAACCTCATAATCATAGCACCAGGGTTGATAATTGAGTGGTCATGACACCCAGATTGTCGGATAAGATATACCTAGTTATTACACTTTGACTAACTAGCATGATAACTAATTGGGTATTTTTACCTTATTTCAGGAGAGTGGAGAAAAGCCATGAAATACGGGGTTGGAAAAATGATATATCCCGACGGTTCACGATACGAAGGTGACTGGAGACACGACCTAAAGCAAGGCTTCGGAGCTTACTACTACCCGAATGGTGATATTTACGAAGGAGCCTGGTTCAAAGGCAAACGGCATGGCCTAGGCACGTATTTCTTTGCCGAATACCAGGTCAAATTCATGGGGACATGGGTTGAAGGCACCATCCAAGGTCCTGGCCAAATAATCTACCCCCGAGTCCGTTATCACGGGTCATGGTTGAAAGGGATTCCGAAAGGGTCGGGATGTTTCGTTTTTGACACCAACTGCATGCAGCACGGATTCTATTCGCTGATCAAGGATCCGGACTTAGAGGAGTTTGGGGAGGGCGAGGAAGAGAAAGATGAGAAAGAAGAGCCTCCGGAGGAAGGCGAAGAGGAGCCAGAGATTGATGAAACCCTGGGTAAGAGATCGAAATAACACAAATAAACGACTACTAATATTTAACAAAACCCAGAAAAAAAATATTTTTTGTATGGACCTCTTTAACTTTTAGTTAATTTGTTAATAGGCGATTTAGCTAACTGACAACTAATAGCAAGGTGACAGCATTTTTTTATACACCCGCTACATGCTGGAACCATATATCTAACGGAATTCTCCATTCCGTGGGAAAGTAAATGCAACCAAAAACGAAGCTATAAATTTTTTTTTGCAAATTTTTTCCAGGTAAAATAGCTGTGTGGCGTGCTCGCAACGTGACAGCTTACATGGCGGAGTTCCTACCCCCCGAGCCAGTGCCTCTGCCCATCCACGACTCCCTGCCGTCCCTCACTGACGAGAGTGTTTCCACTGACATCCTTCAGTTCGAAATCCCTTCGGTGATGGGCGAGGAAGAGGGTGCTGACGATAACGACACCTGGCTGCAGCACAGGGAGAAGTTCCTTGAGGAAACCGAGCAAAATGACCAGAAGGAGCCGATTTGAATTTGGAAAATAAATGTTATTATTAATGTGTTGAGACTCTTTATACACGCTTTATTACAATTGATTTAAGCGCCTGTGGAAAGCTAATTTTGGATTTGAACTAAACGTTATTTATGATAGCTGTCCCCCGCGTTTCCGTATTATGTTATATTTTTCCGTGATAAAAGGTAGCCTATATGTTATTCCAGGACATGCTCTATGTGCCAAGTTTCATGCAAATTCATTATACAGTTTTTGTGTGAAAGAGTAACAAACATGCATACATCCACACAAACTTTCTCATTTATAACATTAGTAGAATAATTATTATTCTTCGGAAAATTTATAGCTTTTCTGACAAAAGCTTAAATTTTTTAATGTCAGAAATAAAAATGTTATTTAACTTACAAATTTATTTTAAATAGCAAAATAAAACTAACTCTATATTCAACATTCTTGTCAAAGACAATTGATTATAATTTTTCATACACACACTATGGTTTGTATGTACATAACACATGCTTGCTGCAATTATGAGAATAAATGGGAAGTTACTGGCAGATAGAACACATTGTTAGGAAAATAGTCCATAACTTTGATTAAGATAGAATAGAAATGAACTTAAATATTTTAAGGCATGGGTATATTAATGATGAATACAATAGGGATTTACTAGTTATTATTTAAACAATTAATTATGCTAATGTAACCAACACATTTCTACACCCTGATTTGTACTTTACTAATTGAAAACTATTTTGCCATTTTAAAATCTATTAAAAGTCACAAAACTTAAGTGTAGCCAATACAATAAAGGTTGTTGAACTAATACAACATATGGGGACGATACAGTGTTGCTATTTAATGGTAGAAATAATGATAGTTAACACTTTCACATGAGCTGCCTGAGCACGAACATTCGTGCTCGTCATCGTATTTAGTGCGCCAAAAACAAATGCAATGGCAAATCGCACATCGGGCAACGTCACGGAATGCGCGGTGCACGGTATGCGTGGTACGCGATACGATGACGCTATGCAATAGATATTCGTGCTTAGGCCTCCAATGTACAACTACATACTACTAGTACAGTATTATATCTGTAGTTATATTGTACCCTTGTGATGGATTGAAATTCCACATATTCTACACAAGTTTAAAATTGGAAAACTCTAGGTAAAGTTTTGGTGGCAACATAATATTCTATTGTTATAAAATTAGTATATACACAATTAACTACATATAAGAGCAATTTTGTATGTATTTATGTGTTTTTCTTGAAAATGAGGGATAACTCCATCATATTTGTGTACATTACAGGACTGATTTTAACATATTTTATTATTGCTCATGTATTATGTTAAACAACCATATTACATTACATTACATTTATTGTATTATAATCTATATCTTAATTATTGTAGGCACGAAGTCATTTACAGTTCATCTTGAATACAATTGTGCTATGTCTGCCATATTAAGGTCACCTGAGATGCCATTATTACTAAATTAACACTGAGTTATGTTTGAGGATTTTGAGGTGGGTTATTATTAGCTCCCGAGTTATTATTCTCAAAGGTGCTTTTATTTTTAAGGAGGTATGCAGCTAAGTAGTTGATAGGATCTGGTGGCCGCTCCTTGGCCAGCGCAGATAACCCCTGGAGTAGAATTGGCACCACCGTTTGGTCCAAATACTGGCGAGTTGGCAATGCATTGAGATCAATCCGGGATTTACGACTAGCATTGGTTTCATTCTCTTTTTCCATTGATATTATTTTCTGCAACAACATTATGAATAGTTTTAAAGATTTATTCAAAGTATAGTTCAGATCGTGGTTGCTTACCCAAGTTTGTAACAGTAAACTGTGGATATATTAATTAGCATTACACACTATCTTTGAATAGACTGACTTTTCACATTAAGTTATGATATCCTCAGTAAGGTACCACTAAGGTAGTAATATCAGTGACAGGGAGGTGTGGGTAAAAAAATATTGTCAAGAACATCTCATTGTTGTCTTAATAACCCAAAAGTTAAAATACAACTAAAATCATGAACTTTAAAGTCAGTCAACTTCTGGGCTCTGTGTGAAAACAGTTACAACAGTGAGATTGTGGTCAATTTAATTTTAAAAACTTTATTATAGAATTGGAACTAAAAGTTTCTAACCTTTATAGTTTCAGATATCTTGGACGGAGGCTGTTCTTCTTTAGGGGCTTGACTTGAATGAAATGAGCTTTCGGACATGGGTTAAACCTATTTTTTTAACATAAGATTACAGGAATGCAGTTTCAATAAATATTTAAGTCAGACAAAAATCGACAAATTATTTAAACGAAATTGTTTATTTTCTTCAGAATTCCGACAGCTAGCTACACTAGTTAGCTAGCCAGTCAGTCACTAGTGTAGTCACACGGCGATCGCAGATCTATTAATCGAATAGACCATATAACATTTTTTTTTAATCGACTAATATTCCAGAATCGATCCAGTGAATTGCTATTTCATCCTTGCAAATAATGCTACGATTTTATATATTTTAATAAGAACTATACAATTATTAACAATAAGCTAAATGAAACCCAAACATAACATCGCTAGTGATGAGCGATACCGCTTGGATCCTAGTAGCCTTGAGAGTTGTTCCTGAAAAGCTAGAACATTAACCACTGGGAATTGTAAAATACATATATAATTTCAAAACTGTTTTATGAAAGCAGTATTTTTGTAAAATAAATGTCTTTTTGTATACCTGATATCAACATTAATTCGTTCAATAATGATGAAGGTTCGAATATTATAGCGGGCTTTTTATTTTCCATAATTGGATATATATTAACAATACGAACTCGAAAAGCAGATCGAAAAATAAATATATCATAAGAAAATCGATCTTTTAAACCTCGATTTGTTTGTAAATTGATTAATCAGATTCTGATTCAATTCTATTTGAGACTCAATCTTTTCGGATCCCCATACCCTAGTGATGGATGGGGCCGTAAATCTGATATTATTTAATCGATTTATAACTGTAAGGAAACTAATACAGTTGCATATTTTGACGTAAAATATCCACATGTGATACTTTTGAGAAATTGTTGTACTGAAAAACTCACATAAATATAGGCATTTTGAATTGATTGACGTGGTTATCCACTCTAAAACGGGCGCGTTTCACGCCACACAAACAACTATGCCAGCATATACCTACTCTTTTTAGCAGAGTTTAGTTTTAATTTTATAGTAATTTATTTAATACTACTGATACATATTGGCCGCCCTTGTTATATTTATATAACGTAATTTCTTCTTCTTTCATTGGTTAACTGAAGGCAGTAGCCAACAACACAATTCCGCCAATGTTACGCTAGTAAAAGGTGCGATGGGTATTTGTAAAAATAATTTTGATGGTTTTTGATAGCATAAATGACAACAGCAAAACATGTCTTCTTTACAATACGCCAATAGCTAGTGATTCCTGAGATGTAATATAGTTCTATTTATATTTTAATATAAATAAATATGTATATATATACATAATCTTGTTTTTTCTGTTCCGTTTAGTAAAATTGCTATTTGATTATTTTTAGTTTTGAGGTATAGCAACCAAATGCAAAATACCAAGCCATGCACGTCTGGGTAGTAGTAATTTGATCTTTATTGGTTAAAATACAATAAAATGTAATTTAATGAAACGAAAACGATGCTCTGTCACTTTACTAGTTTGAAATATCGAACATGAGCATCGATATTTTAAGTGTCAAAAGTTAAAAACATCCACACTCTATCTCTTTCCCGCCATTAGAAAGAGAGAGAGACAAAGCCCTTTCGAAGTTCCGATTTTGAATTCGACCTCAAAGACAAACACGTTCGGATATTCGTACTAACTAAAGAAATCTTGCAAAAGAAATATATGTCTTTTAATGTCATTAATTGAATTTTTAACTTATTGTTGTATTTAAACGAAAATAAGTATTTACTGCAAATAAAACTGATATTTAAACTGTAAATATTTATTTCTAGTTTCAATAATGTTACGTAATATATTTTGAATAATAAAATATCATGGGTGCTATTTCCGAACACGCCGTAATTTAAATAAAAGAGCGGAATTTAAATTTCGTGGCTGGCGTATAGAGTTGAATAAGTTAAAAAAATATTAAAATAATCATAAAATATGAGTGAAACTAGCGACGAGGACAGTAATTTAACACCGGAAGAGTTAAAACAACAAGTTCCTGTTTATTATTTTATCTCCTAAAGTGTTCTCGCTGCTGAAGTGAAAAGTCATGTGTGTTACACGAGAGCAAAGTTTTTTGCATCTCGTGCCTTTGAATCCCTCGTATCACTCAGGATTCAAAATCAACACTCGCAGTAAAAAATGACTTTGCTCTCTTGTTGCACAAATAACTATTAATTTAATTTATTTTCAAAAATTCGGATAATAGAAAGATGGGATAGCAATTAATCTAGTAGCAAATCCATCGCTATTTCGATACCGAGAGCAGTAGGGTGATTGTGTAATGCTCTCGGAATCGTTATTCCAGTCAATTTAGTATTACATTGATGGCCCGGTTTTACTAAGACTGTTGTCCTACACTGCACGCGCGTCGGACCATCATTCTATTATGAAATTGGCTGTACTATTTGCTGACTTGTGCGGTTATTGTCTATCCGATTATTTAAAATAAAAATGGCGTCGTGGGACACCAGATAGGAACGAAGTTTTCATTGACATAATACATGCATCGTTCAATTCAGTGCGATTCAAAATTTACTTTTAACTTATTCCTTTTCTTATAATAATTACTACTTAATTATACTAATTTATAAATGGAACAGAATTTTAAACATGTTGTATGTAGCCTTTAAATAAATTATAAAAAAAACAAACCCAATAATAAACCATATCATTTAAATTTCGAACTTAAGTGTCGTTACAACTTTTCATATGAATTTTTTCCGTCTAGCCCCCTTTCACAACGCGCGATAAGGAACTTGGTTCCAAAAATATGGTTTGAAACGAAAAAGAGAATTTATATTCGGATCGTTGATAAATTAAAGTACAGGATGGAAATAAAGATAGAGCAAGTACTCAGTTACTATTATGGTTTATTTACGAAAACATTATCCTTAACACTAAAACAAAACATACTTCATTTAAAGTTACAGTCCACGTGATATACCTATACACACTTCCTACAACAACACATTATCTTCTACAGGATTCATATTAATTAGTACCTATTTATTATGATCATTGAAATTAGTGAGATGCACTTAATTGACCAGGTAAAATGTAAAATAATACGAATTAGCGGTTTTCTAAAGGTAGATACAAATAAGACAATTATCAACCTACCGTACCTATATTATGTCATCTTGGCTTCGGGCCGATTTTACATAGACATAAACTGCAAGGCGAGTATTTTAAAACATTATTGTAGTGGCCAGGTAAAAGGTCTGGTTTAATTGATTCGTTTCTGTCATCGCGGAGCTCGGTCAAACTCATTGGTTGCCTGGATAAGGTCTCATGACCTACCAGTTTTAAATGACTCGTTATATCGAACTTGCAATACGCTCGTGATGACGCCGCCGTGGTAAATAAGGGCCTAGCAGAAAGTACGTAAAATACTAAACAATTCTGAAAAATTTAATGTTGATAGGCAAGACAATATGTAGCCATTATTACAATTTCATGATTTAATCAATAATATATTTTCAGAAATTCTATTTCTTAAATTATATTAGTCATTCCTTCCTCCCGTATAATGTTGTGAATTTAATAATTTCTCAAAAAATCTATTTCGTTTTTATAAAATTATAGTGAGGCCAAACTCTAGATATTTTCGTCTTATACGTATTGAATACAACTTTTTGAGATCAACAAGACTCGTTTCTCTAGAACACTGCTTGTTTTTATAATTTACACGTTTTCGACGCACAGATGCTAATTATTTTTAGATACGCGCACCAACTTCTATAAATTAAATAAGAGTTATTGGCGAACCAAGATTTCTTTGCGGGTGATTGAAAAATAGGTCAAGGATTATAAGAAATACTATCAATATTTAATTGTTACAAGAAAAAAAAAACATTATTTTTAAGTAACGAATAACAGCAACCATAGCTTATACAAAATGTATCTTCATTAAAGATTTAAATTGATAGCAGCATAGTAGGTGACCCAAGGTGGGTATTCCACACGAGAATGTTAAAATAGGTATTTTTTCTTCTATACAATCAAATAAGAATATCATATAAACAACATCTGCGCAGTAGTGCCCAGATATTACTATGTTTCGGCTAGAAAGGTAAGCAGGCCCGTGAAATTACAGGCACACGAGTTTCAACAATTTTATACCTGACGGTCGACAACGTATTGGCGATGCCCATGGTATTGGCAAATGTCCAAAGGCAGCGGTTACCACTTATCATCAGGCGGACCTTCTGTCTGTTTGTCCCGTTAAAGAATGGATACAAATGGCTTGGGATATATTATTCGACGTCTTTTGGACGGTAGCGACTTACGAATAAGCGACGTCCAAATTATTAAAATTAACCATAAGTACCCTATTACAATCCACCATTTCTATATCCATTCCTTATAGAAACAGCACATACATACAGAGGTTATTATACACATTCCGTATTAATGAAACACAATTAATGTAATGAATGGTTTATGTTCTGAGGTAATGCGGGGGCGGGGGTGGTGGTGGCGCGGGTCGCAGGCGAGGTCCTCGCTCGAGCTGCCGCCGCCAAGAGGCCATCGCTTCGCTGAGGGACCATAGCTCCGAGAGAAGAGAGAGGTCCAGCTGCCGGAGGCTTGCCTGGAAACAAGATAATTGACATTAAATTTCATTGACTTAATTTAATTTTGGCATTGAAAGTTTTTTCGCCGATATATTGTCTAAGGATTTGAAAAAATATTACGTTCTATGTATGTAGCCCAGGTATTAGTTCCAAATGTTCATTGGTGAATTTGTTATTACTTTTTCCTAATCCATTTCCTGTTTCAAGTCGCCTAATTCATTTCAATTTATTTGTTTTTAAATCAGCTACACCACAAGTAACATGATACAAGCAGTAGTGTTTATACAACGTGTCCCATTTAAAAAGTAACTGATCCACACGCCCAAAAGTTGGCCAGAGAAAGCTTTATTGAGTTATCCTAGTTAACAAACGAAAGAACCACGTCTAAACTAAATGTAAATAAAGATATAAACTGATAGGAGGCTGCAAGATATAAATTCCCCGAAATGTATGTTTATGTGAAAACGAGTTTGTAATACTAACGAATGTAACTTAAACGATTTAAAATTCGCGTTACGAAACATAATTAACTACAAAAAAACATAAAAGAAATTTCGATAACAAATTCACAGTGGAGTATGGCATAAACGACCTTCCGAGCGTTCTTGGCGATTGCGTTAGATAGGAATGCAGCACGATCACGACTCGATGTAGGACGCAGAAATAACCGAACAGCATATTGATATTGCCTACACTAACGCCTGTCACATTCACGATGTCTTAAACGGATCTAGGTCGGCAGGTTTATCTAGAACCGATCTAGGAACTTACTTGTTCCATACACTTTAGGAAACTACAGGTGTTTTACAAGCTCTATTAAACTTGTAGTTGTTTGTGTTTGACATAACACCAGTGTTGACGTCAACTACAAATCTTGTCTGAATGCATAAAGAAATTTAACTAATTCTCATCATTGATAGAATCGAAAATTTTCAACTAATTGTTAACTTGCTAGCTCGGAACGAGTAATAGAGAATAATATTTTAAATCAAATATGATTGCCACTGGGAGCATTACTAACATATTCAACTGACAAATTACAAGGACTAATAAATCATAAGTGAAAATGACCACTGTCCACATTCTAGAAGAGAATGTGAGGAAAAGAGGGAAAGTGTTCTTCGACAAATACTGTCCACGCTTGGATGGTGCACGTATGCTCAAACCGAGACAGATTCATCCGACTAATTAGCATCCAATTGATTGTCTAAGCGAAATCACGTCTTACAACATGCACGATATAGAAACTTGATTGGCGTTTATTTGATGTCATAGTTATGATAATATATTTAGAGCCACATTTGCATTTGATCTTCCGGCAAGCTTTACTTATTTTCGTATTTGAATATAAATCATGCGAGCATAATAAAATAACGAGAGTTTGCCAACAGTGTCCAGTAAAGTGAATATGAATAATATCAAATTTGAAATTGTTTTGTTAAAACTCAGCCAGGCAGTCTAGCGATGAGGGAACCCGAAACCTGACTGATGTTACTATGAAACTATCTATAAATTTTCCGTTTAAATGCGTTACAAACTGTGATATAAGTGTGCAAGGCCAAACTGTTTAGACTTTAGAGGCTAGTCTTTGTCAACCCCGGTACGGCAAAATCAATTGATTATTATCCTACACAATTGTATGGATGCTCAGAGCCAATTCCAACCACTTTACATTCAGATTTTAAAGTGGCAAACGACTATCCACAATGGATTTCAATTTAGAACACGAGAAAAATAGACTGTGATACCATCTTCTTTCTAATTCAGATAATAATCGGTCAAAATGTTTTCAATTTGTAAAAACCGAAAATAAATATAAGCGGAAACGTTTCATTGTTGTATTAGAATTTAAATCCAGTGACATGTGTTTGAAATGTAGCATAAACATTGGTCCATTTGCCAGCTTTGCCAAATGGTTCTCATCTTTGATGATCAAATAAACCGTCTGAAGGTTGAAAAATAACACGCAGAAATTATGAGGAGACGATAAATAATCAATTTTATGAACACCGAGATCGTTCAGAAAATGATAGGTCAATGCAGACGAGTTTTTTACGATCCGACGCTTAGGTCATTCTTCCATTTCATATCTGAATGTAACGGAATTTCTTTCATGTCAAATGTCCATTAAAGGAGTAAGCCATGTAATCCAATATAAAGCACCATTAAAGCCCTCCATTGCCAACATAATAACTATGACAGTGGGGTGGCGAATGGTCAGATAATTGAATTAGTCTCGCTCACATAGTTTATCAATGACTATAGTTGGTCACCCTGGTTGGTATACAATACAGTTAAACACTTTTAACATGCAAGAAGTATAATTTTTATATTTCCATTCAAATTGATATCCACCTCCTGTACTTAGGTCAGATTACAGTGCGTCAGGAGAACTAAGAACTCGATAGATTCTCGGAATGAAAGCAAGCCGTTACATTAACAGCGGCGAACTGTTGTTGTAGCAACAACTAGTTCAAAGGAAACTTCTACTAGTGCATCACAACGTCCGGCCTATTGTGTACACCGATCCGTCTATAATTGGAACACTATTTATTTAAACTCGACTACGGCTTCAAAACTCCTGTTGACAGACTGAAGCATGAAATACAATCACAAAGATTCCAAGTATAGTGTAAGTAAACAGAAGAAATACCACATTCAGAAACGAGATTCTAGTTATTGCGGTGTAGGATAAAATCTAGCTTTGAAACCTTCTCACGCAGATATTGTTCAAGTGTAACCCGAGCTAGTGGCAGGTTTCCTGCACTACCTGATAAGACTTTCATTTGCGTTTAAAACTTTCTTCTATGCTAACCGTACGTTTCGTCAGATCATTAGGAGTTGTAGAGTCAGTTTGATTAATTACACGTCACATTGCTTTGTGATCATTGGGACCACTATCACTTCTATGCTTATTGTCATTGTGAACTGGAAACCTAAAACCGTGTTGAATAATTAAAACGATTACAACACCTACAATGAGAGTTACACTTGAGCTCTTCAAACGGTGCCAACGTATCTCTAATTGGCACATCACCTAAAATTCGCATTCAACCTACATATCTCTTTGAATTCGACTGGTTTACGAATGCCATTTCATTACTATATTTTTGTTTTCATCAATAGCTTCTGTAACGAGAACCTATTTAAACCTTTTGATTTATTACTGAAACCATTTCTGTTGTGTAGTAAAGATCAAGCGAGTAAATAAAAGTAAAGCTTACTGAGCCCCAGGGCATGGACGTGGATCATGTTGTCTTGGTTTGATAACTTTCACATAGAAAGGTAATAAATAAAGCAGTAAAGAGGTGTTAAGGAACGAAATAAAAACCTCTGTAACTAACAAACAGATTACACTTTTTACGAGTGAATAAAACAGCCTAATGGACTAAAAAGACCCTAGGGAATGACCAAATAATAGAAGATCAGTTCGTGTACAATGTAGGCTTGTGTATAATGTAAAGTAAGCATATATCTTATAAACCGTTACCATTGATGCTAATTTCTCCATAGTAAGCTACTACAGCGAACGATAAGGGCCGGCGCCGGCGCCACGGGAGCACCCACGTGTCTCAATTTAATTTGAATTCAATACGTCGCCTCAGATATCAAGATATGATAATAGTTAGAAGGGCCGGAAGAAAGCGTATTATGTTTGTAGTAATATTCATGATTTATTTTATGATATTGTGTAGGCAGGCTTATAAATTTCCTCTTGAGGTTTTTTTTCCGTTTCGGTAAAATTTTGAATTACTACACGATGCTGTTAATTTGCTTAGAAATTTTAAGAAGTGATTTGAGCCTTATTCAAGATCAAATGTTTATTATATATCTGCAGCGGAAACCAAACATGGTCAGAAATTTCTATTGCATAGTTAATTTATGTTGAAAACTTACATTCTATGCAAATCATTGTGCTTCAATGAAATGTGACATTCTCAGCTAGAAAATTACTTGTAGATAAGTAGAAACTAGCTCAAGTGACGGCATTATATGCGTGCCAGATAAGGGAAATAATGTCTGTTGAAAATATAATACACAGGTGCATTTATACGTTATTTCACAATCGATATGAATGACCAGTCTTGACCAAGTAGCAGCTAGAAATTAGAATGTAACCCACCACGTTGATGACACTTGGCACCAGAGACCCGTGTTGACATACCGCTTGTTTAGTTATTCAGTACAGTTACTGAACGAAGGCGTTAGAAAAACGCCATTGGCCTCGTGGGACCGCAACGCGGACCCGGTCCACCCACGACACCAATCCAGTCCCTGGTCTCGTCACCATTTTTGTACATACGACCAGTTTATAAGCTGACAACTTTTTATTGATCGACCAACGATATTATTGCATTTTTATTTTAACTTATCAAATCAAGGAATCAGCAGGTGCGCTACAAATCCGTAAAAGGGTAAAATTTAAGAAACGGTGATTTTAATCCGTCCTTGGCCAAAGTTCTGGTAAACCTGCTCACCTTAAATGGTGGTGCTGAATTTGAACCACGGGTGTAAATTACACTCTTGTGTACTTTACACACACATGTCATACCGGTTTGGAAATATATTTCGCACTGTAAACAAGAAAGAGAAGGCAAGAGCGACGGTGTCTACAAAGACGTTGTGTTATCTTTAGCAATCTTGAATTAAGGACTAGAGTCAAGACCAACACAGTAATACCAATGAGCAACACAGGTAAAGGATTTTTGAGACACAAATTGCCATGTATATGAATTACAATTTGTAATGCCACTGCTTCACTCATATTGTGTAACGAACACTTATTATTTTGACAATCTTGAACTAAAATAGAATGTTTAAGCCATACTAAGCCGTTTCGTCTTGAACCTTCTTACATCCCACTTCACCCATACGCAGGTTGTGCGCGTGCCGAAGCAATTAACAACTTGTTTGCAGCTGCTCGCACATCTACATTTTTTACCATGCTTGTTTCCTGTCTAAACAAAGCTGCACTTTAAAAGACATAAGGACCACGAACCCTTCAAGGACTATTTTATTTTTGTTGGGGGACCAGCAGCGTACAAATCTATTAAGGAAATAGGTAAGCATATTAAAGGTCCTTACTGATGATATAATACATGCGAATGTAAAAACCGTTATTCCGACGTTCATTTTATTAAAAAGCATAACCAAATTAAGTATGAGGATGACATACACAACGCGTTAAATAGGTAATGAACCAGTCATTAGCTGTTAGTAATGTATTCCAGTCTTTAGCTCAATGTTTTTGTGCTGTTATGGAAAGTGTTAGTGCAAGCCACACGTGTATGGTATATCATAAAGTTGTTCACAAACAATAGGTTGTAGAAGCCCTTTTGTAGCATGGACATTCAATGAGAATGTATAAGGAGGGAGTTCAACGTATTCGGTGGTCGATAATACAGGTGTGTCATCTACATGGTATTGTGACCCTTACCTGCTGCACCAATGTGTATCTCCACAGTCTACGCTTAAAAGGGTGTGCCATATTGTACGTACGTATTATACGTCAAATATAAGGTTGAGAATTGAGCTTAAGCTCTGCGGTTTCACCCGAGGAAACTTATGTCTTCGCGGGATCAGAAGTATCCTATTCGCAAATAACGAACATATTCAATTTGTTTGCCTATCATTTGGCTTGGTGGTTAGCGCTCTGACTGCCAAACCGAAGGTCGCGGGTTCGATTCCCACCCAGGATAAACATTTGTGTGCATGAACATGTCCGTTTGTTCTGTGTCTGGGTGTAAATATCTATATAAGTATGTATTAAGAAAAAAAAGTAGTATATGAAGTATATCAGTTAACTGGTAGCCATACTACAAGCAGTTCACTCTGCTTAACTTGGGATCAGGTAACCATGTGTGAAGAATGTCTTGGGATATTATTTATATTCGGCCAGTGGTTAATGAGTGATTGACCCACACACATCTAAGCATCAAAATCATTTACATTTCGGATAAACATTCGCAAGTCGTTAAAATGGTAGACAAGTCGAGTCCAGCCAATCCAAAATTTCTTAAAAGGTTGTTGGCCCTAACAGATTTGAAAACGCAGGAATGCCTCCGGGCTACCACTTAGGTCCAGTGTGACCATCCACCAGTCCATCCCTGGCACAAAAACGTTTTTGACAAACAGGAATGCCGTTCTGTGCTTCCACAAACAGGTTAATGAACAGACATAAGCTACATTTTATTTCGAAGCTCATTACGTTTGCTTCCACTTTTTCCTGAGAAAACAATGTGGAATGCTTTTTCTCTTTTGATAAGCTAATGACACAATACAGTGGACCCCCGCTAATACGGCCCCTGTCTAATCCGGCACCCCCTGTAATCCGACATGCCTATCACTGTTGAATTTGTTGGAGGCCATATGCATTTCGGTATATACTGGCACAGTATAAATGCAAAGTGTTTGTAATCTATTCGATATTTGAGTGTTGTTCTTTGAGTGTTCAAGTGTCTTTGACACAAGCAATAAATGTTCCTGGTAAATAACCACTGTTTAATTCAATATTTTCATTTGAATTTAGGTACACAAATATTATTTAGGCAAATCTTTAGATAGTATCTAATCATTTTTATCTGTAATTTTAAATAAATAAATTTCGGGACTCTTAAGCAGTACTCTATAGTCCGACAAATTCGATAGTGCGACACTGCCCTGCAAAACGTTTGTCGGATTACCGCGGGTTCACTGTAATTAAAATTAAAACGTCACATGCGCGCGATGGAGTTGCGCGCTGATAGACGTAATGCGCAATAAAATGAATTTTAATTGCAAAGCCATATACAATCATCCTCCAGCTGATATCCTACCTACTATAATATTGTCATATAAGTATGTACACGTAATTGAACATCCTTTTATGAAGTCAGGTAATAAGTAATTTGTCATAATTAGCGGGTTTGTTGGTCGATCCTTTTTTCTTCAGCTTGCAAAACGACGCAGAAATTCAAGACACTATCACATTTCTGTACAAGATAATTAATGTTTCATCTGGTTTTAATTAGATAATCTTTAAAACATTCAAATGTGTATAAAACAAGAGGTCATTTAGCCAACATTAATCAGCGACACAATAGTGGTATGACCAGTCAAGTGCCTTTGCTAGTCCTACCAAGTAGATTGTATAGCGAAGGTCAGCGCGACGACGACTGACGCCAATATAATGAATGAAACAGACGGCTCTCTAGACACTTATGTTCTTAAATGTTGAATGGAGTCCACAAAAGAGAATATCAGATAGTTTGTATATAAATTCAACTGCAACACGAGGCGAAAAGCAAAACATAAACGAAAATACGATTATATCAACATAATCAATCAATGATATAAACCCACGTGGGTGGAATGAGATCAGTTGGCGTTATTTCACGTTACAGATCAAAATCTAGTCTGAATTAGGTTACTACTCCCGAAATAAATAATGATGCCGCTAACTAGAATCACCTACTGGAAATACTAAATGTATGACGATTGACGTCTACATAAATCTAATTTTAAAATTATCTATAATATGGGAGAGAATATTAGCTGAATCATAAAGCGTCGACAAGAGCATGCAGGGTTTGATAAACAAACATGGCCGTCCACGTGAATCATGCGAATCGTGCGTTACTACAAGGAAACGTCTACTGATGTATTAGATTGTTATTAACTGGAGTGATCTCACTTGATTGAAACAGGTACTATATAGACAGTTTGAATAACGAAAGTTAAGAATGAGATGCCAAAGTCTGTCAAGTGACGTTCGGATGAATCTTTACGAAGATACCGAGTATCCCACTTTTTTAATTATTCTATAAAGTAATATACGCTTTTGTCCGACCTCTACACAGAAAAACATAACTGTACTTGAAATTTCACGGTGTTGGTTTCGAGCTATGTGATAGTTATGTTACGTACGACTGTGACGAATAGAACCCGATGGGGCAGATGATAATCTCACAACAATGTTCCGTTTTTTCTTATAACCGTTTAAGCGAGGGACAAGGAAAAGTTCATTGCTATTTGAAAGCTGTCTTACTATCAACAGACCATGCATGACTGATATACACAAATACGTTGAATCAGGCTATTTGATACAATTTGATACATTCGCAGATTGATTCAATCAGTTCACTTTGTGATTCAGGATGCTATTTTAGTATTACGTAAATAGCACCTTATTTCACCTGATGCTGGAATGCTTCAACGTGTTATAACTACTGCATAAT
Organism: Habrosyne pyritoides; assembly: GCA_907165245.1. Classification (NCBI taxonomy): domain Eukaryota; kingdom Metazoa; phylum Arthropoda; class Insecta; order Lepidoptera; family Drepanidae; genus Habrosyne; species Habrosyne pyritoides. The sequence goes on along the minus strand of OU015594.1, from coordinate 11,139,127 downwards.
AGCTATTGTTGAATCGCAGAGATATCCGTCAGGATTCAGCGGTTTTGCTTGTGCAATAATTGTCTTTGAAACAATAGCAAGTTTTTAGAAATCTACCATTTAACATTAGTCATTGTCACGAACTTACGGCGGTTTTATGGCTTCTGAACGGAAGCCTAAAGGTATCACTGCATTATGGAGATATATGTACACATTAACATGCCAGTATGAGTAGCCAAATGCGTAGGCTCGTGTAAAATGCCCCGGCCTACCCACGTGAATGAATATCGGAAATGGACCCCCTTTAGAAGAGTCAATGGCCGAACGGTGTGTTTGTAGGTGTTATTAGTTGACGTGGCACATCGATCAATCAAAAGTATTATTGTATTTGACACTTATTTAGGTTTGGTGTTATCCTTCCCTTACCCTATGGAAGCTTACTGCTTTATCCTTAGTAACGGGTAAGCATTTGTGGTTTTTGTTGTCATCGTTCTGGGATCAATGGTCATTTTAGTATGAATTTCGATAATATAAATAAGTTGTCACGTTAGCTCTATAGGAAATTCCGTAACTCACATACATTACATTCCCCTTTGATTCATTCATACTTAGAACGTAGTGTACCTATTTTATTTTAATAATTAATTATTTTAATTTCCTTATAATTTAAGGCGAAATAATAATTTCAGATATAATAATAAAACGATACAATGCCATCATGTCACGATAAATGGTTTGCCATAGTTGGTAAACTTGGTAATGATTAGAATTCAATAGACGCGCGCAGACATATCGGTGCCAGTGTCTTTAAAGTAATTGTAAGGCGACATGTTCATGCTGGGTGAGTATCATAATTTTCCCATGAAAATACAAGTTTGCCTTACGTATTGACTAATTGATGTTATAGTGGTTATTTTCATAATTGGTATTATAAACTCAAAAGTTCCATTCGAAAGTTATCAATCATCAAGCACAAGAAGATTTAGTATCTACATGGGTGAAAGTCAAAACTGTAAGTCACTTATAAAGCGCTGAGAAGATGTGAGCTAAGAAAAATAAATAACTTTATAAGTACAATTATTTAAGAAACGATATAAAGAACAATAACATTTTCAAAAGTTGTCGAGACACGTGCGCGTGGTCGCATGAAAGCCACTGCAGGCGACTGGAATACAAGGCAAGGGTGGCATAAATAAACAAACCGATCGTATGGCATTCGACACACGCTCGTCTCCAATTTGGTCGGTCATGTGCTTTCAGGCGACCTTACTAACTAGCACAAGAGGACTCGTAAGTGACAGTAGATTGTTGTATAGCTTTTAAGTGAAACGAAAGTACTTTTTGGAAACATTACTGAATAGAATACAAAATAGTAATAAATTTAGCTAATGTAGTATTTTTATAATAGGTAATAACCTTGACAGTATACCAATGCAATTAACATTTGGGTCAAATATCACGACCTTTCGATTAGTACGGAATAAAGAAATCTGGAATTGCAACATATCTGAATAAAAACGAACCAATAAAACTTAAAACAACATCAGATGGTTAGCAATAATAATTCTGTACAACGAATTAATATAAGTAAATGAAAAGAAGAATTGCATATTTTAAAAATATTGCAGTTGCTTTACAGCATTTTCTTGGAAGAACATTTACGGGGATTTCTTTAATAGTAATAAGTAGAGTATTAAGTACGGGGAAGGTTTAGAACTAATCTAAGCAGATTAATGCGATCTTAATGATCAATTAATTAGTGACGGTCGACATATCCTGCGCGGACGCAGCGGCCGGCCGCGGTCGTTGGCAGCGCGAATTTAGACGCAGGAAAGGTCGACAATGAGTCATGTTATGATTCGTGTGCCGACACTTGTGCGGCCAGAAACTATTTGCCCAATACGAAAAATAGGTATAAAAGCCTAAAAGATGAGTCATCGCTCTGAATTAAGAATAATCGTATTGATATTTAAATAATAGCGGCCAGTGTTTCTTCGTAAAAATTTCTTTTGGACGATCGATGATGTAAATACAAAAATTGTGATTTTTGAGATTGATTTTATTGATTATTAAAAGACTTGGTGGTTGGAGACCCTGGACAAACATTTGTGTGCATGAACATGTCTGCGTGTTCTGTGTCTGGGTGTAAACATCTATATAAGTATGTATTTAAAAAAGTAGTATATGTAGTATATCAGTTACCTGGTAGCCATACTACAAGCAGTACACTATGCTTAACTTGGGATCAGGTAACCATGTGTGAAGAATGTCTTGGGATATTTATTTAGTAATAAACGATTCGAATTCAAGTATCTGCCTAGAAATGTGTTAGACAAGTACACTTGCAACTTCTGGCTTATTGTATTAACTTTGAATGCTTCAAAACCACGAATCTCAAATCTGTTTTCAATAGTGTACAACGCTTATGTCTTCGTTGACTTAGCTTAAGATGAAACACGATCCAGTGAAACCAGTTTTATGCCCGCCATTGGAACAATGCATCATAAAGTCCTTCGCAAAATGGACTTCTGATGGGCGGTCACTTGATCAAAGCAAGCTGTGACCCTTACCCAGAATTGCTGTTCGCTTGATGTACAAAACTACGTAAATTTTGATTCGTATGAAGATAAAGTTGATGTTTCCGTAGAACAAGTCAAACTAACAATTGGGACGAAGAAAAAAACCAAGGTTACGTGTAATTTTCCCATGAATGGTAATTGGTCGGACTCATGGAAGTGTTTCCACTTGATTTGATTATAATGAAACAAAAACTACACAATGAGTCGGTTATTCGCCTGTGATGTAAAAAGTAGCTTTAATTCTCGGACACTCAAAACATGGCCAGTACTGAGTCATAGACGAGACGCCTTAGGGCTGAAGGCCTTTGGTTGCGCTCTGCTGAACACTATGACGGCATAGAAACAATAGCCTTCTCACGTTTTGATTTATATTTCACTATTATAGCAAAGGACTTTTGTATTATAATTAGGGGTCTTTTCTGTTTCCGGTATACTTATACAATTCTTTATTTGAAATATACGTTGTAAAGAATTCTTAGAATGTTGTGTCAGGGTCGCTTGTGGAGTACGTTCGGTTTTGAAACTATAATATTACTAGATATTTATTGTAACAAAGTAATGATAATGATAGATTGTTTAACATTGAACTGGTAACGGATATTTGTTTGCGATTAACATAGCAATTATCGTTATCCTTGGTCAATATTGATCACGCAACTGCAATGACGAGCTTAAATTATTAACGAGGCTTCACCACAAAGCGAATTGCTAAATGAAGCAATACGACTTCACTAGGGTTCTTTACGAAGCGGTTCATTCAGAGGAATCGTATCGAGTCGTGAGAATCTTGTGCAAGTAGGCTTCGTCTTTTCGACCCGGTTTCGTTCACGTAGTGTAGTACCTCCCCGAGCCGACGTTCGAGTGACTCTTCGAATGTTTAAGTGAACGAATTTTCAACGGCATAAACCGCTGACATCCGTATAAAAACTTTCTCATGACCCTACTTACCAACTCGGATTGATATTGACATACAATTGCAATTTCTTTTTCATTGTGTTACGTAGGTACACTATTAAATACAAAGTGCACAATTTCTCGCTTATCTCACACAGTCGTGAGTCACGTAAAGCGAGCACGAGCCAGCTCCCTCCAAATGAAAGAGAAGATATGAATGGGTCATTAGGGAAGGCTTGGCTAAATGTTTCCTACACAGCGACGTTGATGTATGGAGATTGACGTTACGAAATATGAATCCAATCTAATTCAGGAAATGAAAATAGCACGGTTCCATCGTACGTGTAACTATAGCAAGTACCAAATACCACATGTGATAAATTAAGAATTGACATTCAATAAACTTTTATCAGTCTCATAGCGGGACTGTTTAGTTACCAATAAAATCGTGATCGTGATTGCATGGGGATTAATAAAATAATATATATATTCAAATTCTATGAATACTTAATATGCAAGCAAGTTAAAAAATAATTAAGGAAAGCGTGACCGCGCAGAGAACAGAACGACCAGTAAAAGTGTTACTAAACGGTCAAATCAAAACACTTTGCCTCATGAATTTATTCAGTCATCGCATTTTTTTGTAAATCTTTTGTTCGAAACTTCTAAGTTGTAGTTTACGTGACTCCCGCGATAGTAAAGTTTTAATAGCTCTCACGACTTCCTGCGCTACCCATCAATGCCATAATATAATGGATACAAATATATCTATACAAAAAATCTGTTATAAAATCAATAATAAAACAATTTATACATTGAAGCATGACACAAGTTAATAGAAATAAGAAGTTTAATGCGAACATAATTGACATCTGGTCAAATCAAATCTTCAATGCAATGCAATGATTGATGTCTATTTACAAACCAATTTGGTTCTTCAGATACTGTCGTCAAATATTATAAATGTCCAGTTTGTATTGCTACACACATATATATATATATTTAATTTTGCATAATGTAAGTTGACCATGTAAACCAAGATTGTATAACATAAACAATTTTGTAGTTTTCAAATAAGGGCAAGGCATTTGTGAAAGTTTGTAGAAGACCATGCAAGATTACATAGTATTGTTTGCATAAACATGCATAATCCTATGAATGAGTTCAGTACGAAAAATATACTACTTTGGACCTTATTACATCGAGATAGGATTGAAGAAGTTAAAATCTTGGATAAACATGCAAATTGTGCGATTAACCTTATTTACGAAGATAATAAATAAAAATATAATGCAAATGAAATTAGTTATATATTTTAATACCAACACCTCATTACATGGAATTTGTGTCCTAAATATTCGTAATAGGGATCAAAATTGACCGATAGATTATTAAAAATAGGACTATACAATAACATCATTAACATAGCTGAGTGCGCTGATTTGCACCATATTATGCAACGTGGGGACCGTCAGCACAATTCACGAGACGCGAGCATATCATTAACCCACATAGTCACTGTGTCGTTTAATTTTAGACTTAGTAATGCACATATAATCATCAATTTTCATGATACTGGTGAGTTTAGTAACATGAAATACTTTTTTGATCATTATGACATTAGAGTCAGGTGTGGTTGTTTATCGATATACAATTTTATATAATTTCTTATAACATTATTATTTGTCTGGATTATGTTTGATTAGAAATACAAAACTTGATGTGAAATTTTAAAAACAAAACGACAATAAATTTGAAGCTACATTTATTTCGAATAACTTCTCACGTTCTCAATGCGCAACGAGCAGCATTAACCGATAGTGAATTAATCCGAATGTAGGTGAAATTGTTTGTATCGAATATGACATGTGAAAGTATTACATAGCGGCGCCCGCGCACGCGCCCGCGTCCGGAGGGACGCCATGATGCGCGACCGACACGCACCATCGCGCTGCTTCTTCGGACAAACGCGTATAGCCATAGCCACTTAAGGAGAGTTGTAGCTTTAAAACACCAAAAAGACCAGAATATTACGACACCAAAAATACAATGAATAGAAAAGAGGTCTAATCAATATTATTTTCAGTAGTGGCTTGGTAAGCTGTAAAGGACTATCTTTTTTTGGGAATTAAAAATCGAAATAACTACCGATCTATTTAGAAAATCAAAATGTTATAGATTAGCTAAACCTGAGCTGAGAGAGAAGATTTAACAAATATTACTAAACGATATCAAAAACCTATATCCAGTTCAGTAGTGAAAGTGGAAAACGCATTTGAAATCCTACTACCTCCCCGCCTTATGTGGTTACAATAACTTCGTGACATAGTAATCATGTTTCATAGAACAAAATTATTCTAGTTTGTATCATGTAAGATTAGGGATACAATTCGTTCATATTATCTTTGTTTTAGTGAGTTGGCCAAGAATAAATGTATAAACTTACTCACTGCCAATTAAAGTTTCCGTTCTATAATAATAATCAAAAAACAGATGCAGCCATTTTTATTGCGATAAAATAATATATTGATCAGAGATTGACATTTAGCATTCGCATAATATTTTAAAGATTTCACCAACTAGTTCGATTAACGATTTTGTCGGTATTCGGTAACATCGTGTAACTTTATTTATATGATATTGCGATTTCGCTAAAAGTTGAAAGTCAAGACGCCTTTGAAGAAAGCAACAAGCGAGTATGCATTTGGTATTGGACAGAGTGGATATAATTTAGGAGCTAATACTGGAACTGGAATTTTTTGATATAAATAAAATACCAGATCACTAATCAATAAACTTCTTATCGGATTTAGATGAAACTTAGGAAATAGATAGTTTATAATCTGGATTAATAAATAGGATACTTTTTGTCCCAGGAAAATGTAAAATCTCTCGAAACAGCGGGGTGCAGCTAATGGAACAAATAAACACTTGCAACCAACACGAGGCGCAGCGCATCGCAGGTGTGAACTTAGCACAGTGCAAGACGAGTTAGCTAATAGAGTGCAATGTGTGACGCAACTAAACGGCAAGTCATCAAGTGTAACACAACCAGTAGAAGTAGGTAAATACGTTTTTTATACACGAGCTAAATAACACGGATTTCAAACAAAAAAATAATGTGTTGGCGTTTTCGTAGTTCAAGTTTCGCAAATTGCTCCAGTTTTAAAAAAAACCTGTCGTTAAAAATTCAATCATTTTTACTGTGAAAGGCAAACGATGATTGCGGCAATTTGAATACTTTCTTTCATTAGAAACACCTATTAAACATTTAATAGATTTCGAAGACATGATTTCATTTGTCAGGATTCCGAGACACATGTAACAACAGCGGATCGAATACTCACTATTAGGTTGGTGTAAAGAATCCAATTATAGCATTAGCCGTTAGTGAGAGTTACTAGACATACGATCAATTGATGACTTGTTAAGTTGTCAGTAATCCAATCGTGCAGTATTATGTCACTGTCGTGGAGGGGTCGACGGACTTTCATTCACTTCTTTGGTGATAATAATTGATTTGGATCTCTGTACTTCAGTGTTGCCTTCACGTGCCTGGTTTCGTATTGATCAATAATCATTGATACCATAGTTGATAATACAATCTTCAAAAGCTATAATATTAGAATTTTGGAAAACAAAAATAAAGCAAAATGTTAATGTCCCTATAATACATTAGTTTTCAGACAAGAAGCATTAGGTGAAGCAAACGAGCCATGTCGTCTATATTGGACACAACTTTGAACAAGTTGTTCGAGTTGACGGTCCGTTATTTTGTTATTTATAGTCATGGGTGTTAATTTAATTTAGGTTATCTGTCGTCAAACGGTTACAAGAACTGCTTCAAACAATCAATATTTATTAAATCTATGGTGGTGAAAGTGGGAATAAAAGACCCTTGCATAATTTAACGTTCACCTTGTAGGGCATTGATTTCCTAGATACTGAAGGTATTACAAAGGCGTAGCACATAGCGACTCTGTCAAACAAGACATGATTACGAACTCTAGTCTTAATATGTAAGTTCATTAGAATGTTATTTGATTGCCCATTGATCAAGAAAATAATTATATCCAAATGAAACATGAAGCGAATGAGGTAATGCCATAATTCAAAGAGCTCTTAAAAGATGCCGAGTTTGTATAAGCACAAAATGAAATAAGTCGTAACAACAACAAACAAACTGAAGGCGAAAACGAAATGTAAATTTTCGTACGGCCGGGTGGTAAACGAAACGGAGCGCGTCGCATCCTAGTGTCTGGTCGTTTTGGTAATTCTTCTACTAATCCGGTTACAAATGTGACGTAACCCGCCCCCGGGTGTCGCTCGTGCTAAAAATACAAGCACGTGCTGCCCTCCAGGCCAGCTGCATGACTTTGTCTGGTTATAGTTTACGTTACCATATATTTAACCGAATTAACTGGGACACTGTCTAAGGTAAATAAATTATATCTCTCACTACATCACACATTTTTTGCTGGTTGACCAATTTTTTGCCAATTTAGCACAAGTTATTGTAAAAGTAGATGATAGAACATACATAGAATAGAAACAATTTTGAAGCTTTTGCTATACCGCTGTGTGTTCTAACTATGACATTGTCAGAGTCATCGCCAACACGATGGAGCCATAAACAACAAATTGGAAATGAAGCCATCAAAAGTCTTTGTTTCATTGATTTTTGTATCATTTATAGTGTAATATTCGAGTCTAATAACATGTTTAAGGGATGGGACATTTCGTTGAAGAGCATGCCGTCTGGCCACGTTAGTATTTCCACAAATAGTATTCTTGACTCCAGTGACATTACGATGCAGAAAACGTACAAAATGCACCTTGATTATAGCAATTACCCCTCGTTCGTTGATAGCATTAACGACATAAGTCTCAGTCTAGCCGCGGGATGTTAATAAGCTGTTATAGGACGTAATTTTATAAGCTCCTCAGAATGTAAACGTTACTAGGTACAGCAAGATAATAAGCTGTCGTAACAAAAACAATTTTCCATTACACTCTCAAACTAAGTTATATGGGGTAATCAAAGATTTTTTACGAGAACAAATTTAAATAATTATTCGGACATGACGTCAATAAGGAATTCTAAATTTCCTATATCAGTAAAGTAAAGGATACTAAAGAAATAAATGAAAAATAGAACAAAATTATTTAAGCTGGGTGTGGTTAAGAATATCCTGCTGTTATTGCCAACGCGGATGTGATGGCCGGTCTAGTGGCATTAGACAATGCGGGTATAGGGTCAATCGCTTCAAATGTCCAGAGCCGATCGCTCGGACGCGGCAGGCGCCTTGCGGCATTCTACATGTGTCAACACAAGTACTCGTAGTTGGTGATATAAGAATAGCAATTATTGCGATGCGAGAATACTTCCTTACTGCTAATTGTTGTACGGACACAATTAATTGTTTAGGAACAGGATATTTAGTTTCACCTTATTGTAAATTATCTCATTTAAAAACGAAATGCAAAAAAGAGAAAACACTGCATTTTAGTCTACGTAACCTGTTGCAGAGACAACGACTTATTTTGAAAATAACATTTCATTTCTATTCTAGATCTGGTATATGATTTGCATGAATTTTGAAATCCGAGACTATACAATTTGATTACGATTACTTCGATCTCTATCAAACTTTTTTGGACATAGAAAGTTCCTTACTCATTCAAAACTATCATCCACCGAATATCAGTTGTAAAGCAAGACCACTTATCACATAACACAACTATTTATGGACACAGTTAAGACAATTGCGTGGGAAGACGGTCTTGTACAAAAGAAGCCGTAGAAAGTAGACGGTTCATTCGAATGACCAGATAACAAGCTTTCATAATATCTCTTAAAGCAGCTATAAGAATGACACCTAAGGGAATGCGAACTGAAATACGAGCTACCAAATAAAATTATTGAGTTCCTCGGATAAGGGCATTAACATACGGTGAAGTGTAATGATGAAAGGGGTTATGAGCCTACCACCTACGCAAATGTTAAGAAGATACATATACAAAATGCAAACAAGATTACGACACACGAATACTAACACACATACTGATTATGTTTGAAACCGGATCTATTTGTATAGGTATAAAGTTATTAAGTTTTGATGAGATTTCTATTCTATAATATAACGTAATATTTATAATATGCATTTGAATAAAATATAGCCTTTATCACTAAGGATATTATTTGCCACTAATAAGTCAAGTATTTAATAAAATAACACATACAACGTTCTTGTTACGCGATTGTAAAGCGTAGGATGCAAATTATTACAAGGTCTTCATGGCTGGTAACCAATGATAATTATTGCTATTAAACCTGTTATTATTCACCGGCTGAGGAGTGACACAATAACAAACGTATATTTCGGTTTTCAGAGTAATATTTACAACTACCAAAGTAACATTTTTTTTCCGTATAGTGAAATATGTAACACGTCGTCTTTCGTATACCCGAGCTGCATTACAAGGTCTGTCATGACGTCAGAGGGGCTGTCACGGGTGAGCCCTTTCATTGCCAAGAATCCAGTGTCTTGTCCATTATACATACCACATGGAACAATAGTATGTGGCTATGGGACTTTTACACGTTTTTGCGTCATCGCCATAGTTTACGACGAATGTTCGAAGGCAATGATTGTCATTATCTGTAACTCTGACTGACTCAATGCAAGGTGCAACGTCGCTTGAATTTTTATCGACTGCTTGAATACGCACAAATTTATAAATAATGTATTATTACAACGATACAAACAGACATTGTGCCCTTATCTTAATCGGCCCATTAGCGCTATCTGCACCACAAATGTAGAATATCGTATCTCACAAATGTGAAATATTTCTTATGGTGCAACAGGCGTATGAACCTGATTTTATGGATAAATAAAATAACTACCGATGATTCTAGTTCCCTATATTGCTAAACGTGTTCTGGATAGTACGCGTAAACGGAACACTCACAGTTTCCTACATTACGAACGGTAACTGGTGATAAGGCACAGATGTATGAACAACATCTGTTTTTTTAAACTGCGCTCGTGTGCACAATATTTATTTCAAGTTGCCATGTTTGTATTGGATTTAGTATAGGGGAGCCATTCTATTTTGGTGTCACTAGTTTTTATGAAATATGTAGTTTATGGTAGTTCCGTTCGGAATATTTCTCGAAGGAAAAGGGTATAACAACATTATATTAGGTAGAATTTGGACGACATCAACAAAACAGTAGCGCTGTGATGTCTCAATTTCCCTTTACTTTTATGAGATATAGTAAAACTGCGTTTTTATGAAACCGTTAACATTTTAACGCCTATAAAGGAAACTGGTATTAATAGAACCATACCTAGAAGTGATTTTACCAATATACGTTTTTTTTTTCAAGTCTTGCAAGATTAGAAATAGGGCTTTGCTTTTATGCCAACCTCTATATTAATAATCGGACAGTGTTATATAAAGCATAACTAAAAACAATAAATAAAACTCCGACGGTAGAATAACATTTTTCCTCACCATTTCCTTTTTCAAATACGTCAGCTGCGAGTCAAGATCAGTCGGCGGTTTGTCACTAGGCGTTGACGGCTGGTCGTCCACATCGGGCTCTCCTTCCGTGAAGCCGCTCAAACTCTTCGGGAGTGGAGGCAGCCCTTGTAGAGACATTGTGCTTATCGCACGGAACTGCTTACGTAGTCTGCAGACAACAATTATTTGGTCCTAAATTGCACATTTTATTGGTATCATCCTTACTATCGTAGAAATTAATATTTTCTTTGATATTAAGTCACCGCTATATTTGCTGATTTTAATCTAATTCATACTCCTTCAAGTCTCTTTCATTTCAAAGATATTTTCCTTAAACAGAATCCTTTTACGGAAAAACTTTGAAAAATATAATGAAACTAAGAAGTGATTCATTATTAACTCAATTATAGTATAGAGCATTCTGTATTAAAACGAGGTTTTCACGTGATAAGATAAAACCATTCCGCGTGGTTTTACTTGTTGTGCTTCAATTAGCATTTTATTGCAACGACTGTTTAGATTTGTATACCAGAGTTGTGCCAAAGCAATATTTATTATGGAACAAGTAGGTAAATATTTCACTCGAATGTAATAAACTAAAAACGAATACGCAAGTGTGGACATAAAAGATTTTACTGGCTAGTAAAGTTTCTGACGTCATCACATTAAATTGCAATTAGGTGTTGTATAGATCAAATTCCGATAGCATTACTTAAAACATGAAATGTAATGTATCCATGACCTGGAAAATGTACATCAGGTACAAAGAAGCCGGACAACGCATTATAACCGGGTTTAAATCAAGCCATATGACCTTATAACACGTTTTTTAATGTACCAGACAGCTCGCTAAAATTGAGGAAGACTAACGTATTTGCAAGATAAGAAATTATTTAAGCAACTCATTATTTGGCGGACTGGTTGGCGCGGTGGCTAGATACCTTGACTATCACCCCTTAGGGTGTCTTTGATTCCCTGCCCGGACAAAAAAAATCTTTTTCTGTATGGACATATCTATCCTCTCTGCCTGGGTGTGTCTATTAAAGTATTTGTTTAAAAAGTAGTTTATCAATTATCTTGTTATTTTAGTGCAAGCTCTACTTATTTTAGGATAAGATGTATGTGAAGAATGTCCTAGGATATTTATGCTAAACAACACCCACCTAGATTTAAGGTCATCATCAAGTATGTAAGCATAAGCCTGATCATCGTCTGTGTGTCCGCTGGTCACTGACGACATCGCGTAATTCGGTTCTTCCGAGTCCTCAGAGTCAAACTGCCCGTTTCTCTCAATACATTCCTTAGTATCTAATGTGTCAGGCACGTTCGACTGTGAACGCATCGTCTGCAGTTCGTATATCAACATCTCATGATTGTTCATGTCCTTCATCATCTCCATATCGGGCGTTCCGTTGCCATTACTCATATACACGGAATCTTTACCTATATCTATAACAATATTTGCTTCGTCCTTATTATTATTTCTACTCGCTATTATTTCTGAAATCAACATCTCGGTCACTCGAGAAGTTTTTCTTTCGAGGGAATTGTTATTTTTATTTACAGTTTCGTCACGTTCGGGACCGCCAGGATTGCTCTGGTGATCCGTGAGGTTATTGACTTGTTTCGATGGGCTATTCCGTAACCTGTCGTCAAATTCTTGAACTTCCTCTACCGAAGCGTAAGGTGCTTCTGGCCCCGGACTCAATGGCGGCTTCGCGTCTATGGGTGACGAATACGGGCTGATTTCCGGTGAATCCTTAGGTGTACTGCTGTCTAATGAATATTTTTGTACCGGTAAGGGTTTCATTGGTTTTAACTTAGGCTTCGGCGACATGGGTGGGGGTGGTGCTTTCCTTAAAGGAAACGTCTTCTCCGCAAAACTAGAAGATTTTGTGACCTTACATTTTGAATCTTGATCTAACTTATTCGATGTGGATAGTGATCTCACTAATATTTGTCTGCAAGTTTTGACCGCTTTCGAGTTGAGCGATTCATTAGATTTTTTATTGTGTGTTGACACCGGTGTCGAGCTGCTATCGCTGGAACTTCTTCTGGAGTTTTGTCCGCTAGACTTCCTTTCGTCCGACGAGGAGCTTCGATCGCTGATGACATCTCTGATGAATGATTTTACACGTGCTAAGCCGTTCTGTTTGGGCGACACCGACGGCGGACTCGCAGGATTCGACCTGTCCAAAGTCTTAGCTTTCGATGTGCGGTCATGAGACTGCTGTCTGGTGAATGCACGTGACTTGGTGAGGGTGGCCTTCGAGTCCGCAACGGCCATCCTCGTCTTAGCCAGCGCCTCCGCTACCACGCTCTGGTTGGGCCGCGGAGGTACAGGAGGCGGGCCTTTCAGCTTACTGCTCTTCATGGGTTGCGCGTTTGTCTGTACCATCAGCATGCTTGATCGAGGCGTCTCTCGTACAATACTATAATAAACGTGATATAGTATATGGAGCGCGTTAACACCAGCACCGCGTAAGTCACAGCACACGCGAGCGCTCTGTGTGCGGGATGACGCGGCTGCCCCCGCGAGTGCACAACACGGACTGAAGCGCCTGCCCGGCTTGCCGCTTTAGCCGGCACACGGCGCGTCGTCGGGTGACACTTCACCCGTGCAGGCTTCGCTACTTTATTTACCTCACTCACTCGCTTCCAAATCACGCAAGTCGCAGTCATGTCAAAGCTTCGCCGGTCCTATTGCGCGTTACACAGTTTATGTAGTACTTACCGCGCGGCGGAACAATGAGTTGACCCACACTTTTAATAACGTAAAAGTGATTGTTTACTATGAGAACGAATGCAATACTGGCATTACTGGCTACTCGCCTACCGGTCCGTAGCACACGCGACATGCCATAGTCTATTGTTGGTAATTTCGAAAGCACTCTGACCCATTGTTTTGTGGTGATTATATGTTATGGTACAGCTGTTATTTACAAGTTAACTTACTCATTGTATTCACTTGAATACACGAAACAGCCATTATGATGTTGATAATATAGATTTCATAATACATTGTACTTAATAAATCGTTTTTATACTAAAAAATGTATTGAAACTCCTAGTTATTATTTAAAATGTATATAGTTTCTTTTTATTCCTGAGATATAAACTTTTAATTATAATAATTAATATGTTTTTCTAAAAAGTTATTAAGTATTCATATAATTATACATGAACATTATTAAACCTAAATCCCTCCTAGAAAACTTAACTAAATTAGGATTAAGGCAGCTCAACAAACAAATAAATGTAAGTACCTAATTCTAAATTATTTTCTCAAAAAAATTTTTTTACAAGAGTAAAATATTATTTGAATAATAAATCTAAATAATGTTTAAGTAAATCATCTGAATTGTAGGTAAATTTATTACTTTCCTCACACACCATTAAATATGAAATCTATCAGGCAAAGTAAGTTATTTGAACTTTTACAGTGGTTATATGAATAAGTGTATCTTGTGTGAATAATCAGGTCTTTTTTCTTATCATTCAAATTGTTAGATTAACTATTATATTGACTTTCATGGAGATTAATAAATATACTCTACAAGTTAAATAGAATTGTTGAAAGAGCAGACAAAAACAGATTAATACTGATATCTTTATTTATCGGATAACACAGATTACTTACACACACTTAATAATTGTTTGATCACTAATACTTACAGGTAACTAAATAAAGTTAGGCTGTTGACAACAGAAATACAGCCATGAGAAACATGGTTATCATTATTTACCATTACGGAAGCTAATTAACAGAAAATTTCAGAGGTGCTCTACCAACTGATTAGAATCCACATCAGCTAGGGTATAATTTTTTTGAACAGATTGAGTCTGTAATACCTTTCTAGTTAATTGTTATTATGCTTTATTGCTACAAAATCTTTATATATATTGCCTAGAGGCATTGTGTCACATCGCAAAAGTAAATCATTGTATGATGTGACACTTAAAGGTAAGGTATTATATTTTTGGTGACACTACAAAATGCCCTTTCGTGTGTTAGTTTAGAAATTGGAACACTGTCTGTGAAACACTGATTTTTTACAACTTAAAACTGATATTATTTTGTACAGTGATAAAGTCGAAAGGTTTTAGAAGTCCGTAAACGTGTTGAGACAATAGTAAATCGAACAAAAATGAATCAAAAACCATAAATTCTTACTTACCAGAAAATTCTACTTATTGTTGAACTTCCAATCCTGTCTGCACATAGGACACTGCTGCTGGGGCTGTGAATGCAGCCACTTCACGATGCAATGGATGTGGAAGCAATGGGAACAGGCTCCCCAGACCAGCGGGCAGTCGTCTCCCGGCAACTTGCAATCGGGGCAACAACTATCAAAGGGCATTCGACATATGCCGCAATTGTCGTCGTTTGCAACCCAGCGCCAGGTTGCGACGCCTGTCCAACCTACGTTAAACGATTCAAATAATCAAGCAATCACTCAACCATAAGAAATTGGGAATAAACAACAAAAAGTTAACTCACTTTTAACTGTTACTTTCATATCGTGTTCGCATCTCGTGCACTAAATTAATGGTTTACTTATGTTATGTTTACTTCACAAGTTATCTGCACTTTAGATATTTACGTGATTATTAACTACGTGAAAAGTTACTGAAAAAGATGCAAATTCCGTTATTGCATTGAATGAATGAATGATTTCGATTTGACAAACAACAACAAGATATTAGGCAAAAGAACTCTGAGAAAGTGAAATAAAAAAATATCTCTATCTATTTCCAGAGACAACTATTCTAGCGGCACGGAAAGATATTTTGGCCATAAAAGTATCATAAAATTAACCATATTACTAATGTTTATGTTATAATGTAAAGTGTATCTGCATTAATCTGCATCATAATAGATTAACTTTTGGTCCAATAAATACAGCATTGAGCGTGTAAAAAGACATCAATATTTAAGTAGGTAAACACAAAATAGTTTTGTACTAATATGTACAACTGTTAAAAATTCATTTAAGAATTAAGGCCTAATTTCGACCAGATAAACACAAGTTAAAGTTAATTGAATTTCAATATGAAAATCATATAAACGTCAAAATGGTCGTCTCAATTTAAAATTCGGAAATATTACTTTGCTGTACACAATGCTTTAAAAATTGTTAAGTTGTCACAATTTTTCTGATATCCTGATTATCAGGTAAGAAAGAATCTGGCAAATATGTAAATTAATGTAAATAAAGTAAATGAATTGGCAATTGGGATTGCAAGGTCACAAAAAACGAAAACACTGCTGCATTTATCATCATGTAAGTAAATAGCATTTTTACTGATTCATATGAATATAAAAACGTAACCTACATAACCTGATGAGCGTTGAATCGATTAGATTTTCAACAATGTGTCAAAATTACTTCATATTATGTCTGTGTTCAAATACCATAGACCATCCAGATGATGTTCTTGCGGCCAACGGTGGCTACCTGCCTTGCTTCCACAGATAAATAAGTAATGTAGAGAAGAGAAACGTCAAAAAGGATATATTTGAAGGAAGGGTGTTGATGTGTTGGACTTTATGTATTTTGATTTTTGCCATTTATTAATTTACAGTATTAAAGATTAAAAGTGTTAAAAAATGACGACGTTCGACTCCAAATATGATGTAAGTGATGTCTTAATTGTATCTAGGAAACTGAACAATTTTTTTTTATATTATTTAGTTATACCAGATTCTAGATGGTGATAATTTTGGTTCAATAAACTAAAGAACCATTAATACACCAATTTGACATAAATAAAACCTAATTGTGTTTATACAGTTTACATTTCTGTATTGAGATTAAAATGACTCATAGGATTTTCACATGTACAACAGTTACTTGTGTAGTATTGATCCTAGCATAAAATAATAATGATTCTCAGTGTGTTTTAATGTTTAAATGTATTTAGAAATATAACAATCTGAAATGCAACTGTGACAGTATACTGGTAATAATATTGAAATTATTTAAAACAAATTGCTTGAATCCCAGCCTGAATGCAGCAAAGTAAATCCTTAGTATGTTTCAGCCTATAAAATTGTAAATAAGTAAAGTTAACGGTTCTGATTAGATTTTCTACATAGATGTTATTCTTAGAATCATTCTACACTTCTTTATGTACAACACAAAACTTATCATAATGGGAAATTTATCTTGCTTGTAATAAAAGGTTATTTTTCCTTGTTTATTTTACCATAGGTAACATAATTTATGATTATACTGATTTGATGTTTTAAAATATAACTCGAATATAAATTTAGTATCAAAATGTGGCTGCTGATTATTGTTATTTGATAAACATCTAAGGATATCAAACCTATTTACATATACAAAACTATATGAAGAATTAGATTTGAATTGGGACTTCCATATGTAAAAAATGTCTAGTTAAATGTGTGAAAATAGCTATACGAAATTGACAAGTAATTAAATAACAAAACCATTAATTAAGTTTACTCAATTATAGAAAAAAATATGTTTTCAGATGTACCCAGCAGGTGATGTGGGAGTTGTGGAAGGTGAAATGAACATACCAGGTGCAAGAGGAGTTCCTAGCGGGGACAGCATGGAGTTTAATACACTTGATGAGCCTATTAAGGAAACATTTGTAAGATGAATTTATTTTTTATGTCTATGGCAATTGTCTGGCCATGAATTTGTACAGAGTATTTGTCTTAGGATTTTATTTAACTACAAACCCTAAGAGTAGTAGGTGCTTAGACACTATTAGTAAAAAATCTTGTATTTCTATATTCCATCATTAGCTGCACACACCTTCCAGTTGCTAGAAAATGAGCATCTCCACACAAAATGAAAATAATTATGTTCATTTGTGTGAAGAGGTCTCACTACTACTGTACCCATATTCCACCAAACATATTTTTATCCCAATGTAATATAGACTGAGAATTTGTGGATGCAATTTACCAATACCAACATCAACGTAACTTTCCCCATCTGGGAATAGAACACAGGTCATCTGTTCATTAAGGAAAACTTTAGACCACTCAATCAGCAAAATAACCTACCTGGAAAACTGGAAGCTATACTCATACATTAAGGGGAATATCTCCATTCGAAATTTAAAACCATTTATTCAGTTTTGCCACCTGGCTATGAAGGTCCAAGTTTCCGAAGATATGACATTCGTCCATTTTACAGTTACAGTGATGGAAAAAGTACTTTATACCTCTAAATTTTACAAGCCCATTAGTTTAAACTTAACACTGATAAGAATGTAGATGGACATGTTATCAACTGAGCATGCATTTATTCACCAATAGTTTCTAGCCAACTAACCAGTTTATAGCATTTGTATTATTACATATTCAGAATAATGAATGCTTGTACGTTTAGATATAGTTCTAGTACAGCGGTTCTCAAACTTTTTTGTTGATGGAACCATTTTTGGAAAACAAAATATTTGATGGAATCCCAAAAAAAATGTATGTGTGTATTCTTTATTAACAATCATGTTACAATGTGGTAAAATGGCAACCATTGCATTTACTTCCTCGTAGAGCCCACACAGCAGCTTCGCAGAGCCCTAGGGCATTGTGGAGCACACTTTGGGAATAGCTGTTCTAGTATATTAACTGGTGTATTATATTATTTTTAGCTTCGGGATCTCAGAGCGGTGGGAAACAAATTTTACCATGTCCTTATACCTAGAGAAAAGACTAGCTTGTTGAAAGAATGTGAGTTTATTGTTTTTATAACTAGTTGTAGTGTGCATGCCAACTGTGTAAACATTTTTAATGAGAAGTGTACTTTTACACACTAGTATCTGAGTTTTAGATCTGTAACAAATACCTTAATAGTGAATTAGTTAGGTTAACTGTTTCATTGATAAAAGGGAAATTCAAATATCGAAACTATTTATTTATTATATTTATTTAGTTTAGGCTGAAGGCCAAAGCTACTGAAGTTGCCAATGACTCGGAATTCAGCCTTAAAGAAAGCCTGAAAAAAAAAATGAGAGCTTATTATAATGGTGATCATTAGGTCTTTAAGTATATTTGTGTCTTTATGATGTTAATTAAGTGGCAGGAGGCTATAAAAAAAATATTATAGCATAGGTTTACCTTTATTAAGAATCAGAGGTCATTTGGCTTAGTGGTTTAAGACCTTGATCACCAGGCCAGAGGTTATGGGTTCGATTCCCACCCAGGACAAACATATGCGCATCAACAAATGTTATATATATTAAGTATTTTATACGAAAAAAAAAAAAATGTATATTTATTAGTTATCAGTCCCAAAGTACAAGCTTAGTTTGGGATCAGATCAGATGGCCAGGTGTATATAATGTCTCAGGACATGTTTTATTGATTTTTTCATTATCTTAATTTCAGGGGATCTATGGGGCCCCCTTCTTTTATGCACATTCATGGCGACCTTTTTACAAGGTTCAGCAGAAAGAGCAGACAACTCCAATGATGGAGGGCCAGAGTTTGCTGAAGTGTTTGTGCTGGTGTGGATAGGAGCTGCAGTTGTCACACTTAATTCTAAACTGTTGGGTGGAAATATGTGAGTATCATGCTTTCATTGATCACTTGCTTCTGCACTATGGTTTTACGCCCATACCCGAGGTATCTATTGTTTTCCAAGATGAATGTTACAACTAAATCTGTTAATCCATTTATGTGTGCTTGTCATAAATATAAACATCCAAATTTTCACATTCATATTGCAATGAACAAAAACACGCCTAGTCTAAGTCAAAACACGTCGCGTCAAAAGCGTCAACTATCACGTAGTGGCGAATTCGTATTCGTGGATGTAATCATCATTTTTTTGTTTATTTATTCAGGCAATAATCTGTCTGTGGATACGCCACAGTATTTTACGAACCGGCTTATACCTAACCTATATTATTATGTACCAGAGGTATTAGGTAATGTTTGCCTTGGGTAGGAATCAAACCCGCGACCGGTGGTGTAACAGTCTGGGTAACAACCACTAGTCCAACGCCCCGTCATATTAAAATGACCAGCAATCACCTATCCCATCGCAAACGGCTATAAAGATTAATATTATATTTGTTTGTTTCCAGCTCGTTCTTCCAATCGGTATGCGTGCTCGGCTACTGCCTGTTCCCGATAGCTCTATCTCTGGTCGTGTGCCGAGTCATACTGTTCACGACCCAGAATACGTTCCTATTCTTCCTGCGGCTCGTCATATCCATGGTCGGATTCGCTTGGGCCACTCTAGGTGAGGATTTTTTCTTCTTTTTTGCCATGATTACGTGTTGTTGGTAGTGTTCGATCACAATCTCACGATGGTAATTGATTATGTGCCTAAAGGTGGTAAACATAAAGTCTAGAAGGGCACGACTTTGAAGTGCAGCTGCGCTAACAAATAGGCAGGTGCTTGGCGATAGATTTTCAACTTGAGGGTGGTAGCCAGCCATGTGGGTAGTACAAAGTACCCTACCACTGACCCGTGCAATTGTTTCCTCACGATGTTTTCCTTCAGAGAGTGCAAGCTCATTTTAGGTTTACAAATCGCGGAATTCATCACGGTAATCGATGTTACCAACAGAGCTATCACCACCTTAAAGACAGTTAAAAAATGGGTCAGTTGGCTTGATGGTTCGAGCCTGATTACCACGCCACAGGTCGATTCCTACCCAGGACAAACATTTGTGTGCATGAACATGCCTGTTTGTTTCGTGTCTGGGTGTAAATATCGATAAAATAATGTATTAAGAAGAAAAAAAGTGACAGCTTAGCTCATGCCATAGCCTCAGCACCATCATACAATTAACCATTAGATGAATAGATAAAGAATACACATTCCTACAAATGCAATAAAGTACCTATTTCAATGACATTTTAGTTGTCAAAAATACTTTTTAGATTGTGGATTGAATATTATGCGAAAATGTTACATTTTATATGACAACCTTATCGTCAAAAACTTTTTTTTTATTTCCAGCGGCCACCAAGTTCCTCGGCGATAGTCAACCTGAAGGTAAAAAAGCGCTCGCCGTGTTCCCCATATGTTTGTTCTACTTCATTCTGTCATGGCTAGTCGTCTCACACAGTAACGTTTAGGCGTTTACGCACAATATACATTTTAAGTGTATTTATTATTGTGATATGGACATTTGTAGTGTAATTTGTGAATACATGTTAATTAAGTGAATTCTGTTTTCGAATTTTAACGATGTATTTATTATCGACGAGTAATAAATTATCCATGTTTATATAGATTTCTTACTCCAAAAATAAGGCACAATATTAAAAACATTCCAGTTGACAGCGAGTAAGTTCTTATCTGTAGCGGACACAGTTTTTGTATATAAGTATATCGATTAAAAGGCTATTTTCCGTCTGTTGTAATATTTTATTTGAAATCCTTAAAAAACATATAATATTGTATATAAAAATACATAGTTGATTGAAATTTGAGAGATTTCAGTGCGTATTTAGATACACTACGGCTTGGCAGGTACACCAACTAGACTAGTTTATATCATATCATATATTTATATTATAAAACTCATATACAAATAAATCACATTCTTTACATGAATTGCTGTAATTGGCCGTTATTACAGTTTTATAATTATACGGCATTTTTTTTATAAGTGCAATACATTGAGATTTCTATAAAATTCAGTGCATGTTTTAAATATCATATTCCCTGATTTTTCGCTTTGCCATGTTTACTCATAGGTTTTATAAGGTAAGGCTTCTTAAATTTAAGTAAACATAACAAAGTCTTACCTACTTTACGTTCATAAATAAAATGCTCTTGGTTTTACCATTACATTTACTTTCCATCAAGCTTCGTGTAGACAATTGAACCGAATGTATAACTTAATTACTTCATTACTGGGTATTACTTTATACTATATGTAAATTGTGCATATATAAATATATATTTTTGGATGCTCAGTGTACGTTTATAAAAATAATTCCATTTGTCTACATGAAGCTCTACATTTTATCACTATTCTATCACATAAATAGACAATAAACCTAATTTAGCATGCAGTTTACGTTACACACACACAACTACTACAATCGAGAGTATCAAAACATAAAGATCAGCCCCTTCATTCTAATACAAACCTCATTGGCGAACCGGACAACGAGGCTCTGGAGAGCGGACCTCTCGCAAGATTACCTACTTAACGAGAGAGACAAAGCATAGTCGCACTGATTAATCGTCGAGATAGTGTCATTTACCTTACGGAACCACCCCCAAGCCATCGTTAAAGTCATAAATATTATTTATCAAAAGCCACTTTCATTCCACATTAGTAAATAATGATTTTTGGAATATCATAAAAAATATATAATTATTTTGTAAAGTTCACATCTAATTACGTTATCATTAAACAACTTAACTGAATGATACAAGAATGATAAGTAGAAATCTAGGATTTCAATACTGTTTATGTTAGGAGTTGTTCGATTCATTCAATCTCATAAAAGCTTTGGTTTGCGAGGTTTAAAAAAGTTAAATAGGTACGAATACATTTTACCACATTCATTCATAAAGCACATTGGAATGAAAAAGCTGCATAAAGCATCCCCCCACTCACCGCAGCTTAAAATAAGCTGTTATAATCCGCTTGTTAGGCATGGTTATTTATTTATTTCCATGGCTTTCTTACCGCCATTTTGAAAACACTGTCAAACATTTGCTGGTATTTTTCAATGATGCCAGTCAATAGCCAATTTTTTTTTCTTCCCACGGTCATAAAGCGCTTCGTAAATTCCGCGGCGGTAGCGTATTTTGAGCTGCGGTGCGGAATGCCAAATATTTTCATATAGGTGGTAAAGCTTAACTAGATTCAGAACCACTAGAATTCTTGTCGGGTGTTCTTGGTGGTGACGGTAATGGAGACGTCTTCGCTGGCAATTGGTAAGACATATGCATTTGGATAGTATCTCTCGCTTTCCTTGCACTCTTGTATGTGAGGGAGTTCGCACGAGGCTTACGTCTCGAGAAGTGCCTTTCTACCCATTTGAGCATCGCCAGTACCGAGTCAGTGGATGACAGACGACGCTCAGCTGATGTCTTTGTTATATTGGATGATGCTATGCGGAAAGTCGCCGCCATACCTTTGAGGGCCTGTAAAGGGAAATAGCTTATTTATTATTTATATAACTTTTTAATATTTTAAAGTTAATGTGGACGTTATTATGAGATGGTTACTAGCGAAGCTCTACTTGGAACTTATGATGAAGATGATTATATGTGAATAAATTGTATATTTTTGTGAATTCTGCCGTGTACGTACAACACGAGCACAGACAAGAAAAAATTTTTGTCTATTATCCGCTAGAGGCGCTGCATGAAACTTTATAAAAATGTTCACGATACTTCGGATCAAAACAAAAAAAAGAACATACCAGCATGGCGTCCTCATCGGTATTGTCGTCACCAGCGTAGATGATTCTAATCCTCTCACTCCAATCCAAACCGAACGCAGTTCTCAAGATGTAGATGGATGCACGACCTGCAATTAATTTAAAAAGTTAACAAAATTTTTCTTGCACATTAACCTTTGTGGTTCATCATGGCTGAAGGGATTGCTTCTAATTGGAATACATAGAATATGTCTGGATAAAATAAGATAAATAGACAGGATATAGTCCATAATGTTACTAACATTATACATGCGAATGATTTTATATCTGTGTACAATCAGCTGTTGATAATATTTCGGTTAAATTTATCCTATTTTATCTAGAATATATTTTTCAACTCATTTGAAACAAACCTCTCGGCAGTATGCTTGATTGAGTGACGATCATGTTTTTTTTTAATTTATTTGTAACGGATTGAGTTTCAGCTTAATCTTACCTGATGGTAAGTGAACATAGGGTACTTTTCATTCCGATGACAGTAGGGTATAAAGTGTGAAGTACCTTTGTCCCACTGCACGGGCGGGCGCGCCTCGAGCGCGCAGTGCGCGGGCGCGGGCGTGAAGCCGTGGTGCGTGATGAGCGCGCGCGCCTGCTCCGCCAGCGCCGCGCGCTTGTGCACCGGCGTCTCGCGGTAGTGGAACGTCAGCAGCGCGCCCTTGTTCTCCACCCACGCGCCGTCCTTGCATACCTGCAATCGAACGACCGTTTGATAAATATCCCGGGACATTCTGTACAGGTGATCTGCATCCCAAAATAAGCAGAGTTTGTACTATGGAAACCAGATTACTAACATAAGTACTATTTTTTATAAATAAATAATTAATTTTTCAAAGTATTATCTATGTTAGATATCTAGAGCCAATAACAGGATATCACGGTAAAGTTGTGAAGAAAAAAAACAAGAAACAAAAATACGAGCTATTTAACATTAAAAAAAGGAACAAAATTACGAGCTAAGTAAGTATTTAACTTTTATAAATAAAGGAACCAGTATAGTAATAATAATGACTTATTGCCCCGAATGAATCTTATGACTATTCCTATTTTATTCCTAAAATGGTAAAATGTGGTCCCCTTGAAAATATGAATATAAATTGTTGAGGGTATACTCTATGATTAATAATAAAGTAGGAACAAAGTGTACCTAATTGATTAAGTTCATAACACAAAGATCTATTAGACACAAGACCTTGATTTTATTTGAATAGTTACTTAGTACAAATAAAGTAGGCACTAGTTCGTATCTAGGTCTCCGAAGCAAGTTCAACGGATTCAATTGTATTAATATTGCAATCAAATATTCAGCTATGTTTACACATTCTTGTAAGGATGCTTGTCTGTTCATTGACCTTGTCATGTAGGTATACAGTTATATAAGCAAATAAGTTAAGTTTCATTAGAACAGCGCAGTCTGCTTGACCATGAGTATTGCTAAACAGACTTGTAGGGAAAACTGTTTATTTTGCAAAGTATTATGCAAGTAAAAGTCCTTCGCCTACTCATACGTTTTCTGAACCTCTAAATTACGACCCATATCCTCAAGAAAGCTAAGTACTGTGTCCTTCTCATATTCATGCTTGATATTACCACTCCGAACTCAGGACTCCCGTTGCGGCTCCTAGTGGCTAGATGGTAAGAAGTCACCACAGCTTATGGACATTTATAATAATAGGGGCATCGCTAAGGCGTTGTTCCCGAGACATACAGGTGTTAGGCTGGTTTTCCACCACAGAAGTCCGAGGTAGCTATGCGACGAGTCAGCTAACAGAATCGCTTTATTAGAGCTATGACGCGCTAAGCTATGTAAATGAAGGAATCCTATTGGTAGACTCGCCGCATAGCTACATCAAACATCTCTGATGGAAAGCCTTAATGTCGCATGTGCCTGTTATTTCTCGAGCTCTATCTTCTGTCAGGTCAGCTAAATTATCCAGGGTTTTAATTTGGATAGGTATGACCCTTACCTGATCCTGAAGAGATTTAAGCAGTTCCACGACTTTTCCTTGCAGCTCCATCGGCATGGGGTGCACGAACTTGCTGCCATCGGGATGAAGGATCTCAAGACCATGGTTACCGGCGTACGTGATGCCTTCGATGCCAACCTGCAAACATACACTTTAATTAGGTATCTATTTTGTTATTATACTCTGGATTGATGATGACATCTAACATGTCGAAGTTGAGTTACCCATAATTAAGCAGAGGGTTAATGACATTGTAGGGCTTGTAGAGTAAGTTATGATGGTCCACCTGTGGTAAGTGGTCACTGCTATCAGAGGGATTGCTTTTGTATTGCCGACTTCATGCGGTTGAGTTGCGGACTTCCAAAATGGAGAGTCCATTCCACATTCAATGGATTATAAGAACATCTGATGGAATCGTTGTTTGGACGACCGATTTGGATCGAAGATTAAGAGATTTCCGCATCGTCGGGGCATGGAATGACACGGAAAACAATTCTGAAAACTCGATCACATTCATTAATGAATTCTCTAGGATTAAAATTTGGGCTTGCGTAATCTAAATAAATGTTTTTGGCAAAGAAGTGAATTGATTCTACAAACACTATCGTAACGAGTAACACATGGTTCAGATTGGACACACATAAACATTACGTAACGCACGTATACGTAAGTAAATACCTAAACCGGGTTATTATATTATCGAGGATGTAATGTACACGTGACATTTATTATAATAGTATAAATATTTTTGTAAAACAATGATAAATCAGTCAAAGTTCATGTTGATAGAGGAGACCTTGTTATTGCAAAGTGACTAGATATTTCATTGATTTGACGCAGTTTGAGATTTCAAGAGAACCTATGTATTTGTTTATTTTTTACTATATTGTGTAATATTGAAATGCAAGTTCCGTGCACCAGAATGTCGGGGTTTAATAGGCCCGTTTTGACACCTAAGAGTGTTATAGAAAAATGAACCTTATAGCGTTATGTTAGGTCCATCAGCATCATCATCCACTTAACCATAGGATCAATAGATAAATCTTAACTCAAAGGCTAGAAAGATGATTTTTCCATGACATCCCTGATGTCGAAATGGGCTTTTAAGATCTCGAAAACAGTAAAAGGATGATTCCGTAAACGGATAGTATCTAGCAGTAAGTAGGAATTAAAACCATACGGTTATCTTTAAGGAAATACAGTATCTATATAAAGTGTAGAGGACTGCAGGAAACTGCATAACATAAGTAAGTACAAAGATGGTAGTATGCCTATTAAGTTTTCAACGAAATAGATTACGTGGTCTACATTTCGGAATACAGTTTCTGTTATCATTTATTTATTACAAATTGATTACCGCCAAGAACATAACAAGGAAAATGGACGAGAATTTCAGAGCGTTGCAATAAGCGGTGACGTTCTGTTTGAACCAAGGGCAATCTTGGCTTTGCTTATTCAAATAAACTCGAACATTTAAGGTTGTGACGACATACCTTTCTCATGTTGCTCAACTAGAATAAGTTTGAACGTCACGCAAGCAATAATAAAAGCGGTTATCGCGTAATAAACAAACGTCAAAATTTCACCCTACTTGACACTATGACATCGCCTTGATAATAGTTCATATTCATTGTTATTCTGCCTTTTGGTAAACAAGGCAGAACATGTAATTGAACTAAGCTATTGCAAGCGTATAAAAATTACGTAAATTTAACTACAAAACACATGCCAACGAAGCACTTATCAGTGTGTTTTGTCAGCTGTTCTAGAGACAGTTCCTTTCTAGAGTTTTTTGCTAACTAGCTTAACCTAGATCATCACGTATCGTATATTTAGATTGTAGTCAAACACGGACGTTTGTTACAAAAATCAATGAATAGTGTTTGCAGTCTATGTCAAAGACTACAGTGCAATGATTGTCTCTGGTAATCTATGGTTATGATGTATGTGGAAATATTTCTTGTTGCTTACCATATTCTTAACATTTTCAACATTTCGTCCGGATATGATCGCGATGTAGACATCAGACATATTGGAAAGTCTTTGCAGGGTGTGCTTCGTCTCTAGAGGCAACGTGGCCAAGTCAGGATGGGGCGCGATGGGGGCCAGGGTTCCGTCGTAGTCGAGAAGTAGCGCCAGCTTTTGTGTATAGCCTATGTATCTGTGAAGATATGGGACGTGGAATTTAGCATCGCAATGAATGCTTGTGGTTTGACATACAAGATAATCCAGTAGAGGAACTTTCATCTCTAGGTTTAATATGGTAACGGGGTTCAAAATAAGAAGCTCGATTTTGTTTTGTCTATAAGATTTTCAAGAAGAAGTTAAGTCTATTCTTCCAAATATCTAGAGAGACAGAGCAACTCAACTCACTTAGAGAGATATTCATCGAAGTCGTCAATGGTGACGGGCTGCATGGACGTGGCTCCGATATCGTCAGCCTCCTCCTCCAACGAGTCCATGGCCTTGAGGAAGGCTTTCATCCAGCTGTCCACATCGTTGAGCTGTTCCCGCCGCCTCAAGTGGTTCATACGGACGGTTCTCTCGTCTTCTGGCATTATTAGTGCTCTGAAAATGTATGAACCATATTTATATTACTACTGAACTATATTTAAAATATTGTAGTGATTGAGTGGTCGGCGAGATTATTCAAACATTTACAATTCATATAAAACAGAAAGACCATGAAATATTCCATTTTTTTTTGTGTTACCTCATTGGCATAAAGCTTAACTCAAATCCTACATCTATTAAATAGTTAAATCAATATAAACCTACCTATGAATAACCTCAGCTGCATCATCCAGCTCATAAGGGTTACAGATCAGAGCTTCGTGCATCATCTCGCCAGCACCAGCGAAGGGAGATACAATTAGCACTCCTGGAGGCTTGTTGATCTGACAGGCCACAAACTCCTTCGCTACTAGATTCATTCCATCTCTGAGAGGAGTCACGAGAGCCACTGCAGAGTCACGGTAGAAAGCTGCGAGCTCATCTTGACCTACACAACCATAGATGTACCTGAAAAATATAGAAAAAACGATTCTCAATGTTTGATGAAGGTACGGTACAATCGATGATAAAAGTTGAAGTAAATATTTGTATTTACCTTATAGGCGACCAGTTGGGCGTAGTAAATCTCCCATTTATCCTTCCAACAAGCTGATCCATCTCCTCTTTCAAATCCTGGTATTCTTTTACGTCTGTTCTCGACGGCACCGAGATCTGGAGTAGCACAACCTTTTCTATATGCTCCGGGTGTGCTTGCAGCAATCTTTCAAATGCTTTCAGCCTGTGCACTAAGCCTTTGGTATAATCCAGTCTATCTACGCCTAATATCACTTTTTGGCCTGTAGAGAGCACTGGTTTTGCATTCTGTGCTAATTGCACGAATCTATCAAAAGGAACTCCTATGGGCAGTGGGCGTACGCAGATGGTACGGCCTCCCAACTCGACTAGAAGATTCTTCCTATCCACACGACACCCCAAGTTTCTTTGGCAACAATCGATGAAGTTTAAGCAGTAGTCAGTTATATGGAATCCCACCATATCACAACCTATGGAAAAGTAGAGAAGTGAATACGGTTACAAAATTAAATTATCTTGTACCTGTTTATAATTTGAGGTCTTCAGCTTACCAAGTATGCCTTGTAAAACTTCATCTGACCATGGCAAGAGTCTGAAGATATCCCATGGTGGGAAAGGTATATGCAAGAAGAACGCCAGCTTGCATTTAATATCGTCTTCCTCAGCTCGCTGTTAACAAGAGCGCATATATTAAAACACAGGTTTAAAAGCGTTAGTAACAGACTATGAGATTAAACCAACCTGTCTGATCCAATTAGCGGCTAACATAAGTTGGTAATCATGAACCCAGACAATGGGCGGTGAGCCATTCTTTTCTTTGCTCTTCTTCAGCAAATGTAGAGCGTGAACAGTTTTCTCCGCAAACTCCTCGTTAAGTTTGATATACGCCCTCCAGTGTTCCGCGATGAAGGTGGCACGGTCTGGCATGGAGTGGAACAGTGGCCAGAAGGTGCCATTGCAGCAACCATTGTAGTAACTATCGAAGAGCTTTGGTTCCGCGTAGATAGGCACTATCTGGAAGCATTAGTTATAAGTACAACAACGTGACAATTTTTTTTCAACGAGAAACTACTCCGAAATGCAAACTAAGTAGTAGAAGAGAATGTAGTTGTATCTTTGAAGAGATTTGATTAGATTCAGTCATTTATCACCAATCTTATTTGAAGCTAGTTTGTACTAGTTTTATCATTACCAGAGTACGTTTCCATAATTGTAGGTAATCCTTTTATCGCGGATGTATGTTAGTTTGTAAATATTGCCGTTGTAAAGTAAACGGTGGAAATAAATTATTACAATATCGTTATCAGATTGCTGAACATGTGGAAATTTTACTCAAACTTTAATAATTATTGTATAGAACTTAATATAAGTTGATAGCATATCCGATCCTACTAATTATAAATGCGAAAGTTTATGTTTCATGCAATATGTTTTAATCTTTCACGCAATCACGGATTTGGATAAAACTTAGCAAATATATCGTTTATAACCTAGATTGACACATAGTATACTTTTTATCCCGGAAAAATGTCACATCCCTTAGGAACGCGTTTGAAGGGACAGGGCTCTTTTTGGACATGAGACATACCTATAATACAAAATGTATGCACACAAACTAAAATATACTGGTTACTAACTATAAAGATGATAGTAGAAATGCATGTGTGATTGATTTCTGTTGGCACTTGGTTATTTCGAGAAACCCTAACAGTTCCACCTAAGTCTAAACATAGAAAGAGGTAAACGTCATTTCGCCGTGGTTATAAAGGTGAATTATTTGTTCAGTCGGTCACGATCGATGTTCACTATAGTCAAGCGTGAAGGAATGGGTTGGAAGGTGACGTGCTGGTTAAATTTGTTTTTACGGACATTACCTACACGCTTGTGTATTATGTCTACCCAGGACAATCAATATGTGCATGAACATCTTTGATTGTTCTGTGTCGGGTATAAATATCTATATGAGAATTATTGTTTTAAATAAAGTACCTATATATAAAATATATCAGATATCTGGTTGCCAGAGTACAAACTCGGATTAATTTAGGATTTTGTGAAGAATTATCTAGGATTTTTATTTAGGTATAAAACTAGAATCAAATTTCAGGTTTCCTAATAATTAAAAAAAAATCCCAATACACGTTTGATCCCTATTTTAGGATGAATATCTTGTATTCTATGTAAGAGATTTCTAGAAACACAACATAGTATTATTATGTCTGGGGCACTTCCCTCTACAGGATGAATAGAGAGTGCGGTGTGATGCCTTATGCCCCAACATAATGAGATTTATTTGTGTTATAATTTCACCATCCGATCCACCAGCTCAGAATATGACGGGAACTACCTATACATTTATGTATAAAGTTGTAGATTTTAGAACATGACATATTGTTTCGATCTTTGGAATGTGTCGGCAAATTGATTGAAGTAATGTATTTAACGTCGTTGATAATAAAACAATTGATGATCAATTGCCAATGTGTCAGTGATTGTAATAAATCAACAAGTACCGTACCAAAGGACGGGTGTCTGGTTAGTAACCATTAGCATACCCTATAGTTGAACATATGTCGTCAAGCACCTACCATCCTGTTTCCTTTAATATGCTTACCACATTCGAACACATTTGCCATGAAAAAGCTTACTAGCTAATGTTTTTTTTTATTTCTATCTTATATCGAAGGGAACTCCCATTAGAAAATAGTTTTGGTATATTGATTTATAAAGATAGCTTTTTTGATATTTAAAATTATGACACCGGATTTTAAGACAGTCTGTTAATTATACTTAGGCAATAATTTTGCAAGGTTGTGGAAATATATTAAAATGCAAAATCGCCATTTAATTGTTGGGTAAGTACTTAGTTTACGTAATTTTATCCTAGTATTGTTAAACCTGATCTTCATCGTTATGAAAGGGTCATTATATTTGATTACATAATCACTTAATTATGTTTAATACTTGGCTTAGGTGCTAGGTACACGTAGGTTATTTAAGACGATGAAAAGGCCTACAGGCTAAAGGTCATAGCATTTACTTATAGCTAAAAAAAGAAAAGAGCACAAACCTTTTCAGAGAGCAAGCCAGCGGTGGGCGTCTTATCATTAGGGTCAGACTCGGGGATCTTCTCGTTGGGGTCCTCGAGGTGGATCCCCGGCCATCCCACCCAGATGCCGCCACCGCGGATCACTACCGGGGCTACGGCTGTTACCAGGCCACCAGCGCTGTGGGATATATCCAAATATGTCAGGAGGTTCATGTATGAAGTGGCCCCAAATTTTTTTTTCTGGATCCAACTTTAGGTGCCCAATAGTACCATGAAGCCTAATAGTCTGAATCCCAAACCTTGTAAAATTTAAAGTTTGTAAGTTTGCAATTTGTTTCTTACAGGACACTCTCAGAATGACTTATTTTATAAATATATATAATATATCCCCGCGGATTCACATGCGTCCCGGGATAAAAAGTCCCTCTCCATATCATTGGCTATAAGTGTGGACATTTCAGCAAGGTCGGTTCATTCTTTTAGCCGTCAAACAAACAAACACACTACCTCATTTATAATATGTATTAGTCTCTTAAAGTGAAAAAAGTATGGAAAGATTTCTTTTTCAACTTATGTAAGTTGAGTACAGCTTGTAAATAAATATAGACAGGTTACCATGACTCTATCTGTGACGTAGATTACAGTTGTTAATCATGGTAGTCATGAATGATTCATGTGGAAAATTTGAGCAAAAGTATAAAATTAAATTAAAAAGAAGTCACAGTATTTTTTTAAATGGAAAATTTCTTGCCATAATAAATAAATAAATAAATTGCCAGCATGAAAAATTCATGATTGAAGTTTTATTTATATAAGGTAGGTTTAACTTTAAATATTTTTGAAATCTTTTATTTTTCGGGTCGGTTTTACCTAAAATGATCATGCTATTCTGAATCATTCTCAGAATATAGTAGGTAAGTATAGGTATAATAATGTAGGTATGTATATATTATATTTATTTAAGTAGCCTATGTACTCGACCAGTTAAACTGTAAACATTTGATAAGAAAATATAGCAATATTTCGGTCAATATTTTTGTTCAGTTCAAAGATCGTAATGAAAATGATCTGATACATCGCATATTTGAGATAACTCTTGTTACTTTTATAAATTATTACTTGATTTGGCCCAGAAATGTATTGAAAACATTAATAAACATCAATAAAATATTAATTGTAAAATACTGATCTCTGTGACAATTATTTTACTGATATTAATTATTTGTGTGTGCAGGAAAACCTAAGTTCGTGAGACTTGTAGATTTGGGAAAAAAATCATTATAATTTAAAAAGTTAAGTACAAAACCTTTTGTAATACATAAAATAAGAAGCCCTTTTCCTATTCCCGCCGTAGCAGTAGTGCACTTGTATTACTGTGTTTTGGTTAGTAAGGTAAGGGGGCTGATGAAACACTGTAGTCAGTGCACATGAGACTTAACAACTTCACGTTTTAGGGTCGACAATGCATTGGTAATGCCGCTAATGCAGCAAATATCAATATGCGTCGGTGACTACTTACTATCAGGTGGACCGTCTGCATGTTTGTCGTTTAATTGGGTTTAAAATTATATATATATTTTATGATGTTAACGTAATTGAGACTCCTTACGTCAATATGACAGTTTTCTAACGAAGAAGGTCTATCTTTAGTTATTGAACCTATTTTCTGTAATAAGTATTCCTAAATAGGTATTTTAGATAAAAAAGATCTATCAATAGGTAGCTAACAATATAAGTTCGTGGAGCATCATTAATTCAAGAACATAAATCATTTAATATTATTACTTCGAAACGTGCATCTATTACAATAATTAGGTTATCATTTTGTGTTTAAATTTAAGTATAAACGGCATACAATATTGATTCTAGCAATATCAGTTTGCTACTAGATACCTATTACAGTGTAAACTCTTTATAACGTTATCCTTTATAACGATAAACTCCCTATAACGTTGAAGTGAGCCCAAGTTGGTTGGTTTGTTCACTTTGTTTTGTTTTTTTTTGTTCACTCCATATAACGATAACTCTCTATAACGACAAAAAATGCTCAGTCCCTTGAGTTTCGTTATAAAGAGTTTACACTGTATTAATTTTATATAACTTATCTTAACTATCATCATCATCATCATCATCATCATCAGCCTATCTCCGTCCACTGCTGGACATAGGCCTCACCTATGGCACGCCACTGAGCTCGATCTTCAGCTCTTTGTTTCCAAATATTATAAATGCGTATATGAGTTTGTTTGTTATGCTTTATTTATGCTTTCACAGCTAAACGGCTTAACTGATCGTGCTGAAATTTGGCACACACATAGCTTATTGTATGGAGGACATAAACTACGTTTTCTAGGAACGCGGTTGATACCGCGGTGCAGCCAGTATGAAGTAAATCGAGAGAAAATAGTGTTATCACATTTTTCCTCGGGATTGGCCTTGTTTTGTCCCATTAAATAGGGCATTTAGTAGTTGTCACTAATCAACTTTTAAACGAGAAAATGGGCCAAGAACTCTGATAAGTGTATACTGATTATGACAAAAACTTATTTATGTAGGTCAACTTGATTTTATTCCTAAAAGATAATTATTAATAAATAAACACACTTTGACAAAGTGACAAAGAAGGGCTAATAGAATAAACAAATCGTGATTTCTCAATTAGTACACACAACATCAACGACCTTGCAGTATGTACAGCAACTCAAGTCCAAGGTCCTATCTGCTTGACAATTTGCACATTTCAGTAGGTGATGTACTCTATGGCTATCCTCACAATGCATACGACCAAATAAAAACACCGTATATCAATCGAATGATTTGCGCATTCGAGTCTTCTTCATTCAGTCGGGTTATGCCATTATACAATACGATTCTTTAACAGCTGATGGCAATTGTGCTGGCTAATGGTGTGGTATACTGAATTTCCAGTTCCGGTAATTGCTATGAAATATAAAGGTATTTTCTTATATAATTTAGGATTGGAAGATGCAACAGAATACTAAACGATAGACTTCCAGACGGTCTGGAAACTTCTGAATCATAGCAATCCATTGCCGGTATATGACGTACCTGCATCATTTCTAGAAACTGTCCATACAGTACTATATTTACCTATCGAAATTACAGTACTGTATGTAATTCAGAATAACTGAAAATGATTAAATGTCCAATCTGTAAACATGCGATGTGTACATTATTTTCTACTTTTGTTTTTCTTTATTTTCTATTTAAGGTACAGCGTTTAACACATAATTTGGCTAATTGCACTTTCCTTGCAAATTATTTGCAGTTTAAAGAGCCTGTGCGACTTGCTGGCTATAGTTTTGCTAATTTACTTTTCGATATTACTACGCAGTTGAGCCCTACAAACTGCGACAGCTGATTTCGTTTACGTAAATTACGTTTTGTTTTTTTTAAATTAAACAACAAATGTCACGTACCTGGCTTTCCTCTCCAAAACACCGGCTTCATTTCTCTTGAGAATGAACGGCAATCTATTGGAAACAACGATCATGCTTCCTTTGCTATTGCACGCGTTGCGACTAGCACTTCTGTTCGATCCACTCATGTTTTTGCTTTCCTTCCGAACGGTTATATCGCGGCCAATCACAACGTCGCCGACACGCATGCGTGTCACAAACGGAGGGAATATTCAAATAATGTATTTCGGTCAACTTTTCACTATGTATTATTGTTGTGTATTTATCATTGCACGCGAGTTCTCCGCGTTGATATTTCTCGCAAGCCTCTAAATTAACATCATCGACGGAGATCGAAGGCGGACTGTTTCTTTTGTGTGCGCCGGTTGCCTTTATAGACTACGCGTCGCAGAAGGGCGAAGTTCTTGCTTGCGTGTGAGTGCGTCGGAGGTCCGCAGAGATGTCATGAAGGGGTTATCACTCCGCTGACCCATCCAGAGTTGTCTCGATTCTTATCCAACTGGAGTTGCGAATTTTCGGTGTGTGTGAACAAGTATATGGTATTTCGATGTGCGACGATTGTGAAGCACTGATATGCATATCAGTAAAAATAATAAGCAAAATAAACTTCCACTAAAATACCTCCGTACTGCTCAGTCGATTGTTATTAACTTGGCTAGCCAGATTGACGCCCTTATATTCACTGCTAGTTTTCCGTGCCGCGGTTTCACCCGCGTTCATGAGGGATCTCATGTATCCCCAGATTTTGACATTGCTTATGTTCATCCGGTATAATGTCCTTTTCAAATAGTGAAATATTTTTCAGATAAAAGCCGTAGTTCCGGAGATTACCCTCCGCATACATACAAAGTCATAGAATTCGTACTCTCTTTCTAATATTTAGTATATGTAGATTCTGTCAGACGAAACTAACAGCCAAAGTTACACAAAGGAATAAGTTTTAACTTCCATGGTCAGGTCGGTAAGCTGAACATATCCAGAGGTTAAATTATTTTATCCGCTTATATCTAGTTTCATCAGGATTCCTGAGTTTATTCTGTCTGTAACAGATATGTTGCAGCACAGCTATTCAGGAATGATTTGACACGATTAAAATAGTAAACGTGAAGGAAATGTAAGAGAAAATCTTATGAAAAGTCTAGTTTTTTAATTGATTAAAACTACGAAACATAGGCAATAATTATGAATCATAGAATATTTAAGAGACAGCCATTAAGCCCTTAATTATTTCCCTCGAGAAAAATCCATTAGTCATGACAATTAGGTCACCATTTTGGATAATTGAATGATCCATTAATTTGGCATCACGCCCGCTATCAGACACGCGTAGTTTAACGTGTGTTTGATGATTTTTGACATTAGGCATACCTATGTTGGGAAATAGGGTAAGTATTTTTACCAGGATTCGTTTTCCCGTGTTTTCGTGATGCGTGGCGCGTGGCGGGTATGTGAGAGGCGTGTGGCTCTTGCATGCAACTTGCGTGTCTAACATTCGGCGGGCGCGTGGCGTGGCGTCAACAAAACAGCCGGCTGCTGCTCATGAATGAATGACTGCGCTCCATGCGTGTTTGCCACTAGCCTTTGTCATTGCAAGCGATCATCTGTGACGTATTGATTGTTCAAACATGGTTAAATTATTTGCTACCGGTTTCCCGAACTGTCATCTGTTTGTCATTAATCCTATGACTAGTTAAGCCCTTTTTCAATCCGTATTAAAATCCATATAATTGTGTAATTAAAATCGAATTAAAAAAACTAATAACACTCGTGCGTGATGTTGCAGCGTGAAATAATTTATTAATTTGTTAGCCTCTACTTTATGATACTTGGCTTACATTTTACTGAGACGTTAGATTTTCTTTTTAAATAAAATTAAATTAGCCTTTTTTTATTGTTTTGTTAGTTTATTTTAATCAATTACATACCATTTTCGAATAAGTACGACTAGACACCCTGCGAGTCTGCGGAAACTGTGACCGTAACGCGAACACGTATCGTAATTATTTTCATCGAAACTAGGGAGGACCTGTGTTTAAGTATTTCATAAAGACACTCCAATAAAAACATTTCAAATCAATTTTTCAATAAATAAATATATATCTTGGGATTTATAATACACTAGCTATCCCCCGCGGCTTTACCCGCGTTCCTGACGGATATCACATTTTCCGGGATAAATAGTAACCTATATGTTATTCCAGGATATGCTCTATCTATGTGCCAAGTTTCATCCATATCCGTTTAGTAGTTTTTGCGTGAAACAGTAACAAACATACTTACATACAAATCCTCCCTCCTTATAATATTAAGTATAGATAAATAGATATTTACACCCAAAAATACAACATACAGACATGTTCATGCACACAAATGTTTGTCCTGGATGGGAATCGACCCCAGGACCTTCGGGGTGGCAGTCAGGGTCTCTAACCACCAAGACTGCATCCCCTACCGGCTCGTTAATATAATTTTAATAATTGAATGCCTATTTTGTAGTTTATTATACTGCTTCACGTGATATTGCGAATTCTAAAGCTACATTTCCATTACCTACGTTTTAGATATGCACTATTGTTACGGGTTTTCCTATAGGTAACTAGTTATCAATACCGTTAACTATTTTCCTTAGGAAAATGCATTAAAATGCAAAAGTGCGAATGAACAATCACTTTTGAAAAAAGATTTTTTTTTAAATTACCTTTTTAAAAAATATGCTACATGAACAACTAAGATGATTAATCCAGGACAATAAATAGCTAATATCTATTTAATATATAAAACTATTTTCTTCTATATCTTCACCTTGGTGGTAAACCTCAGTTTTTTACCGGAGATTTGGGGATTTGATTCCCAGGTCGGGCAAGGTACTGTTATTGTTTCTCTATTAGAAATGATTACCCAAGATACGGCGGCAGTTGTCACCGTATGTCAAGTTGGGGCTTAAAATATCTTTGTAGGAATATTGTTCTATGTACTGAGGCTTCTGCTTACCTCTTCGGAGATACGCCCGCGCACAGATTTCGGATACAAATAATAGACACGTGACATTCTTCTATAACTAATGCATATTGGTGTGGAATGCGTACCTCAGAACGCATTCTCATCATTATATATATTATATCACGATATCATAAATCCAGACACATAACAAAACATGTTCATGCATGATCCCAAACTAAACAGGGCTTGTAATATAGAGACCAGACGACTGATTTTACTGCATTTACATTTTTTTTAAACACATATCTAATGCACCTAATCCACGCATATGTTTGTGATAGTTGGGAATTGACCACGACCTGCGGCGTGGCAGTCTGGACCAACTGGCCTGTCATTTTTTTATCATCTGTGAGAAAGACGACCAATGCTATAATATTTCAGTAGGTATCTATTAGAGTTCCCATTGGGAACGGAGATGGAAGTGATGCGAATTGTAAATAATTGCAAATTGTCGCATAGCGGGCGGCCAGTAACTGACTGACATTACAGGTAATCGCATCGATCACGACCCAGTTCTGTCTCTAACACTAAGCAATGACATGTAGCTACAATACTTACATATAACATGACTGTTATTTTCCTACAGTACCTAGTAACTATACAAAGTAATGAAATTAATATCATGATGATTCAAATAACTTAATTGTCGATTTGTGTGAATTTAGATTGAAAATAAAGTTTTTTGGTTTTGATTTATATTTGGTATCATTATTATGGTGAAAAACTTAGATGTTACAATCGTCTGTTTATTTGAAGATAGAGTTGATGAGAAACAATTTGCATCACTTACAGCGTAGAACTCTAGGTATTACGTCCAAAAATTTCCGTGAGAAAAAAAACAGTGCTAGCTTTTATCTCCATGTAATAGGATATGTGCGATTATCACTTCTGTTTATGAATAATTTTGTTTTTTTATAAGTGGAAGCTGTTAGTTCTTTTTAACATGTAAATTGTTTTCAGTGTAGGTACTAGTGTAAAAAGGTTGATAAGAAAAAAATGGGAGTTCCAATGATTCATGTCATTGGAACTTCCATTTTTTTCTGAACGCATAGAAGCCAAATGGCTCTTAGGTATATTTGGTAAAAGTAGTTGGCAACAGATTTTTTACTTGCTACTCTAGGTTCATGATGTTTTCCAACACTAAAAGCTCAAGTCACCGCCTTCGTTACGGTATTTGACGTCATTAACTCACATTTATATTATTACTATAATATACTTGCTGTTCCCCGCGGTGCCACCCGCGTATCTATGAGGTACTACATTTTCTCGTGATAAAAAGTAGCCTATGTTAGTCCTAATTACATACTATCTACCAAGTTTAATGCAAATTCGTTCAGTAGTTTATGCGTGAAAGAATAATAAACATCTGTGCATACAAATACAGAAACTTTCGCATTTATAAAACTAGTTACTCCCCACGGTTGCACCCGCGTTCACGAAGGATGTTATTTCTTCTGTTCTTGGGATAATTTTCCAGACTTTAAACTACCTCTGTGTAAAATTCCAACCAGATCCGTTCAGCCGTTTTGGCGTGATTGAGCAACAAATATCCAAACATTCCCATTTATAATAGTAGTAATATAGTATCGGATGGGTGACATTAAATCAATGCATTGATTTAAAGATAGCATATTGTGATAAAGGTTATCTACCATATCGGTACAGGGAATCGTAACAGACCACGTCATGAAATAGGAACAATATTTTCATCACGCTTTAATCTCGTGCGCATCTAGTTTCTTAAACATTGAATCTATAAATATAAAGATCGATGTGTATATGTGTTTTTTCCTAACCGATTTTGTCGGGACTTTTACTGGCGGATAGCTTATGTTATAAGGAGTAAATTGGGCTACTTTTCATCAGGGGAACATTTAATATCCCTCGGGAACGCGGATGAAACCGCGGGGCTTGCTAGTAAGTAGCTTATAATCATCAAAATACAAATACATACAATAATTTGAGTAAAATTATCATTTTATTGATATTTCAGAGGTTTGATGTTGTTCTTACAATTATTTAATTAAATTACTTCTTGCGATTTTCTAATTAATAACGTCACACATTTTTCTATGTAATCAGTTATTAATATATTTCATACTACCTGTCCCCCGCGGTTTTACCCGCGTTCCCGAGCGATGTCACGATTTTCGACCAAAAAGTAGCTTATATGTTATTCCGGGTATGCTCTATCTATGTGCCAAGTTTCATCCATAGCCGTTAGGTAGTTTTTGCGTGAAAGAGGAACAAACATACTTACATACAAATCTTTCCTCTTTATAATATTAGTATAGATAACCATAAGAGAACGGAAACTTTTTTAACGTAAGTACTCATCCGATTAAAAAAAATATTTCTCTGATTGAAAGCTACACTATTCAGTGACATAGGCTATTCTTTAATCCTAGAGTACATTAGAGCCTTCGGATAGGTGAGTGAAACCGTTGGATGGTAGCTTTTTGCGTGAAGGAGTCCATCCTTACATACAAACTTTCGCATTTATAATATTAGTAGGATTTTAAAAAACTTATTCAGAGGAAAGTTTAGACTTTTCTAGCTCTATTTATACCATTTGAACGGTAACCGTTTATTTTTGTACTGTATTCTGCTATCAAGGTCAGTATTTCACGTCGGGAATTCTATTGATTTATTTATCATTGTATCTAGAATACTTAGAACCGATGTTATGGCAAATTCCGTACACGTAATGTTTACAATCGTAATAAAAGCCGATACGAATATTAAACTTATACCATTTTATCAGCTTCACTGTTTAACAGGAACAATTAAATAGATTCAAACATTATTGTAATCAATATAAGTAGATACCTATATAATTTGCACAGTCGCTTTACGTGTGTAAAGTTTGTTTTATTGTTTTATTACTTACTAGCTGTGTCCCGCAGTTTTACCCGCGTTCCTGAGTATTGTAGTTTCTGTTCTAAGAGGTAGCGTTGACAACCAATTTTCGCTAAAAACAATATGATTTTTTGTCTTTTTAATTACTCTAATTCTATTATTCGGGAGAAAGATAAATCCAAGAAATCAAAGATCATTGAAATCTGTGCAGCCGTTCTTAAGTTGTAAATGGTGTAACTAACACGACGTTGTTTTATATAGATACTATAAAAATATAGATTTGCGGTTCAAGCCATGCGTTGCTATGCGATTTTTTTATGCCAGGTACTATCGCAGGCGTACGTAGAACTCACTATAGTTTCATCGCTATCAAATAAATAGTACAAGAAGCGAACAGAAACAAACATACTATCATTTATTTATATTTATTTAGCTGTCCCCCGCGGTTTCACCCGCGTTACCGAAGGATGTAACATTTTCCCGGCACAAAAAGTATCCTATGTTACTTCTAATACATCCAAGAATATGTGTAGGGGAGAAGTGGCATGAAAGAGCCAGGTTTTGAAAGAGCTACTTAGATTATTTTGATAGTGTTGAAACGAATTCGGTTGGCAATTTTATTTAGAAGTGTCAAAACTGATTTCCCGTCACCCACAAAGATTTGAGAGTTCGCCATAACCAACGGACACTGGTACATCGAGTCAAAGTTTTTGGCACTAAAAAGGAAGTATTTTGCTTCTTTAAGTTGTTTTTTAGTATTTTATTGTAAAGAAATATAGATAGATGGATTGTAAATTGGGTTTGTACATACATTTGACCTTTTAGATTCATAAAAACTGAGCCGCAAAAGTTTTGATATTGTTGTTATTTTGTAGAGTATATTTATTTTAAAAACAAGTCATGAAAGAGCCGGGTGAATAGGCCTTGAGAGAGATTAGCACAATATGGAAGATATAACGATGTTGATTTTGATAGAAGATATTATTTTCTATTTGGTTTATTTTCGAGTTGTTAATAATAAAAAAAAAACTGGCTATGTGATATGTTATCTTATATATTAGGACTACCTATGACTGAATCATTTGCTAAGATTCAAGCTATCGTTAGAATTACATAAAATGTCTGATACAATTAAAAGTTTTCTTAATAATATAATTATTTACTACAAAGGATTCGTTAGAATTGTGTTTATGTTTTTATTATTGTTCAATTATTATTAGTTTGCATAATTTATACTTTATAGTGCTGACTAGCTCTTTCAATACCGAATTGTTTTGAAAGAGCCAAAAGACTCATCTTTTAAAAATGAATATTTAATTGACTATTTTATAGTATTTGAGATTTTTCTGTACGGAATAACCTACATAAGAAAATAAAGAATTATTTTGAAAAAAAAAAATCGTCATTGCTCCGTTTAGTAAACTGGCTCTTTCATGCCACTTCTCCCCTACACGGTTAAGTAGTTTTCGCGTGAAAGCGTAAAAAACAAACTTACATTCACATTTATAATATTAGTAGGTATAGATGGCTGATGGACATACTAATAACCAGTGGTGTAGTAGTAGTTAACTATCTTTTTTGACTGTTACCCTACAAGCGTGGGTTCGATTTACACCCAGGACAAACAATGGTTAATGTAAGTATGTCAAGAAAGCCGACATTCCACTTGATGTTAAGTGGTCACCCTATGGTCATTTGTAACACCAAGGTCATTGCCAATGCGAGTGGGTCATAAAGTGCCCTATGCCCTGAAATAACAATACTATACTACTGTACAGTACTGTTTACCCCGGGGAATTTTACGATTTCCGGGAACGACGATGAAACCGCGGGGCGGATGCTAGTGTCTCTATATAATCATCGACCATTTTAATGATCTGTTACATAATTGAAATACCAATTTAAATAATAGATTTTTAATACCATTTGGTCTATTTTACTTACCTAACGTAAACAAATTTTGTGAAATTGATAAGCAATGCCGGCGGTAGATGACAACTATTACCGAACCTTTATATGTATATATAGATGATTACTGTACCCCTATGTATTTATCTAACTAACTAGGTAGGTAGGTAGATATGATTGATGTAATTGGAATTAATGCTAGAATTAGACATGGGTAACTCAACCAAAATGCATGAGCTGCGGTTCAGCTAACAGCTCACGTTTGTGAGCCGGAGCTGCGAACCGGTTCGCAGATCAGCCCAAGTATTGCATATCCATCACAGAGTCTCTACGCCGCTGCTGCGCCGCAGTTCGACAACGA
Organism: Habrosyne pyritoides; assembly: GCA_907165245.1. NCBI lineage: Eukaryota > Metazoa > Arthropoda > Insecta > Lepidoptera > Drepanidae > Habrosyne > Habrosyne pyritoides. The sequence goes on along the minus strand of OU015594.1, from coordinate 11,096,068 downwards.
CACAATATGACAGAATAAATAGATCACAGATTGTATACAGACTGTAAAATAAAAAATGAGCCGTGAGCTGTTTAGTTTTCTCTTGAGCCGCAGCTCGACAGTTCAAATAGGTGTGATCTGATCTGTTGAACCGGTTCAGAGCTGAGTTTTCAAATGCTTAGTTAGAATAATTTAATAAAGAGAAAATATATATCTCTGATATAGTTAGTCTATGATTTTGATAGGCAATATATGACATCGATAAACGCGCGTGAAACCGCGGGGAAAAGCTAGTAAAGAATATATTCGATATTGGGAATTTTTGTGCTGCTATTATTATTACCAAAGTAGTTGTTTCAGTTTAAATTTGTTTTTTTAGATGCATCATATTTCATTAGCCCTCATATGTGCGATAACAACATAGTAGAGATAATTATTGTGAATTTTTCCATGGAAAACACAAACACAACAGAAAGATTTCCTGTAACACTGTTAATTAAATTAGATAGATCTATATTAATAAGAATTAATCTGACTTACTCATTTGCTATTTACAACTTTTATGCTTACCAGAACTGGTCTCGTCATAAAAAAACTTATCTTTAAAAATCTTATGTTCGTTACACCACAGATGAATAAGAGTAGTTCACAATTTTAATTACTTAATTATGGACCAAATAGATATGAAACTTTAAAGTTTTTTTATGATTTTCGCGCCATTTAAGAACTCACTATAAAATATTATAAAGAACTTAACATAACTTCAGAAAAAAAAGTAGACCGAAAATCCTTTTTAATTTATTTTACGTAGATAAATGAGAATGACTTTTTTTTTTCTAATTTTCCCGCGATTTCAGATCTCACAGTAAAGTTGATAGACTAACTTACATGTTTTAATGACGCACCTTTATACTCCCCATAAGTGTGATATTTTGTCTATGGTCTAGAAAAAATAACGTTCGATACATTCAGCCAGATACAGATCAGTGGTTAACTTTATCAGCTCACTCTATTAGATGAGTTGGGGGAGTGGTCGAAACCCCACTAGGGTCGCCACTTTTAGATTACCTTGCCTTCACATTAGTTCTATTTAAAGCTATTTAAAGGTCCTGAGTCCCTACTTATAACTCTCATAGCAATGGTACTAAGTAATATAATTATAAATATTATTGGACATTTTTTACACGTGGCCATCTGAACCCGGATCGGGCAGTTTATAACTAAAAAAAGTAACCGGCAACGATTAAACCAGCTACAAACAGGAATGCTTTGGTTATGAAAAAAATAAATAAAGCTGGTATTAAAGAATATAGCGAAAAAAGCTATAAAAGAGGTCAAGAGGAATAAATATAATAGAGAAATATATTTATAAAAAAAGTCATCCATTTATATAAGTAAAATATAAGCTATTTTGTAACGAGTCCATTCACAATATTTAAGAACCGTAGTAACGCTGTATAACATACCCCAAAGAAATAAAAATATAATAATAAAAATATATATATAATTTTTATATATGAAAGATATAAAAACTATTAAAGTAGATAATTATTAGGTAAAATAGGTACGTAGGCCTATCTGCTAAATAATCTGGTTTCCTGACATGACAGCTTACTAGAGATTTGATAATTAATTATATTTGTTCGGGGTATTTTGTAACACGTTGTATACTCTGACAAAAAACCTCAATAAAGTTCAAACTTAAAATAAATGCAGAATTACGGTCGAATTTCGATCGCTAGGCGACAACTAGCTTAATTAGAATCGGCTCGCGACAATAATAGATAACTTAAAGTTATCTCGTGTACGAAGTTGTAGGCACAGCTACTTATTGATATGTCGCAAAGGATAATTAATGACGATCCTTTCTTATTTTAAGTCTCAACAATAATATTTATGTAGGCAGGAAGATTCAATGCCCTCAGCGAGGTTGAAAGATAGATGACGTACAAATTTATTATGTATACTTAATAGAGTTCATGACAATGCACTGTATCGTAAACTGAGTTGTAATTAATATCATCTTCTGACGAATAAAAGTTGACATTGCCACATTATTTATTAAACTTTACTCGTATGTAAACAATTGAATACTATAAAATACCTCCCACTTTGTTAGAAAAATATCAAATAAACGTATGAGGCTTGATTCAGGGTTTTCTATATCATCATGATCATCATATCAGCCTAAGGATGTTCACAGCTGAACATTGGCCTCCACCTTGGATTTCCACCTCGAACGCTCTTGAGCCGCCTGCATCCAGCTGCTTCCAGCGACCCTAACCGTCGGTCTACCTGGTGGGAGGTCGTCCCACTCGGCGATAGAACCTTTCTTCCCCATCGTTCATCAGTTCTTCGAGCGATGTTCTATATAACAGTATTTTCAAATTCTGTACTATAATTTAGGTAATAGGCTTGATTAAATTTAAAATATTCTGTTATTCTTAATTTTCCTAAATTGCTTTAATATATAGAACAGTTTGATACTTAAAGAAAATAGTAATAATATAGTTTAAAAAAATCAAAAAACCCGCGTGTCCCTCGTTACGAAATATAATGTATATGTACTATAGGACTCGTCAAAACGAGGGGGGATTACCAAGTAGTCACTGAAGAGTTCCACTATCTCACTCTCACTCCATCATCACACCTTTGTTACCAAAATGTAATATACTGACTCGTCAAACAAAACCTGAGCCTGAGCCCAAGGGGTTTACTTGTGTCACTGAAGAGTTCCACCATACACATCCTAGCGCCCTTATAAGGATTAGAGCTCCTAGAGCTCAGAGTGCAGAGTTCGTCCGGGGAAGTACTACCACTTTCCTCATTTCCGCCGTGAAGCAGTAGTGCACTTGTTTTTCGGATTTCAATAGGCAGCGGTGAACACTTACTATCAGGTGGTCCACCTGTCTGCATGTTTGTAAGTCCATGTGACATATAATAACAATAAAAAATGAGGTATTTTCATCCAATTACACACTTATGCATTAATATATTCATACATTGACATCAGAATTCTCTTGTTAATTTATAACACTGAAAGATAACATGCGAACTTTGGGTTTTTCTTAGGGTATTGATTTCTTTATCGAGGTTTATAATTATCTGCCGGTATATGTAAGGTTGCAAACAGTTTCAATTTGAAATCGGTTGAATATTGCAACTTTTCGTATGATATAATAATATCCATTTGCATATTGTGTCTGATTGTAAATCGAATTATATTTAGCACTAGTTTTCGAGTTTAGAATTTTGTACATTAGTAATGTACATTCTCCCGGTAAAAAAAAAATCGCTATTTGCCAGTGAAATTCCCGCCAAAAGCCGTGTCGGAACAATGAGACAGAATATTTAAAAAAAAAATTGTTTTAAGTAGGTACAATAGGTATAATTTCATATTATGCACTTAGTAAAAAGCTGTTAACATTACAAATAGCATCATAAGCAAGCACCAAAATAACATTTTATTTATTTATACGTATTGCAAAATCCCTACCGATATAAAAGTTGTTTCAAATTGAAATCGATTGCAATAACTTTACGTAATAAGTGACCGTACAGGTCCATACCCTCCTTTCTTGAGTTTTATAGCAATCAAAAGATATTAAAAAATACAATGAAATGAAATATTGATTCAAATAGGCCCTCACAGGCACTTATTAATGGTCAGGCTCTAACACCGGTTTGGAAGGTTGCTTTTACTGAGAAGAGCCGGCAATAAACTCAGCAATTACTCTTTTCCAAATAAGATCTTGTACATAAAGATGTGTCCTGCTGGAGCGAGCGCTACACCCAAGCATTGTCGTCATTAAAATAATCGTTTGTGTTGTAGAAAAAATTTTGGACTAAAACATCCTTAATTTAAAAAAAATCATTAAAAACAATTAATTAAGTAGAATTCAAACCTACGAATAATTTCTACTATTATTTTCTAATTTAACTGTGACATCTATTTAGATATTTTTACGATAGGAATTTTTCTCCAGCCTGACCGTTTGTATGGTAAATATCTTATACCCGACTTTCAATTATGTAAGAACACAAATATAATTATGTAACTTCCATATATATTGACGTATATAGAGTGTGAAAACGTGTCATTTGTACCGATTGCACGTTGATTCCCTTATCATTGTTTTCAATAATATGTTGGTTCAGAGGTCACTCTTGAGTTCCAAGAACGGTTTAGTCAATGAATAACGGTTGTAATTTAAATTATGTTATAATTATAGGGTTCCTGTGCTGAAAAATGAGGTAAATTTAATGTTTATGTATTTATGGTAATCGTAAATATAGACATACTTTTTTGAAGTTGAGTGAAATTTAAAGATGCGCCCGCATCACTGTAACACGTTCAAGTAACAAGTTGAAGTTAGCTGATAATAGTCTCTCCGGAACATCGCACAAATCGCAACTGTCAGTGTCAATGAGTGAATAATGATGTTATTGTCAATAAAAACCTAACAACGTCAAAAAACAGGTGCAAAGAGTTTGGACACTACAATTTCACGACTGAATAGCTTTGAGTGCAGTTTTTCTCATCAATAATTTCGGGTAAAACTTCTTACGTGCGTAGGTACTTAAGTACACACGCACGTCTGAATGATATATATATATGTTTATAACTTGCTTAAATAATACTTAAAATTATATACAATAAAAATAGAATAGATAGATAGCTGATAACAGTAGAAATTATTCTTTTTTGATTTAAAATTACTTGGGTTTTGTTTCGTATTTGTCTTCCCTGTGGGTAAAACCTTATTGCAGCTGATTTTACAAATTTATCATTTTTGGATGTCTACAAATATTAACCTCTAAGTAGGGGAGAGAGTGTGTGAAAGAGCCAGTTAGAAAAAGTATTAAAAAATTACATTTTAGTGTAATAATACTTTTTTCAAATATCCGTTTCATAGTTATGGTTATCAAATGGAAATGGATTTGGTAACATTGGTAGAATCCTGAACAGCTACTTTAAAAAAAAGGGAGATGGGCTTTTTCATCTGTCAATGAAATAGCCCCCGTGTGCTATGAAAGAGCCGAATTCTGCTGGAGCTGTGACAAAATCGGGTCGGCTCTTTTATACACACTCTCCCCTAATCTACCTGTCAAACTTTAAGTTTAGAGGCTGTATCGTTATTGCCATCACATTCATAATAGTCATTGGTATTAAATGTCAAAACTTGCTTTTTTTATCCTTTGAAATTCTCTTTATATTATTCTTTTGGTGGAATCCCAACATGAAATTCTGTAGTAATGAGGTATAACTTCTTTGAGTTCTATAGAAATAATAGGTAAGAATAATCTATCGCCTACGATTACCACGTAGCTCATTAATAAACACAAGATCACATATCAGTTGGATCAATTATAAAAACCTTGATGTCTAACATCTAACGCAAATAACCAATAAATAACCTGATAAATAATATTGACGTCCAGAATCACGGAGGCAAATAACATTCAGCGCATGATACGTTAAAAACCTAACAAAATTAAACGTCTTACGATCACTTTAATTAATAGGTTAATTATGTGTCTTCCGATAAAGATTATTAATACCAAGTTATAATCACTGGTGTATAAAATGGGATCTAACTTGTTAAAATCGGAAGCAAGCAGATTGTTATCGAAATCAGGCGAGGCTATGCGGGACCCGGATTAGATATATACTAGATGCTCCATATACGTTATGAGTAAATAAATAATTAAAGATAATATGTAAAAGTGTTAATCTTTGCCGTTTCGCAATTGTTATTAAATTAAGAAAATAATAGGTAATTATTAATCATCCTAATTATGTGACTCTGGTTCGCTTGAATGGGAAAATGTGTTCCTAGAAATTTACAACTTGGTACTTTAAGAAAAGAGTAAATAGACTACTGACGGGAAAGCGAGCTCTATCTTCGCCCTCATCATCACTTACCATCAGATGAGAATGAGGTCAGTCGTAATCCCGACATAAATAAACAATGGGTTGCACTCCGGGAGTGCCGGCACAAGTGAAAACTTGGACATTAACGTTGTGCATTTTTGCTGTCTTACGAATTTTCGATCAGGTCACGTGTGCTTACGCGAGTTTAACATTTTATACCCATCCCAAGAAAAGTGCTCAACGCCGCTAAAGAAGATTTCACTTCAAAATATATATATAAACATTAAAATCGATTGCGTAGTTTAAAAGATATTCGCGAACAAACAGACAGATAAATAGTGACTTTGTTTTATAGTATTTAGAAGAAGAGAAACTTATAACATATAATAAAAGAACTGTAAACCTTATTTGGAAATTCTATTTTGGGTATTTAGTGTCAGTAAATAATTTTATTGTTTGTCACATTAAAATTTCACTCGATATAACAATAGATAAGTCTTGCTCGGTGCTTTGCAAAGACGTTGTTTGATTTTTGAAGTGAAAACTTCTTTAGGCGCAATGGGTAATCTGAGGTTATTAAAGTAATATTTCTTCAGGCGCGTTATGAAAAAATTATGAAAGTAAAATTTTAAGATGCGCGCGCATCAGTGTAACACAAAATTCTCACGGATGAAGTTAGCTGATAATGGTCTCTGCGGAACATCGCACAAATCGCAACTGTCAGAGAGTGAGTAATGATGTTATTGTCAATAATAACTTAACAACGCAAAAAATGTTATTCGTTGCTACAGACAGGTTCAAAGAGTTTGGACACGACAATTTCACGACTGAATAGTTAAAAATGCTTTTAGTGCAGTTTTTCTCACCTATCATTTCGGGTATAACTTCTTACGTGCGTACATAAGTACACACACATTTTTTGAGACCGGAAAAACAATTGAACTCGCGACTCTGTTACCGACACCTCTGTTTATAAGACGTATATTAGCCCCGTTTACACGAGAGTTGAGTTTGGGTTGAAATACATTGATAATATAACTATATATAAAATAAACAATAAACATATATACGTTCAACATATATATTCAGGTCAGTTTTCACTTCTGTCGGCACTCCGGAGTTTTCTTTAGCTCTTCCCGGACTATTTTTTAGCACAAGCTTGTAGTATGATGACTACTATTTTGAACAAAACTTTCATTGGCTGGATAACTGGACAGTTTTATAGATTTATAAATAAATGGCATTAATATATAGTTTATGTTCTTTTCAATAAATAAAAAAAGTATCTTCGTTGAACACCCTACCAATTATTTTGCATTGCTTTATTACCTCGTAGCACAGAGTAGCAAATACTATGCATTTTTTTGTCTCCGTAGTCAATCGTAGCCAATTATGATTTCGGCATTTCTTTGTGATTTACGCCTCTCGTAGCACTGCGATTTTTTTCCGTTTTCGTAGCACCGTGTCACAAATATTTTCAAATCTTACTAATATTTTATAAATCCGAATTTTTGTGAGTATGGATATTTGTTTCTCTTTATAGCCAAAACTACCGATTGTATTTAGATAAACCTTGGCATATGACGCTTGGCATATAGATAGATAGTTAGCATATAGGCATATGCCCTGGAATAATATATAGGCTACTTTTTATCCCGGGAAAATGTAACATGCCTCGGGAACACGGGTAAACCCGGGGGGGACAGCTAGTATTCTAATAAGTATGAGTCCTTACTCTAAGTAACTTATGCTCGGTGTCGTACTGATTTTGAAAGGCGAATGTTTGTGTGTGTTTCTGTTGTGAATTTGAATGATATTTTGTACGGAAATAGAATAGGTTCTGTATTACCATGTAGGAACACCGTAGGGCGGAAACGACCGGACGAATAAAACTAACACAAATCATACCAAAACTTACTAGGTACCTATTTCTACCATAGCGGGACAAATGTGACTATGCTTCCTGCTTGAATGTATGAAATATGGTTGTTAGGAAGGGAAATAAGTAGTATAACTGTATATTAATTAGTAAGAAAAAGTCATGAAGTCAAATGTGCAAAAGCAATAAGATGATACGTGCATTTTCAATGCAACGTTCAAAATGGGTCATTTGACCCGGTTATGGCATGTTTGTTTAGTGTTAAAATAAAAGTGTGTCCTCATGGTGGGATTAAAAAAATCTAATTAAAATGAATTATAAAATAGTCGATTTTTTTATCAATTTGACGACAAATTTCTGCCAATAGGTATTGTTATTATTAGAGGATAGTTACTACCTGTCCCACGCGGATTTAGTCGCGCTTCCGCGTGATGTTATATTTAGTAATCAGGGATCGAAAATAACCTATGAGTTGATCCAGATTATAAACTATTTACATATCTGCCAAATTTCATTCAAATCCCTTTAGTAGTTATTCCCAGAAGGAGTTACAAACATCCTTCCATCTATCCATACATTTACTTTCGCGTTTATAATATTACTATATTAGTAAGATAAAACAATTATGATTAATAAACGCCCCAAAAGTCCTCATATTCTGGGTGCTCATGGCCCCGTGCATAGTTTGTACACACACTTAAACAGTTTTATTGTTACTAGAGACTGAGGATTTTACTCAGCAATTGACGTATATAAATATAATTAGAAGATAGAAGCTCTTTGTCCAGAGTTCATCCGGGGAAGTGCTACCACTTTACCCATTTCCACCCGAAAGCAGTAGTCCACTTGTATTACTGTGTTTCGGTTAGAAAGGTAAGGGGGCCGGTGAAATTACAGGCACATGAGACTTAACAACTGCATTCGAAGAGTCGATGTTGCACTTGGTGTTGCAAATGTCCATTAGATGGACCGTCTGCCTGTTTGTCGAATGAAATTTAGGGCACAGAGAGAATATGTACTGAGTGACAGAGCATGAGTTTAACTTCAAAAACCATAAAACCCTCGGGAACGCGAGGCGGTAACTCAGAAGGTATTTTAAAACCAAAGCTACATTCAAATAAAAAATATATAATTTCCAAAAGTAAAAATTTATTAATATCCATTTTTATGTAACAATTTTATTTACAAAATATCACCATAATGTCTTGTATAATCCAATATACTTAATACAACGATACGCATTTAATATTCTACGTATATAAGAATTACTACAAGGAATAAATAACTAATTGAGCAACTAATTAAAAGGAATTAACTAAGTACAGGTGTCTTGTAAAAATAATGCGTATCGGGGACTTTTAGTATAAGTAAAAAAAAAATTAAAGTTATTGTAAAATGTAAGTCGAAATAGTGATGCGCAGTATTTTTACTAGATGCACCATTATTTAACACATTACTTGTGTTCTTATATTATCCTACGTTACAGGTAGGTACATTTTTTTATGTAGAACATAATCTTAATTTAAGCTACATCACTACATTATAATTCAGTTTGTCGCCCAATTTAATATGATATGTAGATATTTGGGACGCTTAAAGTTATTTTCAACTAGCCTGATGTCGAAACATTTTTAAAATGAAACAAAACAACGTTAATAAGTTTATCTATGAATAAACTCCACAGAATCTAAAAATGCCAACCGAAAATTATAATGTATTAAAATGCTATTATATTTATTATTTAGCTGTCACCACGAGCAGTAATAAGTAAAAAATCCTGAAAAGAACATCATAAGAGATAGGAGACACTATCACCACTTTGGAAAAGTATCACAGTTCAATTGGATCCCTTACAATTTAATTAATTCAGGGCGAAGTGCGCCAAAAAATTACCCTAGTTTTTGACAAACTTAACTCGGCCTTACAACTTGAAAGCCGTACAAAATTTAGTTTTTAGTTTTGGCGGAAGGCGTTACAGCTAAACTTTGATAACACTATTCTAACATTTGTATGTCTTGTCATAAACATGCTTATTCCCATTTACACTAATCTTCTTATACGTTTTATAAATAACAGCTTTTACTGGCAAGATATAGGCTGGAAGCCTAAATTCTTTTCAACTAAGTAATAATGATCTGACTAACCGATCAAATACTCTACAGCTCTCTGTGTTCCACAACATTACTCGTACACACTAGCAGAAACAACACACACTAATGCAAATTTGTGTACGAACAAGGTTTGATCACGGGCGCTGGTAGATTAACATGAGCTAGTAGTCATCAAATAAAATACAAACATCACTTTTATTGACAAGAGTTTGGACACAAAATAGAAACGTATAGATGGACCACTTGGATCAGTTCACAATACGTATATACACACAGTCTGCACGTAAAGTATATAAAGGGCGAGCAGTCCTTCTGAATACGTCTATTTTGTTTTTTATATCTAGTTCTAGTTTGGAATAGTTTATCGGACAGCGCTGAGCTTCCACTTGAGGAGTAAGAAAGCGGCAATCCTGAGGATGACGACGAAGAGTGTGAGCGCGAGCACGTCCCACCAGAACATATCAGGAGACATCGCCACCTCTGCTAGGAACTGCCTTGGATGTCTGAAATTGTTTTAAGAAGATTTATGTTATATAGAAATTCAGATTTACATATTGTTAAATATTTCTGGATATCAAATTCAAATTTAAATGTGATCAAATTTAATTTAAGATTGAGAAACTCACTTGTAATGGCAATATTCAGCCTGATTACAGTCCAAGATAGGCCTGTCGAGGCCGTAGATGGCGCCAATAAATCCTTCGAGGCCATACCGGAGGTAGGATACGTACGACCCCCAGTAGAGGTAAGGGGGTAAATCACGGAGGGTAACTCCGAACCCGGCGAACATCATCATTGGTACTGAGAGAGTGGGACCCAGGAACGTGCCGTTCTGAAAAATCAAAACCAATTCATTTTAAGGCCCGTATTAAGCATATCAGTAAAGGTACTCCCACGTAACGTCAAACATAACCAGTATCTGAAAGTTCCATAAATAATGGAGGAAATTAAGATTCAATTCTGACAAAAGTCAGTTATTTTTGTAGTACCCATTTTCTCCGTGATGCAGTAATGCACTTGTATTACGTGTTTCGGCTTGGAAGGTAAATGGTAAGGGGCTGGACAGCGCATTATTAATACCTGGTGTTGCAAATTCACACCACAAAATGACCATCAGGTGAACGGCTGCATGTTTGCCTACTTGTCACCAACAAATACTATGTTATGAATTCTGAAAAACTTAAAGAAGAGAAGGTAAAAGTAGAGTTCCTGAATATTAAAGGGAAGTATAATACTTACAACGACGTTGAAAGCAGCTCCGATCATGAGGCCGAAGCTCTGCGCGACGAGCACCGTGTACAGGGAGATGGCGAAGAACATCGAGAACCGCACGATCTCTAGCGGCTGGGCCGACATCGTGTACACTATCACACTGAATATCGCGCATGATACTATCTGAAAGGACATTAAATTCATTAGGACCTTTTTCAATTCGGAATATATTAAAGATTTTACAGGACCTTCCAAAGGACACCTTGAAGGAAAGAAAGTGTTTCTTGATGCAGACCTATTTGCTAAGAGAACAGAAAGTCTTGCAAAAACAAGAATGAGGTCACAGAGATTTGTATTACAGCGAATTGATATTCAATCCTTATTCAAAATCCATGAGTTGATGAAATTTTTGGCAGTAATTACAATACAGGAAGGTAATTTCAAAATCGCCATCAATCCAGAGGTTATAGACCGGCATCGAATTTGATTTGTATCTCATTTTGAGATCAAATAATCTGCTAAAATTCAAGCAAAAATCGTTTGTTTTTAAATGTTTATAATAAAAATATGAATTGAATGACTTACCGATATCGGGAGGTCGACTAGGGTTATTGAAATGTAGTACGAGCCCAGCGAATACCATCTGTTGAAGTGCTCCTTCATTAGTACAGACATCTCTGATGGAACTGGAAAAGAATGCATTAAGAGATGGTTATTGAAATCATCAGATTAAGTAACTACAATTTAATTTCGAATTTAGGATGCATGTAAAGGATGTATTCTTATGGCGTTTATGTTTTACAAATTCTCAAATCTTGCAAGCTGAATTAGAACCATTTCCTCTTTTCATACGGAGTTGAATTTTAACAAGTTGGTTCAGTTGCAATGACAGACCATTTTTATGGTAAGCATGGCCTGACACAGGATTGGCTTCAGACGAAGGATCTCGTCAATTTTGACAGCATGGACAAGAAATTTTGTAAAGATGTAAAATTTTGTTCCAGCGTTTGATATCGCACCATTACATGGCTGCTGCCATCTATGCCAATATCTACCTTTTCATCACCGCCTACATCTTCTCATTCAGTAGAAAGGTAATACGGCAAATGATTGACCACAATAGCATGCTGTGATGTCTATACTTACAAGTTAGGATAGTAAGCATCATCGGTGACATCATGTGGTGCATCAGTATCGCAAATAGCAGGTTGTAGTTCTCCAAGACCCTGGAGCCTTCGTTCCCCGCGTCGATGAAGAGGGCACCCAGCATTATACCGACCACCACGTTCACTATCAGTCGTAAATGTGTCATTGTCTGTGGACAAATTTTCAGTTGATGATTGGAATAGACAATCATGGTTATCTGTACTGTAGGGTAGTACCGACAAATATTATCACCATGACTCATTTCAAGGAGTAAGGGTGAGTTGTAGAGTCGTAGTGTACCGAGATCGACCAAACCCTTCCCAAAGTGGGTTGTCTACAGGAAACCTATTCTAAGAGTTCTCAAAACTTCTTGTAAAATGTAACGCCACGAATGGCAAAGTACTGCACAGGCTCAAAATTACTGGGAACAGGAAGGGAAGGCAGCGAAAGGCATTTGTTTAAACAGCACATAGCCTTTGATTGTCATGATGATCTATAGGAATTCGTAAGTATGTCTGCATTTTATATACCCAGCTGATTTTTTATTAATGTACATTTGCACTGCTGAACAAAAGCCTTTTCAATGGATTGAATGCATAATGTATACGAGGATTCCTTCCTACAAAGATATCACAAAAATGTTCACGTCTCCCGTTTGCATCACCCATGGAACTTCCAACTAACTCAAATTCGTATTGTATGTGATTGTTATAACTGGGATAGTAAACACCTACCGCATCCCTCTTGGCCTTCATGAACCCTCTCTTAATTAGCACAGTCCTCTGATTGGACCGCGGAGTCTCCTCGACGGTGGACCCCGGGTCCTGCTCCCGGAGCACGCTCAGAGGGAACAGTTTCCTCAGGGCTTCCATCGACGGTATAGACTCGAAGTCATCGAACCAGTTCAATGCTTTACCATTTTCTGCCTTGTCACATAGAGTTTGTATTTTGTCCTCACCGTATTCTCCGCATGCCAATTCAATAACTGTAATTGGAAAAGATGATATTTATAATTTAATAGATAAATCCAACTCAAGCTCCTATTTAATGTGCCAAAGTAGCAAAAAGGGCATTCAAGTTTATTAAAAATCTAAAATTTAAAAATAACAGTTATTTAAAAATAATAAATAACAATTAAGAAATACACGAAGCTTAGACAAAACAAATATAAAATTCAACTTACTATAATCAGCAGGATTATGGTAGATCGGACAGGGAATTCCAGCTTGCTCCAAATATGGCACCAAATTCTTCGTTGTACCCTGATATAGGCACTGTCCAGCGGCTAAGACGTATACTTGGTCGAAGAGGGCGAAGAGAGAAGCTGAGGGCTGATGGACGGTGCAGACGATGGTCCGACCTTGGTGGGCTAGTGCCTGGCAGAGCTGGACTACTTGAGAACACGAGGAACTGTCTAGACCTCTGAAAGGATAAAGGTAATGTTGTTTTTTAATAATACTTGCTGGTGTAGTCAGTATAGCTATTATTGGTAAGATGCGTTTATAGGACTCTAATGTTTGAGTTCTTCGGGAGGAGAAATTTGGCGAGATTTTTAAGAACCAGTGGCTTCTCGTTACTATATTAAGTTTAGCAATAATCAAAATCTTTACTTATCTAAATACAAATAACGAGGTAAAGTAGACTATCAAGAAGTAATTGTTTTTAGATTAGTAACATCTCATAGCAAAAAATGAGTACACAATTTACATATTATTCTGTGTCATTCATTTACTTCAGAAAATCTACATTTCTCAACAATACCAACCTATTTGCATGTTATTATTATTTAAAACGTATTCTCTTGTCATTTTCAAATGTCAATCTGTCTTATATGTTAAACTTTAGTGTTCACTGTTTAACGTTGATATAAATAAAAATAAATTGAACGTTAGTAGATAAATTAACCATAGCATGATAATGATATTTTATTCTGAGTAAGGAATACATAAACAAAGATTTATGATAGATGAAAAGCGTTAGCAAAAAAAAGGTGAGTAATACGGCAAAAACTGCCTATAAATGGGAATCAAGTTATGAAAATATAACATAATTAGATCTATTAAAAACGCCATAAAACAGACACTGTGTAGTCACAAAGGCTACCGTGATAAGAAAAAACTATAATGAATTGAACAAATAAACAAATTATAATGTAAGCAATACAATGTTTGAAGGACATGACAATGTTAACCTATTAAAATTAAGATCATTGTATAAACCTGTAATCGTGGAACTCGGTTCTACATTCTCATAATAATAATAATAATAATTTAATTTATTTATCTCCCACAACAAAAAAATTACAGTTACAAAAAATTATGAACAACTTCAATTCCCAAAACTTTACAAAAGCACTTAAATTGCGGGAGACTGGTGCCCAAGTTAGGCAGACATACAAACTTAGTAATCAATACTATTATAATAAATCGAATATGTGTCGCATCCCTACGCTATATGCCACGCACCGCACTAGTGGTGAACTGTCAACAACTAAATCTGCCCGTTTCCCGCTAATATTCTGTATTATTTAAATTGGTTAGTAAATTATTCGTTAATTGATAGAAGGATTTATTATACCCATCTAACATACTTACGTTGTAGGCTCGTCAAGGAACATAATGAGAGGGTTGTTGATGAGTTCCAAAGCTATGGAGAGCCTTTTTTTCTGCCCTCCGGAGAGACGAGCCGCACGAGTTGCGATGTGTTCGTACAGCCCAAGGTTCGTGAGGATGTCTTCAATCTAAAGAATATTAGTAACATTAAAGGGATTCGATAAATGGATACTATACTTCTTTAGTTTATTGATAACTATCGTACGCAGTGTGACCCGTGTTCCGGAAGGATGTTCTATTTTTCCGGGATAAAAAGTAACTTATATGTTTTTCAAGGGTATGCTCTATCTATGTCCCAAGTTTCATCAAATTCCGTTGAGTAGTTTTTGCGAAAGAGTAACAAATATCCATCCTTGGATCCACCATCCATCCACAAACTTTGGCGTTTATAAAATTAGTAGGAAAGTATAAAAACAGTGGCGGAGAGTGTGTTTTCCCCTTTTCTGAGGCATGGTGGGTGAGGATGATCGAGTAACATGTTATGTACTAACACTAAATTTAAGGTAAGTTACTAACACTATGGATTTCTGTTATCCGAAATTTGAGAATAAACTAAATTAAATAAAAGCAAGTAATTTAGGTTTCTCTACATACTTTTATTTTTGATTTAAGTTCAATTAACCATTAGCAATAAAGTTTATTTGCTGACAAGGCTGATTGCAATATAGCGTTATATGAAAAGAAAAGTCATCGTGTTTAGAAACACAACTGCGGCAATTTTACCTAATGTTACTATTTATTTAATTTTGCTTTGACAAATATTTTTAATCTCAACTAGGTATTGATAGCATTTTATAGGTAGGTATTAAACATAATAACGCTTTTATAAATGTTGGAATTACATGTTTTGGTATGTATTAATTGAACATGTATTCTGCAAGCTATTTATTGAATAGAATTGTGGTTAGGTTTTACCCATATTTAACATTTTTATTCAATATTATTTTTATCACACACAACTCGACACACGATTCTGTTTGTACTCATGCATCATTTCGGGAACACGAATGTAATGAGTTTAATCGTAAGTGACAAGCATGCGACCGAACCTTTTCGGGTCTTCTCGTTCGAATAAAGGTAGGTATCCTATAAATACGCAGCTCGCAAACAAGAATAAACAAAAGCTTAGCGTGTTTTTAAGTACACTTATAAAATTGGCTAATATTGTGGTTACTTTATAAGGTATTGTTTTATTCTAACTTATTTATTCTTAATCACATAAATATGATTTTGTGAGATCTTTAATTCTAAGTGCTTAATATACTAGCTATCCTCACAGTTTCACCCGCGTTCCCGATGTTACATTTTCCCGGAAAAGTAGCACATGTGCTTTTCCAGACTATGATTTATCTCTGCGCCAGATTTCATCCAGATTCGTTCAGTCTTCTGGCGTGTTTGAGTAACATCCATATATCCATTTATCTATTCCAAACTTTCGCATTTATAATTTATAGAGTAAGATTAAAGTGACATACCACTTCTCCTTTTTCGTATTTGTCCAGTTTTGTGGACAACTTGAGGTTAGCAGCCAGCGCCATGTTTTCACCAACAGTCAGAAGACCTTGCAGTCGGTCGTCTTGTTGGATGTAACATGACATCTTTTTAAACCTTTCTGGAATAAAATAATATTGTTTGAGAAAATTATGAATATCCATTGGTTGCTTTTTAGTAGCGTTGACAAGTTTATTGATTATTGTCTAAGTCTGAGGTACTTATGAGTTTAGGAGCCAAACATTTGTGTGCAACATGTCTGGCTGTTCTGTGTCTGGATGTAAATGTCTATATAAGTATGTATTAAAAAAGTTCCAGGATATTTATTTATTGTTACTTAGGTTTAATACAATACCCAAATTGACATTGGAAATAACTAATTATCTTAGTTCTCGAAGCATCTCACGTTTTGCCGGAACAAGCAATTCTTATACCTACGTGATTAAATCATTAGCATCCAAAATTCACTCTTCTTATATTTATTTGTCGGACAAAAACTAAACAACGTGATAGATAAGTTAACATTATCCCAAGTTACATAAGAAGCGGTTTTAAGATCACTTGAGGTCATGGATAGCTGAATACCAGTTTAAACCGGTGCTGGAGACGCAGGTACTACGTGCACCTAAAGGCTTCAACTAGTTATACCTATATTGGTCAATGATGCCACTAGTGCCCATTCTGTTATGCAGTGCAAAGTATAAATGAATATAAACATCTCTTTCTATTTAAAAGCAAGAAAAAAGGATTTAATGTAGTTTCGAATTTGTCACTATGCTTTTGTGGTGACTATATCTATCTATTTTTAGGGTTCCATACACGAAGAGTGCCAACGGGACCCTAAGGCTTCACTGTTCGTCCTTCCTTCTGTCACAGGGCTGTATCTTTTGAACCCTAATAGGTAGACATTTGAAAATTTCAAGTTCGTACAACTATGATCGCTATTACAACAAATAAAAATGTAGTAAAGCAGAAAATTAAAGAGAAAGTGTTATTTTTCAGCGTTTTGTTAAATATTATACGATGGTATGAAACCCTTCGTTTGCGAGTGCAAGTTGTACCTACTTGGCTGCTTTTCAATATTAGTAACAGATACATGTTCATATATGTATATAACCCACTTTCACAGCCCAACCGAAAAGGGGCCAAAAATATTTCCTTATTTATTATTCGTAGTAACTAAGAGGAATTTACGCATGATTCTTGGACTTTGTGGTTGAGGAAAACGTCGTGAGAAATTATGTCAATTTATGTCTATCTAAAACGCAAATCTAATACAAAAAGTTTACCTGCCATGAGTCATTACGCACATCTATAATATACACTTTTTATCTGTCTACCCAAACATAGCTTACCTAGCTTGTGTTCCATATAGCGCCTAAAATACTCTATTAGCCGTTCCACATGACGACTACGATCGGTGTGGTCGCAGCGAAAGCGTCACTAATGACGTCATTGCTTATGCTCACGCGAAGCTCACGACGACCAATCTTAATAGGTGGGTTGAAGTGAGCGTTGTGAGTGCTTATTGGAACGTACTCCTAGGAGAACCTAACAAAAATAAAACTCTAATGTACCGTCATTTTGATATGCAGCGCTGAGCTGTTGAATGAAAATGGGTAGCAGTGTCTTACTGTATGTGTACACAAATCAAGTTGGAGTAGCTAAATGGTTTAGTGATGTCTTGTTTTAAAAATGCTATCTTTTGGCGTATCTATGGTTATTTTTTAGGGGGGCCTGACCCCTGATATGCTATGGCCGATGTGATCAAGGAGAGTTGACATAAATTGTTGTTATGTACCGTGTAGGTAACCACAAACCATGCGACACATTAAAAAATCAAAAGTTTCGTTACTCTTGTGTGAAGTTATTTAGGTATCCTAGAATTTCGAATCGGTCCAAAGTCCTCAGGAGGGCACTAGACCATTCTGTTGTGGCCACGCCCCCCCCCCCCCCCCCCCCCCGCCCCCGTCCTATATACCCCTTATGAGTTCAAAGCGATTCAATCAAGTCTCTACATCCCAGCCAAAAGAGATCAATAAGCAAAATATTTCATACCATTTTTCGTGAATGAACATTTTGGTTTTCAACATGTCTGACATATGTTATATCGGCACTTTAAAACAAGCTCTGTTGTGTAAGGGGTCTGATACCGTGTGTTAAGAAATGTCTCTTTATAAAAAAAACATTGAACTACAAAATCGACTGATGGTATTTACTTTAATTACCTAAAGAGTACAATTACAGTAACTTGAGCCTCAAGGTTCATGTTCTAGTTACTCAGCTCAATTTATCGCAAGTACTTTTTGCATATACTTTATACTAGTTTGTGTTTATATTATACTAGCTGTCCTCCGC
The DNA here is from genome assembly GCA_907165245.1 of Habrosyne pyritoides. Classification (NCBI taxonomy): domain Eukaryota; kingdom Metazoa; phylum Arthropoda; class Insecta; order Lepidoptera; family Drepanidae; genus Habrosyne; species Habrosyne pyritoides. Next base: position 11,077,405 of record OU015594.1, on the reverse strand, counting down.
AGTTTCACCTACGTTTATCGATATCATATATAGCCTATATCCATCTAGGAAAAATTCCGCGTCGAATGGTAGCAGTCCCATCCCGATATGTAATAGTTTTGAGGTGACGGTGCGTCAAAGGAATCCTATTTTCCTTATAGATATAATGTATACTAATACTAGGAAATATGTATAGAACAATATAAAACATTTTCAATAAATTTGTTTATTTTAACCGACTTCAAAAAAGGAGGAGGTTATTTTCTAAAATTCTAAGCTGCTTGGAACTTCATAAGTTGAAAAAGGGTCACAAAAAAGTTCTTTAATATAAATGTATTAGATTGGATATAAGTATAGGTAAGACTTTTTATTGATCTTTGGTTTTGATAGTCTGGCTAAGAAAAACAAGCTAAAATAAAATAATGAGAGATAATGAAATGCCTATGTGTGCTGTGTGCAGACAGACCATACACTATTTGTGTGCTAAATCTATCTATCTGATACCTTTAAACGAGCATTTCTTGTATATATATATATATAATATGATATCGGAAACGGTTCCAACGATTTTCATGAAATTTAGTATCCAAGGGGTTTCGGGGGCGTAAAATCGATCTAGCTAGGATTCATTTTCAGAAAATGTCCTTTTATCCGTGTTTTTAGGCAATGAAAACTGCTACAATGTCATTAGAAGGTAAGGTTTTCAAGTTACATCTTTTGTGCTTTAAGAAAGAGAATACGGTAGATGTCATGTTAGTAAAGAAATCCCGAGCAATGCTCGGCCATCCAGGTACTTTCATTTAAAACCACTGAGCCTTTTATGCATAACATGGATCTTGACTGACATGTCAAATCAGCAACTTTTTATTAAATGTCAAAACGATCGAATGTATGGAGTTTTGTATGAAATACCAAGTTGTGACGTCATAATTGTAACGCATCAAAAGAGCTACTCTTTGTGGTTAGATCGGTACTTAAAAATCATATTAATTATGGAATTTAGTTCACATTTGATGTAGGTATCCATGTATTTATCAATACACTGGCTAGTGTTTGATCATTTATCTTTAATACAGGATAGTTACATATTGACAGCGGTCACAGAATCTACTGCACATGGGTGTAGAAGCCGTTTAAGTCAATAAAACTAAATATTCTACGCCCTACATTCATCCTTAGTTTGTAGAGACAACTTCATTTCATAATTATCAATTAGTGAATATCCGGGTCCAGGTTCCTTAGGCAATAAACAGATAGTGATATCTTATCAATTTCTATTTATTGTTAAGCTGCACAGCACAGTTTGCACCCAAGTGACACGGTTATTTCGCAATTATTTATAACGGAGATTAGTGATCGCGTTAAGGATTAAAATCGCTTATCAATATGTTTATAAGGAACTATTTTGTAATAAGACGACTTGTTCATAAAAATATGGCAAAAGGTAAGTAATTGCGACTTGAATCGCCCCCCAAACCGAATCGTGATCATTTCTCGTGAGTCTACGCTCCTCGGAACGCCTTGAGCTAAGGTCGAAGTGTCTTGAGCAGCTTAAATGTACCCTCAGATGAGAGCCTTCTGGATTTGAATTATCTACCACTACAACTTGCAAGTAAACAGAAAAGAACTTACTCATAACCCTCCCTCTGCCGTTGATGAAGACCCCACCCCCAATACCGGTGATGCGGTACCCAGACAGCACGTCGAGGAGTGTTGACTTCCCCGCCCCAGAGGGACCCATGATAGCGACCAGCTGTCGTGGCCGCAGTCTCCCGTTCACCCCATGGAGAATTTGTTTGTTTCCTGGAAAATAATAAATCTTAGATGAAGAAATTTACGAACAAATTTTATATAGGCCTTTACTAACACTTATGAGTAATCTAGTTTATAAACCGGTTCGGAAGGTTGTTTGTTCAAAGAGTCGGCTTTAAACTTAGTAATTATGTATCTAAACAAATTTAGACTCCAAATAATGAATGTTATGATAGAAAAAGGATTCTAACCAAATTGATGAAATAGAGGGGCTCAAAAAATGCACAGCAATATTAAGTTGTCACTGGTAGGTACCGGCTAGGTTTTCATACGCCTTAGTCGATCTTGGTAGTTTCATTAAAGAGTGAACTTAAGGGCCACATTTGCTAACATGGAACGCCCAGTCACCGCGCATGACTTGGTAAAGTGGAAAAGTCGTTCAAGGAGTGTTCTAAGAGCGTTATCACACTTCCGTTACTACGAAATTGAGCTTTGTGTACGTATGGAAATGTGTTCATGTTATAGGTAGCTAACAACATTGTACTGGGAAACTATGAATGATAATCACATGGTGAGTATTATGCAAAGTATTCCTTCAAAAGACTCATTCACTACCATTAGCAGTGTTTAATAACGCGCCTACTTACGAGTCGATTTGACCTATTTGATCGATCACTAGCTGAGTTTCCGCGGTTCATTACGACCCTGATAACCTTTGTTGACGTCAGAGATAGCATACTCAGTTGGCATGCACTTGAAAAGTACATCTCTGTACTGTGGGTACTTCAAAACAAGGTTTATTTATAAGTCTTTTGTTCTTCAGCTAGCGTAGTTCTTGTAGCTCTTTATCTTTTCTTTGAATATATAAATACCCTGGGAAATTCTTTACTACTGCAATCTGAACCTGAACTTAGCAGAGATTGTCTAAAGTAAACACTTAACTGATATTCTATGTATACTCCTTCTTTCAAAAACATACCCGGGGGGCATAGAACAAACAGGCACATAATTGTTTGTCCTGGATTCGAATCAAACCCATGATCTGTGCAGTGGAGTCAGGGTCAAAATCGGGACTAGGGACTTTTTTGTCTAGTGTATCGGTATGCTGGTAGTACTTCCCCGTATGAACTCTGCACTAAGACTCTACTACTTCTAGAGTAGGTACCGACTATTTGTAACTAAATTAATACTATTCTGTAACGACAATTAGTATGTTAAATATTGAGTATATACTTTATTACAGTATTAATATATTTTACATAATTAAGGTTGATAAAATAACAGTGCTACCAAATTAAACAAAAATGGACCTCATCTTCCTATGCAGTCTGTCGCTAGACATAATAAAAATGGACCTCATCTTCCTATGCAGTCTGTCGCTAGACATAATAAAAATGGACCTCATCTTCTCATGCAGTCTGTCGCTAGACATAATAAAAATGGACCTCATCTTCTCATGCAGTCTGTCGCTAGACATAATAAAAATGGACCTCATCTTCCTATGCAGTCTGTCGCTGGACATAATAAAAATGGACCTCATCTTCCTATGCAGTCTGTCGCTGGACATAATAAAAATAAATATATATATCTCATCTTACAATCCTTTATAATTAATGGGTGTAATTAATAATAGTTATCAGAAGGCCTTGAGAGCTGTTAACTATTTCCTTACTAATTAGTAAGCAAGATGTTAGCGCATGAAATGCATGCATTCGTTGTGTAATTGAACCTAGAGGTTAAATGACTATCTAAGAACACTGGACTGTAATTATACAAGCTAACATAATCCCTTGACTATCATCCTTTTAGCCTGGAAACAATTGGTTCGATTTGTAATTTGAAGAGGCCGGTGAAATTACAGGCACATGAGACTTACCAACTTCACGTCTCGTGGTCGACTACGCATTGGCGATGCCCCTGGTGTTCCAAATGTCCATCGGCTGCGGTGTCCACTTACCATCAGGTGAACCGTCTGCTTGTTTGTCGGCCAATGTGGTATAAAAGAAAAAACATTCGCTGCCTAACAAAGCTGATACATGATCATAGTGAGCTTTATCTACAAAGTTTTCGTAAATTTTCTTTTTTTTATACCACATGGGCCGGCAAACATGCAGACGTTCCACCTGATGGTAAGTGGTCACCGCCGCCTATGGACATTTGCTACACTAGGGGCATCGCCAATGCGTTGTGGACCTTCACACGTGAAGTTATTAAGTCTCATTTGCCCGTTATTTCACCGGCCCTCGTACCTTTCTAATCGAAACACAGTAATACAAGTCCACTACTGCATCACAGCGGATATGGGTAAGGTTCTAAGAGCTCTACTACTCTTAAAGAGGTACGTTAAAAGACTTTCTTTGACATTTACACACTTTTTCAAAAAAATTTAAAACCAATTATTCAGTTTAGGCCCTCGGAAGGCACTTATGAAGGTCCAATTTAAAGTTACTGAAGCTACTACTTGAAGGACAAGCGGGCCAGTTAGCTTGGTGGTTAGAGACCCTAACTGGACTAACATTTATGTATGACCATGTCTGTTTGTTCAGTATCTGGATGTAAAATATCTATAAAAGTATATATTTTAAAAAGTTGTATATATATAGTCTGGTTTCCATAGTACAAGCTCTGCTTAGTTTAGGACCAGATGGCCGTTAGTAAATATTAGATACAAAACATCTTGTATAATCTGAGGCAATGAATATTTGGCTAATAGTGTAAGCTCGATCGTTTGTTTGCTTCTGTTTGTTCCCATTAAATAAATAATTAGGTTACCATAGCTCCATGACGTTTACATATAATTGGTTTTCTGATAAGCCAGTCCGCAACAACCTATTTATATTTTCGACATAGCTTACGCCCTTATTCATAAACGCGGTTCAACTTAATATGTTACAATGGTCCAGATGCTGCAACCAATCAAAATAAACTTAGCATAAATCTGTGAACCTCTCCTGATGATGGCGATTTCTAGTCCTGTCCGTTTGATCAAAACTATTTTTATTTTTATCATATTTATACGCGATTTGATTGCACACCATTAAAATGTTTTGGAAAAGTGAGTCCATGCCATGCGCATTTAGTAAAATAAATGTAACTTTATTTAATTTATTTTCATTAAATTTTTAGTGAAGTAGGTATAGATTTAATTAATTTGGCAATTGCCACTTCATCTTTCGTCTCATGTCATGTGTCAAGAAAAGATTTCGGATTTTAATTAATGAAAGCATCATAACTGTTTAGGTTAGAGTATGAATAATCAAAATATTAAGAAACTAATTGAAATGTAGCTAGTATTTTTATCAAAATTGTTATTATTCACTTAAAATAACGTAACACATTTATAATAAAATGGCTCTATCAAATATAGGCTCCGGCTTTATCATAATTGTAACAGTTTGTTTATAAGTTCATATATTTGTTACAATTTCTTTAAACAATAGGATATGGCTCTAAAAAAAGGCTTAAACTATGCTATCTACATTTCTTCCGGCAACCATGTACATTAATTAATTTAATCACTTGACATGCTTTTGCTTTACGATCATTTTCGTTTGTTTTATTCGAGCGTTAGAAAGAGATGGAAGTTAGTTGTCCTTTCTTGGTGTTTGTTCGATTCTATAATCAAATACCGCTTTCAGTGACCAAGTTGTCTGATCCTAAATTAAATAAAAATTATAATAATTATGTTTTCAAAGAAAGATCGTATTATTGGGTACATTAATGATAGAGAGATGTTTAGATAGCTGCGCTCTGCATTAGTGCATCTTTTACATGTCTCTTTAGGTTATTAATTATTATAATTATTCTTTAAATTAATTTTCTTGATATTAAATTTTTAGTAAATTTTTACATTTTGATAAAATTAAAATAGCCTACAAGTCCGATTAGAACAAAGGTATAAAATGTGACCTTTATGAGTTTTATTTCCCGTTCTTTTAGTAGACATTTTATATAGCGTCATGCTAACTGAATGATCAATTTGTTGCATATTATAAAATACTAGTTGTCCTTCGCGGTTTCACCCGCATTCCCGTGGGATGTCACATGTATTATTCATATAAACCTTTCTCTTGAATCATTCTGTTTATTGATAAATACCGCATTAAAATCTGTTGCGGACTTAAAAGATCAAAGCGCACAGACGGCGAGCGACTTTGTTTTATACTATGTAGATAAAATATACCTAATATTTACCTTACTATCTACAGATTTTCTCACAAACGTGTATTCTTTCTTTTTAAATTTACCCAATGACTCATCAAAAAAAAACGATGATGTTTTATAAATATTCCTCAAATACAAACAATGTCATTGTCCTCAAATGAAAATATTGTATATTATATTGTATATATTGGAAATTGCGCAGAAAATTTGAAAATTTAAGAAATCTTAATGACCATATTAACTTTTCTAACGTTACCATATGTCGTTTGACTTAACTGTCAGTCGCTTGACAGTTGCAAGATTGATAGAATGCGCGCTACAGATATCTTTTATCGGAATGAGTCGGAATTATATTGATAATTAATTTATCATTACTTAGTGCACATTACACAGTCAATTAAATAGGAAAATTGTTTTGTAATGTACAGTGAGTTTTTTAAGAAGTGTTTGTTCATAACGGTTAGTTCTGAGCGTTATCGCGCTGAATATTAAAAGCTTAATTGTCATGAATAATAAACACTGTGTTCTTGGTATTTAATTTTTATTAATGTTACCAATTCGAATTAAATATTCATTGAAGACATGACAACGTCTGGCGTCAGCTAGTTCTTTTTTTTGTTTTTTTTTTTTTTTTTTTTTTTTATACTACTAAGGCAGCAAACAAGCTGACGGCCCGTCTGATGGTAAACGGTCACCGCAGCCTATGGACGCTTGCAACACCGTGGGTATCACTCGCGCGTTGCCGACCCTGCAAAAATCTCTTCACACCCTTCTTGAAGAACCCCATGCTGTACTCCCTTGGGAAAACCTCGGCAGGGAGCTCATTCCACAGCCTAAGCGTGCGCGGCAGAAAGCTCCTTTGGAATCGCACCGTGCGAGACCAGTTTGGCTCCAATGTGTGAGGATGAACTCCCCGTCTGTGGCGAGAGGTGCGATGGTAAAAAGTAGCCGTGGGCATCAAATCAAACAATTCCTCAGAACACAGTCCGTTGTACAAGCGGTAAAAGACACATAAGGAGGACATGTCTCTCCTTAGAGTTAGGGGCTCTAAACCGCTTGTGAGCTCGGGATCGTTGACAATTCTGACGGCACGCTTTTGAACCGAGTCAAAAGGCCCAAGCTGGCATCCAGGTGCCCCCGCCCATAGATGACAGCAGTACTCCATATGGGGCCGGACTTGCGACTTATATAGTTGCAGTCTTTGCCCCGATGTGAAGTACCGCTTGGCTCTGTTGAGCACACCTAGCTTTTTAGATGCCAGCTTAACCTTGTCTTCCAAGTGACTACGGAACTGAACGCCGTCAGAAATATCAACGCCAAGGATTCCGATGCTCTTCGTGATGTTGAGGGACGTGTTCTGGAATTGTGGAGCCACAGCAAATGGGGTTTTTTTGCGGTGAACGCGCAGGCTTGTGTCTTAGTGGGGTTGAAATCGACTAGGTTTAGTCGACCCCAATCGGAGACACTAGTAAGTGTGCTCTCGATTCCAGACACAAGTCGTTCGCGGCTTTCCTCTACCACGGAACGAGGGATATTTGCACGGCCCGTGTAATAAGCATCCCCAGTACTGTCGTCCGCATAGCTATGAATGCCGTCAATGGACAGCATATCATTGAAGAAGAAACAGGGTTGGGGATAGCACAGAACCTTGCGGGACACCGGCGTTCCCAATAATAATGGTCACAAATCCACAATGAAATCAATAATATAATTTGTAGTTTGGAAATATGCATGTACTAGTTAAGCCCTGCGGTTTCACCCGCGTTATAGAGAGATGTTACAATTTCCTAGGATAAGAAGTATCCTACGTGTTAGTCCAAGTTATGAACTATCTATTTGCCAAGTTTCAACCAAATCTGTTTAGTAGTTATTGCGTGAAAAAGTAACAGACATTCCTCCCAAACTTTCGCATGTGTTATATTAGTAGGCAAGATAGGTATATCTACCTATATTATATATAATTGGATATATCAGATGTAGGTACATTTTCTATATCAACAGGATTGCAATGACATTATTTTCAATTAAAAATACTATAAAAACTGCTTCTTTATGATACTGTCCTGGGTTAAATTTTTCTGAGAAAAAAATACGAGAACCTTAAAAAGTAAAAATGACGTCAACAAGACGTATTAATGGTTTTGTGATATTCGCCTGTTTTTGTTCCGCTGTATTAAATACACAAAACTTTTTATAGTTTTCTGACCTTATTCAGATAGAGCAAAGTTATAATTCTTTTCAACCGTAAAATGCTGCTTCGGACGAAACATATAAAAAACCTCTCAAAGTTAACAAACATATTTGGATAAATAAGGTATTTTTTTAAATGTTGTCAATTAGAGGTCAAACCAGACATAACAAAACTTAATATTAAAACAAATCATTTCAAGTTCACCGCAAATATCAGGAAATTGAATTACATTGTTACAACCACTTGTCACAAGGAACTAGGGTTGCCAACTACTGTTAAAAACTGTATTATTCATCTTTTTTTAAGTGAAAACTTCTTTAGCGGCGTTGAGCACTTTTCTTGGGATGATAAAATGTTAAATTCGCGTCAGGACACGTGACCTGATCGAAAATTCGTAAGTCGGTAAGAATGCACAACGTTAATGTTCAGGTTTTCACTTCTGCCGGCACTCCCGGAGTGCAACCCGTTGCTTTTTCGTTTGTTAATACTTATTACTTAATAAAAAAGTATACAAAATACTGTTTTTACGATTGGAGGGGCTTATGAATGTTTAAAAAAATGATAATAAATTGTGCAAGAAATAACAAAAATATGTTTTTAAAACGTCAAAAAATTACTGTTTTCTTTTCTAAAATACTGTTCATTTTATTTCTCCGATTGTAATATACTTTATTTCTCGTACAAAAAGTTGAGAACCCGAATAAAATAGCTAAATGCCATTAACATTCAGAGTGTACAGTAGGCATACATTAATCAGCTGTTTTATGCCATTTGTGTCTCGTAACACGTGTTAGTCAGACAAAGAGCAGACTGCGCCAGTCGACAGTCCACTGGCGTATGTTTAACACCTTTGTCGGAGATGTTATTGTCCCTCGATCAAACATGACATTGAATCATGGAATGTGACGCATCTTTTGAAATGAAAGATATAGGTATATATTTTAACACGCTTTTATAAGCTTGGTATGTATCTATGTATCTATCTTATCTGTTGTATTTTTCACCTTTTTTTGAGGGCCTCTAAATGGCTCACCAATTTTGTATGATGAAATTGATCAAAACTTTGTAAGCTGTTGGTCCTCCAACTATAAATAAATAAAAAAGACAATTAAGACGTAAGAATTGATCATACGAAATACAGCGATACAACTGTGAAGAGCAGCTGACTGTGTCTTTCTCGCTCGGGTACACTCGGCGGTCCCGAGTTTACCCGATCGAGCGTTTCACCTCAGCTATGATATTCTGCAATCAAACTCGACGATGAATTCACGCAGTGACTATTCCCTGTCTGTCTTGCAACTCTGCAATTAGACGAGAGGTCTGCTCTATCCGCGTGTTCACCTGAGCGATCACTCGGCGAGTTTGGCTTGTGAATAGCACTGCTGAGTCTAACTTACTACCCACGAAAAAATCTGTGTGCGGTGCGCCTAAAGAAGTTTTCACTTCAATAAATCTTTGATTGTAAAGGTCTCGTGTAACAGAATCTTTGAACGTGATTTTCACGTTCAAAAAAACTGATTGAGTGATGACAATGCAATATTTTATTCTGTTCGAGTTGGTTTTAGAATATAATGGCTGTCGGCAGTTTCATCCACGTTTAAGAAGATGTTAGATTTTTTCCCGGTACTAAAAGTATATATATAGGTTATAAACTATCCAATCTGTTCCAAGTATTAGCCAAATGCCTTATGTAGTTATTGGGGGAAATAACTACATACTGAGACAAACTGTCCCCCACGGCTTCACCCGCGTTCCCGAGGGAAATCACATTTTCCAGGGATAAAAAGTAGCCTACAAATTTTTCCAGGATATGCTCTAGCTATGTGCCAAGTTTCATCCATATCTGTTTAGTAGTTTTTGCGTGAAAGAGTAACAAACATACTTACATGCAGATCTTTCCTCTTTATAATTTTAGTACGTGCGGCCATCCATCCTCACGAACTTTCGCATTTATAATACCCATTAGTAAGATTTATGTTACAGCTTAATCAGTTCTTCAATTCTATATATAAACTAATTAATAATAATCTGTAATAAATCAATAAACTCATTAAATGTATTTTCAACCGTTACCTGTCTTTTTGTATTTAAATATAGGTTGTTTACAAATTTACAACAATAATAAAAGGCAGTAAAGCGAATAAATTATTGAAATGCCATCTTGTCTTGCGTACAGAAAAGGTAATGAAGTTATGATTAAAAACCGACCAGTGTGAGTATCCTGCACAAAGGGTTTCGTACCATTATCTTTAAACGCGGCAAAAAGATTAGTTATTAAAATATTTATTTTATTCTGTTTTAGTACTTGTTAGCGGCAACAGAAATACATCATCTGTGAAAATCTATCACGGCTCATGAGATACAGGTGACGGACAGACAGACAGACAGACGGACAACGCGTTAGTAATAGGGTCCCGTTTTAATATTTGCGACCGGAACCCTAAAAAATGCTCACAATGACAAAACTTTAATTATTCTTCAACTTAAAACGAATTTTTTAAACCACTTTCTCATATCGTCATCATAATAAGTCGCACACAACTGTAGTACGATAATATGACCTATATTCGGTAACTATCAGCTGTGGTGACGTCACGAGTTCGCTGACACGGCCCGCGAACAGATAAATTTCGCATCACGACTAACAACCGAAACAACATTTGAACACGTGCACATTTGCACTGTTTCTGTTATTTACTCCCGCCAACTTCCGTTAAAATGCCACTGGCAATGAGTGATGTATCTGTTTACATAATTATATATATTCTCACCGTTATAATTACCTTTTAACTACCTTAAGACATGACACGGTTTTGAATATGATTTTTTGCTATGATAGGCTTTAATAACTTGAGTATCGTGACTCAAATGAGACCTTCCCCGTAGTCACACTTAGAAAAGGATATAAATCGAAAATTAATACATTTTATCCATACAGGATTAGTAATTTTATTTGTAGGTACCTACAGTGTCTGAGGCTTAGATATCTTGGGGTGTGATTCTATAAGGTAAATGACTTTGATTGATGTTGATTGACGTTGTTGTTGTTGACTCTTAGCTCTCACTCTCGTTAAGTACGCAATTACGCGAGAGGCTCGCCGACGAAGATTGTATAAGAGTATCATTGGTCTAGCCTTATATATGTGACATCGAAATCTATATGGAGTGACACGATCTGGCCGAGACCGACACCAACCTGTAGGAAATACGTAATTAAGTATTTTCAGGTTAGTTTATGTAGGCCACTGCACCTCGTAGTACAATGGCCGTTGATATGGTAAACAATTCTGAGTCACTGACAGACGTGTTGATGTATAAGCAAAGAATTAATAATATTATAAGTTTCAGCAGTGCGGTAGAATGAGTGTTTTATAGGCTACTAGCCCTCTCACCATAAATTAACAAAATAGAATTTTATTTTTAATATATTGTTGTGCATCGAAACTACGAACAATTTTTATAAAATTCCAATAGGATTTTTACAGTGGATCAGTAAAATAATTTTGCCCCTACATACAAGCAAGCATATTTTACGTCTTGCCTATTAGTGTAGATTAGCGTTGCTTAAGCATTGAGTTCTTGAGTTTTCCACCTTGGATTTGATGTAGATACCTACGCCTAGATAATCACATTAAAATGGTTGCGCATTCACGATTTCTTTAAAAACCTTTAATGGCTTAATTTCAACGCACGTGTATCCCACAATAAAAAGATTACACCTATGCAATACAACATTATAATCTGTAGATAAAAATATTACAGATTATTAAATAAACATCTATATCAATTTACTGTCTTTCCTAATAGTACTCGATTAAATTGTAATATTTTACAATTGACAGTCAACAATAGGTATCAAATAGATAGGAAAATAGAACATAGAACCAATAACAATGTTGCAACTATTGAATATGACCTTGCGATGGTGTTACCCACTTACGGTAAAAACTAGTCGATTTAATAAGAAATTAAGGTCAAGAATTTACCACGTTACGACATCTGTCAGTAAACATCTTCGCACTGTATGACCATAGACAAACTAGAGGTAGCTTGTTAGTCAACTTGCAAAACTTTGCTAGTTGCAGAATTATGGTAGTGTGGTTGTAAGTTTGTCATGTACGTATTAATTAATAATTATCATTTTTAATGCCTAGCATCCCCAAACCTGCAAACGGACCACATAAAGAAAATAGCCGTCTAGCTTTTGAACATTTGCAATAGTGGTCTAGCCCTCCGGTTGATACGCCACTGCTTACAGATAACACCTAATTTGGAAAAGATTGAAGTAGTCAATGAATTATTAAGTTTAAGGATAACATATATCCTCGAGATAACAAAGAACTTAAGATGCACATGAAAATAATTCCGTTTAGATACAATCACGGCTTTTATCATAACAAATATCTAAAACAGTTTTGTTCTTCAAAAAATCAAATTTTAATAAGTACGCGTTCTTATAGATAACACCTCTCCTAGAAAAGACTTAAGTAATCGATTTAAGGATCACATCCTATTCTGGAGATAACAAAAAACTTGAGATGCAGATGTAAAAAAATTCGTTTAGGTACAACAAGGCACGCCTTTTTTTAAAGCAAACTTTAGAAACAGTTTAGGTCTTAAAAAACGAATCTATATTCTTACAAAACCTATCTTGGAAAAGTCTTAAGTAAGAGATTAATTAGAAGGCTTAAATTAGAAACATAGTGAGCAATTATAGAACAATTATAACCTAACGATGTGACAGAAGGCACGATAGCTAATCAAGGGTATAAAGTCCATGCCGGATGTTAGAACTGGATGTGGCGCAATGCAAAACCATTAATCAATGTGTCTTCGCGCTTTAGCGATGCAATACTGACAATGGATATGATGCCTTTGTTCCTCACAGTGGACTTTGCACATACACTTTTAGAACGACATTTCTTTATGTTCTTGTCATAATTTGTGACAATAATAAAATCTTTAATTGGATGTTTTGTGTGACATTTTTAAATACTTATTTTTGTTTAATATGCGCTAACTACATAGTTGTACCCTTTGGCGTGTACTGTCTCGACCTTAGCCCACATTCTTGGACGTTTCAAATGGATAGGTTAATTAAAGTAAGTAATAATTTATACTCACAAGTGAAGTTAATAAAAGAATATTAAAAATATGTGGACAAATGATTTTAAATAAAAAGCCCTTACTCGATTATAAAAGGCTAGCTGTTCCTGTTTCACCTGGGTTTTTGAAAGATGTTACATATTCGCGGGATAAACAGCCTAGCCTATGTGCTATATCAGACTATAATATATCTCTCAGCCAAAGACTTGGAATAAAAAATATCCCTAGGTATGAAACATATGCCCAGAATAAAAATAACTCTAATATTATACTATAACATAGCTTTGTACCAAATTCCATCCAAATCCGTTCAGCAATTCTGGCATAATTAAAAACAAACATCCACCCATCCAAATATTCACATTTAGTAATATCAAATTCAAATATTTTACAAAAGTAAGATTGTTAATTGATTTTTAATGGTTATAATTAACCATTAACAAAAGAGGAGTAGGGTTGACTAATTAGACAACAGATTCCCACGGTTTTGATTGTATTAAAAAACGCCATAAATTAGGGCTTCTTTAGATTTCGGCGCTCGCTCTGTTGTTTTGTTCTTTCATTGACTCTAGTTTTTGTGTTCGCGTAGTGTTGAGATGTTGTTTGACAATATAAACTTGTTTTCAGAAGGAGCACTAGATATGCTTCATATAATATGCTTTTATTATTTTGTTAATGCATACAGGCTGATCCAAATTTAAGGATAAAGCCTTCGTATTAGAAGCGTAGTGAGTAGACTACCAGAAACCTAATAGGTATATATAGATATCTAAATAGTAAAAATGTGATAAAATAGACCTTTCTGAAATATCTCAACAATATAATGTTAAAGTTACATACTCAAAACGTTTTGATATTATATTTCAATCAATCTATACAATAAATTAATTAATCGATGTATGTATGCTTTTTTTTTTTTTTATGACGGTATTGCGATTGACCTCAATCTCACCTGATGGTAAGTGAAGATGAGGCCGAAGATGGAGCTCGCTTTTCCGTAAGTAGCCTATTCACTGTTTTCTTGAAGAACCCCAAGTTGTAATTTTCAGGGAACACAGACGAATGTAGTATATAGTATCAATATACAGAAAACGGCTAGACCGATTTTTACGGGACTTTCACTGGCAGATAGCTGATATTATAAGGAGTAATAAAGCATTTTTGTCCTGGGAAAATGTAACATACCTTGGGACCGCGTGGACAGTTTATAATCATACTAATACATATTATAAATGCGAATGTTTGTATGTATGGATGTTTGTTACTCTTCCACGCAAAATCTACTCAACAGATTTAGTTACAACTTGAATCATAGACAGAGCATGACCTGGAATAACATATAGACTAATGTATATCCCGGGAAAACGTGACATCCCTCGAGAACGTGGGTAAAACCGCGGGGGAAAGCTAGTATTATTCTATTTATTATATATAAGTTATGTAATATGATTTAAATGCAAATGATGATGTTTTATGACGGAGCTTTTGGAATACTAAATCCAGTTCATATCTTGATTATGCTAGAAGGCTGACCATGAAGCCTAGCCACCTAAAGGTCAGCGTATAGGCATTATTTGCAAACATTTGTAATCTATACTTCTATATGTATAAATCTGCAGCATCTGTTTGTATATATAATGTTTTAATAAGATTTAATAATAAATATTCTACTATTTTTTAAATGTTATACCTACATCCTTTTATAATTCAAGATTGATTTGCCCGATCTTGTTGAACATTAATACTTACGTATTTTTACTCTTTAATTTATCTTTTGAGAAGTGCGAGAGAGAAACTTTAACTACTTAGAGAATTCGAACTCACAGAATTCAACGTCTTACTTGTAGAGCTACAAAATATTAGAGAAAAAACACATCAAACCGACACAGTTATAAACGCAGTAGAACCAGCAATGATTGATAGAGCGACCTTGAGTCAAAACCTACTCTAAAGTCGTTTGACAAGTTTGTTGTATTTCCTATTAAATATCATAATATAAACAAAAAAATTAATTGGTTATAATACTTTATACTACAATATATTACCTTTGTAAATTTTTATTTTTTCTTGTTTTCTATTTTGCTTTTTTTGTCGAATAAATTTTTATTGAAATTTTATGTGATTTATTAAAATAGTAATTTGCTGAAGCGTCATTAACTTCAGTAAATAAAAATACTAAGTCTAGGTATTTTTGGAAAATATTAATCTTCAGTAAAAAAAAATACTAAACTTGCGGCACGCTATGATGGCCGTTTTGACGTTTAACAATGACAAAAAAAAATAACCTTTATTCCTTCATTCATAAGGTGCATCTATTGATCCAACAGCTAATTCAATCTTCCTTCAACCTCAACCTTATTCTAAAGCCATACAGTTTCTTTTCCTACAACAATCTGAAACGTCAAAACGGCCATCATCGTTCCGGTTGTATAAGTCTAGGTATTTTTGGAATATATTAATTTTCAGTTAAAAATACTAAACCTAGGCAATTGTACTTTGATACAATTACTTTGTTGTTTGTGTATTCGTCTCATCACACTGTATCTGTGGACTTTGTACTAGTAACGTTATATCATTCAATACGAACCTTGACCAGCTGATCCAGACCAGTTAGAATCGCGTCACATACAATTAAACTCTTAAATTTTATAGCAGTAATTATAGTTAGGAGATAAATTGATCATAACGAATATTGACGTGCTCAGAATTTTGTTTTAGTTTGAGCTGTCCCCCGCGGTTTCACCTGCGACCTTGTGGAAAAATAGCCAATGTACTATTCCAGACTATAATCTACATTTGGGCCCAGTTTCTAGAAATTGAGATTTTTTGCCAAAAATATATATATGTTTTATAATAAAATAGTAAACTATGTTACTTCTAATACCTCCAAGAAAAGTTTCATGATGATTGGTTATGTAGTTTTCGCGTGAAAGCGTAACACACAAACTTACATTCACATTTATAATATTAGTAGGGTTAAAGAGGTGGCATTGACCAGTAATAATGCAGGTTAGATATTTAATTTATAAGTTATCCTTGTCATTGACATAATTATAAGCAAATATATGCGTTTTTTACGGTTTGAATACTTATATCTCCTCAATTGGTAGACGTATTTTGATGGGGTTTCCATAGGAAACTGGGAAATAGCTTTGGGCCTCATGTAGGCTTTATTTCATGAAAATTGGCACCATCGGCAATAATGAGGAAGAGCGTAACGCCTACAAAATGCGTCTGTAATTATGCGATGATAGGTAACAAAAAAATATTTTTACTAAATGAAGGTCATTTAAAATTATAATGCGTACAAAGTCGTCACCTAGTTGTTAATAAACTTTAACAATTAAGGTGCATAATATTAGTCTATTCTTCTCTTTGTATGGCATGTTAGAGTTAAAATATTTTTGATGCAAAAAATTAACATAGATAGAGCGATAAAAACATTTATTTCATAAAGTTTCTTGATCTCGACTTGCAAGGTTTCTGAGGACATTTTAACATTTAACTTTATTGTATAAACGTGAAGAAAATACTTATTTTTGTTCAAGAAGATACAAAAAATATGATAAGTTACATGGCAACCTTAATATTTTTACATGACGAAGATGTTTTCATCAAAATTGTTTTACATATGCAAGTTTGAAGATGTATTAATATATTGCATATTTATTAACATATTATTTATAATAAAAAATGTTTATATGGTAATAATATAAGTAATATTTACTGGGTTAAAGATATTTAACCTTTAATTAGGCGCGCGGGGTCACCGCGACCCCAAGTGATCTTCAAGTTAAGTTATTTTTATACCTATTAACGCTGTCAACCCGAATTTCTTGCTAGCTTCCTAACTCTCTAGTCCCCTAGTTCTAGGTCTAGTTTCTAATTTCATACCTATCAATTTGGTAACTGCAGACCCAACGCGACTAACAATGTTAGTTTATTGGCGCGCCTAATTAAAGGTTAAACTATAGTTAGGATATAGTAGCTTAGAAACGACTCATCTGATTACAAGAATTCTATTAGAAAGCTACTTTATTCCGGATGGACATACGCTATATCATAATCCCGGAACAAATAAGATCCCCTGGGAACGCGAGTGAACCCGCGGGACGGTACGTAGTATAATAAAAAAACTAAGAACCAAAATACATTTGTTTAGAATACTGTTCCTTAGTATAAATATATCTAGAACAGAATAATTACTTATGGATTGAAAAGTATAATATCATGGGACATCCTGAGACATTCTTTTTTACACAGCCTTCTGATCTCAAACTAAGCAGACATTTTTTTATTTTTATACCACATGGGCCGACAACAACGTCTATGGACGTTTGTAGCATTAGGGGCATCGCCAATGCGTTGCCTGAGACGTGAAGTTGTTAAATCTCAAGTGCCTGTAATTTCACCGGCCCCCTTACCTTTCCAACCGAAACACAGTAATACAAGTGCACTACTGCTTCACGGCGGAAATGGGTAAGGTGGTAGTACTTCCCCGGACGAATTCTGCACTAAGAGCTCTACTACTCGAAACTATTCTATGGAAACCAGATAACTTATATACTACATATTCTACGTGTTTATATACATACTTAAATAATAACTATGCGGGTAAAAAAGTACTTCCCACACAAATGTTAATTCTATAGTTAGTTCCATCCAATTATTTCCTAGACACAGTATACTGTAAGTAGTAACGAGATCCAATGGGTCATAATAACAATTTCTATTTACGTAAGATAAGGCGTCGACAAACATCTGCGGTCAGTTATCGCACGGTTCTAAGTTCAATAACAAACTACTTCGCTAATGACGTATCGAAATTGGTGAAAAATTACTAATTATAAATATTGGAATATATAAATGGAGAAGCTGACTGACATATCACATATCAACGCAGGGTATATACTATAATGGTTAGAAACTTGAAATTTTGCACAGGGGTTCCTTTTGTAACGTAAGAGAGCACTAAGAAAAGAAAATTCACGGGAAAATAAAGAAAACGGGTGTGCAAAATTTGTATGAAACTATGTGGTTTCTTGGTCTGATCAACCTCAAACTAAACGCGGGTGTAGACTATAAATTATACAACCTAACAACCTGACCCGATTGAATACAAATGACAGAAATAGAAACAAAATTCAGTATTTTAAACCGTTGTCCTATTTTAACAATACAAGACCAATTGTGTATAGGTCAAATTGACAACATCCTACATAATAAAGGGGGCTACTAAAACTGACCAGAGCTGAGTTGAACGAACTGCGAAGTGTACTCAAATAATTCAAGAGCTACATTCAATTCACACAATACTATCTTGTCAGTAATCGTGATAAGTTATATCGTGTCCGGGAACACTTAAGGACATGATTACCGTGTTCACTGTTGATTGATAAGGTTATAGTTAAACTAGCTGTCACCCGCGGTTTCACCCGCTTATATAGCCTATCATTTATGTAAGCATGTTCTAATTATTATATATGAATTTTCATCAAAATCGGTCCGATCGTTCTTGTATTATAAAAGGATATAGACAGACAATAGTTTAAAAGATGGTATTGGCGTGAGTGAGTCACAAAACGAATGTATATCACAATAAATTAAATTTACAGACAGATCCTACAGGCTTATATATACATAGTAGTAAAAATGTGTCAGTCGTAACCTAGGCAAAGAAATTTATGATATTGATAATGGGGTTTTCTGTTCTGTTTGTTTATGCAAAAGCGTCTCGCTTACAAATCTTTTAACTAGATATCCTATAGGTACCTGTGTTTTAGTCACAATGGCCCTAAAGAGGCTGTTGAAAATCTTTATGTATAATCGGAAAATATGCGGTTGGAATCGCAACAACAATTTTAAGAAGATTCAAATCACATATTAGTTGTATGTAAATACAATCAACATGTTAACATAATGGTATGGTGAATTGGAAGTAAATTGAAAAAAACGTACCGGAAAATCAACAGAATAATAAATACATCCTAATCATTGTTTTACAACTACAATTTACCATAATCAGTAAATTTACATATATGCAAAAAAATTGTTTGACAACAATCTGACGATAGTAAGAGCCACGACCACAGGTGGTAACTGGTGGTACCTGATATCTACCACACCAGGAGATTATCAACTTGAGAATTTAATGTACGGGTAGTACATAGTACCCGTACCTATCCACGGGCCAGTTGGCTTGGTGGTTAGAGACCCCGACTGCCCAACCGAAGGTCGCGGGTTCGATTCCCACCCAGGACAAACATTTGTGTGCTTGAACATGTCTGTTTGTTCTGAGTCTGGGTGTAAATATCTATAAAAGTATGTATTTAAAAAGTTATATATGTAGTATATCAGTTACCTGGTAGCCATACTACAAGCAGTACACTCTGCTTAGCTTGGGATCAGGTAACCATGTGTGAAGATTGTCTTGAGATATTTATTTATTATTATTTATTTATCGCAAAATTAGACTCCATGACCATTGCATTCGACTTCACCACATCTGGGCTATCACCACCTCAATATAAGATAATGTAAGTTTTCACATGTTGTCCACACAATTGACACAGATACTGTTGCGACCTTAAATTCCGAAGATAATACTTGGATAAGAATAATTAAAGAAATTTACATCGTATCATTATCTATTTAAGGCCGGTTTTTATCAGTACTTGTATGTCACGCTGTGTGTTAATATTGTGATAATATCATTTATCCCTCGGTATGAAAGTTAAATTGAATAAATAGTTTTTATTTACTATCTATTGGTTAGTAATAGGCCAGTGATGATGTAGCTGAAGGTGGGTAATCACAATCTACCACCTCTCAAGCGGTAAACCAGCTCCCAAGTGCAGCTAACAGTACTCACTGGATGGGTGTTTGGCAAGAGATTCATAACTCCATACCCCATACTTCATTGTGTAGTAACAGTAAATTTTTTACTTTTCTTTATCCCACAGGGGTCACCGCCGCCTATGGACATTTGCAACACCAGAGAATCGCAAATGCGTTGTCGACCCTGAGACGTGAAGTTGTTAAGTCTCATGTGCCTGTAATTTCACCGGCTCCCTTACCGCTCTAACCGAAACACGGCAATACAAGTGCACTACTGCTTTGGTTCACTGCGGACATTTTACACCACAGTTTTATGTGTATACTTTAATTTATTAAGGTAATTTAATTATAAGTAACATAAAAACCTTGATTTTGTACTTCTCATCGATTCATACAAACCGCAAAGTGTCAGATGTTGCGCTATCAATAACGCTGTATAAGATAATAATAATTTGTACGGACATTAACTTACAGACGACGTCATTAAGAAACTGAGATAACTTCCATTTTATAAGCAAGGGCAAATAAAGGTTCCAATATAGTTATGTCATATCCTATATATTAATAATATAGAGGCTAAGATCGGATGTAAGAGCTAACCTTCGAACATAGACGCATCAAAAACAAAATTGCGCTCACTTGGAATAAATGAAAATTTATGAATTTTATAATTGAGTATTTGTTCTTCGTTTAAAATTCAAAATAATATTAATTTGTACGTATTTAAATAATATAAAATTATTAAAAATCGTTATATATTGCATATAATCATAGCTGTCCCCCGCGGCCCTACCCGCGTTCCCGAGGGACATCACATTTTCCCGGGATAAAAAGTATCCTATATGTTATTCCAGGATATGCTCTATCTGTGTACCAAGTTTCATCCATATCCGTTAAGTTGTTTTTGCGTGAAAGAGTAACAAACATACTTACACATCTTTCCTCTTTATAATATTAGTATAGAGTATAGATAACCAAAAGAGACGGAATATTTTTTTCCTGTAAGTACTCATCCGATTTTAAAAAATATTTCTCTGATTGAAAGCTACACTATACAGTGACATAGGCTATACTTTAATCCTAGAGTACATTAGAGTCTTCGGAGTGAAACCGTGGGACTTAAGGTTGTTTATTTATATTTCGGTTTAATAAAATACTCATCTCTAGGGTACGGCAAGCCTTTTGACAACTTTACAACTCACCAAGTGGTCACCAAAGCATGCCTAAAGAGAGTTGTAGGTAATAGGCAGGCGGAAACTAAATCCGACAAATCCCATCGCCACATGGTCTGTTTCTGACATTAAATAATATATTGTACGACAAACATAATAAAATCCACATTCACAATAGACCAATATATATTAGAAGGTATCAAAATCCGACAATAATGTTGGATTTTCCTCACCATTATAATGAATGGGTTTCTTTTCCATGTGAGTAAATAACATACTAATAAGGTAAAATTTGTTTTATAATAATCACTAGTTGTCCCGTCGTTCCGTGAGATTTTCCCGGAATAAAAAGATCCGGATTATAAACTATCAGCAACCATGATTCATCCAAATCAGTTTGGTTGTTTTTGCGTGAAAGACTAACAAACATCAATCTATCCTCACAAACGCATTTATTTTATTAGTAGGGAGTGGAATTGATGGTTCAATTACGCCTTTCTTTTTTTTTTTTTGACAAACAAGCGGACGGTCCACCTGATGGTAAGTGGTCACCGCCCCCTATGGACATTTGCAACACTAGGGGCATCGCCAATGCGTTGTCGACCCTAAAATGTGAAATTGTTCAGTCTGATGTGCCTGTAATTTCACCGGCCCCCTTACCTTTCTACCCGAACACAGTAATACAAGTGCACTACTGCTTCACGGTGGAAATGGGTAAGGTGGTAGTACTTCCCCGGACGAACTCTGCACTAAGAGCTTTACTACTCTAGGTTATGGATCTATCGTATTTAGCCAAAAGGCATTGCGTAGCTGTAGGTCGCAAAAAAAATTATGCAGAGGTCCTAAGCTCCATGAATAGCAACCTTGTTATGACAAGACGATATAATTGTAAAACATAAACAACTTTAAGTAGTTTAGCAGATCACATGTGGACTTTGGAATACCTTTTTGTCTGACTCACAATGATTTACTAAACTTATAAACTAAATAAATATATGTGTGGGTGTAAACATATTTGATTTATTAAGGTAGTGAGCAGTGGGTAGTAGCTCGTGTATAGTTCTACCGAGGAAGTACTACTACAATACCTTTTTCATGTAATGCAAGTGTAACAAGACAAGAAAAGAATTAGAAAAACAATAATAGTATAATATTAAGGTGTAAAGTTTGTAATTGAAATCTCCGAAACTGCACATCGGATTTCAATTATGTAGCTTCAGTAACTTTAAATTTGACCTTCATAAGTGCCCTCCGAGGGCCTAAACTGAATAACTGGTTTTGAATTTTGAATTCTTTTACTGATGGACAGCTATATTATTCTCAAGTAACATAGGCTATGTGATAATCCCGAGAATTACTTATCAATAAAATAACAACTTTATTACGTTTCTTTTAATTTTGTTAACATGGGTATGCCCAATATTGTATGTAAAGTGTGGAATTACATCAGTTTTGTAAACACAAGCTCTGACATAATTTCGACTATCTGCCGCAAATGTGTACAGGTCAATCAAGTAAGCAAAATATTTGTAATCTTCTATTACTTTATTTACTTCGATATCTTATTTGTGAGGCTTTGTGTAGAATTTATTGTAACACAGGAGAAGTAAAATATTTGAATACGGAAGTAATTCTGTTCTTCTTTAATTTATAATACATGCAGTGCCGGATTAACCACGTAGCAAGAGTAACAATTGCTACGGGCCCCGCGCAAAAGGGGTCGCTGCGTGTCTAATGCCACCCCCCACCGATTGTATTTTTACCACTTTATTCTTAAGAACCCACAGCAGACCAAAAGCCCCTCGAATAATTTGCTACGGGCCACGCGCTTGCTTAATCCGGCACTGAATACATGTCAACTAGCTTTTGAACTGCAGTTACGTCTTCATTTCACATCACCAAATAGCTCGTTTATTACCAATACTAGCTGTCCCCCGCGGTTTTACCCGCGTTCCCGTGGGATGTCATATGTATTATACATAAAAACCTTCCTCTTCAATCACTCTATCTATTAAAAAAAACCGCATCAAAATCCGTTGCGTAGTTTAGATTTAAGCATACATAGGGATATAGGGACTGAGAAAGCGGCTTTGTTTGATACTATGTAGTGATTATGGTTAATTGATTCTTAAGAGTAAGGTACAGTACTCTCCGATTTTGATTGCCTCGCGAGGTATCAAGTCTAATCATTTTCAAATATTTTTTTGCATAAGCCATTAGGCTCTGCTGTCAGAATGAAAACAAAATGATAGTATTGTTTATCCTGGGCAAGGACAGATAGGTAAGTAAAATGTTTATTAGTATCCGTAGATACCTAATTAGTGTATAACTTTGAATAGCGTTATTATCTTCCCTATTAGAAATTATTGCTATCTATATAAAAAATAGATTAAAATGATGACAAAAGCATAGCGTTTATAGGAGGAAAATTCGTGTCTCAAACCCATAATAAATCATTTATAATAAATAACAAATAAATTTACATGAGTTCTTGTTATATATCGCGTAATACGCTATGCAAATACTTTCAATTAGATATGTACATTACTTCTTAGTGCACTGTGCCAGTGGAACATGCAATTAGGGAAGGCTATTGTTTACAAATTATGAATTTGAATGTTCTGATATGGATATCTTTAATTACAGTAAAAACTGAAACAACTTCAAGCCGGATAAAAACATGAGAGACTTACCTTTATTAAATCCTAAATTGACAGTACAGGTTATGTTAGTAAATTGTATATCGACAGGTTCCGAGGAAGGGACCCTGGTCAGACCCTGCGCGGTGGCAGCCTGCGCCGAGGGATCTTCGACCGGCTTCGCAATGGCAACCGTACCAGCATCCTGAGTATACGCGACACTACTTTCTTCGACTATCTGCACTCCGGCGAGCATCATTTTGTTCGATTTTTGAAATGTCGCGCGTTCGCGTTCGCGTGCGCGTTACGTTACGTCGCGCGGTCGAATGCGCGAGCGCCTTGACTCTACGTGAACTGGACTATCGGAAACCCTTTGTCCGTGCTCTGAAGCCGGTAAATAATTGCACTCGCATTTGTTTCACTGCGAGTTAATTTGTAAACGAGTGTTGTACGACACTCTATTAATAAGAATATGTTTGTTTGTCGTCGCGTCTGTGTGCGCACAGAACAATAGCCTTTATTGTAACAAAATGCTCGCCCGCAATGTAAGACAAAGATGTTGTGCTTTTATCTAATCTGTAATAATCGACACGTTGAAGCATGGATAATTCGTCGTCAAGTGTTAAATGTATTTTTTATATTTAATTTAATTATCTTATTTTTCTAGGGGTCGCATTTATTATATTCACTACAGGTGCTACGGGCTACAAATTGCAAACAAACAAAAACTTTTGAAATCGTCAGATGACTAAATTAAAGCAAAGTAAAGAAAAACAATTAATGTTCCAAATTCACCACGAATACCAAATTCAACCATAATTTGTATGAATTAAATTTGAAATATAAGCCCAATTTAAGGAAGCTCATAATTAGACCACACAATAAAGCCTGCACGTTATTACGTTATTATGAAGTAAATTGTTCAGGTATTAACACGAGAAGGCAATGTTATGTAATTTATGTTTAAGAATAAGAAACTACACTACGAGCTATACTGCATGCATGGACAGATGCCCTACATACGAAACCGGATACCAATTTGTACCTACGAGCTACTATTATTCACCATTGCTAATTCAAAGGCATGTTACTTCCAATGACCATGAAATGCTAATCGATAGAGATAAGAAATGTGTACTAAAATACTTGAAATTGGACGATTAGTTAGTTACTTATTTTAGCGAATTTAGCAAGGTTGTTTTGTTAAAGTATTAGAAAAAGGAGCGCGAGGATGTTTTTAATATGTATGCGATATATTTTTTCTACTCAACTCGGAATATCCGATCGACAGACATGTTTCATGTAATTGTTTATGCTATGAGCAACATGAAAGGCGCTCTTTTAGTTTACTAAAATGTATGACAATTTATATTACTTGTTCGAATAAAGGCACCGCCCGCTAGATAACCTTAGAAATAATAACAAATACCTGATAAACTAAGAAGGAATATAAGACAGCAATGAGCTTAACTAAAAACTAAATTGAGACGGAATTTTAAACTGTGTGTGTAATCAAAAGTTATATCTAAACAGTTTTTATACAAAAAAAAGGCTTTTTTGTGATAAAGTGACATCTATCTTACTTAACTCAAACCGTTACAGCAATAAGGTAGTGTAGTTCCACAAATTTATTTTCCTACGCAAAATGACGATAGATGTCGCTCTGAAAATACCTACTATAAAAGTACCTATATAAATAAATAGATGGCGCCACTATCGTGTTTTTCAATACGACCAAAGAATGATTACACCTACAGGTGAAGGTAAATAATATAAAATAGGTCTTAGTTTTCATGACTTTAATTTCTATAAACTTAAAAAACATTTCATGAGACAAAATTTAAATAAGCGTTCAGTTTAACTGGACTAATTATTTGGTGTTCTAAGGTATTCAGATAATCGAAAATCTGGATAATTGAATGTATGAAGAAAAGTAAGTTTTCTACATAATATACACATTAACTCTAGAAAGATAACTTTCCCGCGTGCACATAATGTTGGTAGTGTATTCAAAACAAGATAAATATAGCTTATCATGTAAAATCAATGTTTATAAAGAGATTAGAACACGATTACACATATAGTATGTGACGTAGACATATGTATATTGATAATCGCGTATCTGTATAACCGACGCCCGGTTAAAGGAGTCTCTAATATGTAAGAAAAACATCAGTTTAAGGGGACCCGGTGGTCTAGCGGCCTAAAATTTAGCCAATTTTTAAAAAAAATTTTTGATATGACAGAAATGACTAAGGGTTTTAAATTTTTTTAGGCTTATTTTATTACTTATTAACAATACAAAAATGATGGTAAACACAAAAAATATTTTTTTTTTAAATTCCAAATGTGGCGCTGAAGTTCCCCTCTCAAAAAAAAAATCGATTTTTCGAAAATTCTAGACCACCGGGTCCCCTTAAGTAACAGCAATCCTAAGAGCTAACGTTTGTAACATACTGGCCCCTTACAATCGTAAGAGCGATTTAGAAGTCGCCTGTAATAATAAAATACTACTAATATTATAATCCTACTAATTTTATAAATACGAAAGTGGAGCTGGGAGCGGCAAGCAGGGAAGATGGGGAAATTACGTACATTATTCAGCTTTATATTGCATATCGAAAATACCAATAACACATTCTTTTTTACATTGTTATCGAATATAGAAAAACACTCCATGGCGACCATAGTGTTGCTCATATAGTTACATTAAGAATATGCTACATAATCGACTTTTTGTTACTCTTTCACACAAAAACTACCTTTGAATGAAACTTGGCACATATATAGAAAATGCCCTGGAATAACTCATAGGGTACTTTTTGTGCTGGGAAAATGTTACATCCCTCGGGAGCGAGTGAAACCGCGAGGGATAGCTATTGACATAATTTGATGGATTCGGTGTACACGTTTAGCCGGCAGAGCTCCGCTGCACCCGACTTGTGTAACTCTCGGATTCAATGTTGGAACCGAATCCTTAATAGATTGATCCGTTCCGAGTGCATTACATAATCACTGAACACTAAACTAGCGGTACTATATGAGTATATGCTTATGCATGTTTAAGAAAGATGTACTTTATTACTATTGAAATTAGGTGCATCCATCGATTCACTAGTTAATTATATAGATATGTGGATAAACCTTATAACCCCAGCTCAACATCGAGTCTAACTTATATGTCGACTACGATAATTTAACAATAAATAGTAACTCAATTGGTATTGTTGTAACGGTGAGGCGTAAACGCCGTGACGTAACAAATCACGTGATCGGAATCGTTTGGAGGGGCAACATTTTAAATATTGGAGAGCGGTTAGTCTGGAGCTCACAAATTAATCAAAACAAATTAATTAATCACAAAAATCCCCTCATAGTAAAGGCCGCGTCCCGTATCAGTCGCGTTAACAGACCGAGGCACGCCCTCGCCGAGTCTGACGACGTAATCACCAAAGTTCAGACAGCTGCAGCCAAATCTTCAGCTCGCGATACTACACAATCTACACACAAGGCCATCAGCCTAGATACGTGTACGTTAGCTGCGCTCCTTCTAAATTCATTGTTGTTTTTTGTTGTTGCTTTGAAATAAGAACCACTAATAATAAATCAGATAAAGTAAAGTCTTTTGACCCCTCCACGCAACGCCCTGAGCCCGAGGTCCGAATGTCTAAATGTATTTTCCTATCTACGTCCCTACAAAAAAAAAAGTCTGGAGCTCAGTTTAATAAGAGAAAGCGATATAGTTAGGACCTTCCATACGGGACCGTTGGTTCACTCAACTCTGATAAATTATTTACCTACATTGCAACTTTGTAATTGTAATTGTGATTACCTACATGGAATACAAGAATTATCTTACTGTGTGGTTTAATTGCCTGAGACCTTTTTTTTTTTTTTTTGCAAGGTGGGAAACTCGGTTATGAGTTCGACCCCTGTCCTGGGAGAAACGGGGGGATATGTGGGTTTCCCTTCACCTCTCTTTCTCCTAGTGAGAAAGGCAGGAGAGGTTTACCCACTAAAACCCACCTTGGCGTGCTACCGCTGTCCGGTTGGTTGGACACCGTGGTACCGCTGAGCATTACCCACGATGTCCACCGGTCTTCGCCCCGGCTGATGCCGGGGTCTTCCTCTCCAAAGGGAGATGGCCAAGCACGCGTGGCCATCTCCCGGCCGCCCAGTGGCTTGACAAGGCAGACGGAGGACTCCCATCCTCCGCCTGCAGCCACTAAGGGTCCCCCGGGGGTGGGACCCTTGCCGTATGTGCCGGTAGAGGCACCCACCCGCAGAACGTAGAAATGCCATAATGTAGGCATTTAGACGACCAGCCCACCAGGATCCGACCACGCCCGAGGAGGGCCCTTGCCGCCCCCGCCGGGCACCGGATCAGAGCTGACCCGGTGCCATCGTAGCGGGAGCGGATGCCCCCCACCCTCACGTGAGCCGCCTCGCACTCCCCCGCAGCAGCGACGGCTGCCGTCAGCGACTCTGCGGTCGCTGACTCGTCCAGGCCGACCGCTTGGATGGCGGACATTTTCTGCGGGCGGCTTACGTGGGCTACGTCGCCCACGATGGCCTGCAGCTTCGCTGCAAGCGCATCCGCCGCCCGCTCCTTGTCCGCCCCGGGGACCTCGATGACCCTGCCCCCGGTCATCGAGGCCCGCACCCTCACGTGTTGTAAACCGACCTCCGCGAGGCTGCAGCCCTTGATGGCTTTCGCCATAGTGGCGTGCAGCGTGGTGGCGGTGGCGAGGTCCTTTTTCAAGGTAATCACCACCGCCGCCGTGTTCGGGACCTTCGGTCCCTTCTCCTTCTTCTTGGCCGCTGCCTTCTTGGGTGGGGGCACTTGGGTTGGGGGGGCGCCCTTGCCCTTCCCCTTGCCTTTGCCCTTCTTGGCCACTATTGCCCAGCTCACCTCCTCGGGCTGCTGGCCCGAGGGGCCCGGTCCCTCCTCCGGGGCCGGCGGGGCAACAGGGGCTGCCGGGGTGGGCTTCTTGGCGGCCTTAGCGGTGGCCCTGGCGGCGGCCTTGGCGGCCGCCTTGGCGGCCTTAGGCCTCCGGGGCCGGCCGTCGCCCAGCCTCGCCCTTTCGGGCTCGCTTGCGGCTGGGATCGACGTGGTCAGTCCCGCAGTCTTCGTTTCGTCGGCCTCCAACGGGGGGCGGACGATGGGCTCGGCGGGCGGGCGCTTGTTTGCCTCCCCGAGACGGGTATTGATCATACCCTCCAAGGAGGCGAACAGGTCCCGCCTGATCTCCATCAGGGCCTCCGCCAGGTCCGCAGCGCTAAACTGCGAGGACGGTGGGGCTCGGGTCCCGCCTTCTGAAGGTCCGCGCTTCGTGGAGGCGGCGTGGAGCCTCCTCAGCTCCTCATCGCGGAGGAGCGCCCGCTCCCGCAGCCTCCAATTTTCAGCTTGGAGAGCGCGGACCTCGTCGCTCACCGACTTCTTGGCCTCCATTACGTCCATGGAGGCCAGGATTCTGTGGCAGGCCCTGTTGATTTGGCCCCGCACAGCCCCATTCAGGTTCCCCGACTTGCGGGCACCCTCTATGATTTGGGCAGCCGCCCTACGTGTCTCCCCGACCGGGTCGACCACGGGCTCCTGCACCGTTTTCTTCTTTCCCCCCCCAATTACCGATTCCGGACGGGGAACGGGGGGATCCTCCCGACACGAAGCGGAGCTTTCATCGAGGAGGCTCCCCGCATCGGAGGTAGCGCAGTCGTCCGAGTCTGCGCCGTCCGCTGCGCGGGGCCTCGCTCTTGCCGCCGCCAGTCTTGCGAAACTCGCAAGTCTCCCTTTGGCCCCACCCCTTCGGGAGGTGTTCACCTTGGGGGTGTTGTCGGGCCTCGGGTCATCCTCACCTTCCTCGTGTCCTCTTTTCCGGGGCAGAGAGGTCGCCGGAGTTCCCGGCCGGACTCCGCCCTCCGAGTCCGAGTTCTCGGGCTTGGACGACTCAGCCCAGCCGAAGAAACCCGACGTCACTCGCAGCTCCTTCGTGCCTCCAGGCACTCCCTCTTCCTTCCTCCTGTCCTCACTGCTCTCTGTCATCTTATCATTTTGGCTTGCATTTTTCATTGTTGTTCCCACGAGTATGGACGAAAAGGTGGTCGACCCCCGGGTGACGCCGTTCCGGGGGCAAGGCTAGTGCCCGTGAGGGCTACTGTACAGGTCGCCCGGTATGTACAGGGTTTTTACGTCTTGTCCTGACGGGTTTTTAAAGAGTTTTCCTTTCTCGCGGGCCGGCCAATCAAGGCAAGCCCTCCGCTCCGGGCTCCCACTACTCCACAACGCCGTTGTGGTGGAGGTCGTTGCAGGATGCCCGGGCTACGGGTCGCAGAGGAGCGGTGTGCCTCACTCTGTTTTGGGCGGTTATTCCCGACGACAGTGTTACCTGCCGCCAGGCCCGCCCGGAAAGGGGGGGGGGGGGGAGGAAGGGGGAAGGGGGGAAGGATAAGGGTTTTCCCTTAAAAGGATGGAAGAGGACCGAAGGGAAGGATGTGAGAGTCAGCCGCCAGCGCCAAGTGTCCACCAAAAGCTGGTGGGCACTTGGAGCTGTCGTTGCCCAGGGTGCGCCACGGGGAGGCCTCTCACTTGCACCCCTAATTGCCTGAGACCTACGCTACGAGCCCTGTACCAGAAGCTCTTACCGGACGTGTCACTAATCTGTTGCTGTCGCCGTCATTTAGCAAAATCGGGCTCCTATAACGCACCATCACCTTAAAACTGCTGAACATGTTGGGATGGGAATGCTACCATTCGACGCGGAATTTTTCGTAGATGGATATGGGCTATATATGATTTCGAAAAATTCGGATAAAACCGCGAGGGACAGCTAGTTAAATATAAAAACCGAATTGAGTTCATATTGTTTTTATTTCTGAAATCATCGATTTTCGGCGCGGAATTTTTCGATGATAGTTAAAGGCTATAATGATATCGATGGGTGAAACCGCGGGGGAAAGCCAGTACGTAAATAAAAAAAATACTTAAAATATTATTTGGTGCGCAACCTCCCGTGTAAAATAACGAAGGACCAACATATGTAGGGACGTTACACAAAAGTACCTATATAAGTGACTAGTTCCGGAGGTTTGTAATGCGCGAACTGTCAAACGCGCGCAGTTAAAATAGTTGTGTTTCTTTAAAATACTCGCATTTTCTCAATTATAATACTAGTAGTAGTAGTATTATGTAGTATAATACAAGTACAATAATACATAAAAACCTTCCACTTGTATCATTCTATCTACTAAAACCGCAACAAAATCCGCTGCGAAGTTTTAAAGATATAAGCAAACATAGGGACAGACATACACATAGTGATGAAGTACTGAAATATTGATCGGTTATAATAACACATGTTGGAACGTACGACCTTCACGTAATTGCTTTCAGTCGAGGTACAATTACCATACAATGTCTATCTATGTTCATTAACTTAGCTAGAATTATCATTTAGAAGTTGATTATAGAGTGATATACATTGTGGGTCTGCATAATCTGCACATATTAAAAGGAGGGAAACTTTTAATCGATAGAAAAATATTTAAAAATATATTTTTTTTATATATTTTTTTATATATTTTTTTTATATATTTTTTTTATATATTTTTTTAATTCTTGTTCGCTTCTGTGACCAGGTTCAGTAACTTAAAAACTAAACAATATACCACGATGAAACAAACTCAATAATGATTTGACATAATAGGATGTTCCTATAAAATTAAAATGGAGGCAAAAATCTAACCTCAATCGTATCTTTTAAAATTTTACAACAATTGTTCAAAATTATGGAAAAAAACTGTTTTATCAAAAAAAGACACGTATTTTCTATTTTATGGGAACGCCCTGTTATGTCCAATAGTTATTGAGTTTGTTTCATCGAGATATATCGTTTAGTTTAAAATATACACCATTTTGTTTACACGGTGGTCATAGAGACGAACAAGAATCCAAAAAATACATAAAAAAAAAAAAAGATTGAAAATATCCAATATTATTTTCATCGATAAAAATAAGCATAGTTTCCTTTGACTTTGTTTCTTTTTCCTACGACATGATACAGTTATTAATATGCGAAGATACCTACTTCAATTGTTGTACACGTTGACGGGAAATTCTCATTGAAATTATTTCTTTAAGCCTTCATGTCTATGGAACATAAATTATTTCCTTAAACCTCCATGTCTATAGAACATAAACTATCGTAATCTTCCTGCCGTGTTACTAATCATTTGTCACCAATTATTCTGTCCATTTGCACTGACAATGTTTTGTGCCCTCGGTGCAAGGTGTTAATTGGATGTCATCGGTAGGTATACCATTTAGTCGCCTCTTACACTCTAGAGATGAGTCCGGGTATAATTTCACAAAACTAGATTAGAAAACGTGATTAGATACGTATAAAGTAAAAACATAGGTATCTAAGTAAAAACCATTTTTTTAAAAGTTACATGTTAATTTAGTTAAATCATCTGGTTCTCCTGTGCATATGGGTGTGTCGCAGGGCTCTATTCTAGGGCCTTTTCTTTTTTTAGTTTACATCAATGACCTTCCCTTTTATGTAAAGGGTAAGCGAGCTCCATCTTCGGCCTCATCTTCACTTACCATCAGGTGAGATTGAGGCCAATCGCAATCCCGTCTGATATAAAAAAAAAATTCAAAAATACCTGTGAAATGTACTGTTTGCTGACGTGACCTCACGGTTTTTTGGTGTCGATAGACTGAAATACAATTATGACGATATAAACAGTGCATTAGCTCAGGTATTAATTTAGTTTACTGTTTTAAATGCAAGAAAAACTAAATGTATTAAATTTGCATTGCCCAATGTTAAAAAACTAGACTGAGGCTTAATGTTAGATAATAAAGCTCTTAGCCTTGTTGAGTCAACACTGTTCTAAGCAATTAAATTAGACTCAAAACTTCAATGGGGGACACAAATATCATGTCTTACGGTTAAACTCAGTGCAGACTAGTATTTGTACATCAAAATATTAGTCTACTAGCTGTCCCCCGCGGTTTTACCCGCGTTCCCGATATCACATTTTCCCGATATAAAAAGTAGCCTATATGTTATTCCAGGATATGCTCTATCTATGTGCCAAGTTTCATCGATATCCGTTTAGTAGTTTTTGCGTGAAAGAGCAACAAACATACTTACATATAAATCTTTCCTCTTTATATTATTAGTATAGATAAGTAAAAAAGAGTGATATGCACTCTATCAATATTTAGAGTGCTAAAAGGCTTTCTAAGACATAACCAATTATTTTAATGACGATAATGCATGGGTACTACTTTTTCCCGGACTTAAGTCTCTATGTTATTCTAAGACACGTTCTATCCATGTGCCAAGATTCTTCCAAATCAAGTGAAGGAGTAACAAATACAACATACAAACTATTTCGCATTTATAATATTAGTAGGATTCAAAAATGCATTAATATAAAGTAAATAATTGTATATGTATTTGTACGTATCGGAGTTCCTATCGGGCAGTTGCCAATCGGACGACTGACCTCTTTATAATATGTTGGTATTATTAATCTTGATACAGACTTCCGACACTGATTGTACCAATTTTTATCCGCTGGAGTTTTTTAGGGTACCGCACCAATATTTTTGATAACTCTCACGTACATACAATGGTCTATCATAGAGGTTATAAAAATAATGATAAGTAGGAATTTGAAAAAAAATCCCTTGAAAATTTTTATAATTTAAAAATAGATTTAAAAAGAATTGTCAGAAAAGAAAATGTTTCAAGTGGCAACTGTAAAAAGGCACGTCACTTGTAAGTACTACTTTTAAGAATTTTATTTTGGTTTAGCGGTCTTAATTATATACCTCAAAATGACGACAAACTGCTGATCCCCAATGTTACTACAGCAAATTTTTAATTTTGAGTTCTATATTATATTGCTACTAATACTACTTGAATTCTAATAATAAGTGTTTTCATACGAAGTACTTTTGACCTATTTAGATATAAATTATATTAGTTATCGTTAGAACATACAGTACCTACAGACCTTTGTCTATGTTATTTAGATTTATACTTCCTATGTGAGCTAGGACTTCCACCCCACTACTGTCAAAATGTTGCCTAATATAATAATTAAATACCCTGTATTCGTACGGAATTCTTACTATGGTAGCTCTATCCACTCTTGGCTTATTTTTATTATTAAAATCTGAAGATATCACTTTTTTGTGTTTTTTTTTTTTTGGTTTTAAGATAAAACAAAAAATAAATGGAATGTGAATTAAAGGTGACAAACAAGCTGGCAATTGTGTTTATTTTATTTGTAAATAATATAGTCCTTAACAATATTTAAGTTTCTGTTGAAATCATTGTGTACATAGAACCTACCTTATTAAAAAAAATACTATTCGTTTTTTTGCCAACATTTATTTAAATAATAACAAATGCATAACCAGACCTAGGAAAAATATTACGCGCTAGTGTAAAGACTAACTCAAGCACTTAGTACAATGGATAGTGGGTAATTTTATGCTAGAACCACTTACACAAACTACGTTTTATTTATAGCAAGGTGAGTTACGGATCAATAAGCAAACGTAATCCAGTTAATTACGGAATAGTCAATATTAGTTACTCGATAAATAAACATAAACGCTGGCTATAGCCATTGACACAGATAACAAAAATCTACCAACTCGTCATCGCATTAAAAAGATCATCGATGCATTTTACATTAACGCCACATCGAATTGATACAAACGTGGAAAGAACACGCGCCCTCGCAGTCTGTTTGCGACTTCGCGTTGTTCCACACACGCTGAGCGCAAATAAAACAACACCGCAAGAAAGTTACACGAAATAATAATAAATATTCCAATTTCAAAAAAAGCATATGGAACAATCGCGCGTTAAAAAAAGACATTCCAAATTTATAAATAAAATATTGTTTATAATAAAACAAAAAGTTTGGTAAACAAAACAAGTTTTGATTAACTGTGGTCTATAACGGGAAATTCGTTCGATGATGTTATAACAAGAACAGTGAACAGTGTTTATTAATTAACGAAAATGGCGAAGGCAATAGCGATGCTGCAGGGCCTGGGCCAGAAGATGAGTGGGAAGGAGCACCAGGAGTGCAGGACCCTGCAGGTGAACATGCCGGCGCCGAGACCTGTCGACATTGAGTTCACGAACATCACCCTGAAAGTGTCTGAAGGCCTCAGATCACGGAGTAAGTGGATCATTATTTTTATCATCTGGATACTAAGTACGCAGATAATGGTATGAGATTGAAATGATAAACAATACCTAAAGAGTCGTTTAGCGGTAAACGTACGTTGCGAATATATGTAGGTATTCAAATTGCAGTTTCGTTGCAAGCGAATAATAAAAGCAAAGAATACAAAGTCATGAATATAAAATATAGATAAGAATCGACATTATTTGGATCACACAGTCATACTGTCTATGTGTAGTATGCACATGTCTGTTTGTACTGTCGGGATGTAATAATCCATGTAAGTATGTATTTTAAAAGGTAGTATATGTAGTAACAGTTGTCT
Organism: Habrosyne pyritoides; assembly: GCA_907165245.1. Lineage (NCBI taxonomy): Eukaryota > Metazoa > Arthropoda > Insecta > Lepidoptera > Drepanidae > Habrosyne > Habrosyne pyritoides. Next base: position 11,042,020 of record OU015594.1, on the reverse strand, counting down.
GGTTTCCATAGTACAAGCTCTAATTAGTTTGGAATCAGACGACCGCGCCGTGTTAAAATAATGTCCCAGGGTAAATAATATTTTTTATTTAAAAAATACTACCACCACTTTAAAGGTCTACTTCAACAACAACCAATTTAAGATTTACATTAAAATATCTGTCCAAACCTTATTTCCCAGGATCTATTTAGAGCCCCTGAAATTCAAAAATCAATTCTCATTCAATATTAGATAACGGGAAGCTTTATGAAATATTTTGTTAACGGATATTTCTTTAACCGTTGGAAACAAGTCTAGAAAGTGAACAGAAAAGATGTGGTATCAAGGAGAGTGGCTTTGATATGTATAAATTTTAATTTCAGGCCTCGATTTGGCCTTTGAGCGCTCACAGAAATATTAGCGCAAAAGTAATCAGCGGCTAATCTTCAAATTAATCCAAATGTGAATGTGACTTTGTTAATAACGCTTTCACAGCAAAACCCCTGAACTGATCTTGCTAAAATATGGCACCCACATAGCCTATGGTATAGAGAGAAACATAACATATCTTTTATCCCGGAATCGTGTGTAAAACGGCGCTTGTTCTATAATAAACCGTTCGCTTAGTATACTTGCATGCTGAATCAGCATAATCAGGTGCCTTGCTTCAGATATTTAATAATACAGCGTGATATACCGCCTGGTACTTGGGTATATAAAGTTCCGCGTCTACAGTGAATCTGGGATACCGCACCGTACGGTCTATGTAGCTCGGTATACGCTACCCAAAACGGATATCACTTAGATTAGTACGTCCTTAAAAGCAAAAGGAAAAAGTAAAATATACGTACGTTAATACACTTTGATAATGACATTGAATGGTTTCAAAATGCGACTCGAAAGAATGCAAATTGGAGTAAGTTAATTTTGCGACACAATCCAAACTTGTTCCTTAATTAATTAAGGCAACTAGCCATTAGGTCTGTTGGCTTGGTGGTTAGAGACCCTGACTGCCAAACCGAAGGTCGCGGGTTCGAATCCCACCCAGGACAAACATTTGTGTGCATGAACATGTCTGTTTGTTCTGTGTCTTGGTGTAAATAAGTATGTATTTAAAAAGTAGTATATGTAGTATATCAGTTACCTGGTAGCCATACTACAAGCAGAACACTTTTCTTTTTTTTTTTTATGCCACTTGGGCCGACAAACAAGCAGACGGTTCACCTGATGGTAAGTGGTCACCGCCGCCTATGGACATTTGCAACACTAGGAGCATCGCCAATGCGTTGTCGACCCTGAGACGTGAAGTTGTTAAGTCTCATGTGCCTGTAATTTCACCGGCCCCCTTACCTTTCTAACCGAAACACAGTAATACAGGTGCACTACTGCTTCACGGCAGAAATGGGTAAGGTGGTAGTACTTCCCCGGACGAACTCTGCACTAAGAGCTCTACTACTCTGCTTAACTTGGGATCAGGTAACCATGTGTGAAGAATGTCTTGGGATATTTATTTATTTAATATAGTCGATTCGGATTGAAGACGAATGATTGAACTAAGATGTTTTCTGAGCAATTTGACATTGCGCATTGCCAAAGGGTATTTTTTTGAATGGCGTGCTGATTAGCGAGATGTTAATGATGTCACGCTACGTCTGTAAGATTTCCAAAACAGAACAAATATTTGGAAGAATTCGTAGAATAATTGTTATCTGGTTAGTTTGGAGATGTCACAGAGTGTTATTATGTAGTGTATAGCCATCATCTTTTTTTTTGTTTGCGTGTTGATCGTTTTGGCTAAATTTGTTTAGACCAGAATTCTGCCAGACGTACTGTGTCGTCTGTAGCATTATACAGGTATTCTGGCGTGCAAGATGAGGAGCACGCAGGGCACGACAATAGATGTGCCCTGAGGGGAGGCGCCGCAAGTGCATTGGTTGCTTGTGCTGTAACCCCATCGGCACAGATTGTCCCTGCAACGGCCGACTTGGGTTCGGAGTCTGTATTTTCTATTTGTTTTTTTTTTATAATTTATTTAATTGGAAGGAATATACAATATACTTATCTAAGATTCGCCAAGCCGCATAACAGTTTGTTGGCGAATATAGTTTTTTTAGTACATTACTCTATCATTTATAATAAGCCGTTGAGATATACTATGACATAGCCTTTCTATTTATCAGCGGTATGGTAGAGTTGGTTATGTAGTACCTACCAGCGGGCTGACTACCACCTTCAAGTTGACAATCTGTCGCCAGGTAGTAAAGGTAGGGTAGTTGGTGGTCGGGTAATTTGTAGTACCCGCCTAAGGCGACTACCCCCATTTTGAAAATCTTTCGCCAAGAACCTGTTGCTTTGTTACAGCTGCGGTAGTTAGGGAGGATCCATTAATTACGTGAGGTGATTTTGTGAATTTTTGGACCCCCCCACTCCCCTTGGTGAGTTGTCATGAGATTTTACTCGACCCCCTCTTCTCGTGAGATTTGATATTATCATAAGTATACGATTTAGATTTAGATGTGAAAAAATATTACTACTATATATTCTAGCAATTTTACAATGTTTCTTGCTAATAAAAAAATTACGTGATATTTGCCGAGACCCCCCCTCTCCTCCACGTGAGATTCGGTGAGATTCAATTTGACCCCCCCACCCCCCTAAATGCCTCACGTAATTAATGGACGCCCCCTTACCTTCTATGCATTTTTACTTACCTCCAGTTAAATTTGACCACATTATTACTTAACATACTACTTACCAAAGATGTCAAACAAAGAAAAATCCCCTCAAGGTCCCAAACATTGCTATTAACTCTTCGTCATTATTATTATAAAATAAATAAATAAAAAATGCGATTTCTGCCTACTTTATTCATTTCAACCTTTGGTAATGACTCGTTAGTTGAAATTATCAAAAAAGAAAAACAATATTCGTTTAACGTCTGTTTCTAAGGAAGTTCTAGATATTTAAATAATTCATTCGTCTATAAAAAATAATAAAATTAAAGTGCCTACTTGTTATGTAAAAATAACAGGTTTTGAATAAATGCATATGGAAGTGCATAAACAGTATACTTATAACAAAGAAATTATTTTAAATATCAGTCTGTTTAATTTCGAAAACGGCTGAATCAATTTTGACAGAACTATCCCTGACAAATAGCTAATGTTATAAGTAGTAGCTTTTTCCCCAAAAAAAAAATCCGAATAGGAATAAGTATAGCTTTTTAATATTTAATAATTAAAAATAAATAACTTATTAGCTTGAAATATTAATTCAGAACAGATTGCTTAGTAACTAATTTAGTGTTATCTATACTAATTTTATAAAGAGGAAAGATTTGTATGTAAGTATGTTTGTTACTCTTTCACGAAAAAACTACTAAACGGATATGGATGAAACTTGGCACATAGATAAAGCACATCCTACTTTTTAGCCCGGGAAAATGTGATATCCCTCGGGAACGCGGGTAAAACCGCAGGGGACAGCTACCCCTAATAATATTATAAATGTTAATGTAACTTACATTTTATTTACAATTTTATTTAATAATTATTATTTATTTTAAATGCCTACTAATATTTATGCCTATTATAAATGTGTATGGAAGTTTGTTTATTACGCTTTCACGTCAAAACTACTAAACCGATCATCATGAAACTTTGTACACATATTCTTGAAGGTATTAGAAGTAATAATAATAGGATACTTTTTGTGCCGGGAAAATGTTTAATCCCTCGGGAACGCGGGTGAAACCGCGGGGGACAGCTAGTATTTCATAAAGTAAATAGAATATAGGTATATAATATGGAGTGAGAATTATTTACGCAATTAACTCGAAATAAATCATTTTAATTAATACTACTCATAGACAAAAATAAGGAAAACATATATATTATTATATGTTCAATATAGGTGTAGATAATACATATTTTACACAGATTCCTGCTAAGTTTTCCTGTTAAGTTAGGTAATTTAATAAAGAACACTCGGCTACAACACTAACATAGTAGTTATTTCATGATGTGAATATTATACAGTATTACAAGATACCTATTTAATTCATAATAAATAAATATCCTGAGACATTTTTACACACGGCCATCCGATCTCGAACTAAGCAGAGCTTGTACTATGGAAACCTGATAACTGATATACTACATATACTAACATTTTAAATACATACTTACATTGACTTTTAAATGCAGACACAGAACAAGTAAACATGTTAATGCACGAAAATGTTTGTCCTAGGTGGGAATTGAACCCACAACGTGCGACGTGGCAGTCAGGGTCTAGCCACTAAGCCAACTGACTGACACGCCATATATCTCTACTAAAATTATAGATGTCAATGTAAGTTTGTTTATTAAACTTTCACGCGAAAGCTACTCAACCGATCATCACGAAACTTTGTACACATTTTCTTGGAGGTATTAGAAGTAACATAGGATACTTTTTGCCCTGGAAAAATGTTACATCCTTCGGGAACGCGCGTGAAACCGCGGGGGACAGCTAGTTATAATAGGTTGGGGAAAAAGTTCCTTCGCATTTTTTAAGAAAATTCAAAACATTTTTAATATAGTTTATTTACATTTAACTAAAGTATGTAGGTACCATTTTGTTCAATAACTTTTTGCCATCTTGTAGGGACATGATCCCATTGCTATAGAAATTTTGGGACTTCTGATCAAAATACTGCGACAAGTGGTTTTGACAGTCCTCTCGTGATGTTAACCTGACACTGCCTAAAGAATTCTGAAGAGACCGAAACAGGTGGAAATCTGAAGGTGCAAGGTCAGGACTATACGGCGGATGCATTAATACCTCCCAGCCAAACTCTCTTAATTTTTGCTGAGTGGTTAAAGATGTGTGAGGTCTAGCGTTATCATGATGAATACTTTATTGTTTATAAATTCTATTATTTTACATTTTCATTGATGCGAAAGGTTTTCACTATTCTTAGACATAATTTACCTGAAAACCCAAGGCACAAAAATATTGAAAATTCTTGGGTAGCAAGAACTTTGTAGTATAATATTATAGAATCAGAGAGATAATGAATAATTTCTACAATATTACAGCATATTGATGTCGAATACTAATTAATTGTGATTGAACATGAAGATACTGTTAAATTAATTACAATAATAATTAATAAATAAATATCCTGGGACATACTTTACACGCCATCTGGTCCTAAGCTAAATAGAGATTGTACAATGTCATTATGCTCCTAAACTCTTCCTCCGAATTCTTATTTTTATGTCATCGTAAAAAAGGAGATAGTAATTGATCTTATTATCTATCTTATATCTAATCTATACTATCCCCAATATTACATTGTTTTCCTCTACACTCAAATACAACTAATTTAGGTACTGCCGAGGTAATGAGCAGAATTTGTGAGTTCGTTCAGTGAACATGAACTGAACTGCGAACTTGAAATGTATCAGATGACCTCTGTAAGGAAGTGAAATTGATATAAAAACATACTGATACGGTGATACTTCAGCAATCATTTGTAACAGAAGGGGGAAATCACTCAAATACAACAGCCATTTGGTCATCAATCAATAAATAAATCAAGAAATAGCTTTTTCTCGAGGGTTGTAAAATTTTCCCGGCACAAAAAGTATTCCATGTGTTATTCCAGTGCATTTTCTAAATACATCCATACTTACAAATTTTCACATTTATAAAATTTGTAGAATATATGAATAGGGCGCATTGTTACCGAAAACAGATTTACCATCCAACACGAATCGTTTAGTCAAATTACAAGCGGATTTACTAATGAAAATAACGAAGATGCATAACCTATATAGACAGGAAAAACTAAATTATATCTGTCGAGAAGATAAAGACAGAGAAAGAAATCAGATGCATCATAACCTTGTATTGAAACGGTTTGTGCATTAATAACTCATCAATCTCGATAAATAAATATTTATTTGCATTTATGGTCGTGAATATACTAGCGGTCCCCCGCGGTTTCACCCGCGTTCTTTAGACATACTATATTTTACCGAGGTAAAAGTTGCTTATGTGAATCCATCTTTGCGAAGTTTTATCCAGCTCCAGATCAGCTGTTCTCGTGTGATTGAGTAAAAAATATTCATCGATCCAAACTTTTTTATTTATAATAGTAAGATTTTTTTTATATAAAATAATGTTATTACTAAAACTCCTTTTTCATATTTAAGACTTTTTATTTTAGGTTGTTGAAATCGTATAGGCCAGTTTGACAACTAAGAATAATGTAGGAAAATGTAACCCAATTGCATTGAGATTTGAATTAAAAGTAGAATCAAATTTAAAACAATAAAGTATTTTTTTATTACTTTCTTTAAAACGTCAAAAATTACCACAGATCATAGAATGTAGGTTCATTCTAGTAATGTCATAATAGTCAATGATTATTTCATCAATGACAGAAAATTACACAAGAAATGTTACTAATGAAATTGTGAACTTGTGAAATTTAGCATTTTGCCGCAATACATTTATTGCAATAATGGATTTTATTGTTGGCAAAGGATTTAATTCGTACCTTGGTCTCCTTTTACTGGAAAAAAACAACCAGTACCTAATTACTGTAATTACGTACTAACTTGAAAATCGACATATTTACCACAAGAAACCTGTACGATTAATTAGGTAGGTGCTTAAAAGGTGCGCGCTTTTAAAGGACAAATATTTTATAGTCCAAACATAAACTTAAATATTTCAGAGTAAATTAGCTAGTTTTGTACCTGTAAGGTGAAATACACGAAAACAATGTTAACAAGTAAAATAATAATATTTAACTTTATGTCACAAAGAAAAATAAATACTCGATTATGTCATTTATTATTAGACACAAATGGTGACACCATTCACCTAAGTAATCCACCTCTGTATGCTGTTTTTGCATTATTAGCCAAATGTGAATAAAATATAATATATTATTTAGTTTTAGGTACAATTGTGACATAATATTTATTTTCCTGAGATATTCTTTATTCAAAATCATTTATTCAGTTTAGGCCCGCGGATGGCACTTATGAATGTCTTTAAAGTTACTGAAGCGGCAAGAAACTCGGCAAGGTTACACACGGGCATCTGATTCCAAACTAAGCAGAGCTTGTACTATGGAAACCAAATACCTAATATACTACTTACATTCGTTTTTTTTTAATCTAAAAACATACTTAGGTAGACATTTCGTTTATACTAATATTAGCGACCCTAGCTTCGCACGGGTCGAGCGTGTACAGATAATAGATTCCCGGAAAACGCAATCTTTTTGTTCCTTGTACTGCTTCACCGATAGAAGCTAATTTATTTTCCTGAGATATTCTTTATTCAAAATCATTTATTCAGTTTAGGCCCGCGGATGGCACTTATGAAGGTCTTCAAAGTTACTGAAGCGGCAAGAAACTCTCTACTGTTAACCTAAATCTAAAATTAGGTATACCTAATCTGTATTTTCTATCTTGCAAAGTTATTTATTTATTCATGCATTCTGCAGGCAAATCGTTCTGATCTTTATTGAAAGTAAATCGTCAGACAGTATAGTTTTACATAAATAGCTCTCAATGAGAATTGGGGAACTGAAGTGTGATCCTCATAAATTACTCGCCAGTAAAATACAATAACGAACTTTATAAACTTTACATAAGGTATAATATACTATATACCTTGAATGACATTAGCATGCCAATCGCGTGTGATCCTGACTTATGATAGACTCAATAGCGTTTGTATTCTTATAAATTACCCGTTTGATATTATTGTACGTTATAATTATAATTGTGTTAACAGTTATTTAATTATGTGACGCATTTAATATTACTATCTTAATAATCTATACTAATATTATAAAGAGGAATGATTTATGTGTAAATATGTTTTTTACTCTTTCACGCCAAAACTACAAAACGGATATGGATGAAACTTGGCACATAGATAGAGCATATCCCGGAATAACACCTAGTGAAACCCCGGGTACAACTAGCAATATTAAAAATTTGAAAGTTTGTTAGGATAGATGTATTTATGTATGTTATTCTTTTACCTAAAAACTACTAGACGGATTACTCGACGGATTAGAATGAAACTTTGCACATCTATGTTAAATTAATTAAATTAATTATTATTATTTATCATCATCATCGTCATATCAGCCCAGAGACATCCCCTGCTGAACATAGGCCTCCCCCTTGGATTTCCATCTCGAACGGTCTTGAGCCGCCTGCATCCAGCGGCTTCCAGCGACTCTGACCAGGTCGTCGGTCCACCTGGATGGAGGATTTATGTTCCGGGAAAAACTAACATCCCTCGGGAACGCGAGTGAACCCGCTGGAGACAGGTAGTAGCTAAAATATAAGATAAATTTAACCTCAGGTAAAAAAAGCTTATATGAGGCCATTGATCTCTACAATTATTTGGTCGAACTCAAGTTGCCCAACAGGCGACGACTCGCTTCATTTGGGCGCTGATTCAAACAGATTTTTTATTTAAATAAAAATACGATATTATTCTGGTATTTCTATCGTACTAGCTTCCCGCCCCGGCTTTGCCTATTAAATAGAAATATATTATATGGATATAAATGTGTTATACACATAAATGTGTTATACACATAAATGTGTTATACACATAAATGTGTTATACACATAAATGTGTTATACACATAAATCTTTCTGATGAAGTTTGCTGAATATAGGTGGAAATCGCTTGAAAATCTACCATAGTTTAAAAGGACTAAGCGGACAGACAGCCACATAGATAGTGACTTTGTTTTTTTACTATTTTGAGATTGTATTGTATTGCAATAGAAAATAAAATAATGGGTACCAAGACTCAGACAAAGAAGTAGAGGTAGATCGATAAATCGATCGACGAATCGAGGTACCTATTTAAGGAAAGACAGGAGAAGACAAGGTAGGAACTGTAGACTCTTTCAAATAAGATAACTAAATCCATTTAAATAATTATAAATATATAATGTATAATTTGAATTAGTTAATCTTGATTTCAATATATGAATTTTTAATTCAACATATAATAATTCAATTATGAATGTATGGGAAAATATTTTTGCTAGAATAAAAGTTTTTTTTTAATTGTTTTGCTTAGTGTTAATTAGTCAGTAAAAGCATTGTGAAAAAAAAAATGTTGCCTGGCGGTTAGGGTATGTAGCAACCACACCAGACAATATGAATCAAAATCTTCAAATTGTATTAATTGTCATTCATTTTAGTACAAAATTTAAGTATTAGGAGAAAAATAACTTGAACCACTATAGTATTTTTCAAATAGCATGAGTTGGGTGACACATGGGGTTTTATAAGATTTCTCTTTGGTTTATATCGACAAAATCGCAGACCTTAACAGAGGAAGGTCTCATGAAGCATTTATTGTATCTCAGAGTAATCGAGTATAGCACAAGATATGGGTAAAACACCTTTAGCTGTCACGACTCATCGTGAATATGTGAATCAAGGTTTTCGAGGAAGTACTTGCCACTTGTACTTGTGTTATGACTTTAGAAATTAATGGCATACTTTTTATAAACCACGTCAATGCAAAACAATACATACGAGTATATGCTGCACCTATACTTAAAACTTAAATGCGTATATGTGAGAGTGAGAGCCTCTACCTGGGGTGTGATTCAATAAAGTAAATGACAATAGCTCGAGTATGTATCAACACGACCACTATGCTTCATCTCATTCAGTTACTTCGCATCACTTGAGAGGTCAACTCTCCAAGGTTTCCGTGTACCGGCTCGGTTGAGATTTGTGTTATAGAATGCAGGGGTGAGAAGGATTCTGCTCGAGTCGTTGACCGTTGTCTTTTAAAGCGTGTCTTGAATTGCCAATTTTGTTTCGGTTGTGCAAAGTAAAAATCTTTATGCGAATGTCTACATTTTTTATCTATAGATAAATTTATCGGCAATGATAATTGTTCGATTGTGATTCAGAAAATGATTGATGTGCGTTTAACAGTAATTTTAATCTTACTATTGTTATAAATGAGAGCAATAGATGGATGTGTTTTATTCAATCATGCCAGAACGGCTCAACGGATTTTTATGAAATTTAGCACAGATATAGATTATACTCTGGAATAGCATATCTACTTTTTATCCCCGGAATATCTAACGTCCTTCGTAAACCAGGTGAACCTAGTAACTAGTTATAAATTTTAAAATTGCAGCTATTCAGCGATTTTGAATCGGAAGCGGATAATACAAATTGTTGCTACGTCACAACTGAACCACAGCTACCTAAGTCCACAGATGCATAATTATGCTACGGTCAACAAAATAAGAAGCTACTTCATATTTCCACTAGCTGTGTCACAGATTCACCCGTTCTCGAGGGATGTTACATTTTACCGGGATATGAAGTATTCTATTTGGTATTCTAGGTCATGCTCTATCTATGTGCCAAGTTTCATCCAAATCCGTTCGGTAGTTTTTAATTGAAAGAGTAACAAACATCCTCGTTGCAAATTTTCGCATTTATAATATTAGTAGAATAATATTATGGATAGTTGTAATGTACCTACAGGTATTTTTCATCTCAGTACTCTAACACAATAATCTAGATCTCAATTGAAACCTAAAGACATACTTTTAGTTCTAAGCCAAAATCTGGGTTATAAACTTAAACTCTAGATTTTTAAAAAGAAAACACTTTATCGTAAAATGTTCTCTCATGTCCAATTACAATCAGATTATCTCAACATGTTTGTTTACACTTATGAAGTATGTTCGTACAACAGTTAAATAATTGTTTATAAAGCCTTTGATGTCATTGCCGCTATAAATCTTCGGTTGAGAGCCCTAAGCGCTCACCGTTATTGTCCGCGTAAGGGTGTCAGAGCCAGCTGAGGCTAACACCTTCGTCCTTTTCAAAAAAAAAAAAAAAAAAGCCGCTATAAATCAGCTCAGTTTCATTCGAAGAATTTAGAGTATGTCTTACCTTAAAGCAATATTTTTAAAATATGGCAATTCATTAATATCCTACTAATATTATAAATGCGAAATTGTGTATGTATGGATGTTTGTTACTCTTTCACGCAAAAACTACCAAACGGATTTGGATAAGACTTGGCACATACAAATATAGAAAATGCCGTGGAATACAAACATAGGAATTTGTGTCGGGAAAATGTTATATCCCTCGGAAACGCGGGTGAAGCCGCGGGGACAGCTAGTAAACTATCTCGATGTTATATAATAAAAGGGTTTGCCAAACAGAATCCACAATGTTAATTTTATTTGTATTATAGCCAAAAAAAGGTTATTTTTTAAAGATTCTTTGACAACTCTGATCGCACAGATAAAGACATTCAAATTGAAAAAATCACCATTTTAAACTCGTTTTAATTCAAGCTGACTAACGAGTTGGCGTAAACACGTTTCTTATCCCATTCCTGGAGTCAATTTATGGTGCTGCGAAGGTTACTTGGCACAGTATCGCATGAAAGAGAAGCCATGGAAATTATTTGACACAAATAGGTGGTATTCTTTCTATGTTTCTCACACTACTTACCACCACTCGCTTCGGTCGAGTAAAGTACTTACATACTGTTGACGTTTCATTGTTTAGAAATTATCACCAAGACGGTGACTATGCTTATTGTAAAAAGAAATAAAAACGTAACCTTACTGAGTTTCTTGCCGTTTCTTCTCAGTTGAAAGCTGACCTCCGAACCGGTAACTTCAGTAACTTTAAATTTGACCTTCAAGTGCCCTCTGCGGGCCTAAACTGAATGAATGGTTTTGTTTTTTTTTCTTTTTAATATTTATATTTCTCACACTACTTAGGTACCTACCACCAATCGCCTCGGCCAAGGCACCTACTGTTGACGTTACATTGTTTGTAAATGATCACCAAGACGGTGAGCTTATTATACGTCACGTTTGGGCTTGATTTATGTTCAATATATTGTTGGCCTCGTACTGAGACCTCTTCGGGGATATTGGGCGTGAGTTTTACACTTCCATATTTCACACATTCCTCACCTTAGCGAAACAAATATGTACATAAATACTAAATAAATAATAATAAAAAACTAAATTGCAACATAATAACCAGTTGGGTTGGCAATTTTATCAACTAACTAACTCAGCATTAGCTAACTTGGACGTCAATATTGCATTAGTTTACACGTGACGTGAGCATATTTGTAAATTGAAATGATGTAATAACCTTCATTCGACATTAATATATTATATTAAAAAATAAGCTCTAAAAATACTTGGAATTACTCGAAACTAAACATACTCGGACTTTTAGTAGACTCGTCTTAAAAAGTATGTAATATATATTATATATTATATATTATATATTATATATTATATATTATATATTATATATTATATATTATATATTATATATTATATATTATATATTAGATACTACTGGGCTATTTACCCGAAATATCGGAGGAGAGTAATGTTTTACGTGTGTTTTGTTTAATTCTTTGGCACACTCTACATACTAAACCGAAAGCTGAATTTCAACATTTGAGTTGTCATTTAAATTATCTCAGTTGTGGGAATGACATAAAGTATAATATACATATAAGTAAAAAAACTACTTAAGAGCAAATTTCTTTTACTTTCTGACCTTTTTTTTTTCTTTTCGCTCGGTTCCTAAGAATCGTTGTATCACTACATATAAAACAAAGTCTCTTCCCGCATGCTTAGATCTTTAAAACTACGCAACGGATTTTGATGCGTTTTTTATCAATAGCCAGAATTATTCAAGATGAAGGTTTATATATGCGGAAACGCGGGTAAAACCGCGGGGAACAGCTAGTGATGAATAACCTATAATCTTCCTCAAGAATTAGGCTATCAAATGCAAATGCTTTTTTTTTTCAAATTCGACTGGTAGTTCCAGAGTAAACATACTTCAGCTTTATTATATAAGTATTGATATCAAATCGCGACCTAATAACCTCTAGTCTACTGTCTGGGTCAACGGCACAACGCTTATCTGATCTCTCGCTTACGCTAATATATTTTTTTATTTAATAATCCTACCTACATAGTGCTGTGTGTACACAGTACCAATTCCACCACCTTAGCTCATCTCTAAGGTGACTACGAGGCGACTACAAGGTACACGAGTAGAGTAAAATGTATGGAAATAGCTGCTCTCTGCACAGTTCACCTCTAATTTGCTTGTTAAGTTTGTAATTATGGTTATTTTCTAAATTAAATAAATAAATATCCCGGGACATTCTTTACACACGGCCATCTGGTCCCAAACTAAGCAGAGCTTGTACTATGGAAACCAGATAACTGATATACTACACATACTATTTTTTTTCTAAATACATACTTATATAGATATTTACACCCAGACACAGAACAAACAGACATGTTCATGCACACAAATGTTTGTCCTGGGTGGGAATCGAACCCGCGACCTTCGGTTTGGCAGTCAGAGCGTTAACCACCAAGCCAACTGGCCTGTCAGTTATTGTCATTTTCAAACTAAAACTATAAGCTATACAGAAAGTAGTAAAATTTCTCCAGCAGGTAAAGTATTTAGTGATGCTAATAGTAAAAAGTATTCTAGCAAAACTGTCACAGTTATAAATACTTAAATATAAATATCCTGAGACATTTTTTACACACGGCCATATGATCCTAAACTAAACAGAGCTGTATTCTGGAAACCAGATAACTGATATATATATTATATGTATAGATATTATATATATAGATTATAATACATATTTATAAAGATATTTATATCCATGGCATACACCGAACAAACAGACATGTTCATGCACACAAATGTTTGTCCTGGATGGGTATCGAACCCACGACCTGCGGCATGGCAGTCAGGGTAGCCACCAAGCTAACTGGCCCGTCAGCTATTACCCTTTCTTGAGTTTTAGTTAAAAAACTAAATTACCGAGAACCGGCGCTAACAATAACTTCGCAGAAGATAATATTAATCGCTAAATATATTAAAAAAATATTTACATTGTGATGTGAATAATTGATTGCTCAATTAAAACATTATGATAGAGAACAGAATTAAAAAAACTAAAAAAAATACTTTACCATTTCGGATCCATTTAGGTGAAAAAAGTAGATTTTCACAATATGTAGTAGTAGTATACGAGGATACTAGCTGTCCCCCGCGGTTTCACCCGCGTTTGTTAGGGATATAACATTTTTATGGGATAAAAAGTATCCTATATTACTTCTAATACCTCCAAAAATATGTGCACCAAGTTTCATGATGCTCGGTTTAGTAAATTTCGCGTGAAAGCGTAACAAACAAACATACATTCACATTTATAATATTGTAGCATATGGTAATGTACTTACAAAGAAAGTTAATAGTTTTTACTATTACTATTTTAAGCGAATCTTGTCTTTTTTAATTTGTATGTTGTTAATGTATTTAATTAAACTCCTCAAAAAAATACACATAATTCCTTACGACAGGTAACCTATTGTCACATAAAAGTTGGCTGCTCACCAAAATCGTAACTTACCTAAGTTGGAATCGTACAGAGCCCTTTGTTTGGACACATTGTATGCATATTTATTAATTTTTGTTAACATTCACAGTTTGTAACAAACATATCTGATTGAATGTTTTTTAAAAGTATAATTAAGGTTGTAATGATTTTTAATAAAAATAACTACCTAACTTTCCGTGCCGCTGTCTCACCTGCATTCCCGAGGAATCTAATGTATTTCTGGAATATAACATAGCCTATGTCCATGCGGAATAATGTACCTTTTAAATGGTAAAAGATCTGTTTAAAAAGATTCATCAAAGATAATCATACAAGCTCACAAAATACGCACTTACTTTAATTGAAATGAAATAAGTTTTAATTATTTTATTCTGACAACAAGGATCCATTTCTTAAAACTAAACATGTAAACGTTTTAAAATAAATAAATAAATTCATAAAACACAAAATTATTAAATAATCTATAGTAAATAAATAAAATTGAATGTTTGTGTGTGTGTTCATCGTAAACTATGCAACGGATTTAAATGCAGGTTTCAGCAATAAATAATCAAGAGTTATTCAAGAGGTTTATAACCAGGATAGAAAGCGGGCAAAGCCGCAGGGCGCAGCTAGTATAAAATATTTGCTGAGCATGAGGGTTTATCAGGGTTGACCCCAATGCTTCTACTCATCTTTCTAATCTAAGTAAGTACTAACTTACTTACTTACACCGGTATTAAAGTCAGACTATTCATAAGTGCTTGTAAAGGCCTATTTGAATAAAAATATTTTCATTTTTTTTCTATTATAAATGCGAAGATTTGGATGAATGGATTTTTATCACTCGATCACGCCAGAACGGCTGAACAGTTCTGAATAAAATTGGATTTGGAACAGAGATATATTATAGTCTGGAATAGCATATAAACTACTTTTAATACCGTGAAGCTGGGCAGCTAGTGACCGCTAGTGGCGCTGTACAGGTTTGCCATTGAAATGTTTTACGACGTCGCTAGCGAGTTAGTAAGTTAAAAACTCATGGTAAAGGCACTGATAACATCAATGGAATATTTTTTTATGAATCACCATTTCTACAGTAAGTGGCGATGGCGTTAATTAGCAGTGATTATTTTAATTTCAATAAATATGTGTAATAGTCTACCGTAGGCAAGGAGCCAGTAAACCACATAATTACACGTTGAAGAATGAATTATCATGCGCCGCTAATAACAGAACACAACACGCGTAGTAAATTGAATCCTATACGAAACGCAACTTCAAAATTCAAAACCATTTATTCAGTTTAGGCCCTCGTAAGGCACTTATGAAGGTCAAATTTAAAGTTACTGAAAGCTACTACCGTTTCGGAAGTCAGCCTTCAACTGAGAAGAACCGGCAAGAAACTCAGCAAGGTAACATTCTTTTTTATTTTTATTAAATAATTTTTCAGAAATACTTTAACTGATAGCTACACTATTTCTGAGTGAAATAGGGTATGTTATAAACCCCGGATACGTCAACCCTCGCGAACGCGGGTAAAACCGCAGAACGGTAGCTAGTTTTTTTATAAAACCATTACAATTCAATGTTATGTTGATATGCTAACTGTACAAGAAGGGTCGAAAGTTAATTGCGCAATTGATCAATAATGTATTTACCTGTTAGTTAGGTAATAAAATATAATGAAACAGGTGTAGGCTAATTGAATATCATCACTACCCACCACTTAGAGAAGTATACTGACACTACTACTGATGACAGGCCTGTTGGCTTGGTGGTTAGCGACTCTGACTGCCAAGCCAATGGTGGCAGATTCGATTCCCAGCCAGGACAAACATTTGGGTGCATGAACATGTCTGTATGTTCTGTGTCTGGGTGTAAATATATATATAAGTGTGTATTTAGAAAAGAAAATATGTATATGTAGTATATCAGTTATCTGGTTTCTATAGTACAAACTCGGCTTAGTTTGGGATTAGATGGCCGTGTGTAAAGAATGTCCCAGGATATTTATTATTTATTTATACTACACACCATTTGCACACAGAGCACCATTTGAGCACCAATCAATATTTTAGTTGGGTGCTCAATTAGGTACAAAAATAATTAATATATAATAATAATAATAAACAAAATAAAGTTTATATTGTGCCCGTGGTATTGTCCACTACTGGCATTATACCAAAGCATTTACACCACAGCTTAAAATTACTAGATTTTAATGGAACTTTATATATTACTTTACAGAAAGCTGCAATACTAAATACATGCCGTATCGTTCGAAAATTTCTGCAATCGGACGATATTATCACATAGATTGACTACAACGCAATATTTACTTGGCTGATAGCCCGTAGATATTGTACATTACCGGTTTTCCGTAGTAAGAAACCGAGAAAAAAAAAGGAAAGAAAGATAATAATAATAATAATATAGCCTTTTATTCAGATCTCTAAAAACTAATTACAATGAATTTAAACTTAAAACTAATGTTCTTAAACTAAATAACCATTTAAACTAATATCTGCTCCTTGGTTATCATCCCTAGATCTGTTTGCCAGTCCGCAAAGGCCTCCTCCAACTTTTCCAATCGCTCCTTTCTTGAGCCACTCTGTTCCACATGACTCCCGCCACTTGTTTGATGTCGTCATCCCACCTTTTCTGCGGTCTACCTCTCTTCCTTTTGCCTTCTCTGGGGTACCATCGTGTCACTCTTTTGCTCCATTTGTCGTGTCCTCTTATCACGTGGCCGGCCCAGCTCCATTTAAGTCTTTTGACTTTGATTGTTACATCTGTAGTTTTTGTTTTATTTCTGATGACGCAGTTTTTCTGTCTGTCAGACTTTTTGACATTTAGCATACTTCTTTCCATTGCATATTGGCAAGTTGCTAGTTAGTTCAGTATTTCCTGATTTAAAGTCCATGATTGGCAGCCGTTTGTAAGGAAAAAATAATTAATGGACTTGAAATGAATTATAAATTTCCGATTAACTATCAAAATATCATATGTATGATTGTGATATTAATAATAATCTCTTATTTAAGTTTACTACAGTTAATAAATCTGATTTTTACAATATATTTTATCCTACCTTTATGTCACTGGCTGAGAATCAACATAACTTATGTAAAATGGCTATTAATTACACAATAAATTTATTATTATTTTGTTACTGTCTCGCTATTCAGTAATCATTGATGTATATTTATTAATATAAGTGATATATTCTTATATGATAATTTTACTTTATGTTACATAATTTATTACACCTATTACACCTCTGGTGTTCAAAGGAGAATAAATTTACGTCACCTTAGGCCAAAATAGACCAAACTTTTTCCCGTAGCTGAAGGTTTTTGGTAAGCGCCGAAATTTAACGAACTGTTACGATCGCTCGAATACGCCAATGCATTTTTCAGTGTTATTATTTTTGACAAGTTGCAAGGTCAATTTAGTTATCATGTCGAGTTGTTTTTATGCAGTTTGCATCATTAACACATAAGACCTCGTTATTTTATTTAGCTTCAATATAAAACTGAATTTCGTACGTTTATGAATCACTAGCTGTCCCCCGCGGCTTCACCCGCGTTCCTGAGGGATGTTACATATTCCCAGATAAAAAGCCTTTGCCAAAGATAATCTATCTCAGTTCCAAATTTCATCTAAATCCGTTCTGCCGTTCTGGCGTGACTGAGTAACAAACGTCCACCTATTCAAACTATCGCATTTATAATTGTAGGCAGATAGTAGTAAACCGTGGGGTAGCTACCGGAGGGCTAGACGGGGCACTGCCCCAGGACCCCCAAGCTCAGGGAGCCCCTCGAACTCTGACTTACAAACAGCGGTGTAGCTACCGGAGGGCTAGACGGGGCAGTGCCCTGGGGTCCCCAAGCTTCGGCTGGGGGACAAACGATTTTAAATCGTTTAGTTGGGGCCCTACTATATTTTTTGCCCCCGGGCCTTTGGCTACCTAGCTACGCCACCGGTAGTAAGATTTGGCTTCGGCTTCAGCCAGAAATCAACTTTTGGTTGGACACTAAGAAATAAGGACTCTAACCCCATTAGAACTAAGACGATATTTGTTAGACATACACTACCCACCAGACTAACAGTTACATGTTTAGATGGCCTACTGGTATTATACTCTCGTAGGCATCTCATTATACAGCACACACGCATTCTTGAACTTGCTATATGAACGTAATCATTGGCTCCGTGCCTCTGTGACCGTTCATCGGCCGTGACACATAACCGGTTTTGTTAATATGTTTGTTAGGTTATAATGTAACTTTTTTTTCATCTGCCTTTATTCAATAGTAGTAGCTTCAGTAACTTTAAATTTGACCTTCATAAGTGCCTTCCGAGGGCCTAAACTGAATAAATGGTTTTGAATTTCTTTTTAATAACTACAGGGCAATTTGTGTTCGCACTAATTATGAATTCGCTTCCGCCCTGTGGTTTATATATTACTCTGCACTATTTGCTATCTTTAAGCTAAAGTCAAATCACTCCGCTTGCTCCGATTAGACGTGAAAGAAGGACAAACAAACAATCTCTCTTTCGCAGGATTTAAAGTATCATAACGATTGTATTTCTTTTCAAATTCGTTGTATAGGTGTTTTTTTATTTTAATACACGTATTATCATTGATCTGACATTGAAAGCCAAATAAATGTATTTGATGATAATCAATTTTATTTTTATGCAATATATAGATAGAGATGTTTCTTTGTTTCAATTATTCCCTATAAAATTTTAGGCCGGTGCGTCTACGGGACATACGATGTGCCCACCTAGACTCAACCGCGACTACTATTGTGCCTAATTAATTTATTTAATTTAAATTCAACGCCACTTTAGTCTAATTACACAATTTCTCTTGTAAACGAGTGATTTATCATTTCTGTAGATGATTACGATAATAATTTACTTAATAGCCGCAGTTAGTTTATACAAAAAATCTCGTTCTAAAGTTGTTGAGAAGAAATTGTCCCGTTTTGCAGCTACAACAGCAATAGAAAAATCAACCCTATTATGGTTTTAAGGGTCATCAGCATAATCATACGATTTACCACTGGGTCATATTTTTTTCCCTTTTCATTAATTTCTAACTTTTAATACGTTTGATTTGTTTGTAACAAAACAAAATTTACTTGTACGAACTAGACCATACATTATTACTTTACAGCTCTGCAGGTATTTCGCCTTTGATAACCTGGAGTTAGCCATTTTACCTCTCATCAGTGAAATTTGGTTCATGTCTAACAGTAAAGTAAATAAAATAATGCAAAAGGAAACAGCCTGATACGGTGTCATAATACAAGTCAAATTCACCAAAGCAATGTCAGTTATTTTACTAAAATGTTTTCTTAAAAAAAACGAACTAATCTTATGAATTATTATAATGTTTGGTAGATAAATAAAAAGTCAGATTTCCTCAAAGAGGGGTACGCGTTACCAAGCCCTTCCTACCCCTTCTACATGATTTAACATATGGCATTTAACCTCTGACTACAATTGTATGTATGTTTTGTCTATGTCTATATATATAGTCTATGATTTATGTCTGTTAATTTCTGTTGTTTAAATTTATAGAAAAAAAAAACAGTTTTTTTTTAATAGGTAGGTTCTGAAAACTTTTAGGCAGCTGTTGAAACTAAAACATTGAGAACCCTTGTAAATACAGACAACAAAGCAATGATGTTTAAAGTTCAAAACGCAATTCAAAGTCAATTATAATATTAGTTTTTGTTTATAATGACTACCGGAAACTAGTTTTTATACTCACGTATATTACTAGATAATGGATCGCAAATTACTTGTGTCACGGGAGGGTAATTGAATTTCATGGTTGATGTACAACCATGGCTATTTTTATAGAGATTGGTACAGTTTGCTTTTAAAATTACGATTTAAAAGGTCAATAAAATATATAAATAAATATCCTGGGACATTCTTTACACACGGCCACCTGATCCCAATCTAAGCAGAGCTTGTTCTTTGGTAACCAGATAACTGATATACTACATATACTAATTTTTAATTCTAAATAATTACATTAACAGATAATTACACCCAGACACAGCACAAACAGACATGTTCATGCACTCAAATGTTTGTCCTGGGAATCGAACCCGCGACCTGCGATTGAGCAATCAGGGTCGCTAACCACCAAGCCAACTGACCTGTTAATCATTGGGTAATG
Source organism: Habrosyne pyritoides (assembly GCA_907165245.1). Taxonomy (NCBI): domain Eukaryota; kingdom Metazoa; phylum Arthropoda; class Insecta; order Lepidoptera; family Drepanidae; genus Habrosyne; species Habrosyne pyritoides. The sequence goes on along the minus strand of OU015594.1, from coordinate 11,021,343 downwards.
ATCAAGTAAGGATAGACGTGTGGCTAAATGAGCCTCTTCTCGTGACTTGTCAACAGCTTCTCACCGAACAATGGCATACCATTATTGTCAAGGAATTAATAAAAAACGTTTTTTTTTTTATTGTAAAATATTGTGTAATTTCTGTTTCCGCATTTTAGCTTCGACTTGTGACAAACAACAATAGAAAAATAACACACAGATCTATTGTCTATGATCATTTAGACATCTTAATTTAACATTGGAATTTTTAATGATTTTTTTATTGTAACTGCATTTTTTTTAAAGTAGGGTCGTTAATTTTTGCGAACTTATATGTAAATACACAGGAAAAATATGCATACAATTGAAACCCTGCAGACATACCTACTAAGATGAAACGAAGTCGTAATCGAAAAAGGTTTAAAGCCGGAAACAGGTTTATTTTATTTTTGTTAATTAATGGCCTGTGTTTTACGTTCCATCACAATATCAAAGACGAATATAATGACCAGTAACAGGTAGTAAGGTCCTATAGGTTACGGGATTTGGTTTCATTCGTGTTTTTCTTCACTGAAAGCATATCATCTTCTAAAATTGATCTGACGTGCAGAAAAGTACAATAATTGTTTTTTTAAGTTCCGTTGTAATTTTTTACGAAATTTAAGTTTACTGGAGTCGGACTATGAGTTTGCTAGTTTAGTATCATTTACCTATTTAGGATTCTAGTAATATCTTCTCCAAGTCGAAATGTTCCGACCATAATCATAAAATATATATGAACTAGCTGTCGCCAAACTTGTACTAATAAGTAAAATAGGTCTAGCGAATACCTGATAAATATAGGAATTATTAATGATATTTGAAGGTAAGTAAATGTACCTATAGATAGTAAATAATTCCAGCCTGGTTTCCAAAGAATCTATATATCTAACAACGCAGATGCAGTAGACATCAATTCCTTATTTTATACAGGAATTGATGCATCATATCTCAACTGATAAATAATATGCATGTAGCTGATCTGAGTGGTGATTGTCTGAGAGCAAACTGTGTTGAGGGTTTATACTCTTCATTTTACTATACACTTCTGAGTAATAGCCTGAGTCAATAGTTTATGGACTATTTTTAAGTCGCCTCCGCCACCCCTTATAGCGACCCCTTTCCTCTCATGTCCATCTCAGTTTACCTGAGTAATATGACTGGCTAAGTATCGAGCATGATCCAAAGATCACCTCCTTCTCCATACCAATGTATGTCTAAGCATCGGAGCATAATCCAACGATCATCTCCTTCTCCATACCAACGTATGTCTGAGCATCGAGCATGATCCAACGATCACCTCCTTCTCCATACCAATGTATGTCTAAGCATCGGAGCATAATCCAACGATCATCTCCTTCTCCATACCAACGTATGTCTGAGCATCGAGCATGATCCAACGATCACCTCCTTCTCCATACCAATGTATGTCTGAGTCCACCCAAATGATATGTCTGTCTGTGTAATATGAATAGCTGAGTCTCTGAGCATCATCCAACGATCACGTCCCTACTAATATCCATCCGAGGCAAGCAGGCACATCCTACTAGAGCAAGTAACAACAACCGTAAGTACAAAGTTTCTGAACCGCACGCTCGAATGTCAACTAGGTACTTGGTATTACAATCAACTAAATCTAAAGCGCTCACCTAGGCCTCCCGCAACACGCGCACCCAGGTTGCCACACTCACATCTCTCAATCTCTGTCTGGATAGTTAGTTATTTGCTTTGTTCACACTTTATAATTGATTTATTATTTATGTGGGTAGCAGTCGCGGGAAAATGTGTCAATGCCGGTGACAGGACTTTTTGGGTTGCCAGTCTTTAATATTAACAAGGTTTGATGTTTTAGTTATTTACAATTTATGGTACATTTCGCGACGTAGTTCGCGACACTAGCTCTAGATCAATGTCTTTTCAACAAAAAATAAAAAGATAACTTACAGATTACATATAGAGGAGAAAATGGTACTTAATTATTCTGTCTTTGTCTATTATATCAAATTTTACATGACTTTGTCCTTTTCTATCCTAAAAGTACCTACATACGGAAAACCAGTGCTAGCTGTAGGCATAAGATAATAGGTACTGTACTTATTATCTACTCAAAATCTATCTATCTAGAATATCTAGGCGCTACCTACATTTTTACTTCAATTACATTCTATAGAATTCAATTGCAAAATAAAATGTTATTGATGAGAAAACTGTACAGTATAAAGCTTACTAGGTATAAAATGGCCGAAAGTCCAACAAAGTCGGATTAAAATATAGTTATTAAAATCGATAAATTTATTTCAAACAATTTTACTAATGATTTGTGTTTTTCAATTCTATACTTTACTTTATAATTTTTCTGCTAAATATCTATTCAATATTAATTTACATTTCTGACACAAAATAGATATACATGTAAAAGAATAGACATAAAAAAATCATAATATATGCTTGATATATCACTTCATTGGATGTGATTATTCAAGAACACAGATTTTTTTCAATTCTAAATTAGTTAAAAATTATCACTCGAAAACAATATTTTTATATTATCTGAATATCAGAAATGCTTCCTTTATTATAATTACTTACATATCTACGCTTAATAATATTCATTGTCCGGTCTAGATTGTATTAATTACTGTATTTTTCCATCGATTTTATGCAAAGTAGCGCAAAGCAAAAAGTGACAGTCTGGTAGTTTATACGGATTCTTTTATTCAATGGAAACTGTTGTCACAATTTTTTTCTCTTTAGGTCCGTACATTTTATTTATTAATTTGAGGATGCTAGCCGCAGCCATTTTCTTACGACCTGGTCTGATCACAAATTGAACACTGTCACGATTTGGTAAAATAACTTGACTGATGCCCTACCGTTCATGGGTTCAATTCCCCAAGACAAATCTGTCACAGAAGTTATAAATAATAAATATCTTAGGACATTCTTTAAACGCGGCCATCTGATCCCAAACTAAGCAGAGCTTGTACTATGGAAATAACTGATATTAGTAGATTTCAACTTTCTCCTAAACACATTTAACTACCGAATCGAACCCACGAGCTGAAGCGTGGCAGTCAAGATCTCTAACCACCAAGCCAATTGGTCCGTCAAGCTCAAAACACCCAATTTACAAAATACCCTATAACTATTATGCAATGATAATGTAAATAGGTAATTAGTTAGTATGTATAGTATTTGCTTTGTAAATTCCGATTCGTTTACCTAGTTTTGTTGCTGGCTGTAATTTTATTTAATAAATTATTATCTATTTTAAATCCTTACTAATATTATAAATGTGAATGTAACTTTGTTTGTTACGCTTTCACGCAAAAACTACTTAACCGATCATCATGAAACTTTGTACACATATTCTTGGAGGTATCAGAAGTAAACATAGGATACTTTTTGTGCCGTGATAATGATGCGTCCCTCGGGAAAGCGGGTGAAAGCGCGGGGGACAGCTAGTCTGCTATAAAATTAATCAAGTATTGTATGCGGATTAGGTACCTATTAAATAACCGGTATTTTATTTATTAATTACTTACGTTGGGCACCAAAATAATTTAACTTTATAATGAACATATTTTTCTTCTTTTATCAATATAAAGCTGGTTTGAATTCAACAAAAAAAAACCGGCCAATTGCGTGTGAAACCCCACACAATCGGTACCATGTCCAAACTTTTTTTTAAGCTTATATGTTCAAGTTTGTTTAATAATGAGACAGATTGCAAAAAATAAGTTTTTATTACATCATATTTCACAAGTATTGTATTGGACAATAAGTTATTATTTTCGGTCGTTGAACTCAAATTGAAACGGATTTTCAAAAACTACCTTGTTGAAACCAATGTTTGTGGAATTTGTTGTTTTTATTTCTTCTGCCATAATTTTTTTTTTTCTCTATAGATTGGGAAGTCTTGATAGTTGGCGGGGGAACATTCTTTTGACCTTAGAAGCAAACAACTACACGCTTATGTACCTACCTATAGTTTTTTTTATCCCTCATTATACATTTTGTTTTTTTTTTTTATATCAGACGGGATTGCGATTGGCCTCAATCTCACCTGATGGTAAGTGAAGATGAGGCCGAAGATGGAGCTCGCTTTCCCGTTAGTAGTTTTTAGGTTCAAGAAGATCGGTTCTATTTCCATTTTTATCCGAATTCATGCAAACCTATACCTACTATTAAATTATAAGATTGTCTATACTAATATTATAAGATATATATAATAAAAGAGACAACATTTGCAAATTTGTATATTTGTATAAGTTTGTACGTAGAAGGTAAACTCCTAAACTATTCTTCCGACTTCAATAATTCTTTCATTGATAGAAACCTACACAATTCTCATGCTACTTAAGAACCTCGAGAACACGGGTGAAACCGCGGCTATAACTAGTATTTTTTCACATTGCTATAAACTTTTTATAAAACAATTTTAGACAGACACCTGCAAACCCGTTGACCTTATTTTTTTTACTTCCTGGTCATTGAAAATCCTTCAAGTTTTTATTTACAGTTGGTAACACGCTCACAAACATCGTATTGTATTATTATGAATCACTAGCTGTTCTCCGCGGTTTCACCCGCGTTTCCGAGGGATGTAACATTTTCCCGGCACAAAAAGTATGTGTTATTCCAGGGCATTTTCTATATAAGTGCCAAGTTTCATCCAAATCCGTTTGGTAGTTTTCGCGTGAAAGAGTAACAAACATCCATACATACAAACATTCGCATTTATAATATTAGTAGGGTGTACCCACCAGTATTTAGAGTTGAACTATTCAAATAAATAGAACGCAAAAACAAATAATCGAATAGAACAAATATTTGAAGCGTAGCTAGGGTTCCCAACCATACTGTTAACAGTATATTACTTATTTTCGTTCGTTAATACTTTTTACTGTTCTATAAAAAACGTATACATATACATACTCGTATATACATATAAAAAAAGTTTTATGTCCGGTGAGTGAAGGGGTTTATGAATATTTTTAAAATGATAATAATTTGTGCAAGAAGCTCCAAAAATTACGTTTTTAAAACATCTCAAAAAAATATTTTTTCGTTTGTAAAATACTGTTCATTTTATATCATTTCTCCGATCTTAATATATTTAATTTCTCGTACAAAAAGTTGGTAACCCTAAGCGTAGCACTTCCAACAGTTTACGCAAATATAATTATGATTAATTTATTGGCATATTATGTTTTATTTACGCAACAAGCGGTTTGTTATGAAAATAAAAACTTGAACGCGTGTATAACGAAATAATAACAGCTTGGGAATTATATACGACTAGATTTGCACGCGGCTGCACTAATATATTTTTCACAACTTTTTAATTTATAGTCAGAATAGGTAATCTCGGTAATCGTGGAAACCGTGTCTCGAGTTCTCGTGTCAAAACTAACCTACAACTTCGGCTACCTTCGGCAAAAACAAAGACCTTCGGCTTCGCCTAAAAAGGGCCGAAGTTTGGACCAAATTGAACAAACTGTTACGAATGCGTAACAGAGCTATTACATTATTTCAAAGTATTTTTTGACAAGTTTCAAGATAGTTTTTATTTATAGTCAGAATAAGATTTCCATGTTCAATTGTACACACCTGGGTACGTGGAAACCGTGTCTCGAGTTCGCGTGTCAAAACTAACCTTCAACTTCGGCTACCTTCGGCAAAAACAAAGACCTTCGGCTTCGCCTAAAAAGGGCCGAAGTTTGGACCAAATTGAACAGCCTGTTTCGAATGCGTAACAGTGCGATTACATTATTTCAAAGTATTTTTTGTCAAGTTTCAAAGTTGTTTTATTATACCGTCAACATAAACTTTTAAAACGTATTTTTTTGTTACTTTACCCAATCTTGTACTGAATTTCTTAAGCGGCTTTGATCAAACCTATCGCCAATAGCCGATTTATCGGCATCGGCAAGAGTCTAAGAGACTAAAAGCCTAATCCTTCCTTAAGGCACCTTCTGGATAACTCTAAAATCCGCAAAATTGTAGTGCTTTTCGTGTATATTAACTAAGGGACATACAGATTATTTTAGAAATAGAGATAGATATCTAGGCAGAATGAACTATTAAAATTAATGATTCTACTTTGTAACTAGTACTTAAGTCGTCTGTCACACGGCCTCCCACACTGTGTTAAACTTTGGTTAGTTTGATGGCTAACAGAATTGGCGCCAATGCATTGACCCGAAATAAACCTACATGTTTCTACACACGAGGAGTTAGGGAATCACACAACCATCCGGTCCACTGACCGGTTGGTTGTGTGATGGAATTCACTAATCATGTCATTCTCTTCTAACGACATGTAGCCCCCTAATATTTCATATATTCTATTTCTAGCTGTCCCCCACGGTTTCACCCGCGTTTATCGATATCATGTATAGCCTGCAACCATCTAGGAAAAAGTCCGTGTCGAATGGTAGCAGTCCCATCCATGATCAGTAGTTTTTAGGTGATAGTGTCTCAAAGGAACCGCATTTTCCTTATATATATAGAAAGAGAAGACTAGCTATCCACACTCGGTGTTATCCGCGTTCCCAAGGGATGTTACATTCCGGACATATGTTATTCCAGCACATACGCATTTTTTTTTATGGATATTTTTTTGCATGAGAAAGTGACATCTATACATCCGTCCTCACAATATTCCGCAGTATATTAATAGGATTTATCTGTAGAAACTTTAAATTAGCCTTTTTTTGCTAGCTGTAAGTTTTCTTTCAAAAATAAAACACTCGTTAGTCTCAAAGTAGAAACGTGACCGACCAGCTCTATCACCCACATACACACTCACATACATATCACAGTCACATAACAGGATCTCATAATAAGTGATTTGTAAACTTATTGCATTTACTTATAAAGTATAGTTTTCTTGCGCAGTTCTTGTAAAATTATATTTATTTCATAATGATGTCTTTATCCTAACGACCAATCAAGCGTATACGTGCAGATTTAAGATACTATAATTATGTTATGAGTTTCAAAAATACTATATGGCCGGACAAATAGGCAGACAGTCCATCTGATGTTAACGAGTCACCGCCGCCTATAGACATTTGAACCACCAGGGGCATCGCCAATGTGTTCTCGACCCTAAGAGTGAAATGGTAGGGTCTCATGTGGCTGTAATTTCACAACCCTCTTACCTTTCTAACCGAAACAGATTAATACAAGTGCGCTAGGTACTGCTTCAAGGGAATGTGTATGGCGGTAGTGCTTCCCTGGACGAACTCTCCACTAAGAGATCTACTACTCTACTCTTAAAATAAACAGAGTGTGTCGTAAAGACACATAATAGAAGTGAAACTTTTGTATTACCTACAGGGAAACAACAATTAATAATAAGTGATTCTAAATAGGTGCAGAATAGTTAGAAAGTTTTTGCAGACGCCTGAAAATACACCCCCTATATCTACCTCCAATCTTGACCATGACTTGGCTTAGGCCCGTGATGGTCAAAATGGTACCCAAGCTGAGAAAAAAAAATGAAAAAAAAATAAATAATAATAATTATTCATCGAATTTTGAATAGCAATGATTGTGTTTATCATTAAATTATTTTTCGTTACATAAAAAGGTTGAGGATCAGAATTTCACAGCCCTCCCATAAGAATTTTCACTTAAAAAAGTTTTTCATAGCGTTATGATTATTACGAAGATTATGAAAAATTCTGACAAATTGTGATTTTTTTTAAATACGCAACAGCAGCATATATCGCTAAAAATACGTATATATATATATTTTCTTATAATTTCTTAAGTATATTATAATCTAATCAATCAGTCAAACCTGCTACTTAGGTACTACGTACGATAATACCTTATATGAAAATAATTGCTATTAAATGAGTCACGCTATATAAGAATTGATAAAATTATCAATTTTTAATAAAGTATAATAAATAACATAAAAGAAATACCCGCGCATAAATTTTAAAAGGTAGTAAAAAGTACTTTGTATCAAAAGGGATTTTATAATATATCTGATTATTCAGAGGATAATAAATAACCCTTGGCAATTAGTTGCTCCCCTGACAAGCTATCCATTTAAGTAATTTTTATTGAGAAATTATTTATTACTAGTCCCCCGCGGTTTTACCCGCTTTCCCGAGGGATCTAACATTTTCCCGGCACAAAAAGTATTCTATGTTACTTCTAAAACCTCCAAGAATATGTGTACAAAGTTTCATGATGATCGGTTAAGTAGTTTTCCCGTGAAAGCGTAACAAACAAACTTACATTTACATTTATAATATTAGTAGGGATTAATGTTATTGTTAAGAAGTAATATTACAACATTAACACACAAATATAAGACGATTTATAAGAACCTGTGAAGAAACTACATGAATAAACATAATTTCTATTCTATTCTATTTAACCCATTTTCCACGAGGATTTATTTAATCACGATTCATAATAAGATCTGATAAATTTGTTTTCCCAAGTTTTTACTGCACAAAGTGCAGACATTTAAGAGAAGTTCTAGTTATGATTATCATGAGATAAATGTATTATTTCCAGACAAGAAGACAATCCTCAAGGACTTATCTGGGCTGTTCAAGTCTGGGCATCTGACCGCGATAATGGGTCCATCAGGTGCTGGAAAGTCTTCACTAATGAATGCCCTTACCGGATTCTCGTAAGATACCACATTAACTTAAAAAAAATATATGGCCTGTGTCTATGAATTCACAAGCCTTTCAGTAAAAATAAATAGTTTACTCGGCAGACGTTGTTCTGCCCAGATTGTATAAGCTAAAAGTAAATCAACCAGAGAGCCTAGTTGTCAAATTTTAGTACGAACTAAAAATATTAAATTGCAGTGCCACCTACTGGGTCCAATTGTAAATCGACAGTACCCACTTAAAGAAAGATACATTAACAAATTTCATCAAAATTGGTCGAGCCGTTAGGAGTTGAGTGTTATACACATACTGAAGAATTATATAACATAATTATAGGCTGTTCGTTGATATGGGCACCACTTGAGATCTCCAGGAGCTAGCTAAAAAAAAGTCATATGGATCCGTACCTAATGTTTTGAGTAAAAGAAAATTCAATAAATTGAAATTTAGACATAACGACCTTTTGAAAGTAAAATAGAATTATTGTACGGTAAAAAACATCTGCTTATTTAATTCTCAGCCATTTATCGACTTATTCTTAATTCCATTTTAGAACGCAAGGTGTCACTGGCAAAATGCGCGCCGGGGAAAGCGTCTGCGAATTTAAAACACAAGCAAATTCTCTAAACTCCTTAAAGGCTTATAGGAAACAGTCATGCTATATTCTTCAAGACGACAGACTGAATCCTTTATTTACTGTAGCTGAACTAATGAAGTTCGCGGCCGATATGAAACTTGGTAACACTCTTACAGAAAAATTAAAAAATAGTGTGGTAAGTAACACTTAATAAGATCTGCGTCATTATAGAACAAGTTTTATACCGAATTATAAATAAAAGATCTGGCATATTTTAAAGGCCAAAATAGCATTTATATCTAAATAAGTAGCAACTTATAAATTCATCCACCTTTTTTATTGTGGTTCATCGAAAGATATCTAAACATTATTTAAAGAATGTTGTTCCTAATATTCGCTTAAACAAGTAGCTTAATATTATTGTTAATATAATAAAATTATAGTAATATTATTTGTGAACTGAATATTTTAGCGAGCTTTGTTCGTCCTGTGTACTTGGAAACATTTTTAGGGTTCTGGACCCAAACGGAGCAACCGGGATGCCGCGCCGGTGTTCGTCCGTCCATCCGTCCGTCTTTTTGTCAGCTGTCCATATCTCATGTAATATGTAATGTAATAGGTAGACGGTAGTAAATTTCGCAAAGTGTAGAACTTTGACAGCAATTAATAAAGTTAAAAATTTAACAACGGTGGTACAGAACCCTTCGTCTGCGATCCGACTCGCAGTTGGTCGCTTTTTTTTATTATAATGTAATTTATTGCCTTCAAGGAACGTCGGAATTTAAGAAAACACAAACAGTTATGTCCATTACTCTATAATTAGCCACATATGCGTGACAGTTTTTATTGCGCTCGACGACTCAGTCGCCATATTCTCTATGAGTTAATTACAGATTATATATACCCTAAAGGATATCGTTCTTCATTCGACATCTTGACAAGCAGTCTTTTTATTTAAGGTAAACGAAATCCTATCTACACTAGGATTATCCGGAACAGAGAATACAAAATGTTTGAATTTATCCGGTGGACAGAAAAAGAGGCTATCAATAGCCGTGGAACTGATAGACAACCCACCGGTTTTGTTCCTCGACGAACCCACCACGTAAGTTTTAAATGGTTTGATCATGTTTATTTAACGAGCAGCAATTATGTTTAAGTTTTTGCATCAATTAAGCTTCAAATTCTTTTGAGAGGCCCACATATTAAACAATCATTTGGTTTTAAAACCAAAATGGCGACTAGACATATGTCAATAAAATAACAAAAATTGTCTTATCTGTAACATTTACATGTTTTATTTACAAAAACCAGAGTAATATAATATTTACATAAACTAAAACAGGTTGTGTCCAGTACTATTTATTAAAAAACCTTTTTAATTACCTACTAAGATTAAATTTATAGTTGTACATGGTAGGGTACATTTTTGGACAACAAAGAATAAAATTTAAATCTTTTTAGTTTTTCCAACTGAACTCAAAGTTTTTGGAGTATTTCGCGGTTTTGGTTAAATAGTGCCTGAGGTCACATAGCTAATTCGTTCCATAAAAATATTTTGGCCTCTGGCATTGTATGAAACAAACAAAAGCCTGAAAAAGATTTTTCACAATTTTCTATACCAATATTATAAAGTTTGTATGTTGGGGTTAATCTCCGAAACTACTCATCCGAGTAAAAAAAATAACTATACATTAAATTCCTCAAAAAAGCGCTGGAAGTTAGTAATATTATTAATTGACCAATTTTTTGTTATTAATAGTTTAGTGTTGATTTTAAAAGCTTTTTCTTATTCTATTATTAATCCTGTACTATAGGAATTGTAAGACCTATACTCTACAGTCGTTTTTTTTTCAGAGGATTAGATAGTTTGACCTCAGCACAATGCATGGAGATGTTGAAAAGCTTAGCTCGCGAAGGACGTACTGTTGTGTGCACAATACACCAACCTCCTGCTTCTATCTATTCTTTATTTGACCAGGTAACTATGCGGCTTTATAAAAAAAAAACTACTAGCAAAACAACATTTATGTTGTCAGAAATAAAACCTCCTCGGTTGAATAAAAACAAAAACCGCCACAAAATGGCGCGCACCTTTTGTGTGCCTCTTTATAATGTTGTAATTATGGAGTGTAGAAGTAAAGGAGGACCATCTTGTATGGGGGATTAGTCGAAAAAGTGTCCACTTGTAAACAGGAAATAAGGTTTCGAATTCTCACCGAAATAGCGCTAGTGTAGCAAGTGGAAATGCTGGGTTGGTTTCCGGTAATTCTTTAATACTATTTGCTATTTACAATAAATTGAGGTACTTAAAAGACTGTATAATTTTATTCCATACTCATGCTTGTCTATATATTATAATAATTTAAAAAAATGCGCTGTTACAAAACGGAAATGTTTCTTTCCTTTTTTATTTATTTAGTATCCTACTCTAATAATTTGAGGCGCTCTATTTAAAATTCTTCCAGTTGCTACCGTAGCGCCACCTTACTTTGTTCCCTTTCAACGGACACTGTTTAGTACACTGAGACGGTCCTCCTTTACTTCTACACTCCATAGTTGTATTTTTTTATTTATTTATTGTGCATCTTTTAAACTAGGTAGAAGTACATGCCCACTAATATCGCATTGCTCTAACCTTTTTGATATAAAAATATGTTTTAAACTTAAGGAAATATTACCTTGCCAAAATGAATCTTATTGCTTTCAAAATTAAGTCAATACTTTTAATAACGACATTAACATAAATTAACACTTTAGAAATAAATGTTTTTTTTTCATAGTTTATGGGCCGCAGATCGTTGACTTAGCCCTTTTAAAATCACCCAAGTTTATGAATAGGCAATTATTTCGCCTTAGATATTAGCAATTATCGTCGACCTTTTCAGACTCACTGCAAACTGTTACCAATTAATATAATATTACCGTAATACAAGGCAAGGTCTAGTTCGGCAAGGTAAGTAAGCTTAACTAGTCAGTTCCGTCTTTGGTTATTCTGAGACAGCATAATTTCAACTTCCGAGCATTTTAATATGATAGTAGTTGACTATAAAATCGTTATGGGCAGATTATTAACGAGCTGATTTCTAATTAACTAACTCTATTATTTAAAAAGAAGCCAACAAAACATGCTCTTTTAATATTATAAAAAGAGAGAGCGGATTTTGTATAATAAGTTTCATTATTATTCCGGAACCATTGCACATATTTGAGACATTCTTTTACTATTTGAGAGGTACACACATTATTTCATAAGGACATAAAATATTCTATGTTATAATTCCAACATACCTACATTAAATCCTCGGGAATGCGGGTGAAAACGCGGGACGCAAGCAAGTTAGCTAGATTCGTTAGAAACAGGCAATTTAATGAAGATATTCACTCTTACGCATAAAATGCAAAATAACTAATATGACCTTTTATTGGTCACGCAAATACCGTCACGTTATTGCGAACAACACGAAGATGGTCCGAAAATACCTGAAGAAGACACTATTTTAGCTGCACTATTGAATAAACACAAAAAAATAAAGTTTACGTTCACTTGGAACGTAAGATATATTTAGGGTTATGATAAAATAATATTATTTTGTATTTTTAAACAATGAATACAGATTAAAAACTTTTCAGTTCTTCCAAGTGAACGCAACCTTTTTTTGTTATATGTATTTTGAGGTTTTAGTTAAATAGCGTATTGTAAGTAAGTTCGATTATTGTTTTATGTGACAGGTATACGTATTAGCAGATGGTATGTGCATATACAATGGTGCAAGTGAAGATACCGTGCCGTACCTCGCTACAATAGGATTCCAGTGCCCCATGTATCATAATCCTGCTGATTATAGTAAGTATTCCATATGTTTATCAGAAAATAATTCGCTATACAGTAGTATCCCGATTATCCGAACACCGATTATCCAGACATCCGATTCCGGACTTGTGTCACAGCTCTAATTGCCTAATTAAAAATGTCTTTTTTTTTTAAGTGGCGTGCAGCCGCTTTACGTACACGGAAAAAAAACATTTAAATTCAAATAATGTTTGATTTGACTCTAAAACCGATTGTTCAGATTTTCCTGAGGGATATCACATTTTCCCGGGATAAAAAGTAGCCTATATGTTATTCTAGGATATGGTCTATCTATGTGCCAGGTTTCATGCATATCCGTTCGGTAGTTTTTTCGTGAAAGAGTAAGAAACATACTTACAAAAATCTTTCCTCTTTATAATATGAGTATAGATAAATAGAGTGTAAATGACATCCCGTCTTGTTCGTTTTGATTAAGGTTTAATATCCGGCTGTACCTAATCAAATTACCTATTCAAAAACAAATAGGTAACATTCCGCAAAGGGTTATAAATGCAACAAATTCCGTCATATTATATTTTATAGCCTTTTTTATAGTCTACGTGCGTCAATTGATACAAGTTTTTTTTAATATTTTTCAAAGAACTTGTTCTTTAATTGGCGATTTACATTATTAAATAATAGACAAAGATAAATAAATTAAAATATTTTTACCGATAATAGGTAATTAGGTATTAAAAAAAAAATATACATAAAAGTAACACAAATGAAACTTTGGTAAAAAAACACAATCCTGAAATAATAAATATCCTGGAATATTCTTTAGGCACGATTATCTAATTATTATAAATAAATAAGTACTGCTTGTATTAATAAAAAGAATAATAAAAAATCTAATCTGAAAAAAAAAGAATAATAAATATATTTAAATAAAAGTCAGATAACTGATATACCGTACTGATATCCAAATATTCCGTTTTAAATACCTATATCTTTATATATATAAATCTTCTGTACGTGTGTTGACGGTGAACTCCTAAACGGCTGGACCGGTGTGAATGTTTTTTTTTGTAAGCGTATGGGTGGCGCACTGGATGGTTTAGATTCACAATTGGACCCGGTAGGTGGCGCTGCGACCGAATACCTGCATTTTTGTATGGACTTATTTCGACAGAACGACGTCTGTCCGGGCAGCTAGTAGGTACTTCTATAGATATTCTTGCCCGAGTTTTCACCCGCGTGGACATTTACCCGGGATAAAAAGTACCTTGTATATTTTTGTATTGATTTGTAGGGAATATATGATAAAAAATTGCCATAAAACTAAAGGAAATAGAATGACTGTAGATCCGATCGCTAGCAAACTTCACAGGTTCATCTATTGGAAATCTACAACATCGGTTCTGCCGTTTTAGAGTTCATACACACATAAACACATCGATTTATATTGTGTTTTCTTTATTTATATTAAATCTTTATCTCTATAAATAAATAAACAGACATGTCCATGCAGATGTTGAAATGTTGAGCACAATTAACTTTTTTTAGGTTAGAAGTTGGATAAGTAACAGTAATCACGCTCATAAACCGTGCAATGAGTCTCTAGTTACACTTCCGCTAATCTTCTGAGTAGACTTCCTACCTACACTACATTAGACGATCCTATTACGTACGACACAATATAACACTTTGTTGGTCACAATTTCAATATTTATTCTCATACTAATCTATCTATATTATCCTTTAAACTTTGTAGATTTATCGAGGACCGATGACAATTCAATATTTTAAACAGTTAAAACCCGTTATCCTTACTAGAATAATTAGAATAAGCGGTTTAACTAAAAAAATAAAAATAAATAATAGTTTAAAAAAACACGCTTTTATAGAAAATCCAACTAAAAAATAAATTTGAAATTAAGAATAGTGAATAAGAAAAAAATGTATTGTTTTGTAATAAAAGGTGTTTTCTAAGATATTATCAAAATGATAATCCTTCTACTCAAATCTGTCAATAAAATATTTATAACTATAATATATTTTTCTTATTTACACTATTCTTCAATCAAATTTATTTTCTTTTTTTTTGTAGGATTTGCTATAATTTTTGTTTGTAATTTTTAAGGTCAATAACCGTGTACCAATTTTAATAGTTCTTTCACTTTATGAAAATATACTTTATCCTGTAGTAATATGAACGGAGGTGAAACTACAGGACGGTAGCTAGATTATTACAGATTCTATACATTATTACATTCATCTGTCTGTTTGTTTGTCACATTTTCACTGATAAACGGCTGAACCGATCATGCTGAAATTATGCACACAGCCTTTGGCACTAATTCTAAATGATAACGTGGAACGTTAGTTAGCAATAAAAAGAAAAAAATATATTTTATTGTTTAAATTGCGTATCCTCCATAAATAAATCCGCTCTAGTCATTTAAATATAAATATCTTCAGTTATAGAAATAGCGAATGGAGAATACGGTAAATTCAACGAGCTGCTCGCAGACAAATGCTCGCAAAAGGAGTGTGGTCAGGAAGCAGCACCAGTACAAGTCGCCAACGGCAATCCGAAGAACGAGACCTTCTCATGTGGCAGGATCTCGGTCATAGTCAACCAGCCGCATGAGCTGTACAAATTCGGCATCCTGTTCAAAAGATGTATCGTGCAACAGTATAGAGATTGGGTGAGTGTTCCCTGTCTTTGTTTTTTATCATCATCATCACCTTCATTCATATTAAACAACGGAAGAAACTTCCTGTTCCCAAATCTTATAAACATATTATAGGTACACAGTAATTACAGGCACATGAGACTTAACTACTCACGTCTCAGGGTCGACAACGCATTGGCGATGCCCCTGGTGTTGCAAATGTCCATAGGCGGCGGTGACCACTCACCGTCAGGTCGAGCGTCTACCAATTTGTCGACCCAAGTAGTGCAAAATAATGAAAATAAAACCTTCCAGAAAATCTCTAAATGCTGATAAAATCTAAACATTTATTTTAGAGTATAAGAATTAAAAACACAATTACAGACAGATATAGTGACTGTTTTTATTCTTTATTGTTTCTATTAGACAATAGAGATACTTGCTTTCTTACATAAACGTAAAACATTAAAATAAATCATTTTAATTCCTCATATGAATTGCAAATTAGTAACTTAAGATTTACATAATATTTTCTTAAATTTATTGTTATATTACAGTAAATGATAGTTTATTTATGAGACCAAAATAAACTTCTTTTTATTTAAGGCCGTGATAGTTTTGTTAGTAGTGACGTCAAATGCCGTGATGAGAGCCGTGGGTTCGAATCTTACATGAACTTTAACTTTCGGTGAAGGAAATCATAGCACGGTAGAAGGGTACTGTGTGGTATCCATCTGACTCGAGTTGAAATATTTCTCCAAGGACTTGTCGCTGTATTCCAACAGCTGCAAGAGACAGTTCCCTTTTACACTTTGTGAGGTTACCACCAACGGCCATATGCCAATGCTATGGTGAGATTGTGGTCATAAACAAGCCTACAAGAAAAAAAAATTGAAGTGAAAACTGACATGAATATATCTACGTTGTACGTATACAACGTGTTACAAAATACCCCGTAAAAATATAATTAATTTATCAAAGCCAACAACCCTAGTAAGCTTTCATGTCAGGGAACCAGATTATTTAACAGAAAGGCCTACGTACCTATTTTACCTAATAATTGCCCACTTTAATAGTTTTTCTATTTTTCATTCATAAAAACCAGTTTTTTTTCTGGATATGTTATACTGTATTATGCTTGCTCGCAGGTTCGCACATTGCACAGATGAAGTTAAAATAACTTTATTTAAATCATTTTGTCAATCTTTTTACACCAGCGGCTTGAGGGTTAGTTATACCAAGAAGGCTATTAGCGCCCTTCGCGTCCTCTATTATAACATGTCTAAGGTCTTGTTCGGGCTACCTAGATTCTACAGCGCGTCAGGCATGTTTGCCGATGCCCGTGTGAATGACTTTAACGCCATAATACAAAAAAGTAGCATCTATTAACACTAATCATACCAACACTTACTAGGTACCAATTACTACCATAGCGGGTCAAATGTGACTTTATATTTCCTGGTTGTATGTATGAAATATGGTTGTTGGGAAGGTAAACAAATAGTATAACTGTATATTAATTAGTAAGAAAGAGTCATGAAGTCAAATGAGCAAAAGCAATAAGATGATACGTGGATTTTCAATTGCAAAGTTCAAAATGGGTCATTTGACCCGGTTATGGTATGTTTAGTGTTAAACTGAGAATGCTGGACAGCTCTAACAAGGTGCTGAAAGCTCTGGCTGGCGGATGGGATAATGATCTGCAGAAGCATTGGGTGTCAACTTTGATAAACCCCCATGCCCAGCATTTTTTTTATATAAATTGATAATTTTGTGTATGTATTAAATTTATTTATTTTATAACTCTTACTTGTCTTGTTGTTTTAAGAAATGGATCCTTTGTTGTCTGAATAAAATAATTTTAATTTAATTACGTATACAGCGTTACTACGGTTCTTAAATATTTTGAATGGACTCGTTATAAGGCCCCATTTAGTTAAATGAGGTTTCATAAAGGCGGTTTCCTTTCGGCTTTACGGGTAGTTTTGTAACATCCTGTATACCTACACAATATATGTTTATATTACATATAGCCATATTATCAATGTATTTCAACTAAAACTCAACTCTCGTGTAAACGGGACCAATAGATGTAGATACTTATCGTTACAATTGTTTTATCCTATCTCAAAATGTCCGACGCGCCTAAAGAAGATTTCACTTCAAAAATCTCTTTGGAGTACAAAATTAATTAACCTACGTTATATATGTTTGCCCACAGACAGTAACTCACCTGAAAGTATTACTGCACATCGTGATCGGCATCCTTCTAGGATTGCTATATGAAAGAGCTGGGAGCGACGGATCCAAGACCATCAGTAACTTGGGCTTCCTACTCGTCTCCTCGGCATACCTCTGCTATACGTCCTTAATGCCTGCTGTACTTAAATGTAAGTTTAATAAAAATAAAAACTTGAGAGGTGTCAAGGGACACCCGAATGGAATGAAGATACGCATTGGAATTGACCAAAACGCTGAGTTTAGGTCCAGTGTTGAGAAAAACTTGCAATCTCTCGTCTTTAGTAGCATGTTGTATGTAGCTTTTAAATAAATTATGAAAAAACAAACCCCATAATAAACAATATCATTTAAATTTCGAAAAAAAGTGTTGTTACAACTTTTCGTATGAATTTTTGGCTAGCCCCCTTTCAAAACGCGCGATAAGGAACTTCGTTCCAATACACTGTTAATTTCTATAAAAATAATTATGATCACTTGAAAATATTTTCTTTAAATCGACCTTTAAGCTAAAAATTAAATCAAAAAGCCGTCACGTTTTCTGCTTGGCAATCCCTTTCATTAGCATTCATGACATGGTGGCTTATGAATTAATAAATGACAAATTTATCACGTCCGCCATATTGGATTTAAAATGACGTCTCTTAGCTAATCGTGTAATGTCAATAAAAACAATGGAGTTTGCAAAATTTCAGCCGTATTTGATAGGCTTTTTGGCGCACTCGATACGATAACGCAACGCTTGCGGTAGATGTTCGCGCTTAGGCCTGGGTTTAAAATTTTGTTGCAAGATTGGTCCCAAAAATACGAAATAGCGATGTCAAATAAAAACTTGCAATTGATATTGTTGCAACGGTGGTCGAGTGGTAAAAACTCAGCTAGAGACCCTGGTTGAAAATGGAAATATAAATGTTTATTTTATTTTTATTTGTTAAGAAATGATTTTTATTATTAAAGAGAATAAATTTAATGTTATTATTATTATTGCCAGTAGTCCGAGATGGGTATAGTGTCGAAACGGTGACAATGTTCACCACATATCACGATTGGGCTTAACATATATCGAAAGAATGTAAAACTGCCTGAAAATCGGACGAGAATATGGAAATATATAAAATTTTAAGTTACAATAAATTAAGTAATAAATAAAAATAACAACATAGTTTTATATGTTGTGACATCAAGAAGTCTCTTGAAAGAAGTACATACTACCGTCCATGTATGTAACCATAATTCCTCTACTTCCACACCCAATGTAATAATGTAGTCAAATTAGCTGCTATAAATTGTAAGACTGCCAATGAAATGTTTTTATGACAATGTTAAATAATAATTAAGTGGCATGTTACAAGAATTTATAACGCATTTATTGTCTTTAACTTAATAATATACTTATTGGTGTTTTTCCACAGTTCCAACAGAACTACTAGTTTTAAAGAAAGAAAACTTCAACAACTGGTATAACCTTCGGACATATTACGCAGCACTGCTAGTCACCAGTGTTCCTATGCAGGTATGTTTATCTATAAAGCTATATATACGTCACTAGCTCTCTCCCGCGGTTTCCCTCACTTTCCAGGGGTCTGTAAAGCGCGAGCTATCAAACGCGTGCAGTTAAAATAGTCGCAATTCTTTGAAATTCTCGCCTTTTCGCTACTAGAATATGCATGTTATTATACATACATATAATCTTTCTCTTTAATCATTCTGTTTATTGATGTAAACCGCATCAAAAGCTGTTACGTAGTCTAAAAGGACTAAGCGTACAGAAGTCGAGAAGCGTCTTTGTTTTATCTATGTAAAAATTATGTTTCTAATGATTTTATTTAAGAGCATAACTTACTGACCGCTATGCTTGACTTACAATTTACCTTACAAAACATATTTAAGGTAATTTAAGGTTTATTGACTTACATGTATTCTTTATAACACGATTGTATTATTTTTCTTATTTGGTATACACCAAGTTTCTGCCGGTTCTTCTCAGTAGAATGCTAACAACCAAACCGGTATGGTCACTTCAGAAGCTTTGACCTTCATCTTCTTCTTAAACATAATCAATGGCTTTACTTCAGGAATAACGAACGTTTTCCGTATTAATTGATCATTATCATAGGATAATTAATAATGCTATTTGGGGATGGGGACAGCATATATCGTAGAAGTCTCGTAGCCGTAGCACTGTTATACATCGCGTCGTAGCTGTAGCATTCGTAGAAGGACATGAGCATTAAAATTATTTGTATCTTCTTTCTCTACATCTTATCCAACATCCTACTAACATTAGAAATGAAAAAATTTGTATGTATTGATGTTTGTTACTCTTTCACGCGTAATCTACCAAACGAATTTGAATATATATGTGCCAAACACATATAGAAGATGCCCTGGAATAACACATAGGATACTTTTTGTGGCGGGAAAATGATACATCTCACGGGAACGCGGGTGAAACCGCGGGGGACAGCTATTTATGTAATATATCAGTTATCTGGTTTTCATAGTACAAGCTCTGCTTTGTTTGGGATTAGGTGGCCGTGTGTAAAGAATGTCTCAAGATATTTATTTTTTTTTTCGTTCTTTTTATCATTTTGTGATATTTAATTATCTACATTTGATTTCAGATATGGTTCAGCTTGGTATACTCAACTCCTTCGTACTTTTTGTCGGGACAGCCAGTGGAGATCACAAGATTCTTCATGTTCGTCCTAGCCTTGGCTAACGTCACTCTGTTGGCAGATGGTATTGGCAACCTCATTGGGACTTGTGTCAACCCTGTGGTAAGTGTTTTAAAAAAATGTTTCTGCTAGATAGATCTTATGTCTAATGAAATAAGTTACAAATTGATTTGCCAACTTCATTTCGACAAACCAAGCACTGTTAATTGTGGATTGTGTTAATGGTGTTGGCCGTAATCATGATTCATCTTATAATAATGTATTTAGATGTAGAAAAAAAATTGTACATGTAGTATATCAGTTATCTGGTGTCCATAGTGCATTACACTGCGCAAATTGCTTAATTTGAGATCATATGGCCATGTTTAAAGAATGTCCCAACATTTTTATTTTATTTATTTATTTATACAACTATCATTACAGGCGAGACATATTTATTTATCTTGGTCTAGATCGGGGCGGTCATAGTGCATGTCTAAGAAAAATGATCGTATTTTGCGTTAGAGGCCATCCCCCTGTTGATAAAACATATTGGCGTATGGTGACCACTTACCATCAGGTGTCTCTGACATACAAAAAGACACCAAAAACCAATGCAATGGGAAATTGAACAACTAAATTTCGCAACGTCACGGTACGCGCGGTGTTTAATTTTCGATACGATCAAGCTACGCTTGCATTAGATGTTCGTGCTAACATAGTATACAACTATAACAATATATAATAATAATAAACAATGTAACCTTGCTGAGTTTCTTGTCGGTTCTTCTCAGTTGAAGGCTGACTTCCGAACCGGTATAGCTTCAGTAACTTTAAATTTGACCTTCATAAGTGCCTTCCAAGGGCCTAAACTGAATAATTTTATTTTAGTTTTTTTTATTTTTATAAAAAGAATGCAGTTGCGACTACTCTCATTACTAGGAAAAAATAGCCTGTATTAATGAAGAGCAGGCCCATAGCAGGCCTCTAGAATACATTGAACATATATAACATTATATTAATATGTGACATACTTATTTGTGTAATATACAAAATTATTGTAATGATTGTAATTATGTTGTAAGATGTTTTTCATAGTAATAAATAAAAAAATAAAAAAATTCTAATGTTAATATTTAAGTTAATAAATGGTTTTGAATTTTGAATTAGAATTCAAAATCCAACTACAACGAAATAAACAATGTACCTAAGTACTAGACATGACAAACACTATTATATCATCCAGCTTATCTAGGCGCGAACTCTTGTTTATAGTTTCATATTCACGTGTTAAAACTTACACGTGAGTGGAAACAAGTGGATGTAATACCAAGCTAACCTAATGCTATAATGAGCTCGGGTTATGCGCCTATTACGTATCCATTACTGACGTAACAAGTATCTATATTATAACAGCGGCTCAATTCTGAAAATGACACTAGCTCGAGGATGTTTCGTAGGCCTCTATGGTCTGTCTCTTTCGCTTACTACGCAATCATGTGAGAGGTAAGCTCTCCGAGGCCTTCACCGACGAAGTTTGTATTAGCTGAATAAGGGGGTTGCTTATCAATGTCAAGAAGTTAATATTTATTTGATAATATCGCCATTAAGCTTTAATACTAGATTAACGATTAATTCAGACTATTATCATCTAACTGGCATTCTATTATGTAAGGCAAAATGATACCAGCGCGGTTGTGCTCTGTTTCTTTCTTTACTACCAGTCACGTGAGAGGTCCGACCTCCGAAGCCGTTGCGCCGGGTCGCCGATGAAGTTTGCGATAGTTGATAAGAGAGCTGATTATGATGAGATAACCTTCTTTGCACTATAAGTAGTTTTAATGTATTTATAAATAAAAGTGCATAAGTCCCTTATGCCATTAATTATCTTGGACATGCAAGTGAAGTGCGGGGTGGACGCTACCTACATATTTTAACGCTATAAAACTTTTGTATACACTTATATTATAAGGAGAAAATAATATAAGGGTGATTATACAAAAGTTGGGTAACTCTTGAGGATATTTTGTTTACTATAGTAATATAATCAAATTATAACAAATTCGGGTGCATATGATGGCTAATCTAATGATTATATTGTTCCAAATCGGGCCAGTCACTTTTTTAAGTAAATTGTGAGATATTTAAAATTTTCAGAAGTTGACTGCCAGGGGACTGACGAGGCTAACATAGTACTGATAAAATACACAATTTTATAAGAATTATAAAGAAATTTAATAAAAATCAGTACAAATTTCTTAGTTTTAATAATAGCACATGTCTTTTAAGTATTAAAATCACTTAGTAACAGTTATAATATGTATTACTGGGAGAAAATACTATCTCAATTTTCAATACAGCCTTTTGACATTTAACGTAACGTTATTCACTTAGCTTTTACTACCTTGACTTAGTTTTACTTAATATTTCATGTAATCAACAAACAATAGAAACAAAAATCTAACAATATTTATCTTAAACGATGAGTTACCCAATTTTTGTATGTTCACCCATATGTATTTTTGTAAATATTCGGTAAATTAATAAACTCAATAAATACTGAACTGATTTTAATAATTCTTTCACTATTTGAAAGCTACATTATCCAGAAGTAACATAGGCTATGTTATAATGACAGTTTAAGTAACTGAGACCTTCATAAGTGCCCTCCATGGGCCTAAAGCTGAATAAAAGCTTTTCGAATTTTAACTAACCCCGGGATTTACATATCCTTCGGGAATGCGAGTAAAACCGAGAGACGGAAACTAGTACAAAATAAAAATAGAACTTACACAGAGCTGACGTTTTTAACGATTTTATGCTGTTTATTTAATTATTAAATATGACACATCAACAGTACAGATATTAGGCACTTTTTTATTAAATTAATCTAACAGTATTCAGATTTGTACATCAATTATAGCTGTGTACGACATTTACCACATTTGGAACGAATGTAAGATTATAAAAGTTCAGAAAAATAAATAGGAAAAATTTTAAAACTAAAAGCACAAACTAAAAAGTAAACAATTTTTTTTATAAGGCAACACTAGAACAAAGGTAAAAGCTATGGAAATTTCAGATATTCTAAAATCATTTCAATATTACTCCTGAAATTGGGAAGTGAGAAATAAAATTTGTCGATACCACATTCACGATTGCTATTTATAAAACACACTACTTGTGATGTAGTTATTGATTCTTATGCTTTGCATACCATAAATGCATATTATAAATGGAAATTAGTGTTTCACCTAAGTGTTTTCTTATTTTATGGCGATTTTAGATTGTTGCAATAATAATAACTGTTCATAATTATGATAACTCTTCGCCTGTTTAATACTTCATAGTTCTATAATACAACGATTACCAGGAGGGTCTTAGTCATATTTAATAGTCGTGTAGCATAAGTAGGTTCTATTATTATAAATTATAGCATTTATGAACAATCAAGTAATGTAACTTGCGTGTGTAGCTAAACGTATTTTCCTTTCTTTGCATCAAGATAATTATTATCATATCTTTTTTGTTTTGTTTTACGCTGTTGACTCATATATACTAACTTTTGCCCGCGGTTTCGTTTTAGATTTTAGGATTTACACAGAGATTCTTTCAGTCTGTTAAATTCTTCTGTTATGTTTATATAATATAGCATATTTCATACGCGTTTCCGAGGATTATAAACGCGCTAGCATTGCCGATACAAATTTTACTACTTTACTCTCTTCCAAATTATTTTTTGAGACAGTATATAGCCTATGTCCTTCCTCAGGATATAATCTATCTCCTTGCCAAATTTCATTACGATGAACTATTTAGTTACAAACACAGTTCCTTTCCTTGTAGGTTTAGTAACTTTAAATTTGACCTTCATAAGTGCCTTCCGAGGGCGAAAACTGAATAAATGGTTTTGAATTTTGTTTTTTTTTAATTTTCCCGTCATAATATTACTATGGATACCTAAAAACTACCTTTCTATAGATACTTATAATTTTTTCAGACACCTACGTTGTTGCGCTCTCTAGCAACTCATCAAAGTTATACTCCTATCGGATGGCTAGTTTATGTGCGAATAGAAGACGAATAAACCAACAAAAAAGCGTACATTTTTAGGGTTCTATAGTCAATAAGGCTTACAGTTTCGCCATGTCCGTCTCTCAGGCGTTTAACAATGAGGCTCTCGGTACTAATAACTTTAATTTGGTATGATTATACTATACATTTTAAACACGTCGACAAATCCGTAAAATACAATCTTGATGTTTTTTATGTAATTCAATTCAAAAGATGTATTTCAATGTAGCTACGGAACCCTGCACTGCGCGTGGCCCGACAAGCACTTGACCGGTTTAGATATTGTCGTTCCACAAACTTCGCTTGTAATATACCTACTTATGTACGAGTATAGTTCTTGAAATTAAATCGGTGGCCTAGTGCTAAAAGGGCCAAAGTACGTTTAAATGAAACGAGATTGTAATGCCAGTTTATTGTAAAAGTATGATATATTTCTTATATATTATACTTAAAAACATAAATCAAATAAAAGTCAAATATTTTTGCCATACTACAATATAACACCAAAATAATAACTATGTATACTGATTCATTGTTATAACGCTCATTACTAAAAATAATGATTGTTGATATTGGCCTCATTAGCACCAGGCCACAGAAATATTTTATTCAGTATAATAGAAATACCTCAAATACGGTCTCTGGGCTAGTCTAGATTCAGACCGTCAAGTACTTACCAGTCTATGGTAGGCGTTTATACCACAAACATTATTTTCAAAAATATATTATGAGATAAGACTAAAAATAGACAAACTATCAACATTGCGAATGTTGAAAGTTAAGAAATAACCAAATATTTATTTGTTTACAGAACGGAACATTCCTCGGCGCCATAACAACATGCGCGATGATAGTGTTCTCAGGATTCCTTGTACTCTTCGTGCATATGAGTCCAGCGATGAGGGCCATCTCCTACGTGTCCTTCTTGAAGTACGTCTTCGAAGCACTCGTCCTAGCGTTGTATTCATACGACAGACCGCCATTGGAGTGCCCCTCAACAAAGATCTACTGTCACACACGGTAAGATCTTCTTCTTGATACAGAAGAACCTATGACTCATTTACTTATTAGATGCTAGCTGTTTCACGAGTGCTCCCGACCGATGTAACATTTTCTCAGGATCAAAATACTTTAAACTATCGATGTGCCAAGTTTCATCCAAATCCGTTAAGCAAGTTAAGTCTTTACACGGAAAAGCTACAAACATCTATCCATCACCCTTGAAATTTACTGATTTATAATATTAGCAAGATTTTTGATAGATATCCCGTCCGGTAGAAAAGAGTAATTCTACTAGCTGTCCAATACTCGCAATGGCACAGGATGTTTTATTAAGATACATAATAAAAAAAAAAAAAAAAAAACTATATTATAATACTTGCTTAATATATTTTTGTTTTATTCCAGGTACCCAAAAGAACTTATGAAAGAATTCAATCTGAACAAAGACAACTACTGGATGAACATAATGATCTTAATAATTGAAATCATCGTTATAAGGACAATGGTTTACTTTACTTTAAGAAGAAATGTAAAAAGATCTTCATAGTATATTTTTGTATTTAATAGTTAGACTATAAAAATAATAGGTAGGTATGTAAATAAATGAATATAGGCTGATAATAGACATGTTTTTTAATTATAAAATGAGGATTAGGATTTGGATCCATGGCATGTTCATTTTAAATATCAGAATATTGTTTTTATTTAACTGTTACCGTACGTAACAGGTATCGTACTACGTCTACTAACCCAAACTAGTTGTCACAAAAATATATGTCTATTGTTAGTTGCGGTGAAAGGAATAAATATAGTTAGTAATTTTTCCAAATCTATACATAGTCTATTTCTGGATTGTGTAGTTACGAGAGACAGAGCATGGAGGCCATGGCGATTGAAACAAGAAATAATTAATCTATTGGAATCACTCCGTGAAGTTGGAAATAACTTAGTACTTATTAAGTATGGATTGGGAGGGATTCAGGAGTAGAATGATTGAATAGGTAGGTAGAATAGGTTTAGTAGTATACATAAGTATATTAAGAGAAGTGTGATAATTTGTAAGTATATGTACTTGATGAATGTTCTTGTACAGCCAGTTTTCTTTTTAACAATGCAATTCGTATTACAATTTGTAATAAATAATAAAATGATTTTCATTCCTGTAGGGTACAATTTTTGAAATAGACGAGAAATGATATTTGTAATAATCTATACCTACTTACTTAGATGTAACTTTAAATTCTACTTGATTGGGCAAATTGTCGGCTTTTCCAATCATTATTTTGGGTAGTACCTTGTATTTACTATCAATTTACGGTGAAGCTGTGTTGACGAAAAATAAAATTATCTGTGATAAGTGTTAAGCTCTCTTTTTAATAAATAATAGATTAAAATTTCTATCAAAAACTACCAACCGTCCAAAATTTAAAAAAAGCTTGCCATTAAATCTTTGTAATTTAGGCTAAAGTTAAAAATTATTATAGTGATTAATCATTGTTAGTAAGCATGGACGCATAGTTTGTCTATCAGTAGCCTATCAGATAAGTTAAAAAAAATAGAAGCATGAGGAATGGATATGGTTTAATTTTTTTTTTTAATTCCAAGATCAAACTTAAGTCAAAAGAATTGGCGGGAACCAAAAGTAGGCCATGGAATTTTAATGTCTGTGGTTATGTTGCGAAGGTAGAATTAAGTAGAAAAATACATCAAAGGCTACCAGAAATGTTGGTATCAATAAAAATGATGAGAATTTTATTTGCTGTTTTATTCTGTACTATCTTAAATTTGGAATCTTGTCTTTAAATCGTGAAAAGTTGTAACTCATGATTAGTGGTATCACTGTTAGGAGTGCGGTTAAGCCCAGGGCTGGAAGTTTGTTAGTTGATTGAAATTCCAAGCATTTCATAACCTTGAGAAGTGTTACTGCAGATAAATTGGTATTTTAATGCGTCGACATGAACCAGCAAATATACAAATATAAACTGACCATAAGTTTTGATAAAAAATATTAAGATTGCTGGCAGTCATAGAAATATCACTTTCATTCCCAGTACCTAACGACAAATGATAAGCATTATTTCACCAATATCTAGTTGCTAGATGGATCTTCAGGGACAGTCTATGTTGGTAAATTATCCCGTTAAAATAAAAAGGTTAATAACGTGGACGTTTTGCCCATATCGGGAACGCCAGTGGAACCGCTGGGGAACACTATTATAACATTGAAGAAGTATTAAATTTTCGTAATTAATATTGATCCCGAAAACAATACCTTTAGACCTTTTTTTAAACGACTAGGTATATAAATTGACGAAAATGATTAATTCAATATAGCTATTATTATTTAAGGAGTATTCTGGTCTAAAAGCATGAAATTTCAGGTAATTTTTGATGTGCCGTAAAAAAAGACAGTTTTATATAAGTTTATATTAACATTATAAGAATACAGAAAAAAATACAAAATAAAAAATTGGTTGGAAATTCAAAACATTTGCTGCTGATAAAGTCCCCCACTTTATCAGCAGCAAATTTTTACAAAAAAAAAAGTCACAAAAAAATGGCACGTGACTATAAGCATGATTCCAACCCTCCTAGCATGCTGTAACAATAAAATAAAAAGATTATCAATCTAAAGTAAAGTCGCTATGGTTAAAACTACGGAAAAGTTGAAAAAAAATTTTTTACAAAATGGCGACAGCCTAAAAAAAACCTTTTATTACCACTTTGTTGAGTTTTTCGATTTTTTAAAAAAGATTGTGTGGTTTTATGAATCCACGGTAAAAGTTAATCTTTTTTTCACATTATAGACATTTAACTAAATATTTTTGGAATAATATTCCATTAAGGTTATAAAAATCGCTTTATCAATCTTAATTTTACACTTGGAAAATTGGAATGATAATGGGAAATGATAAAAGTAGACTAAATCTCCAACTAATATTGGCCTTGGCTGCTCTGGCGAGCGCCTTTTACTTTATCCCTATTCCGCGGCCGACCGTCACGCGACATGCAACACACAGAACAAAAAGTTTGAAACGATCTAATAAAAGTTTCACTTCAAAAATTACCTGAAATTTCTTGCTTCTAGACCAGAATACTATACATTATTTGTTCCGATTCGACATCCGGAATCCATCTTGAGTCAAGCACCAGTCTTTTTTAGCGTTTCCAGTCGTTTTACCTTCTCCCACCAGGTGGCGCCACCATCGCTATCGCATGATGTGAGCGGTAGGCGCGACAAGGTGGTGCCACTAACTTCATTTGTTCATCATTATAGCGTCGTTTTTCGTTGCGTTAATACGGTCGTAAAAACGAAAGTATTTATTACTTCGAATATAATTTTATATTCATATTAGTGTTAAAGTAATAAGTAAACGTTAAAATAACTCCCATCAAGAATGGACAACGATAAAAATATCGCGAATTCGCACGCTGTTAGTGGAGCAGATTCTCGGAAAAGGCGCCGTTACAGTACTTCAGTTGAGGATTCATCGTCTCGAGATTCAAGCCCAGGGCGAATCAGTAAGTCAAAACGACCACGACCTGTAAGTGATTTGCAATTAGAATTTTTATCACAGCAAGTTTCTTTTTTAACAAATTTAATATCCGAAAAATATTCTGGTCTACCCTCAACTGCAAATAATGAAACCGATGCTGCAATAACCAATATTTCCAGTAAATTATATGATGATTTTACTCTACGTCCACCTTCGGCGCCCCCAACTAGTAATTCTAGCGGACAACTACAATTGACTGACCTTAGCACTACAGTAAAAGACCCGATTTATCCTAAATCAAAGGAATCTTTTTTGAATAAAATTTCGAATCTTCAACGCTTTAACTGTAACGATTGGAATGCTATACGTTTTGCTGATACACAAAAGAAATACCTAACCACCCCTGGATTTATTGAATTGAGTATTAACGATGTGTTGAAACGCTTTGAGTCTACGATGTCTGAAGAAAATCGCTTGCGTCTCTTTGAAAGATCTTTTGCAGCGTTGTCAAATGCGGTTTTAGCACAAAAAGAATCATTACATACAACCCTTCAATGCCTAGTCGATTGGACTAGTGAAAATAGTTCCAAACTCACTCCATCAAGTATATTTGCTAAGGTTGAGGAGCTTTTTAACAAAGAGTCTGGTTACATGAATTTTACGGAAGATATCCTACAGATAGTTTGCGGGCGCAGAGCAGATTTGATTAATATACGTCGAGAACTTTTATTAAAGCAAATCCCTGAGGGTTTTCATTGTAGTGTTATGCAGAAACTACCCCCTAGTGCTGAATTTTTATTTAATGATGAGCAGCTTACTACCTACATTCAGAAAATTGGGGGGGTCGAGAATCTTTTGCAGGCTTCTTCATCTGCTCAACCTACTCAGAGTACTTCTCAACAATATCGGGTTAAGTCGAACACGAGTGTGGGTAGACAACAAGAAAGCAAACAATCGCGTGAAAATTTTTTTCGTAATGCACCTTCTAAGCGACAGAAGTACCAGAGCCACTCTAAGGGATATCGAGCATCCAACTATAAGCAAAAACATGACGGTAAAGGAAAAAAATCATTTTCTTCCAAGAACAAACATTCCCGGGCATGACTATGCCAGCTTTCTGGGTGGCTGTCTGGCGCGGTTTCAACGTGTATGGAGCGATTTAGGAGCGCCACCCAAACTATGCAAACTTCTAAAAGGTATGAGAATACCTTTTATGATGAAACCACCCCTAATATTACCAAACGAACGAGTCATGAAGACTTTCGAAACAAAATTAAGTTCTCAAATGACACGGCAAATAAATACAATGTTACAAACAAACGTGCTCGAAATAGCCGAACGATCGCCGAGTTACCTATCGAAGTTTTTTCTCGTGCCGAAGTCGGACGGTTCAATGAGGCCAATCTTCAACTTAAAACAGTTAAATCAGTTTGTACAGACAAAAGATTTTCAGCTATTCAGCTATTTCCGCGTTCCGAGCTTCTTACAAAAAGCAGATTGGATGGCGAAAATCGATCTAAGTCAAGCTTATTTTCATCTGCCAGTTTCTCACAAGCACCGCAGGTTCCTAAGGCTCAGTTACAATGGTCGTTTGCTACAAATGACATGTCTGCCATTTGGACTATCGTCAGCTCCGAGGACTTTTGCATCTCTTACCAATTGGATAGCAGAATACCTACGCAAACGCAACATTCGCTGTGTGGTGTACCTGGACGATTTTCTACTCGCAGACCAGTCTCGTCAGGGATTACAAGATCATATTTCATTCACACTAAGCCTATTACAACGTCTCGGATGGACGGTCAACTTCGACAAGTCTGTGTTGGTTCCGACTCAACGCCTGGAGTTTCTCGGTGTTACCTGGGACACACTGTTCAACACAAAGTCCTTGTCGGAACCAAAGCGCCTAACGCTCCGCAGGGTGCTCCAGACTCAAATGTCGAATGGCAGTTGGTCCCTCAAACAGGCCCAGTCCCTACTGGGGAGACTCAACTTTGCCAGCTTTATGACACCGAGAGGGAGACTAAACTGTCGCACAACGCAAACCTGCAGTCGACAGCTTCCCAAGTCTCACCCGTACAAACGAGTAAAGATACCAGAACCCGTCTATCAAGAACTGAGATGGTGGCTCACTTCTCTGGACTGCTCTCTTCCGATACATACCAATCCGATATCTCACCTCCTGACCACGGATGCGTCGGACAAGGGCTGGGGCGCTCAACTTGGCGATATGAAAATTGCAGGACAATGGATGAAATACCAAACATTTTGGCATGTAAATCTCAAGGAGTTATATGCTGTGTACGCTGCAATTCTACAGACGAAAATGGGACTCCAAGACGCACACATTCTTTTACAAACGGACAATCGGACAGTAGTGGCCCACATAAACAAAGAAGGTGGTACAAAGTCAGAATTGCTTTTACAATTGACAAAACGGCTACTGGCAATGTTAGACGCGCACAATATATCATTGACGGCTCAGTACTTCCCTGGGAGATACAACAGCGATGTCGATGCGTTGTCGAGGGGAATGCAATGCCCGGAATGGCATCTCAAACCAGAGGCGACCATTCCAATTTTCAAAATGTGGGGCAAACCGGAGATAGACCTGTTCGCTTCATTTACAGCACATGTAGTACTGACATATGTATCAACCGATATCCACGATCAGCAAGCCTTATTTCACAATGCTTTCTGTCAAACGTGGGACTACAACATTGCCTGGATATTTCCACCACCAAATTTAATACCACAAGTACTTGCGCACCTGAACACTGCCAAAGGTCAGTACATAGTGATTGCTCCCAACTGGATCAAAGTGTTCTGGATGGCAGATCTGCGGTCCCGGGCGATACAAGGGCCTCACGTGATCCCCAACCTTCAACAAGTTTTGATCGATACCAGGACGAATGTCCATCCACCAGACATTCAAAACATTCGTCTGGAAGCTTGGCTAATCTCGGGTGGACTGAAGCAATAGAAGATTGGACAACTCAAGAAAAAACTGTCCTGATGTCTAGTTGGCGGCAATCTACACTTAACACATATAGACCGGCGTGGGAAAAATGGATAAAGTGGAGTATTCAAAATGGTATAGATTTTAAAAATCCCGTACCCACTCAGGTAGCACGTTATTTAATATATCTTCATAAAAAGTGTGGCCTCGCTTATAAAACTATTTTGGTCCATAAATCGGCAATTTCAACATTTGTGAGCCACGATTCAATAAATAGTATTTCATCAAACTTTTTTGTTAAACATGTCTTAAAGTCTATATCACTTGCAAAACCAAAATGTATCAAACCACCAATATGGGACCCTAAAATTGTTTTGCAGTATTTAGAAAACAATTCAGTCAATGAAGATAGTCTATTTGAAATCTCAAAACGTGTAGCGATACTTTTACTGCTTATGTCCGGACGCAGGGTTCACGACCTTACGCTTTTGCAAATAAGATCGAATAGTATGATCGACGGAAATAACTCAATTATATTTTGGCCTGCTTTTGGATCAAAGACTGACAATAGCAAATATAGACAATCTGGTTGGAAAATACGAGGTCATCCTAATAAAAACCTAAATTGTATTTATTGGATTCGTAAGTTAATATATCATTCAGCGGAAAGACGTAATACTTTTGAATGTCCAGAGTTATTTATAAGCGTGCGTGGGGCAGTGAGGCCTGTGTCCAGGACCGTGCTAGGCGGCTGGGTGAGGTCCGAGCTGCGGGCGGCGGGCGTGGAGGCGCCGCCCGGCTCGGTACGCTCCGCGGTCGCTTCGCTTAACTGGCTCGAAAGCTTTTCTATTGATCGAGTACTTGCTACGGCTAATTGGAAGCGAGAGCATACCTTCAGAAACTTTTATCAAAAAGAAATTATCAGATCTTCCAATGATTGTAATGAGTCGATTTCTCTATCGAATTATTTTGATGCTGTACTATGATTTAAATAGCATTTACCGTGTTTTGAATAAATCTGTTGATTATAGTAATTCTTTATTTTTCAATACTCTAAACGACACATTATAGCATCTTAGATACCAGGAGATAACAAACACATCACTCAAGATGGATTCCGGATGTCGAATCGGAACAAATAATAGAGAGTTTTAACAAACAATAAAACTTACCTATTATTTTTCCTGAAGACATCCGGAATCCAGGTAATTTCTACCTGGTACATCATGAGTTTTATAATGATGAACAAATGAAGTTAGTGGCACCACCTTGTCGCGCCTACCGCTCACATCATGCGATAGCGATGGTGGCGCCACCTGGTGGGAGAAGGTAAAACGACTGGAAACGCTAAAAAAGACTGGTGCTTGACTCAAGATGGATTCCGGATGTCTTCAGGAAAAATAATAGGTAAGTTTTATTGTTTGTTAAAACTCTCTATTAATAACTTATTATAATTATTCATTGACTTGACAGTTCAACTCTGGTATATATGAGTAATTTTATTGTCTGTGCTAGCTAGCTAGTGTCAAACAATTAATTTGAATTCTGTGGTTCTCACTGAGCAGATAACCTTTCAAAAATGTTACTTTTCTTTTTTTTACGCCTACGTGAAATGTAAACATTAATTATCTCTTTACAAGGCGTTATCTATCATAGCCTAATTATGAAATTTGACTACTAAGTCTTCCTACTCGCGGCATAAATTCAATTTTCTAATTTCAATTACTGATTTTGCATAATGTAAGTACTTTTCTAATCTTGTAAATAAAAACTAAAATCTTAAAAGGAAGCACAAAATCCTTTCTAATGGTATGAATCTGTATGATCTAAGTTGTGAGAAGAATGTTAGTTACCTTAGTGAACTATGTCCCCCTTCTGTTCTAGGTTAAAACTCTTTATAATCACTGTTGTACTTTTCGAAGCGGTAAACTTAACTGATGTTAGTTACTACGAGGTCCTTGGAGTAACTAAACATGCTGCATCACAAGAAATCAGGCAAGCCTATAAGAAATTGGCTGTAAAATTACATCCAGACAAAAATCCTGTGAGTACACATAATATTTATATTAGTAAGTTAATGTTGAGTGTTCTACCCTAGTCAACTAGCTACCAGTCTTCCCCCTACCAGTCCCTTAATGAATCCCAGATTATTAAATAACCTATGTCACATGAGAATAACATAGCATTCAATCAGTGAAAAACTTTTTGAAAGAGGTTCAGTGCTTCAAAATATTTGCTCTTTCTCTACATAATATATAATGTGACCATATGTCCTGCTTTGGGCTTGACAATCCGGCTTTCAAACTGGCTGTGCCGCTGTCCCCAGTGAGGGCAAAAATGTCCCACTTTCACAAACAGACTGAACAATAAATTAATTTAATATTTTGGTACTTGCAATGCACCTCCCGGGCTATAAATACTATAAACACAATTTTTTTTACACAATAAAGTTAAAATTATGTTTTGTGCTAAGGCTTCAATGTAGCAGTGTATCTATTATAATTAGTAATCAATTACTTAAAAAAACATCTAGACAAATATTTTAAAGTATTTGAACAATAGTTTTGGTATAATATGATTAAATATCCCTTTTGTTTTAAACAAATGAATATCACTATGACACATTTACTGAGACAGATCAGATACTGGGCTCAACTTATTTTGATCATACAAATCCCTTGAAAGAAGTTTACCCCATCACCATCTGGCAACTACAACAAATTTTTCAAAACTATATAATACATTTAAAAAGACTTTTGTACCCTCTACCAAAGTCAGTCCACCAGAAGGGTGGTAATTTGTATTCTTATACTAAATAAAATTAATATTTCAGAATAAAACAGAACGGGAGAAGTTTCTCAAAATCACTGAAGCCTATGAAACATTAAAAGACCCTGATAAAAGACATCAATATGACTTGTATGGGTCTCAAACAACATATTCAAGGAAATATGACTACAAATCACAGTCTGAATATGACAATTTATATTATAATGGCTTGTACCACAATGATCAATATGTTGATACATTGTCTGGAGGGATGTTTTGTAAGTAAGCTTCTCAATTAGAGAAATAACTACCCTAACCTAAGTATACTAACCTGACCGTAGGGATCTGTTAATGGCTTTTTGTTTTCCATGTAAAATTCTTAATATTATATTAGTTGTAGATCTTTGGGTTTTAGAATATAAAATAATGTAGCCTTAAGGTGGCTACTGCCCAGTGTTACAGTGAGTGTAAACTATCATCGCAGTGAGCATATTAGTTATGCAGTGCACAAACTCTATGTAAATCTGCTCGCTGTGAGCACCTTGTTTCCTCGTATTAACTCCATAAAGCTTGCTGTGTAACAGGTTACATTACCCCCTGTAACACTGGTCAGTACCCACCTTTAAAGGCAGGTCTCTAACCATTTAAGCTGGAGAGACAATACAAAAAACATTTATAGATGTTATATGGTAATCAGTAAGAAATTTTATACTATGTTTCAGATAATTATTTGAAGGAAGGATTTTATTTCATCAATTTCTATTCACCATTTTGTCCGCCTTGTCAAAATGTGGCTGAGGATTGGAAGAAACTAGCTGAAATATACAAAGGCATTGTATGTACTTTTTAACTGAACATATGTGATTAGAGAAGTTAAATCACGTTTATATATTCTCACTCATTATCCTGGAGTTAGCCAAAGGTCTCACTAATAAGACCCACATTCCATTAAAATGATCTAAAATCCCATAAAGTGGGTATTGACAATATCTCCAAAGCAAATTACTAAGCTCAGGCTGCAGGTTCTCATTTTTAATTAAGAAAATGTTAATATTACCCTTCCTAACTCGCTAATCAATCCCAGGACCTCCAGGACTCTAGCAGAGATTAAGACCACTCAAGCTATGAGTTGATTACCAATATAAATAATGTACAAAATAACATAAAAAAAAATAAATAAATTTTTTATTGTAACACTATTTTACAGGTAAAAGTTGGCGCAGTGAACTGTAAATATCATAATTCATTTTGTTACAATTCAATGAGGATAGGCAGTTATCCTACACTCTTATTTTATCCAAATGTAAGTATTTAAATATTAAAATAATACTTTACTTTTATCATTATTTTCACAGTATATATATTTTATCCAATGTAATTTTATGTTATGTGATATGTGAGATAACAGATTGAGCCTTTCCGGAAAGCTTTTGGGTTTTGAACCCAAAAAGGGTCAATGGACCTCAATTTTTGGGTTATAATTGGTTGGTTAAGATAGCCTGATAGGCTATCTCAGGGTTATATATTTCAATTTCAGATCTTCCAATTGTTTATTACTATGGCCGCTTTCATAATAGGACAACTTCAAACTTTCCAACTAATTACTCTCACTTAACCAGTTTATTAACCTAGTTAACCCTAAACCAAATTAAACAGGTACACAAAGATCACTGATGTATAAATCAAATAACAGGTACATAGTTGTCATAAAAAGGAATGGGATATTGATGTCTATAGAACAGTTGCTTTGTGCAACTAGTTTAGGCATCAATGGTCAAAATGTGCTACTATCTTATGTATACTGAATAAGAGCAAACATGTATAATTTTACTACTATTTTGGTCAAAATAAACAATTATTATAAAGTAACACATTAGAATTTATTAGTTAGACAACTATGTAATTATAAACTCATTGTAGTCCATTGCAGGGCACAGACCTTGTCAGCAAAAATCAACTTGACTCATATTGTCATTCAATCTTACTATTAAATAATTTCAGGGTAAAAATGGCAACTTCATTTACTATCAAGGTGATCGCACTCTGGAAGCTTTGGACAAGTTTGTAATGACTTACCTCAGGAGCCATGTTCATGTACCCACAATCACACAGATGAGGAGTACCGACAAACCTATAGCATACATCCTGGGAAGTAATAGAATAGACAGGGGTGTACTTACAAGGATTGCTTATCAACTGGTAAGAGCTAATCCTACTTATCACTACATAGTATAAAACAAAGTCGCTTTCTCTGTCCCTATATCCCTATGTATGCTTAAATCTTTAAAACTACGCAACGGATTTTGATGCGGTTTTTTTTAATAGATAGATTGATTGAAGAGGAAGGTTTTTATATATAATACATGTGACATCCCACGGGAACGCGGGTAAAACCGCGGGGGACAGCTACTATTATAATAAATACGAAAGTTCGTCCGGATCGATGGATGTTTGTTATTTCGAAACGCAAGAACAAATAAACGGATTTGTATAAAACTTGGCATGTTTATAATCTGGATTGACCCATGGGATATTTTTTACTCTGGCAATATTTCTTGGGAACTCAGTTAAAACTTTAGGGAACAGCTAGTTTGTTATAAGTTCGAGAGAATATATTAATGAAAAATATGATCATCTGCACTTACCCACGTCCCCACAGCAGGGGCATGAGCATCCCGTAATAACAAGGGGTATTGAGGCCAAAGCCATTACATGCGGCCAAGGCTTTTTGATCTCTACTCCTTAGTTGAAGGCTGAATTCTTTTATTTACTTTAACTTTTACCTTCCTTAGTCTCTCCTGCTGGCAAAAATATAGATATATTTTGTTTTCACATAATCATAATAGTCTTCACCAAACCTTCTTGAAAATAAAATATGATTCCTGAGGAATGTTAAGCAGGTGCAGGGCAGCTGCATTAGAATTTAGAAATATACATGGGCCACTTATGTGGATCTACTAATTACATGAAAACAACTTAATTCTTTCTTACAGAATGGTCTTGTAACACTAGCGATAGTAGAAGATGATAATATACGTTCAAAACTAACGGAAAACGATTATACAACTGTTGTGTTCAAGTACAAGAAAATTAACAAAGAAATACAAACCACTGAGGAGAAAGATATTCTAAGAGAGATTATTGAATCACTACCTAATGTCATGGTTATTGATCCTGTGAAGATACGGGTAATTATGTTTTATTTTTTTATTATGACACCCACAGACTTACTGGTTAAAGGAGATTTATTGCCCAATGCTTACGATGTATGTGGTGACCATTCTACCATGGGTAATCAATCTAAAATTAACTTTAGATAATTATTATAAGGTATATATAATTTCATTATAATTGACTGTTGACTCATAGCGACAATGTTACTTGATTGAAGCCCAATTAGCCAATGCTATTGGCATCATTAGTAGGTAATTATATTTTTTCACATGTTTTTTTAATAAGGATACCATATCAATGTCTAAATACAATAATATATCAATTCAATATCACAACAGGGTATTATTTTATATTATATTCCAGACGAACTGAAACTGATGAGAAATGATCATCTCAAATCATACTATACGATAACAACTCAAGAAAATTTATTTTCATCCCCCCATCTCGGAAAGAGTATTTTTGCCCTTCGATAACTGAGTGCAAAAGCCTTTATCCTCTAGAGAGATAAAGTAAATTGAATTTGGAACATCGTATCATGTGTGTTTGTGAATTCAAAACATCATTAAACCTATTTACTTCTACCTGCATGGTGCCGAATTTATCATACAACCTATTTAATTTGTTAAAAACTCAGATTCGGAACCTTCTAGGTGTACTTTTTATTTGCTTTGCGCGCACCATTTTCTTTTTTTTTGCATTTAGTAATTTCCTCGCTGAGGTTGGATGAAAAGTTACGTGTTGCACTCGAGTGCAAAGATTTTTCACCTTGTGCTTTGTCGCTAACGCTCAGGATTCTAATTATTGAATCCAATTTTAGAATCCTTCGCTTGATCGGTCATCAAAATTGAGCACGCGGTTAAAAAGCAACTTTGCACTCTTGTATATCAAATAACTATTAATATCTATCCTAATATAGTGACGAGTAATATAGAGATAGTGACAATTTTGTGAGTTTGTATGTATACGAAGGGTAAACCCTGGAGGCACGGCACCAACATGAAGAACCACCATTCACCATTTGAAAGATACTTAATTCCGGATGGACATAGACTATGTTATAGTTTCAGGACTACAATCCCTTGAGAATGTGGGTGAAACCGCGGCACGGAAATCTAGTGTTCTATATCTGATATGGCTTAACAAAAACTAGAAAGGCTAAACTGTCATATATAATTTCAGGACATTAGAGTCAAGTTACGCAGTGGCTCAGACATTCCATGGGCTCTATATTTCTCTAAGAAAGAAGACGACAAGCTACAATTGCATCAAATGAAGCTTGAATTCCCCAATATGAAGTTTGGTAAGTTAAATCCACTATAATTTAACTAAGAGATAAATATTTCCTTTTTTCTTGTTTTGGTGTAATTGTATGTTTAAAACATAATTGAAATAAATTTAATTCTATAAATTAAATAGCCAAAAAGTCAGATTAGATATATATAAGAATTATTAAAAAAAAAGGTGCAATAACTGTAAAGTTATTGAAGAACTGTTGGCCTAAACTGAATAAATGGTTTTGTTTTTTTTTTATTTCATAAAAATATACGTAATATAACAGAAGATGTTCTGAAGAAGGTGTTCAAACTTGAACCAAATTGTCTCAGAAGTACATTTGATAATCAAATAAGCTTCAACTTTTGATCTCCAGGCGAAATAAACTGTGATGAGTGGTCAGAACTATGTTTATCGCTCCACGTTGACAACACTCCAACGTGGGGTGTGTTGAAGCCGGGCGGGGGCTACCAGCGAGCACACCCGCAGGCAGACCCTATGGAATTCATACCTACCGCTGCTGGAGCGGTGCGGCTGTATAGCCTGTCTCCCTCGGACCTAACGAGGATTATTGATGGTGGTGAGAAATATATTTGAATTTTCACAAAATTACAAACCATTTTGATATTTAAAAATGTTACAGAAATATTCACCTTTTTGCTATACGATTTATGCATTTAAATCATCATATAATTAACCATCATTCAAAGAACAAAAGATGAGCTTTATTTTAAAAGTAATAAAGTAAATTTTTCTGTGTCAATTTTAAACATCAGATGGCTATAGAACCATTGCAGATGGGCCAGTTGGCTTTGTGGTTAGAGACCCTGACTGCCACGCTGCAGGTCGTGGGTTTGATTCCCACCCAGAAATAACATTTGTGTACATGAACATGTAAATATGTATATAAGTATGTATTTAAAAAGTAGTATATGTAATATATCAGTTGTCTGTTTTCCATAGTACAAGCTCTGCTTAGTTTGGGATCAGATGGCCGTGTGTAAAGAATGTCCCAGGATATTTATTGGTTTTTATTTTACTTTGAGATGTTAGTTACAAAAATGAAGAAAATATTGTTTACTTTTCACAGATGCAGGGGGCGCATGGCTTCTTCTAATAGTGCCATACAAAATATCGTGGGAGCATATTGTGGAACCATTCACTCGTACGTGTCTTCATTTTCAGGATTATGAAGACCTATATGTAAGCATAACCTTTTTCGTATATCTTCACTATTTGTTTAGGCATAAGAGACTTAACATACCAGAGAGTTATGCATGTTATGCATAGCAGAGAGTTGACAACGCATTGGCGATGCCCGTGGTGTTCTAAATGTCGTTAGCGGCGGTGATCACTTACTATCAGTGCCTTTACCATGAGTTTTTAACGTACGTACTCGCTAGCGACGGCGTAAAACATTTCTATGGCAACTGTGTACAGCGCCACTAGTGGTCACCTAAAGAACTAAAATTAGTAGTATTAGTTGATCGGGTTTAATGGTCGTTTACTCGCCAGTGACTAAAGTATGTTTCGATAGCAACTCATGGTAGAGGTACAGGTCGTCCGTCTGCTTGTTTGTCCCGCCCATTTGACATTAACCACACAAGTAACTTTTACCTCACCTTTTAGCATGGATATTTGAATATTTTATATATATTAATTTTTTTATTCGTTTTGGCATAATATAAGATACCATTCCACGATTCTATTGATACTGAGCAAACTAATTAATGAAAAATTTCAATTTTTTATTTTATTTTTAATATTCTATATTTAATTCCAGTTTGGCATACTAACATGCACCCTCAACTCTGATATCTGCCGGCAACTAGCGCACAAGCAGCCGATGATATACTTTCAGAACGGCACTAGAAGACATACATACAATAGAAAAATCAATGAGCAGCAGCTGATCGAGTTTATTGACCTTATAAGGGATAGCTCTGGTTGGTATTTTATTGTAATAGACTCTTTGACTAGATTCTATGTGGTAGCGGCGATAACTATCACACCAATCTCTCTTGGAGTCTTCTGATGTGGGCTGGAGTGAGTAGAACTGGCAAGAGTTTTAGAAAGGTTACATATTCTTTTAAATTTGTTTAACCGACTTCATTATTACCTGAATTTTTACTGTGTTGATTTTTGTATAGATATTCATTAAAAATAACCCAAGCAATAATATCTTCATGAATATTTAATTTGTATGTTAGGCTTTTCCCAATGTTGTTCCCAACTTGATGTCACTGTGTATCAACTGATTGTTTACTAATGTTTCACTTAATACAGTGATGGAACTGAACGAGCGGCTTGTGCTAGACATAGTGGACCCGTCGAACCGCGAGCACACGTGGCTGGTGGCCTACTTGCCCCCGCACTGTGCAATGTGCGACGAGATCGCGATGCAGTGGACTATCGTCGCTAATAAGGTACGCTTACGGTTCCTTAAATGATATCGCATACAATCTTTGGGGAACTTTATAATCTCGAGGCGAAATTATACATATACTAGCGACCCGCCCCGGCTTCGCTCAGGTGCAATGTAGATACAAATACATTTAAACCTTCCTCTTCAATCACTCTATCTATTAAAAAAACCGCATCAAAATCCGTTGCGTAGTTTTAAAGATTTAAGCAGAAAGTGACTTTGTTTTATACTATGTAGTGACGAAAATGGCGACGATCTTATGGTCACGTTGGATCTCTAGGAGCATCTATCGTGTAATAAACTTCCATTAAGATTTAAAAAAAAATCCTTTCTTTAATACAGTGAAATTGTGTTTCACTATGATGAATACTGCTACACCTACTGATTTCTAGACAGTTGTAATAGGCAACTAAGTAATATACCGAACCACCTGAAATTACCTTGTACAAAGGGGCCAAAAATCCCTTAGATAGTTTTGTGCCAAATCTCTTGTGAAATAAATGGCCAGAAATGCAGGGCAGGCAGATGATGGAACTTTTCTTTATTTTTATATATAGCTACGTCCATTAGACTTCGTTCGCGTGGGTGTATTGAAATGCGAGCATGACACCGGCGGGTTCTGCAACAACGTGCGCTCGCCCGTCGCCAAGCTCTACCCCATCGCATCGGGGAGACATTATAGGTCAGTTGGTTAATTACTTACAATCTAAGTCTTAGATAGTATAGAATTAAATTAAAATTATAAGAATAAGAGGTCGTATATCAACCAAACTACCTCTATTTAGGTTCCAGACGAAAGCGTGTCAAAGAAACTCTATTACTAGGTTCAGCTCTCCGTCTGTACGTCACATGTATCTGATTCCCTAGTACTTTGACTCAGTGCCTGATTAACCACGTAGTAAGAGTAGCAATTGCTACGGGCCCCGCGCAAAAGGGGGCCCCGTGTGTCTAAGGCCGCCCACCGCCGATTGTTTTTTTTTTCCATTATATACTTAAGAACCCCCCTTAAGGTCCCTCGAAAGAATTTGCTACGGGCCCCGCGCTTGCTTAATCCGGCACT
This sequence comes from Habrosyne pyritoides, assembly GCA_907165245.1. Lineage (NCBI taxonomy): Eukaryota > Metazoa > Arthropoda > Insecta > Lepidoptera > Drepanidae > Habrosyne > Habrosyne pyritoides. Next base: position 10,978,496 of record OU015594.1, on the reverse strand, counting down.
GCTTTGACTGCTATAGTACGGTGGTACGAAACCCATCAGGTGCCACTTCGTCTCGCACATGCCGCTTTTTTATATCATGATTTATGAGATTCAGATATTTTTCTGTTCCAGTGTTAGCCTGCAGCACCTAGCTGAAGCACCGTACATGCTGGAGTGGGCATTAGGTTACATTGATGACTCAATACAGAAACTCAACTGGAATTCCTTCTCTAAAACTGTTATTGCTGAGGAGCTGCATCCTACCAGGTAATTGAGACATTATATGTAGTTGTTCAACTTATTTGAAGGGTTGTAGGTTCTAAATGCTGACAAGCAAATAAGTCGACCAGATTGTAAGTGTACAGCTAGGACCAGCCATATTTATGTATTTACGCCCATTATTCCCGAAAAGGCATGATATAGATATTTCTTTTTTATATACCACATGAGCCGACGAACAAGCACACGCAATAGTAAGTGGTCACCGCCGCTAAATAGCCATTTAAAAGCCAACGTCATCGCCAATGCGTTATCGATTCTGAGACGTGAAGTTGTTATGTCTTATGTGCCTGTAATTTCTCTCAGATATCAGTTCTAAGACCCAAATTCCACACGAGATATTTTTAAAACTCAACGCGGTGAGGACAGTCGGCACCACTCGGGCGCATAACTTCCCGCTGAACGTTATAACATGACCACCTTGGTTTTAGTTAATAATTTATCTGAAAATATATCCACTGGAAACATCTATGTATCAAACCAGATAAAACCATTCTAAATCGACAAATTAAACAATTTAACCCAATATAAATATATATTTAACTACAACACAAAATACTAACAAATACTTAAAATTGAATTCAATTCTTTTAATTTATATTTCACTTACTGTTAAGTTATATTATGTGCTATCGAAGCTATTGATCTAAATTATTTAATATGAACTCTTTAATTTATTGTTATTTTTATTTACAGCGATAAGAAACCATGGTTGGTTTACTTCCATTCACCGCGGTGCTACCGATGTTATGAGATGTATGCAGACTTCGCTATTGCTGGCATTGTAAGTAATATTTAATTTTAGTTTATTTTTAAAGTAAACCATGTTAGCATATAATTTTTATAAGTGCATGGGTAGGATACTACCCATAACTTTTAAAATAAATATCCTGGGCCATTCTTTTCATATGGCCATCTAATCACAAACTAACCAGAGTTGACACTATGGAAACCAGATAACTGATACAGTACAATTTTTTTCTAAATACACACTTTGATAGATATTTACACCTAGACATGTTCATGCACACAAAGGTTTGTCCTGGGAGAGAATCGAACCCACGATCTGTGGCATGGTAGTCAAGCAAGCCAATTTATTAGTTCCTTTTTTTAATTTCAGTTACTGAACAACGCAATCCAACTTGGTAAAGTTAACTGTATATCAGACCGTGGTGTCTGCACACACGAACAAATTACGAGTTACCCATCGCTAAAGTTATATCTTGGCAGAAATAAACGGCAGCAATTTAGCACGGTAATATCTATACCAGTGAAAGAATACTCAAACTTATTACAAGATATTAAACCTTATTTGATGAAATATGATGAAAATATTCTAGCGGGAATCAATTTCGACTCGAGGAAACCTTTTGATATAAAACATGATGAGTTTTGAGGTTAACATCCTATATTTTAGTAAAATTTAAGCCTCGAATGGAAGCTAATCCTATTAATCGTAATTTGACTATAGTTTGTCATTATAGGTTTTTTTGGTGTTAAAGAAAGTCATATAAAAATGAATTGCAGGAAATTAATAAATAAGGTTCCTTTTTCTATAGTCTTTACCACTAATATAACCTTTTCAAAAATTCCTTACTTTTTTATAATGGACAGACTGTAGTGTACTTTTCCTGTCTAATGGATTTGCTTTGCAGCATTAACAGTGGGGCAATTACTCTATATTAAGTGTTAAATAAAATGATCTATTTGTAGATTTAGTTTTCCGTCGCCATTTTGTTAGTGACGAATAAAGTGGCAAGTCGATAAGTGTAACTAGCTAACTAAAAAGCAATAATCATGCCTTAAATGATTTTATATTAGAAAATGTTATAATATGCTGCTATTTTTAAGAAACTTTTATAGTTTATACAGTATTGGTTTGTCGCTATATACATAGCGCTAACTATTCAATAACTTGGCCAATATTAATATGTAACAGCTATTCATCTAGAATCTGCATTTTATATGTGATATTATTTTAATAAGCTTTTTTCTAACGATACGTATTTTTTTATTCATATTGTTTTACCTTTCTAGTACCTTGTAAGTTCCAGTACAGTATGTGAATTATAATAATTATGCTAAGAGTAAGAAAGACATTCTGTATGTCAATTCCATGTTTAGTGGATTTTGAGAATGAATTCCTAATTTTATTTATTTTATATACCATTCCTAACATCACAAATTACCAATATTTGTGATTTGAAACATGAAAATCTCCCGTGAATCTAACCTTGTGTATATAATTTTATTTATATATTACATTAGTGTAACCTTGTACCTTGTAACCTAGCTTTTTCACATTATAGTAGGTAGGAACTAATAAGAAATTACAATATTATCTTTGATAGTATCATTCTTATTTCATAAATCAATGAATTTAGTCAGTTGCCTAAAATTAAAATAAGGATTGTTTTATTTATAAAAAATAAATTGTTTTCAGCCATTAACAAAAATAATGTTTAATTTTAAATTTTTACCCTCGTTCCACCAGAAATAGCTTGACATCATTTTATAACATTATTTACTATTACATGTAAAACATCTATTGTATAACAAGCATCTTGATGGTCAGCATCTGTAACAAAATAAATGAAAAGAACAAACTATAATTCATAAAACAATATGTACTACCCATACACTTAATGAATAGGATTGAAAATGGCGTCGCTTCTGTTCACGTCTCACTCGCACACTCTCGCTATCTATACTATATTTGACATGAGAGAGGTAAACAGAATTGAACGCCATTTCCATTCCATTCTATAAGTGTAGTTATATATTTTTTTGTTGTTTCAATTTCTTTTACCAATTATTTACATTATCTCATATTATTATTACAGTAATCTATATAATATCAATATAGTGATATGGTTACAAAAGTTTATGAGATCCAGCAGAGTAATGATATAACAAATCTAAACATATATATAAAAATGAATCCCTATTTCCCTTGGTCACGGCATCACGCATATACGGCTGGACCGATTTCGCTAATTCTGTTTTTGTTGTGTTTGTTATTGTCAGAAGATGGTTCTTATGAACGAAAAAATTAAGAAAGTTGCACGGAAAATTTAAGAAAACTTGACCACTTTACTAGCGCCTTTGACATTATAAACTTTTTTAATGTAACCTGTTTGAAATTATTGTCAGTCTTTTGACAGTTGGCGCGATTGACAGAATACGCTCTGCAAATATCGTTTAAAATCGATTATTTAAAATCGATTGATTTAAAATCGATTGATTTAAAATCGAATTTAAAAGTAGCATAGGTCGGAATTATATAAATAATATTTATTTATAATTTCTTATTGCACTTTTCTCGGAAATTGCAATCGGAAGATTGGTATTCAATATTCATTGTTAAGACAGGACAATGTCTGTCGGGTCAGCTAGTAACAAATAAATTGGAATAACAAAAATAAATGAAAGCATCACCCACATCCTTATTTCTGTTCAAGTGAGCATCAATAAAGTCCTGGTCAATACTGCAGGGCAAGTAGAAGTCCACAGGATCATAGAGCCCTTTAGAGCCTAATACTAAGCGGTCTTCACCTATTTCTAGGGTCAATTCATCCATTTCAATCTGAAATTCAATAAGATAAATTGTTTTTATAAATTTTTGCTCATAGTCTATAAACTATAAGTATTCTTCATTCATTAACAGTCAATTCTTCTATATTTAAACATCTGCAATGATTTAACTTATGATTGTGGTAAAAGAGATTTAAGGGGACTAGTTTAGGTTTGTTCATTCAAATTCAAAACCATTTATTCAATTTAGGCCTTTGGAGGGCACTTATGAAGGTCAAATTTAAAGTTACTGAAGCTACAAATATTTAATACAATAATTGTATGACTTAACAAAAAAATTATGTAAAAAAAGATTTTATCTTATCCCCAGATATCAAGATAATGTAAGTATGTATATTAATCAAGTACACATCAATATATGAATTATTGTAGACTTTCATTAAAATCCATTTAGTAGTTGGTGTGACAGAGGAACAAACATCCATACATACAAACTTTTGGGTTTATAATATTAGTAGGATAAAGCCATTCTAATGCAGTCTAAACATGAAGATCTGCTTTAATTATCTGCATAGTTTTAATGATAAATTTGCATACATACAGCAGATGGTATCATAAATTCAGCCAATAAAAATTGAATTTCACCAGTTGGAGGCTCCCTTCTCAATCTGTGTACTATTTCTTTTTTATTTGGCATAGACACTTTGTTTACATTTTGTTTTGGAACACTTATTTCTTCAATGAGAGGAGCTTTAATTTTGTTCTCAGTTGTTTTGATGTCCCTTATTTCAATCCTATGAGACTGTAAAGAACCAATTGACTTTCGATTCTTAAGGACAGTAAACTTTTGCATATCCAGTTCAAACTGGTATTTATCTTGGAGACCTTCAAATACCACAGTGAGGAAAAATGTTTGAAACAAGTCATCCTTTTCAATTTTTTTAAAGAAATCTGGATTTATAGCAACATCATAGACAGATGCTGGGGCACCAGAATTGTCCTGCTCAGTTCTACCCTCACCAATGCTCATAGGCACTCTGTAGCTTGACGGATCTTCAGAGCTAAGGATCTGCATTAATTCTTCATTTGTAATATCCCTTGGGCATGGTATTGCATCAGTGAGGCATATATTAACAAAAACTTTCTTGTTATCGGGTTTCGAGTAAGTTTTAACACAAAATCCTGCAATCAAATAAATTTTAATGAGTCTGCTAATAAATACATACCCTGATAATAATTAATAAGTTGTTTACCGATTTACTTAGATGTAAGACAGCATTCTTTCACAACAAAATCAATGCAGTGGTTCTTTGGTGACTTCAACATAACATTATTAATTTCAAGAAAAATTACCTGGTGTGGGTTTAACAAGTTTAGAAGGCACTGTATCCACAGAAGCTAAGATTTTATTTATCTCATTTTCTACAGGACTCTCCTTAAAATAAAAAAAAGGTAAGATTAACACCACAGCCCACAACTTCTGTGAAAACATTAACAGCTGTGTAAGCTTGCTATCTTTAAAATTTAAATAGCTAAGATGAATAATTTATTGTGCCACAGGCTATCCCGGCGAGTGTGTAGGGGGTCTCTCCATCTCATCTCTTTATCTTACCTCAGTGATACAAGAGTATCACCGCAATTAAACCGATACATTGACAAAGGTCATGAAGTGGAGGGTAGACCAGTAGATATGTAGTGTAATATGGTAATAGCAACTGCAGCAACATGGTTACTCTAAGACAACTATTATCTGGGTATAGACCCTCATAAGATTCAAATCTTTGCCCACATGGTCTACCTTGGTGTAATAAGAATCTATTGAGTACAGTAAAGATACAGACCTTAATAATCCTCATATTCTTTTCCATTATAGAGGGATCCACATCTAAATTTATGGACGTTTTCGTCATTGTTATCGGTTTCTATGTATAGTTCTACACAAAACAGTTGCTTGGAAACTCACAGTTGTTCTGAAATTTTTGTTTTGTTTATTCGATGATGTTTGAATTTTTGACAGAATGACAGAAGTAAAACTGTGATAAGAGTAAAGATCTGTCGGTCCACAGAGTACTTATACTAGTTTAATAGTGAATAATCGCAACAAACTGACATGACATTTAAGCATTAGTTCGGGCAACATATTTTTATTAAGCCAGCCAAGTGCATGTCGGGCGTAGACAGAGTATCTCTCTCGATTCTCTGTCTACGATGTCGGGCCATGCGCTGTACCGTGTAGTTGCCCGTCACTTGATAAGCTTTACAAGTTAAAGAGAAATAGTCGACCAAACTAAAATAAAAACTATAAAACTTTTTATAATATGACGATTTAATATTATTATACTCCAAATAAACCAATAGATTTAACAAAAATCTGAAGCAATATAAAAATAGGGAAACATCCTACTCGGTGTTCCCAGACTCCATGTAAGCTAAAACAGTCATAATCCTGCATTAAACGGTATTTATTTTGACATTAAGAACAATAGAATAGAAAATAAGGACTTAGTTACTAACATAAACAAATATATACATAGAAAAATACAAAAGCACTTAAAATTACATTAGTTACTATATATAATTATACTATATAATTATGTACACTAATAAAACAAAACCGAAAATTTTGCTAAAATAAAAGTTCCTCTAAATGCTCCATGGTACCAATGTACGGCGTTGCTCCGTTGGATGGTTAAGCTTAGTCTCTGGGCAAAAACGTCCCTGGCTCTCAAGTCCCCAGAGGCTAAGACCAAACGCTTGCCTAGATATCCTCAAAGGCACATTTTGTGTCAGACTAATATGCAGAATAATGATAATAATGAGTAGTCTCTTTACCCAAAGTTACAGCGATAGAAGAATGTTGTAAAATATGTTGCTTCTTTTGTAAGTTGTTAAACTAGGTTGTCATTTTTTTATTATACCCTTCAAAATCAGCTCGAATGGCTTCCTTCTTCTAGCAACATCTTTTAAATGAAAATATATCATTTAAAAAAATATATTTACTTTCTGATCGCCTTTTAATTTGTGCTTATGATAAAGTTTTTATAATATTTTTATGCGTTTAGGCAAAAGTATTTTTTTAGTTTTTTCTATATTTTTTTACATACTAGTCAGTTATACAAATTTAGTTTTAACTGCCCAACACTAAATCAAACGTCATGGGAACTAGGTCGAAGGAATAGTTCATGTTTAACTTATTGGACTATTTTATTTCTTTTGCGAGATATTCTCCATGAGGATTGTCTTCTAATTAGTGTGCCTGAAAATCATACTAACGATGACAAATTTTTATAACAAATAATTGGGCTTTTATAACCTCGGCGGAGAGTCAATCAAAGGTAAGGGTATCAGTCAGTCTTTAGATTTGTTTGCCATATTTTATCTATTTGAACTTTCTTTTACAAGTATATTTTGCTATTAACTTTATATTTTCGATGTTCACGTAGCATATTACCATATCGAAACAGGTTTTATTGTTTCAATTAAGCGATAGTGATTTTGTGTTGTGGCGAAAAAAATGAGCCTAGTTTGTCAGCTGGGCTGTGCTAGTGAATGTAAAGATACGTATGCATAATAGGTCTATGTGCTCCAAATTAATTATTAATTACCATAAACACTCATTACACCTATATTTTACATTAATGTACTGCATATTTGTAAAAGTTACATAGAAATCTGCTTTTTATAAAAAGAATTGTAAAAGAAACAATTTCGTCAAGTTATTTTTTTTATAATACCTAGCTATTTCCTACTGATTGTGAACAAATACTGTGTGTGCATTTTCTTATATCAGAAATATATGTGGTAAATAATCTAGTAATTAGATAAGATAATATAAAACATATTTTTATTACAAATTACACACTGACTACAAGTGATTCATTATCAATGTAAATATTTATACATTGGCTATTTAAAAGTTAAAAAAAAGTTTTGTGAACTTATTAAAAAAATAATCTCAGTGAAATAAGTCAATCAACATTTTAACTGAAGAGTAAAGTAAGCTTATTTATTTCTCATTATATTTCATCATCTATTTAGGATATAATATCTAGAAAGTAAAGCAGTATAATTCTTAAATCTTTACCTAAAATAATAAGCCATCATTTCACCTTCTTAAACAAACAGTACATTGATTTTTATTACAATAATGGTCACAAATTGAAATCACATTAACAAATGAACTATTAACCTATGAAAGAATAGCCTGATTCACCACGTAAACAATATCTATTCCTCATTTAATGATTATTGTTACATAACATACATAAACTTAGCAGATTGTTATATCAAATGATTATTATAATTACTTGTAGTTTAAATAGTCCCATATTTAGTTCATCCATGTCATACCCATTTTAATTTGAGGTATATTAGTATATTCTAGGTCCACTCATGTTTTTCATTCACATCATTGACCCAAAAAGTTTTTGAAGTGATATGGATCCTTCCAAACTGAAATCTAGTATTACTGGGATAAACATTTCCTAAGGCAGAGTTTGATGTATCTATGTGTATGTGTATTGTGATCAATTGAAGGAGCATCTGATTCCAAACCAGTTACTTCAATACAACTATTAAGCATTTACTTTTACAGACACCAGAAAAAGGAGATTTATAAAAATGTTTGTCCTGGATGTTTAAATTCAATAAAGTGTCATATGGCAGTTAGGGTATCTCTCCCCTCCACAAACCAACCCATTAAATAATGATTAGATAATAGTTTAATGTCTTCAATTGACAGGAAACAATTCATGGCATAAAGGATAGGTCATCATGGCCGACAAGCACAGTCTGAATTATGACGTCAGGGAGCTGAAGTTGGGTGCCAGCTTCACTAACAATAAGGCATCTCAGTACCATACTATAAAATGTGAGTATTACATACTTGTTTTATTATTTATTTATTGTCTATTATGAGTATATAAATTTATGACCATTTAGAGTTAACATTCCTTTTTTCAAATGTTCATTGCAATTCATGAAACTGAAATTCTGATTTTGATTTTATTGTTTTTCAAAATATGTTGTGTTGGATGTTACACAGTATTCAAGATTTAATTACCATAACTACTTAAGGTAAATCCTTGGCCAAAAGCAATCCTATTTTGTCAAATCACTGGACCAATTTTTGAGTTACTGCAAACTGTGATTCTTTCCTTCCTTTTAGTCAAATATAAATGCCAGTCGATTATTATCCCTATATTTGTGAAAATGTACATGACTGTGTTGGTTTCAGATGACTTTAAACCAGCATCGGTTGATGTTAACAAAATGGCAACAGTGGATGTTGGAACAAACCATCAGGTTACTGTGACAGTGCCACATTTAGGTCAGTACAGTTCTTGTTAATAAATTATATACAAATATATATATCCTGTGAAACTAGCTAGCTTGTTTTATGGTAATCAGATAATACACTACATATGTTGTCGATTCTCACCCAGGAAAAACATTTGGGTGGATGAAGATTTCTGTTTGTCCTGTGTAAATATCTATATAATTATGTATTTAAAAAAGTTGTGTATGTAGTATATCAGTTGTCTGGTTTCCATGTTACAAGCTCTGCTTAGTTTGGGATCAGATGGCTATGTGTAAAAGAATGTCCCTAGATATTATTTATTATTATACACTAATAAGTTTTATATAATAACACCCACACGCAGAACAAATTGTTCATGCACACAAATGTTTTTCCTGGTCGGAAATCGAACCCACAACCTGTGTGGCATTCAAGGTCTCTAACCACCGAGTCAACTAGCCCGTCAAGCCCATAATGAGCTTATATTTATTCTTGAACTGCAAATGTACAACTAATGAGGCTAAGTTAATGCATAGTCATATTGGTGTGTTGTAACTGTCTGATTGTATACATTGTTGGAGTATCTAATCATGTATTAGTATACCCAAACAGTAAAGGAGCACTTCTAGGACATAATCAGATAATGTAAAGTCTTTGATATAAAAAAGGCCCCCCACGCAACGCCCTGAGCCCGAGGCTCGAGCCCCACAGGGGGCACCCTCAGTGTGCTGTTGCTTAAAATTGTATTTCGGTTGAGAGCCCTAAGCGCTCACCGTTATTGTCCGCGTAAGGGTGTCAGAGCCATCTGAGGCTAACACCTTCGTCCTTTCAAAAAAAAAGGTGCACTTCCACTAGAGATTAGCTATGTGTTAGAAGGATGAGTAAATAAATTCAGACAGTTTCAGCAAAAGTATAATAGAAATCCTAGCTTAGGTACGCTTGCTTATCTCTACTGTGGAATTTCATCTTACATAATGATAGTAGTTTGATTTGATTGACGGGATTATACAGAGTAGTTAGTACAAATGTGGTGCATGTCTTTCTACTGTAACTAGAAATACTGGCAACATCTGCAGAATTGTCAGTTGTCAATACCAAGGCTTTTACTAAATGTTAGTTGTAGTATTTATTCTACATATTAGAGTTTTTCTATTAAATATGCTCTTGCTATTTGACTAGATGAAAACTTAGTTTATGTGGTAGTAAACATCATGAGGACACCATAGAACAGTGATTGGGTTCTTATTATCACCAACAGTTATTATTAAATAAATATCCTGGGACATTATTTACACACGGCCATCTGATCCCGAACTAAGCAGAGCTTGTACTATGGAAACCAGATAACTGATATACTACATATACTACTTTATTTTTTCTAAAATACATACTTATATAGATATTTACATCCAGATTATTTATAACTAAAGTAGATAATTCCGCTGTAATTTCAGTTACATCCCTAGGTTCTACCCATATTCCCATTGATATGAGTGTTATTTAGGAATAAAAATTATGCCACATGCTTAGAACAAATATTTCATCTGTGTGCCAAATATTATTCACATTTGTTTAAATATTTATGAGTGATTGAGTCACATACATCAACTTTCATATTTATATCAGTTGATACCAAACATTACTGGCCACTAATACAAAGTCGGCCTTTGCCGTAAGGCAAACCGAAATAAGAGACATTTTATAGTATAAGTATAGTTGTAGTCTTTAAAATGCCGAAGTTTCCCTTTAAAATTATTTTTATATAGTATTATTATTATTAATTAAATACTTTAATTAATTAATTAATTAATTAAAAGTAGTAGTTTAAATGTAAATATTTTCGGAAATAAAGTCTTTATTATTATTTAATACAAAGTGTTGGCGAATCTAAAACTAAGAATACGTATTTAAAGAAGCTGTGTAAGGGTATAAGTTTTATGTAATATTAATATATGATTTATTCAATTGTAGATGGTGCTGGAGTTCCACAGACCGTATTCAAGGGAAGTCAGAGGCCTTACACGAAAGAATGTGTGCTTATCATTGATAGAGTTACCGGCGAGATTACACTGGAGAAGCTCTCTAGTAATATACAGGTTAAAAAGACAAGGTAAGTCGAGTTATCTAAATATGAATAGAAGAAATTATTATCTAAGCGTATTATCTAATATTTAATTGCTAAGAAACAATTATGACCTTCATCAATAACTAGCGGCTACTGACAGCCGCCTAACGCTTATGATATTTAACGCAAATCATTATTTTTTTTTTTTTATTATTTAGCAATTTTACATGTGAGTCTCCTAAGTTAGGCACTGGTACTGAAAGTGGGTAGAATTGTTCCTTGCTTAAAGAATCGAAACCATGTAGCTCTGGTCTCAAGGCGAGTTTTGTACCGCATTAACATAAGGATGGCTTTACAATAAAATTAAAACTGTATGTTATCCACAGACAAGAGACGTCGCAGAAGCCCCGGCCGCTCACCCCGGTCACGACAGACTTCACTAACACGACGCAGCGCTCCACGTCCCGTACCCGCGTCGCCACAAACAAACGCACCGCCAACCCCTCAGGTTAGTCAATCCTTACTTTTCTTATTTTCTTTATCCTTGGTTGTAAACTGAAGCCTCTACAACAATGAACAACCATTCGGTCTCCTTGCGCTCAATATTTATGATTATTGATTATTTACTTCTTAATCACTACATAGTATAAAACAAAGTCGCTTTCTCTGTCCTTATATCCCTATGTATAATATGTCCTTATATCTTTAAAAGTACGCAACGGATTTTGATGCGGTTTTTTTTAATAGATAGAGTGATTGAAGAGGAAGTTTTTTATGTATAATACATGTGACATCCCACGGGAACGCGGGTAAAACCGCGGGGGACAGCTATAATATTATAAATGGTAAAGCTATGAGGATGGATGTATAAATGTATGGATCTATGTTACTCTTTCACGCAAAAACGACCGAACGGATTTCAATGAAACTTGGAACATGGAGCATGCACTGGTTTCAAAAATAGCCTTTTATCTCAGGAAAACGTAACATCCCTCCGGAACGCGGGTGAAACCGTTAACCACTCTAATAACTGGGTTTGTTCCAAGACAAAATGAAAAATAGTATCGTATATTGAACCCCTACCATGAGTTTACTCTGGTACTTAATCGAACTTCGCTTTAATACCCCGCTTAACATTATCTATGTTAATAAATGCAACAGTGTAGAAACAACACAAATATTTATCAAATGCACCGGACCTAACTCATGGTAGGGGTAGCGATTATGGCCTTGAGAAGGTTTAGAAACGAAACCAGTAATCGATTTTGCCTTCGTTTTACAAATTAAATCTTTACACTTATAACATAGATTAGGATTTCATTATCGTTTGAATAAAATTTTTTACAATAAGTCTGATCGACTCAAGACATCATCACTTACCTTTTTTCTTTTTTTTTTTTTATTTATTTATTTCTTTTTACATTTTCTACGGACTCTTTGAAGATTCTACGATGAATTATTTTAAGATCAATTGAATTGTGTTTCTAAAATTAACATCTTTTCGCGCGTGCTCAGCTCGTTGTTTTGAACTGAGGCTTGTGGTTCCTTAATAATAGTGTTACATTAAATTTTTCTATTGCCGATACATGGATTATAAATAATAACTTAGCATTTACATCACTTACCTTGAGATTGGTCAAAAACAAACATATCCGTTATAAAAACTTTATTATAATTTATTAAAATTTGTGAATTATATTCAAATGTCCTGTAAAGCATAAAGTGTTACTGTAGAATATTAGCAACCGAAAATTTCATGAAGAATAACCCTTAGCTCAAGTCTAGGTTGCAGCTACTTGGGTTTTTTGAACAACCTCTATTTAGAACTGGGTATACCCAGACGTGATTGATGTGTCATTTTATACTTCATACAGGAAACTGTGTTAGACTCGTAACTGTCTGTATGTTTCGGACTAAGATTTTCCTCTAATATGAAAATCGATTCTATTTATAATTATTTCAGCTACAAATCTATGGACTTGACTTTAGCACAGTTGTAGAACTAGCTAGTTTGCATCTATTAAAGAATACTAATAAAAGAAAAATAATGTGTAAAACTTTAACTTTCAAGTGATACAATTTACAGTGTATATGAAAATTCGGTTTTTATTTAACAAAACAGAATTAGACAACATATATAATGTAGTAGTCTACAATGAGAAATCACTGGCGTAAGGCATGTTAATACTTTTGAATAAAATGAATGTGATGAATTCATCAGATTTAGGGCATACACTAAGGCTAAAAGAAAATCCAACCTATTTTACCTATCTAAAAATTTGAAGAGAATGTTTCCTTGAATTCAGTTAAAAACGGCATTCAGCGGCAAGAAACCGTTCCCAAAAATACTTTTACAAATTCTTCTGTGTTTATATCATTCTGAATGCAATGTTGAAATGAACTAATTCCTAAAATAAATACCTACGATCATTCGCCGCACTAGTAAACAAAGAAGTAAGCACGTGGCATTTGCGTCATTGCCGTCCGCCTGTCAGTGCCTTCGTCGGGTAAACTGTATGGATACAACTAACAGTCCGTCCGCAGCACGAAATACGTATTGCTCCGCCACGGCAGCAGTACGGAACCAAACGATAAGTTGAAAGAGCCCTTAGCCTAGTTAATTACATTAATTAACTGAAGCCCTTTGTTTCTCAATAAAGCTTCTGGTCTGGGGCTCGATTCTTTGCTAGGCTCTTCGACGATTGTAACAAATATATTGAATCAATATTCACGAGTTATTAACGAATTTTTCAGCTGGTCCCCCGGGGGGTGTTCCGTCCGCGGCTCAGTCTCGGTTCCCGGGCGCGAACGGGGCCGGGGCCGGGGGCGCGGGGCCCGGTGTCGGGGCCCAGAATGCGGCCAACAAGCAGCAGCAACCGCAGACTATGGTCAGGTCACCGCTGCGGGTCAAGACGTCACCACCCCAGGCTGCACCGTGAGTTATGGTTTTATACTAACCCCTTTACTATTACATATATTGTAAATTAAACCTTATTAATCCATTAACGAAGTAGAAAAAATATATTAGGATACTATTAAGTACCTACCGGATGGAATCTAATATAGAGCATTGTATAATATCTTGGTTTAAAATATAAAAACATGAAGTTGGTTATTTTCCATAAACTAATTTCCAGAAATTCAAAGGAATAGTATACAGTGTAAACTCTTTATAACGTTATCCTTTATAACGATAAACTCCCTATAACGTTGAAGTGAGCCCAAGTTGGTTGGTTTGTTCACTTTGTTTTGTTTTTTTTTGTTCACTCCATATAACGATAACTCTCTATAACGACAAAAAATGCTCAGTCCCTTGAGTTTCGTTATAAAGAGTTTACACTGTATTTAAAAAGTAATATTATCAAAACACTGAGAAAATAGTTGTTGTATCAACTACAACTTATTAACTCTTACACCTTACAGATGGCAAGGTGGCGGCAACAGTACCCTCGCGTCTCTCCCCATGATAGGCCTAGACGACGCGCTAGCCGGCCCCGCCCCGGCCCCCGCCCCCGCTCCAGCCCCAGCCCCGGTCGCCCCACCTGCCCCTGTGGCCCCACCCGTCCCAGTGGCACCTGTGGTCCCGGTACACAACGGGTACGCGCGGCCAGAACGACACTACGTGCCTCCCGAACGTCCCGCGCCACCGCCACCTGTTGTGGATAGAGGGCATCATGTTAATACCCATGCTCCTCCTGTTAGCCTGGTATGTTGTTTGATTGGAAATATTTTTTGAGAATAATGTTGCCCTACTTACACTAACCATATTCTGAAAGGTTACTTTTGATGAGAGGAGCCTGTGCTCTTTTCACTACGAGATTTTATATATACTACACCCAACCAATAACATCATTAAAGATATCGTACCTATTAGTAATATGTACTAACAATAAATAACTAATATTAAATATATTGTATATGTATTCTCCAGCCGACGACACAAGATGACAGTTCATCCAGCTCGTCGAGCGATAGTGGCAGCGATTCGGACAGTGGTAGCGACAGCGACGACAACGACAGCGCCCAAAAGCCACTACCTAACGGTAAACTATTATGTACTTTATGTCCCTAACATTTACTTAGTTTTCACTATGATCATCGTTCAGATTTAAAATAGAATAAATAAAGACAAATTTCCAAGCTATTAATTCAGTATAAAGAAAGAAACCCTAGAAAGGCACTTCTGAAGGTCAAATTTACTGAAGGCACCTACTAACTTACCTTCGGCGTTCAACTGGGAAGAACCGGCCAAAAACTCAACAAGGTTACAATCATGTAGTACTCATATAATGTATTAATTGGAATTTTTGATTGATTTCTTATATTGTGGTACATATTAACAACTCTTTAATAGTTTAAAATACTAATTATTTTCTTAAATGTTAAATATATAGAATTTTAATAATAATAGCCAAAAAATTACCAGATAAAATTTATAAAAAATATGTAACAATGTTGAGTTTCTTGCCAGCTCTTCTCAGTCTAAGCTGACTTCCAAACCGGTGGAGCTTCAGTAACTTAACCTTCTTATGTGCACCTAAACTGAATAAATTGTGTTTTTTTTATTTTTACTACTTTTACACTACGTAGCATTTCGGTGATTATAGTACCGTAGAAATTTGTAAATCCTGATGATATCCTTATGTTTTTTTTTCAGGTATTGCTAGCAACCCAGCATTACCGACTGACGTGCTCAACGATGATCTCTGCCTCTCCGAGTCCGGCAGCGACTCCGACTGACCTCACGACAAACCTCTTTCTTTCTTCTGGGGCTGGGTAGCATTCTTTCTAGATTTCTTCTCCACAAAAAGGAAACTTGGCAAGTGTCTTCTTATGTCAGATCATTTCTCATGACTCTACGAATCTTCTTTTCTTTACTCATTTAACTGACATTCGGATTGTGAGACTGAGACGGGACGAGAAGTCTGGGTCCCTAGCTAACATTATTAAGTTCAATTGAACATTAAACATTTATGATACTACGCGCTCATACAATAATTATTTAAGTCAGCAGATGTTTAATGTTCGATTGGACAGAACATTTGTAAATGGAGAGCCAGCCATATTCCAAATATGCTTTTGGAAACTCGTTAGTCGTCCGTTTGTCTGGATGGCTCAGTCAATGCGGTTCATGTGGACTTGCCATGTTGATAAATATTTTTATAGTAACGTAAGAGATTGGTACATTGAAGTATAATATTTTTATGTTATTTTATTCATAATTTTAAGTATAACTTTACTTACTGTTATGTATTTTGACATAATGAAATAATAATAACGTGCCTCATGTGAACAGATATATTTTTTTTTATTTTATGCCAATATTTTGTAAACATACTTAGTGTTAAGAACGCGATGATTGTGTGGAAAGATAATTTATCGTAACATTTGTTCTATTTAAATTAGTGGTAATTATACTGCAATAATCGTTTGTTGTACAGCAAGAAAGCGAAGAAAAATGTTATTGTTTGGGGAACATTTATGTTTGTCGGAGAATTATTTTAAGGTAAAGTTTAAATGCTTGTAAAAAAGTGTATGTACATATTACAGGAAGATGTAAAACGCTGTGGTGTGTCACGCGCTCCAGGAACTGTGTGCCTTCGTAAACTCCTCTGCTATCTACTTTGAATTATTACGTATTATACACGTTACCTACACAATTATTTGAACATGCTCTTTTTACTTATGAAAATATAAACAAAATAAGCAAGTTACATTGTTGTTTTATTTAAGTGCAAAAAGATATTGATGCAATCCAAATATCTTTAACCATTCGCAGGAAGGTCCTAAAGGCCTAAGGTAGGTGCTCAAGGTGCTTCAAGGTGCTCTCAATGCATAGATACCCATTTAATAATAATAATCTTTATTTATTTCTCCTCACAATGACAAGACTTATCTAGGTACAAAATTTTAAAAATAATACAAATAAACAATAAAAATAGTTCACATGGTACAGGTTGGGGTGGTTCATTATTTCATTCCTGGAGCTTTTTATTTACAAATTCACTATATCTTTCGATAAGTTTGGTTTCAGACTTTAATTGCTATGTTAATATTTATTTTTCCATAATTTTATTACAAAAAAGCGCATTTTTGATGCTCTGCCGCGTTAGCCCATTTTAATTTCCCTAACTGG
The DNA here is from genome assembly GCA_907165245.1 of Habrosyne pyritoides. NCBI lineage: Eukaryota > Metazoa > Arthropoda > Insecta > Lepidoptera > Drepanidae > Habrosyne > Habrosyne pyritoides. The sequence continues at coordinate 10,961,204 of OU015594.1, read as the reverse complement.
CAGCACCGATATAATCAATCAGGACATCTCTACGCTCGACACATGAGTCTGTGAATGAATGGATTGGATACTTTTATGTCAAGTTGCAAAGATAGTTTGTGATTTATAATTTTAAATTTTATCAGAAATTGTTAAAATTATTATGTCAATTCAATGGTGCCGCGATGGTTAAGTTATAAACGATTACATTTTAAAGAATCAATTGTTTCCGTTTTTTTGTTATGATCTATTAATTCTATTCTGTTAATTCAAATAAGTGATAAGATTACGAAGTAAACTTTTGATAGATTATTGTCTCAACTTTTCTGTGATTCGTAAAAATGTCTTCATCTTCGAGCAACAAAAGCCACTCGAAGAAAGCAAACAGTACCCGTGATCGTGATAAAAATAAGTCTATGGCGTCGGAATCTGGAGGCTCCAGTCAGTGCGACACTCCCCCACTAACAGAAAAGGTTAAATGTTTAGATAATCTGGATTTTAAATTATTCTCAATAAAATATTTTTAGAGTTAATAAAGTAGGTAGTTACGCGAGAGGATTCTAAAGTCATACAACGATAATTTCCGCTCTATGAGATAGTTCGATAATCAAACTCGAATTTATAAACAAAATCTTAGAAAAAGTTTTATTATGATCCATGACAATGTAACTTTTGCTGGAAAATTGCCAAACTGGATGCAATATTTCTCTGGTTATCCAATAAAAATATAACAGTGTCACTATGATGGTTCTTTGTTTCTTACATCTGGTGAAATGACCTTGCACCAGCAAAATCCCATTTGAATGAAGCTGGCATCATTTAAAATTGTATGACTTATATTTTATTTTATGTATACTCAACTGCACATTAAACATAGATAGATTGTTTCCTCTTCTACTACGTACGTTACTTATGCTCCGCCCAAATATGTCCAGGTTGAAGTTATAGCCATTCTGGAACTTTTAAAATATGCATTACAATGTGCATTATATTTTTTTTTATACCACATGGGCCGACAAACAAGCGGACGGTCCACCTGATGGTAAGTGCTGCCACCGCCTATGGACATTTGCAACACCAGGGGCATGCGTTGTTACATTACATGCAGACCTGAAATTGTTAAGTCTCAAGTGCCTGTAATTTCACCGGCCCCCTTACCTTTCTAACCAAAACACAGTAATACAAGTGCACTACTGCTTCATGGCGGTAAGGTAGTATTTCCCCGGACAAACTCTGCGCTAAAAGCTATACTACATGAAAGTGCATATGTACTTCCCTCCACTTATAAAATCAGAGTTGATTTCAAAACTTTCTCCCTTTATAATATTTCTCTTATTATTAGCAATGATGAAACCCATCAGTTTAATAAAATTATTTATAAATTATATGACAAAGCTTACCTTAGTAGAGAGGGGCTAAACCACATCTTACCAAAACTCATCAAGGGGGATGTAGTGGTCCAAATAAAAACAAACTCATGTTATTAATGTATAATTTAATTTATCTATAAAATTAAAATGTTACTCCCTATGTTTGTATGTAAAACTATTTAAATACAGGATGGAAGTTCATCTCAAGGCAAATTTGCTGGGATCAGCCCTGACTCTGTGATATGTATGGCCGAACAAGGGTGTGGTGAATTGAATGCCGAAGCAGCTGCAAATTTAGCAGAAGATGTCAGTTATAAACTTCGCCAGATCATTAGTGTGAGTCTTTAATTTCATTTATTATGTCATATACAGTTATTTGACTGTAATAAGTGCTCTCCGCAAGCCTGAACTGATTAAAAGGTTTTTTATTTTTGTATCATAAAATGAAAATATTTTTATTTGAATAGGCCTTTACAAGCACTTATGAATAGTCTGACTCTAATACCGGTTTGGAAGGTTGTTTTTTACTTAGAAGAGCTGGCAATAAACTCAGCAATTACTCTTTTTAAAAAACGAACTTAGATTTATTACATAAAATTTATTTAGTTTCACTGACAATACTTGTGTGTTATCGCAAAAGTGAAGAATTACTGAACAATAATATAATATTAATAATATCTAATTAAAAAAATAAAAACAAACAAACACTGACCAGCCCCCACAAGCAGCACCTGTTCACAAGTATGACGCATGTGGCAGCCATTGCCCTCCTCTCCATATTGTAGGGAAGTGAGCGAGCCGCCGCAAGCAAAGGCATTAAAGCGAGCATGACTAAAATATACAATAAAATTTGTATGCTGGTTGTCTATGATCAGAACATTTTAATGTTTTGCTAGAGATGCATTGTGAGAGAACAGTTGTAGCACCATCAATGTAATACAATATTGAACTCAATGGTGATTCTGACAGCATCACACAATCGCCCTGCTTATCCTATTTAGACTGATCATGCTGTACAAGTTCATCAGTCCTAGTTACCACATTAACCTCTACAGATAGCGGTCCAGAAGTTTAAAAAATTAGTGAAATAATGTACAATGTATTCCAGACTCTAGCACTACACAGTGAGATGATGAAGAAATCCCGTGTGGACAGCTGGGATCTGAACACAATACTCACTCTGTCAGATACCAGCCCCATAATTGGGACTGGAGTCACTCAATATGCAACCTTCAGTGAAGAGAATCTATGCTGCCCAGTTGTAAGTACTTGGAAGTATCTTAATGAACATGATTCTTAATATTGATACTTTGTTAATTGGGTCACAGTAACATTGACCTATATTCATTGTGTGAATAGGTTTTATTATTGACTGACATTCCTTTAATGATATTAAGTAATATGAATTGACTTTACTTAAAAATATCCTAACTTTTAAATATTATATGATGTGACTATAGTATATAGTAATAATATAATAAAATAGTATATGTAGTATATCAGTTATCTGTTTTCCATAGTACAAGCTCTGCTTAGTTTGGGATCAGATGGCCGTGTGTAAAAGAATGTACCGGGATATTTATATTTATATAATAATACTAGTTGTCCGGACATATATTTCCATACAAAAATACAGGAATTCGATTGCAGCGCCACCTACCGGGTCCAGCAAGAGGGGGAAATTCATTAGTATTGTTTTAAAATGTTATTAGACAATGTTTGGAATTAATAAAATTAAAATCGGAGGTTTAATTAGTATTGCGCGCGAAAGGGTTAAATTGCTGGCAGTAAATCAATAATTTCTCTTGTCTTTGCCTTACAGGAAACCTTAGTGGATATTACAGAGTTTGCATTGACCACGCAGACCTATGTGTATTCATCACTGCCCACCGTCTCCGTAGAATGGATCACAGATGAGAAGAGTTTGAACAATAGCAATAATATTAGTGTTAACTTGCAGAACTATTACACAAAAGTTGCCAGAGGTAAGTATTAATAAGTAACTACAATCTGTAGTTTTTGTTAAATAGTGTTCAGTACAGTACATAGTGTTCAGAGGTCTATGCTCGAACATGTAGCGCAAGCGTAGCGTCAAACCAGTGGCGTAGCTACCGGAGGGCTAGATGGGGCAGTGCCCCGGGGACCCCAAGGTCAGGGGACTCCTCGGTCTCTGATTTACAAACAGTGGCGTAGCTACCGGAGGGCTAGACGGGGCAGTGCCCCGGGGCCCCCAAGCTCAGGGGGAACATATATGAACATTTTTTGTACACAGGTGCATACCCTTCTTGATATAAATTTAGTCCTAAAATGTGTATTAGCTACCTAAAGCGCTTAATTTCTGTAATGCGTAGAAATATGGGGTATAGATATTTATCCAAAATTATTTTACAGCCTTAAATTAAAATTAACTAAAATCTTTTCAGCCATACTGAAACTAAAGAAAAAACCCAAAGAGTTAGCTGTAGAAGACTTAACAACTAACACCCGGATTGGTCCAATATTTCCGAATCTCTTCAACCTGGCAGTTCTGGTGTTAAACGACGACAACCTCAATGCTTTGAATGTGCCGGCTAAGAAGCCGCTGCAGTCCAATGTCCTGGACATGGTAGATGCTCTCTGTTCTAATCCTTGCAGCTTAGACACTAATATACAACAACAAGTAAGTTATATGTTTTTGAAGTTATACTTCTTTAGGCGCGTATATGCAATAGGAACAGGTTGAAGTTAGCTGATAACAGTCTCTCCGGAACAGTAGCGTAGTTTTGGCGAGTAGTAGAGCTCTGAGTGCAGAGTTCGTCCGGGCAAGTACTACCACCTTACCCATTTCTGCCGTGAAGCAGTAGTGCACTTGTGTTACTGTGTTTCGGTTAGAAAGGTAAGGGGGTCGGAGAAATTACAGGCACATGAGACTTCACACCTTCACGTCTCAGGGTCGACAACGCATTGGCGATGCCCCTAGTGTTGCAAATGTCAATAGGCGGCGGTGACCACTTATCAGGTGGACCGTCCGCTTGTTTGTCGGCCCATGTGGTATAAAAAAAAAAAACATCGCACAAATCGCAACTGTCAGTGTCAATGAGTCAAAAATTGTTATTCGTGATATGGTTTCCTCACGTTTTTAACCGTCACTAAAAGCTCAACCTCATTATAACATTCAAACCTCTACTCGCGTCACAGCATTCGATGTCACTACCAACATGGGCGCCGTCAGGATTATTTTCAGGAAGGTGCCTTCATATATTATATAACTATTTAAGCTATTTATCTAAAAAGATTTATATTTACAATAGTGCATCAGTATGATATTCGTTGGTGATATAAAATTAGGCACACACGACTATATTAATGTCAAATTAGGCGGTCAATGATGGGAGGGAGAAGCGAGAGTAAATGGGCTGGTCATTAGCTTCATACGAAAATTGTATAAAGAATTGAATAATTGATTTTATTTCCATATTGAGAGGGTGCATGTACACCCCTTTGCACCCCCCATTTGCGTGGTGGTAGTTTCAGTAACTTTGATATTCATAAGTGCCCTCCGTGGGTACTGAATAAATGGTTTTTAATTTTTTAAGGACATAAAGTAACTCTAGATGTTTTCCAGTTTCAGAGATTGTTTCCAGTGATGGTGTCAAATATACTAGGCAATGGGTCTTTGGCGGAGAAAATGGTAGCCATATTAACTAAAATAACACGGACATGGCCCCCATTCATTTCCATAGGTATGATATCCTTTATATTTTATTGGTTATTATTCAAGTATTTTAATACTTTTTGGCGTGAAACATCTATAGGCGGAAGGGAAACCTGATTGTTGGCGTGGCGATACAGCCCATGGCTACGCTTCGCCACGCTTTAAGTTCAGTTGTCAAAATTTGAATATTTTTTTTAAATTTTGAATTTAATGAAGATAAATGTTTACTAAATAAACAGTTATTATTTTCTTCTCGCGTGTCGCGTGGTGCGGGCGGTGAAGGATCGTATGCGTGTTCATAGATATCGCCACGGCTCCTATCTGTTCTTTTAAACGTATTACTTGTACAAAATAATTTCGATGTTTCACATCTGCCAGGCGTCCCGTGACGGCTCAGCCAGACGGCGAGGCCTCAAATAAGGTCAAGGTATATGTTGACTCTTTTCCGAATATGTCGCGGACGCCGACCAAGGCGCCATTACCATGAATGCTAGCTAAGGTCGCTGGTACTGACTTGCAGGGCGGGGCATCCTGTTCGAGTACCTGTCGCAGGGCACGCAGGAGCGGCTGACGGCGCCCATGATCAAGTGCGTGATGGCGCTGGGGCGGCGCGCGCTGGCGGCGTGCCTGGGCGCGCAGCTGGACCGCCTGGACCGCAGCCTGCACGCCAGCCACGCGCCCGCCGCGCCGCGCCCGCACGAGCGCCTGCTGGCCGACCTGCGCGAGACGCTGCTCGTCAGTACTCATGTCATTCATGCCGAACTTTGTCAGGATATTTCTTACTCTTTCACGCAAAAACTTATAAACGGATTTGGATGAAATTTGCCAAGTAAATACTCAGTTTATAAACTGACTTAGGATACTGTTTTGTCTTTACAATGTAATATTTCTCGAAAACGTGGATCAAAAAGCAGGGAAAAGCTAGTATAATGTAAATGTGAAAATTTGAGAGAATGGATGTTTGTTACTTTTTTACGCAATACCTACTAAATGGATTTGAATGGAACATGGCACGTAGATAGTTTATAACCTGGATACGCGTGTCCAAAAGTCTATGATGCTTATTGTTCTCACGTCGAGAGTTCAATTATTAACTTCGTTGAAATAAAGGTAGAATATGAACTGAGACCTCATTATCTTTGAAAATGAGTTTTGATTTTATAGTAGTTGAATACTTAATGCAGAGGTATTCATAAGTGGTTGGAAAGACCTACATATTTGAATAGAAATATTTTCTTTTTTTTCCGGCGAACTTCTACGAATCTCCATGCCTTCATGTAAACGGATTCATAATGACGCAATAGCGATGCCCTGGAATTGCATATGTAATATAATCACTACATAGTATAAAACAAAGTTGCTTTCTCTGTTCCTATATCCCTATGTAAGCTTAAAACTTCAAAACTACGCAACGGATTTTGATGCGGTTTTTTTAATAGATAAGAGTGATTGAAGAGGAAGGTTTTTATGTATAATACATGTGACATCCCACGGGAACGCGGGTAAAACCGCGGGGGACAGCTAGTAATTGACATAAATAATAAGTACAATTTTGTATCTTTACACAGGATGCATCGTCATGTCTGTTGAGATCTGAACCGACGACGTATTTAGAAGACTTCGTGATAACTGACTACTCTCTCTACGAGATGCTGGGAGACTCGATACTTCCGAGACGCACTCTGTTTCCTTACAAAGGTATTTACTGCATTAATCCCAGATGATAAAATAAAAAAGTACGACAAGGATAGCTGTATATGCACGAGTGAGATAAAAAACGCAATGCGTGTAAACTGGGCGCGTACAGCTATTACTTTTTGCATTTATTATTCTGGTATTTTCTGCATAATCCTTAGATGATAATGAAATGAAATATTTTATTCAAATAGGCCTTCACAGGCACTTATGAATGGTCAGACTCTACCACCGGTTCGGAAGGTTGCTTTTACTGAGAAGAGCCGGCAATAAACTCAGCAATTACTCTTTTCAAAATAAGATTTTGTACATAAAGATGTGTCTTGCTGGAGCGAGCGCTACACCCAAGCATTGTCGTCATTAAAATAATCATTTGTGTTGTAGAAAGCCTTTTGTACTAAAACAGTCTTAATTCTTTCCTTAAATTTTTGTAAAGGCAAATTTAAAAAATAAGATAAAATAATAAAGTGCGAAAGGGTAAAGGTTAGCTGTATATGCATGAGTGAGATAAAAAATCGAATGTGTGTAAACTGCGCGTACAGCTATTACTTTTTGCATTTATTATTCAGACTCCAATCATTGTAGAGCTTCCAGTGCTAAAGTCTAGGTAAATATTTTTTTTTTCAGATCCTGCAGTAGTCGATGATTCCAACCCAGAAAAGACGTTAGAAGACGAATTCATATATATGCCTCAGAGGGCTAATATGAGGCAACCAAAGTTGAAGTTATTGCCAGTCAACAAAGTCAGAAATGCAGTCCACATCGATTCAGTATTCGATCCCATCGTAATCCAAAATGATATTTTAAATTGTATTAGAATAAAAGTAAAGAATTGTAGGACATTACAAGTACCCCCTAGGACAAACCGTGTTGTGGATCGGGCACTTAACATAGACTCGTATGCACCCAGTCCGTTGAACTGTGGAGTTGTTGTAGCAAGTGGATTGTTACATAGGTTTAAGTATAAAGGTAATAAATTAAGTGATCCGTTTCCATTATTAGGTGCTATTACTCTGTAGGTTTTGATCTATTTTAGCTATAAATTATTGTTTGAAATGCTGTGTTTTATTTTGTGTCGAAACTCCTTTCTTTTTTTTGTTTTTAATAGATATCCTGTGACGTTCTTCACACACGTTTATCAGATCGCAAATTAAGCAGTGTAATGGTTGTACTATGGTTACCAGATAAAGTACACATACAAATAATATAGACATTTTACACACTGACACCGAGCAAACCAACATGATCATGCACACAAATGTTTGTCCTGGATGGGAGTCGAACCTACGACTTGTGGTGTGACATTAAGTATATCTAACCACCAAGCCAACTGGCCCGTCGTTTGTGTCCTAATGGTCTATATCAGCTTAATCCGACAGTAACAACATTCTGTCGGATTTAACGGTCACCATTTTTTGAGTTAAAAACGCAGACCTTTACATTTAAAACGCTAATAGATGTAGAGCTCTTAGTGCAGAGTTCGTCCGAGGAAGTACTACCACATTACCCTTCCATAGGCGGCGGTGACCACTTAGCATCAGACGGACTGTCTGCTTATTTGTTTGTCGGCCCATGTGGTATAAAATAAAATAATGGAAGCAAGGTCTCATGGAGCATTTAGTGTAGTTTCTCAGAGTAATCAAGTTACCAGATAATAGTCCGGTCAAATTAGACATTCAAGGTTACATTAATTCGCACCTAGCTAAAAATTGGCATGAATGTTGGGAACCCTATTACACACAATTTGTCAATTATCCACATCAGTCCAACGTGTGGAAAAAAATTTATTCAAGGTCAAATGTTGCAAAAATTGGTTTTTTGAGATTTCCAGCTAAACGGTAAGTTTTATCATAAAAATAGGTGAGACAAAAATTATTCATCATGCAATTATCTATAAAAATTGTTCATACACTTTTTTTTTTCTAAGAATCACCATTTCGGAGATATAGCGATGTAAAAAATCGAAAAAGTTGTGTTACCTATAATATGCACACGTTTCCGCGCCACCCGTGAGGTAGTGTACATGGCGCGTTTTTTTTTACGTGGTTTCCCCGGTTGGCCAATTCCACGATCTATTGTGGTTCTGTTGAGTTAAAAAGCTATTGTATTAAATTGGAAATGGTACTATTGTAGATGACAAGAGCAGTGAGATTGATGTGATTGAATGTGAGTAATGAGTAATTTGAGAAAATTATTCGTCTGATTGATACGCATCTAATGGAACATAATCTGTACTGTCTTGTTCTTCTTCTTCTTCCTGCTGGGTACAAATAAATTGATCACAGAAGTCTGGTCTTACAGGTATTCCGAAAATTCATCACCTCTTTCAATACTTGCATCAATTAACGTCTTTAGGCCACGATCAACAGTAACTGTTTCGCTTTCGGCCAAATGTTTATTACAAATAAAGCAAAATTGCGACATTTCTATTACAAACACAAAACTGCACAAATTTTGTTTGGAAATATAAGCAATAACTACGTGTTCTTTAAATAAACTTTTACACAGTGAGCAGTACGGTTTTACTAAAGGTCGCTCCACTATTGATGCCGGGGTAGCACTCTTAAAACGAATTTTCAACGCTTGGGAAAAGTCGCAGAATGTTATTGGAGTGTTCTGTGATTTATCTAAAGCTTTTGATTGTGTTGACCATCAGACACTTACGCGTAAATTAGACTATTATGGAGTTAAGGGTGCAGCACTTAATTTGATGAAATCGTACCTTAGTGAGAGAACTCAAAGTGTTAATGTGAATGGAGTTAAATCATCTGGTTCTCCTGTGCATATGGGTGTACCCCAAGGCTCTATTCTAGGGCCTTTTCTATTTTTAGTATACATCAATGACCTACCATTTTACGTAAGAAATACCTGTGGAATTGTACTGTTTGCTGACGATACCTCACTGATTTTTGGTGTTGATAGACTGAAATACAATTATGACGATGTAAACGGTGCATTAGCCCGGGTATTAAATTGGTTTACTGTTAATAATCTTGTTTTAAATGCAAGAAAAACTAAATGTATTAAATTTGCATTACCCAATGTTAAAAAACTAGGCTGTAGTATAATGTTAGACAACGAAGCTCTTAGCCTTGTTGAGTCAACAGTTTTCTTAGGAATTACTTTAGACTCAAAACTTCAATGGGGGACACAAATATCATGTCTTGCGGGAAAACTTAGTTCAGCAGCTTACGCAGTTAGAAAAATCAGGCAGATTACAGATGTCGATACGGCTAGATTAGTTTATTTTAGCTACTTTCATAGTGTTATGACCTACGGCATTTTGCTTTGGGGTAAAGCTGCTGATATAGAAACCATTTTTATATTGCAAAAAAGAGCTGTTCGAGCCATTTATAATTTGAGTTTGAAAATCCCTACTGAAATTTTAAATTTGCCTTTACAAAAATTTAAGGAAAGAATTAAGACTGTTTTAGTACAAAAGGCTTTCTACAACACAAATGATTATTTTAATGACGACAATGCTTGGGTGTAGCGCTCGCTCCAGCAAGACACATCTTTATGTACAAAATCTTATTTTGAAAAGAGTAATTGCTGAGTTTATTGCCGGCTCTTCTCAGTAAAAGCAACCTTCCGAACCGGTGGTAGAGTCTGACCATTCATAAGTGCCTGTGAAGGCCTATTTGAATAAAATATTTCATTTCATTTCATTTCTTACTATAGACCAGGGTCGATAATTTTTGAAACAAAAAAAAAATTACAGTAGGATGAAATCCATTAGAAAAGGAGGGGAATATGATAAAAATTACAGGAAAAATAAATTACGGTCGATCCGAGTTCGGGAAGTGGGTGGGGGTGCGTTTTTAAGGGTAAAAAATGGTTTATCTTCATTTCCGGCAAAACTACAAGTCCTATGGAAAAACGTTAAATGGCAAAGTTGTAGGTAATAAAAAGATCTACAACTTTTGTAATGAAAATTTTTTCACATAACCTCAAAATTTTGGTGAAAAATTCAAATAACCAAGTTTTTGGTTTTTTATTTATATCTTTTCCAAAATTTTAATTTTTTCTACGAAATTTGGAGAAAACTTACCTTAGTATGCCCCAAATACACTGTAATTTATTTGATTTAAAATATTTATTTTTTCGCCTTATTTTAACTTTATATATAAAAAGCACCCTAATTTTCAATCGAAAATTCTGACGTCAAAATATCAGCTTTTTCCAAAAAGGCTGTGGTCTTTTTGTTCGTTGAAATATCTACTTTCTGATGGTGTAAAAAAATATATTAAATATATACATTACTATAGAAAATGTTCTCAAATCAAATAAATTGAAGGTGTATTTGGGACATAAAAAGGTAAGTTTTCACCAAATTTCGTAGAAAAAATATATTTTTTTAAAAAGATATAAATAAAAAACCAAAAACTTGGTTATTTGAATTTTTACCAAAATTTTGAGGTTATGTGAAAAAATTGCAAATACAAAAGTTGTAGATCTTTTTATTACCTACAACTTTGCTTTTTAACTTTTTTCCATAGGACGTGTAGTTTTGCCGGAAATCAAGATAAACCATTTTTACCCTTAAAAACTCACCCCCACCCACTTCCCGAACTCGGATCGACCGTAATTTATTTTTCCTTTCATTTTTATCATATTCCCCTCCTTTTCTAATGGGTTTCATCCTACTATAATTTTATTTCATTTTTTACCATTTTTGAAGGCTTCGGCCCTGGTCTACTACGAAAGAATGCTTGAGACTAATACTATTTTATCTAGTTAGGCCCTTGAAAAAGGAGCAGGTATACAAGCGTCGCCGCGCGGACAATAGAATAGCAGACAGATGTTGCTTCGAGTTTATATTCTTACAATTGTATAATATGTATGTATACGCCACGAAAACTAATATTGTTACTTATATTATCGTTCTATAACGTATATAACGGCAATTGACATACATATTATGAAGAATACAACTTTTTCAACTTTTTGCATCGCTATATCTACGAAATGGTGATTCTTAGGAAAAAAAGTGTATGAACAATTTTTATAGATAATTGCATGATGAATAATTTTTGTCTCACCTATTTTTATGATAAAATTTTCCGTTTATCTGGAAAACTCAAAAAGCCGATTTTTGCAACATTTGACCTTGAATAATTTTTTTTCCACACGTCGGATTGATGTGGATAATTGACAAATTATGTGTACTAGGGTTCTCAACATCCATGTCAATTTTTAGCTAGGTGCGAATTAATGTAACCTTACCCCTATTTTTGAAGCTAATTTGACCGGACTATAAAAAAACCTTCAACAGTTTTTAGTGTCGATTAATATTTCTTAGGGGGCATTAGTTAGTGAATGAACTATATATAATATATCTATAACGGCGATAAATATTATTATATATATAAGATTTAGCCATATTTTACAAGAGTTACGTTTTTTACTTATAGTAACTCAGTTTCCTCGCAATTTTACACTGTCTCTTGCGGATAAAAAAATACGTGATATTTTCCGAGTAATTACCTAATTTCTTCGCATCACATGCACAACTAATGACTTTCTTTTCATATCAATAATATAAGTACACCGTAATATAAGTAAGTACCCAAGGTGTCAATATGTAATTTGTATATAATTAAGTAAGAAAAGAAAAAAATAATTAGGTAGTAACTAGCTGCGCCCTGCGGCTTTGCCCGCTTTTAATCCTGGTTATTAACCGTCCTTTTGAATTACTCTATCTATTAGTGAAAACTGCACTAAAATCCGTTGCATACTTTACGATCCTACAAAGAACATACAGACAAACAAAAGCTCTGTTTAGTTTGAAATCATTTGGCCCCGCGCAACGAATAAAGAATATCACAAGTTATTTATCATCAAGTATTATTATGTATCTACTTATAAACCCATAAAATAAATCGGAAGTGTTTACGTTGACAGCGCGACCGTCCTTGTAACAATGATAACGTTACGTCGTCACGTTAGCCACGATCCTAATGAGAATGTGTTGAGACCAACGAGCGTTGATTTGAGTGCGAGCGCGACTGATTGTTTACTAATGTAGGTATGTAAAGCTCTGTATCCACTGTCATAATTATCCACGACTAATATATGTATGTACTTAATTGAGTTATTTAGCTTACCATGCGTTGGTCATCACATAGCGTGCCTTAGCATATTGAAAATAAAAACAACGGGTTGCACTCCGGGAATGCCGGTAGTAGTGAAAACTGGAACATTAACGTTGTGCATTTTACCGTCTTACGAATTTTCGATCAGGTCACGTGTCACCCATTTTATACCCATCCGAAAAAAAGTGCTCAACGTCGCCAAAGAAGTTTTCAGTTCAAAATATCCTGGGGCTTTCTTTACAGAACACCACCTGATCCCAAACTAAGCAGAGCTTGTGCTATGGAAAGCAGATTACTGATATATGTCATTTAATACTAGTTTTTTTCTTCTAAATACATACTTATAAATATTATATATAAGTATTTTATTTTTATTATAGATATTTACACCCAGACAGAACAAACAGACATGTTCATGCCCACAAATGTTTGTCCTGTGTGGAATTCGAATCCACGACCTCTGGCGTCAGGGTTTTCCTAACCAGCAAGCTAACTGGCCCGGCAAATAATATATATTTCCTTGAAATTCTCTGTTCCTAGTTTCAATATCTTTATCATACGTTTACTCCCGAAAGGACTTAGGTACCAATATATATTTCTAGGGACTTTCTTGTCTGTATATAAAATCATAAATATTCATATCTTTTTATTTACTCAATAGACAGTAAAATGGCTTACTTTGCTGTTCCACTTTTGAGGGAGTCTAACTATGCCGTGAACACTGTTTCCGCTGGTATCGCGTCACAAAGCCTTTTTGAAGTGCAAACTTCTTTAGCACCGTAGCGATTTGATAATCTATGAAACGAAAAAATAACACTAAAAAGAGACAAACATATTAATCTAAAGGATTTGGCCTGCGAGAGAATGAGATAGGCTTTATTAATATTTTTTACTGGACGTTTGTATTTGAACGATCTCAACACGGTACCTAATTCTGATAAGGAAATTGGCTCTCAAGTGGAACTACCGAAACTTTGACCGTAGTCGGTAGTAATAAACAAAATTTACCGAAAACCCTTAAAATGAATGTAGGTGGTTCTTAAATATTCCGTAAAACATATCAAATTCAATCTATTGAAATCCTTCCCCGCTCAAAAGGACCTGTACCGTATAACCCCAGCATAGTTACGTTTTACCCGACTACGGCAAAGCCAAAATGAAAAGGCTATGATTTCAGCAGTCTATGTATGTATGTTTTGGAAGCTGTTTGATTTCTTGTTTTAAATTTACAAATCCTATTATAGTTAGAATGCCTCAACCACGCATATGGCTAATTGAATTTAGATAACACTTTACGCGAAGATTTTACAAGATCACAACAAGAGACAAGTGCCTTCCGGAAAAATATTATATACGAGTTCCAGGTGAACTCAGATAAAACGGCAGGTCACAAAATATTACTTAAAAAAAACTCATTGCAATTTTAAGTGGGCACTTAGCTTTAGGTGTTTCCGACGAGGTAAACAGACGGTGCCGCTGGCGCCCGTCGTATTTCACCTTAGCGGCGCGACGAAGCGGCGACGTCGCGACGCCCCGCGACTGATCCTCCCATCACACCGTTGTGTAAATACCTAAAATTTTTAATAGAAAAACAACGAACATTCCGACATACGTTAAGTGTTTATAGCCAAATTCATAGACATACTGAATCTAGAAGCTTAAGCCATTAACATTATTAACTAAGCTAAATACCCTAGGCTGAAAAAAAAATAGGAAGCTCTAAAGGTACCATTGCACAATACAGAATAATTGAATAGGACGTTCTTTACACACGGCCATCTGATCCGAAAGTAGAGTTTGTAAAGTCTATAAAGTAGACAACTGATATAATTTATACATTACTTCTTTTCTTTAATTTCTAAATACATAGCTACTTAAGTAGATATTTAAACCTAGACAGATATATTGTAGCGTAAGCCAACTGGCCCATATAAAAAAACATACTACACTTTATTTTCCAGTGTCGAAGTCTACCATGATAATTAGCACAGATAAATAATGTAATGTATCTACTAAAGTATGTTGTTGATGAAAGCACAAATATTTATATGCTGTGCCGTTGATTTGCATATACCGTAAATATCATTTATTATTTTAATTGCGATGTTTCGAATTTAATTGCTTCATCTACTAAACACATAAATTATATTACCTACACGAGGCCTTTAAATGATTAAACTATGTTTATGTCTTAGCGGGTAATTTTCCCCCTTTTACGATAATCTTAAACATCAGAATTTACATAAAACAAGAATCTACAATACTTTTATTTATTGAATTATCATTTAACCTACAATCTAAACGTTTTATTATCGTTGCACAAGTTGCGCTGAGACTGACCCACTGCGAACTTCGGCGTAATAGAAAGCTTGTGAAACTTTTTCCTATCTAGATAGGTACTGGCTAGAACTTTGGTGCCTACAATATTTTGGATCAGTGCCTACTCTTTTCTGCCGTGAAACGTGAGCACGGAGTTTATTTGTTCTGTGCATGCATATAAAACCACTTACTGTGCGTATTTTATATCGGAAAAGCAATATTTAACAGCTGTGTTCAAAAGGTTAGTTTTTTTAGAGGATTCCTGTTTAGTTATAAATAACTAAGGTCGAATGAAAATAGTGGTGTTATATAAATAAGTTAGCTGCCGTCTCGTGGTTTACCTGTGTTCCAAGGATAAATAACAGCTTAATGGCACGGTGCAAAATATCAAGTGGATCAAAATTATTTTTATTTTTTATTAGTTATTTTAAAGTATACTAGACTGTTTCTAAATTACTCTTTTAGGGGTAGAATTGTTGAAGGCTAGGTGAATAGGCTCGCCTCAACATCAAAGATTGCATCACTGTTTACCATCAGGTGGGATCGCAGTCAAGCACTAGTTTTATTATTAAAAATAAAAGTCGGAAATCCATATTCAGTAGTTAATCTTATAATAGAGTAGGTATGCTACAGCCTATATATCGAATTTCGAAATATTTCTTAAATAATAAAGGTTCAAATTTAATTCGTATTTTCAGCGGTTCATGCTATGCATTGTCTACTAGAGAACAGATCTTTAGATCGTGGTACTCTTTAGTATTTTAGAAAACCTATAGGTACCTATATGATTTATTGTTTATTACCTACCTACTAGATAAATTTTAAGCTATATTTTCAGTTTAAGCCCATTATGGGCACCTATTAAGGTCATTGCTTCTACTCAGAAGAACCAGCAACAAACTGTGCACGTTTTTAATTATCTGACTTATTTTCATATTTTATTTTAAAAATGTTTACAAACTCGAAGTACTAATGGCTGCATCTACCCCATTTTGTTATAGGTAGTAAACGAAAGATTGGGTTTAGTTAGGCTAAAAGGAAATTTTGCCCCATATTGTTTAGTTTTTTTTTTAGTTGTTTTTGTTTTATAACCGACTAGCTTTCCCCCGCGGTTTTATCCACGTTCCCGAGGAAAGTCACGTGTTCTCGGGATAAAAAGTAGCCTATATGTTATTCCAGGGTTTATCTATTTCTGTGCCAAGTTGCATCTAAATCCGTTTGGTAGTTTTTGAGTGAAAGAGCAACAAACATCCATACATACAAACATTCGCATTTATAATATTAGTAGGATATTCTAGCCACTCCTGCAGCATTGACACACATTTATATTTTGACTTTACTGTATAAATTTACTTTGCAATTATAATTGCCCAAAAGTTATAACTCTGCCCAAAAGCCTGTAATTCAATGTCACCGTATGACGACTCACTGCCTACGTAACGAACGTCACATCGCAAACAGCTGAAGAATCAAATAATTCATGCTAATTTGACAAATTGAATATTTATGAAGTGGCAAAAACGTTTTTGTATTTAAAAATTGAACGAATGATGATTCAACTTGATACCGTATAGGTGAAGATTAGTGTACCGCCTATGGGTGGGTGGCGAGATGTCACTCTTTGTGCCCCAGACGCCGACAGTGACAGATGAGCTCATTGTTGATATACAGATGTGCTTGCAATGTAATGGCCAGAGCCGGACATCATTTGAAGAGGCACAGGTACTGGGGCGACGAACGAGAGTGGGCATCATTGGTTCCATGCGCAAAATTTGGTTCTTAATCATTATTTAGTCTCGAGGCGTAAATAACTCAGGAAATTCACATTATTTCGAAGAAGAGTATTAGAGAAGAATGTTAAATGAATATTAAAATGGGCATTCAGCTTCGCCCCATTTACCCTCACCTTAATTCGGCCCTGGTGCCGCGGCATAAATAAGTGCACGTAATCGCAATGGCGATGGCGGGTAATTACACAAATAATAATAATGATAATGACTTGTCTCGTCTACACTCAGATGGAGAACACAATTAGTTATTCTAAAGGTTACTTTTAATTCCGGATAGTTCGGGTGCACTTAGAGCTTGCACTAGATATTATGCAAGTGCCTAAGGCTGTCTGTAAAAGGGGTCATGTTATGATGAAGTTTATTTGACGTCCCTGACTAGTGTGGAGTTTTGGTACTTAGCTTTCAACATCCAGTTTCGCTAGTTATCTCATTTAAACACTAAAGTCTTTCGGAGGAATCTTGAAAAACTGTTCCGCGGTTTTACCCGCGTTCCCGACAGGTGTAATGTTTTCTCGGTATAAAGCGTAAATTAAGTATCTGTGTGGCAAATTCCAATTAAATGCGTTGACCCGTTTATGCATTTATGGAGACTCAAATACACAAACTTTCACATCAACATTGTACATAGTACAGTAGACCCCCGGTAATCCGATAAACGTTTTGCAGGGCAGTGTCGGACTATCGAATTTGTCGGATTATAGAGTATGTTACAGCCTAAGACCCTCTATAGTCCGGGTTTTTTTTAAAAGAGTTCCTTGTAATCCAACAAATTATAGATCAAAATTATAACATTTTACCTGAACTACAGATCACATTAGTGAAAATTTGCCAAAATAATGTTTGTGTACCTACATTCAACAATGATGGGCAAGTCGGACTACAGGGGGGGGCCGGATTACAGGGGGTCCACTGTATAGCTAACTAAGGCTTTGCAGGGCATGTTACCATCAATTCTATGTGAAGATTTATATGAATACTAGCGACCCGGGAGACTTTATCCTGTCCAAATCGGCCCTTAAATTTTTTACCGAATTTCCCGAGCAATTTATAAAATGTTTGCTACCATATGAACCTAACATAGTAGTTTTAAAAAAGAATGCTAATGCAGTCTAGTACTCTAGCCGTTCCAAACTGATGCGCTTACCAACGAACACCATTTCATTTATATTTAAAAAACAAAAAATCACAGAACCACAATTTGGTATATGCCTACATCAATAGCCATGCAATTTAGAGCTACAACGACGGAATCACTATATGACAGGTAGAGTAGATGGTGGAAAGTACATTCGAGTCTTGACTATTGTAAAGGGACTGAAATTTTCATATTGCCTTGTGCATTGACGAGCGTGCGTCATACTTGCACACCGCAAACCATTTAATACGGTTCCCTCAGACAGGCGTGATGAATGATCGCTGCCATGCATTATGCAACCAGATTTTTAAATTATGGAATCTTTTACATAATATGACTACAATAAAAATTAGGTAGGTTCCAATTTCAAAGCTGTGGGAGAGATAAGGGGGTGTATGATATCTAAACTAAGGCTTAAATTACGGTGAAAAGGTATTTTTGAAAACTATTAAGTATAGTTAAAGAAAAAAAAGAGAATACGTTTATCGGTTGATACCGCGATTCAATTTATAAGGCATTTTGTAAATCAATGTACCTGCCTTTTTTATAATTTGACCGCGACATTGACAAATCCGTGAAATTATAATTATCACCATTTATCACTAGAGAGATTATAATATCACGTGTGTATCAGGGCAATAACCGTGCAATAGGCACTACATTTTTTAATTTTAAATTGTGACTTTATCCAATGTGGTTGAGTTACATTGTATTCAACATTTAAAAAGAACTATGGCCTGATGCATGGTGATAATATTTAATAATTCTATTACCTTTTAGACGAGTGGTTCCTTTCTACTTGAACTCGTTTCCGATGGCGAGACGCTAGTCGGATGGAGATGATATTTTGCGGTCAGGGTAAAAATAGAGAAAGCACCGTGCGAACATTCAACTCGATCCAATGCGATCGCGGCGGGAACCCGAGCTTTTGTTGTTGTCTACGTTAGATGCCAAACAACTCCTCACTCATAGACACCACAGACATAAAGGTATGTACAACTAAAAGGAAACATAATTGCAAACTCTTTGGTAATTAAATATAGAAACTATCTATGTTTTGTCGTCTATTTTTGACTGGTAGTCAAAAGAATTTAATACCTTTTGTCGCCAACTTAGTTAAAATACTAAATCTATATTTATAAAAATGAATGTTTGTCTCTATGCCTTTATAGAATCGTAAACTATGCAACGGATTTTAATGCAGTTTTCAGCAATATATAGAGAAATTCAAGACGAAGGTTTATAACCAGGATTGAAAGCGGCAAAGCCGTAGAGCGCAGCTAGTAGTACTATAAATTATTCTGTAACATTATATATAAGTCCTTTATTATCTGTTAGTTAGTATGTGTGTTTGACTGGCAGATTATAGATTGGATAACATTTCCATAAATTGAGTTAATTAGGATTATTCTGAGGTACTCGGGAGTCGAATCTATTTGGTCAACTACAGAATCAAATGGCTAATTCCCAGTCTATCAATAAATGACCATTTAAAAATACTGCGTATCTTCCAGTAGCACTTAAAAGCCAGTTCGTTTCGAAACTTTGTGTGGTGACCACTTTTGGTCACATTATAACTTGTGATGGTTAGATGTTGGTAAAAATATGCCAATTTACAGCAAAAATGCCACAAAATTGTTTATTTTGCTGGTTCTTACTACTGGTTCCTATGAACTAGATTTTTGGAGGACTCAAAAATCTTTTAGCATTGGAGTAAACAAGCTTCCGCCTCGGGGTTATCTATACCTACTAATATTATAAACAGACAAGTTTCGAATTTTCGTATGATGTAATTTTTGTTTGTAATGAATAAACTCAGAAACTAATCGACCGATTTTAATAATTCTTTCACTATACGTATTTATATATTATAACATAGGCTATGTTATAATCTTGGGATACACTAGACCGTTCCAAAACGCGAGTGAAACCGCGGCACGGCAGCTATAATGTAAATTTGTTTATTACGCTTTCGAGCGAAATCTACTTAACCGATCATCATGAAACTTTGCACACATATTTTTGGTATTAGAAGTAACATAGGATACTTTTTGTGCCGGGAAAATGTTACATGGCTTGGAAATGCGGGTGAAACCGCGGGGGAGAGCTAGTATACTTATATGTTGATTGGCTGTCAGATAGGTATGTGTACGTCACTAACACATATGTAAGGTATAAGTTATGACTTCTATCGTAATGTTGTTTATTGTATTCTTACGCAATTGCCATAACACCTGAATTTCTTTGTTTTTCCATTTGAAATGTGGATAAACATACAATACTATCGGTGTTATAAATAATGGTAAACTGTATATAAGGCTATGTGTCAGATGTTTTTACGTTTCAATTTCCGTGAATTTTCTCTTTACTATCATCTTGGAGGAGCTTTTGTTAGCTTAAAAGCTTTAGATTCGCGATCTTGAGTCTGCGTTTTAATTTCTAATTTAAACTGATACTCAGTTTATTAATTAGACTGAAAAAAGCTATTGTACGAAATGTGTAACTTACTCTTACTACTGAGATCTCTAATTATACTGAGAAACCTTCCTTAATTAATTCGTTAATTGACCTATATAGCGGCTATACCAATCCACAAAAAACATGGGAACATCTCGTCAACAAAATAATATAACAAATCCAATGCAAAGTTCCGATACCTACAAAATTCCTAGAATAGTAGAATCAATTTGGTTTGAACGCCTGCGACACCACAATCTGATATTACTTTATATTCTAGCATACCAGTCAACTAGCTATAAAATTACAAAAACAATACGTTAGTAGAATAGTGGCTATCATTAAAATTGCATAATTTGGCTGGGGAGGCGCCGGCGCACGTGGGAGCGGAGCGTATGGCGCCCGCCGTCCGCGCATGCGCTGTGTAAGCTAGTAAACTCTAGGACATCAGCACTCCTGCGATAAAACGTTAATAGCGTCGTAAGTTGCGATTTCAGCGCGTTCCAGCTTTAAAATACGCACTTAATTGTGAAAGCCGTAAGTGGGATATTGGTACAAGATTATTAAATGAATACATGGAGACAATATTATTAAAAGTTGACTATCTTGACGCTAACTTGTGCCTGTTGATATTGATTCTATAAGTAGGCATAGTAGAAATACACAAGCTTACTTTTCTCGATTCAAACTTCATTAATACCATAAAGAGGTGTCACTTTTGGTTGATAGAGGTAATCCAAAGCTATTCATTCGACTACAATAATTTTTCACTGATGGAAAGCTACATTATTACCAAGTGATATATATATACTCTATGTTTGTACCCCGGGAAAACGTCAATTCTCTCGGGAATGTGCCTAATTAAAAACCTAATTAATAGTTGCATTCCATCTTAATAGAATTCACCTGAATATACAATGCAACATAAAGTCATACATTGTTTGATTGATCGATAAAAACGTCAGTTCACCTTAAATTTATGTAGAAAGCCGTTACTGAATAACCTTCCTAAATCGAAAGCTCATAAAATACATAATCTATTGCCGTACCAAACTTGACTAGTGGAATAGTCTGAAACTTTCACGGTTCAGGAATTGTGTAAGACGTCGAATTCCGCCAAAGATCTCGACTGGACCGACCCGAGTGCGCGTATTTCCTGTAATTGCTGCTAAATTTCGATTGAAGTTATTCTTTTTTTATAGCGGCTTTATTATAGTGTGCCAGTGGTGTGTACTTCTCTTTTGGAATGTTTTAAGGTACGTTTGCATTATTTCTTACAAGATAAGGCAATTTACTAAAGTTGCTAAACGAATATAATATGTAAAACCATATTAGAATAAAACCTATTTTGATTTGGTCAGAGATTGTAACTTTAAAAGACAGCTTTGTAAGGTTGTGTGCCTTCGTCCGTTGAAAGGCATGACAGATGTCCATTAAATTCATAATCTATAAGTATTTGCGATACCTAAAGCAACTTATCTACAAATATGTAAATAACCTTTGGTGTTATTACCCGTATTCTATTACATAAGTTTGTAAATGCAAATTTCGCTTTGTTTCTTCAAATATTGTAAGACTTGTACTTACTTGTAGGACATATTAAATTTAAATAACTTATTACTTTGCACCTATTTACGTTGGATGACCTTGTCTTATCTTGACATAGTTATGATGCTGCGATACAAAATATCGCCTACGTATTTTTTTTGTAAACTATTAAAATGGTATTCCCAACGCTTTGCTTAGCACCATAATATCTTGTTAATAAGGTTGTCAATCCTTTGGTGGATTACACATTTCCATGTAAATGTATTGTATTTTTTTATTGTCACATTATAAAAGTGTGCTGTGTACTTCTAGTGTTTCTTTCTTAGGTATATCCAAAGATAGCTAGTCGTAATATCTTAAATAAATCAGATTGAAAGATAATATGATCAATCCCCAAATTTATTATTGACAGAACCCATTTTACATATAAAGGATACTAGAATTAAAAACACAAAATATTTTTGGAACATTAAACATGTCTGCCTGTTATAACATGTCCATTTTAACAGATAATAAGCCAAATAATCGCCTCTGATACACAATTTCTCACAATTCACAACGCTGGCGCCGGCTCAATCACATCACTTTAAACTTGTATTGTCCAACTATTATTGTATCATTTCAATAAACAAATTAATTAACTCTACAAGCTTTATCTTACATTCTAGCTGTAAAATCACAGCTTGGAAATAAACGGTTTCGCCTTGATAATTAAGGGAACTATGATATTTATGCCTTCTTTATTGGTGTCACATATTTCTGTCCGAAGCGATTTGCGAATCTTATAACACAAGCTTGCATAATTAGTAAAATTATTAATAGGCGCCTCTCTTGTATTTCAATAAGCAATGGTTCGAACTGCTTGTATGTAAGAGTTGTTTTCTTCGGCTTTTAAATTGATGAAAATTCTTGGCTTCATATGTCATTTCCTAAATCTGACAAATTTATTGGACTCAGCCTTCTTATTCAGCTAATACAAACTTCGTCGGCGAGCCGCTTCACGGAGGCCTCGGAGAACTTATCTCTCACGTGATTAGTAGTATTGGCGTAGTTAGCGAAAGAGACAGAGCACGGAGGCCGCGACGAAACATCCTCGAGTTAGTGTCACTTTCTTTACAGAATCGAGCCCCAGGTATTTGTCAGCCTGTATTAGAAATTAACTGAGACGATGATAGTGTAAATTCAGCACTATCATGATATTCTAAGGCTCTAAGATACCCAAAAATATATACTATACTAGCTATCCCGATAGATGTTGTCCTGTAAAAATAAGTCCATACTAAAGTTCCATAAAAAAAGCAATGCAGAAATTCAATTGCAGCGCCACCGACCGGTTCCTTTTGTGAATCTAAACCATTCTCGATCTACTGGCAGACGCAAAAAGAAATTCATAAAAACCTATCCAGCCGTTTAGGAGGAGTTCACTAACATACACACGGACAGAAGAATTATATATATTAAGATAATTAGTACTCCTATTTACTACATACATATACTATACGCTAAGACCATCTGAGTTTATTGCCGGCTCTTCTCAGTAAAAGCAACCTTCCGAACTGGTGTTAGAGTCTGACCATTCATAAGTGCCTGTGAAGGCCTATTTGAATAAATATTACATTTTATTTCATTTCATTGAGTATCTCTTTAAGCAACTAACCTTGCATAATCTTAATTTGTTCTTTAATAAACTGTAAAATATATAATAATAAGTGAAATCTTTGTAATCCAATTGGGAAGTTGCGAGTCATTCCTAACACAAGTATGTCTGATTACTTACTGGGAGGTCTCGGCGTAAATCTTGTTAAAATGATTTCTGAAATAAAGCTATTTTTATTTATTTAAGCAAATTTATAATAATTTTGTGTTCCGTTCGAGACAGTATTTCAAAGGAAAAATCAATAAAAATTGATTTCTTTTCTTTACAGTCTCTTTTTAACCGTCTTTCATAAATGTAGGGGGCAATGCTCCTGGTGTAAATGTCCACAATCCTCGACCACTTATCATCGGATGGATCATCTGAAAAAAAAAACGATGGTTAATCTAGATGCTCGTGAAAATACTTTTAATGTGTCCCTACACCAAACTTTTCCACATTAATCAGTACCAATGGAGTGATGACGATGATGATGCGTTCACAGTGTAGTTTCCCTTTGTATAATTAAAAGCGGGAAGGAAAACGAATCGTAGGCGTATTTTTAATTTGTGAGTTTGGGTTTATTCTGAATGACAAAATATGCAACGGATTTCGTAAAAAGTTCTTTTAGTAATTTTAAAATTAAATTCGGAAATAATTTATTCGAATTATCCCCTAGACATTTGGAATAACCTGATATGTAGAAGATTGACTCTACTATAGGCTATTGCCGGGTTACTATATACGATCCCGATCGAAAATCCATGGATTGATGAACCTTTTGACAGTAATTTTAATACACGTAATGTCAAAATTCTGCTTCAATCTTGCGATTTTAGACCGGGATCGTATATAGTAACCCGGCATTCATCTATTAAGCAATCAATCATTTTTTAGGTACAATATGAGAATAGGGTTCGAAGCTCGGCAAACATTAAAATTTGAATTAATATTTATTTCAATACAGACAACGTATCCATTCAATTTAAATCTATAGATACTAAAATAAAAGTGAACATTGAAAGTATTTGTCTTAACTAATTGCGGTTCAATCACCATTTTATTTTGTAAACTTCAAGTTGAATCACAGCCTTATTACTTCAAAATAGGTAGAGGAAAAACAACGATACCTTAATTTAAGGTTATCACGCGTACGAAGACGTAGGCCAGCTAGCTAACTACATAAATATCATACGGTCATAAATAAATATCCATTTGCAATACATATCATTTACATTTTAAAGTTTAAACAACAAATTACCAATCACTGAGAAGAAGCTGAAATTTGATAATCCGTGCCATCAAAGCTCAAGTTTGTAATAACATCAATCCCTACTAATATTATAAATGTGAATGTAAGTTATTTTGTTACGCTTTCACGCGAAAATTACCAAACGGATTTGGATGAAACTTGGCACATATATAGAAAATTCCCCTTGAATAACACATAAGATACTTTTAGTGGGAACGCGGGTGAAACCGCGGGGGACAGCTAGCAATAGAATATAGATGTAGCAAAATGAAGTTTAATTTAAATAATAATATACCCAGTACTTTTTCATTATAAAAAAACGATGTCACTACAATAGTAATAAGATCTCATCTCACCAGATGACGTAACGCAAAGCAACCGTATCTCAGAGACCGGCGGGATCTTCAAACGAGATCTCACTGTCGCGTGACATAATTATTATGACTAACTCGAGGAAATAAAATATCATGTACGGCCATTAACCAATGTTAATTATGATTTATTCCATTATTAGTTGTGAGGTAATGGCACAGTAATGGTGGACATGTGGTGATTATGTGCCGTCACAACGCTTCTGATGGAATTTGACACCACCATGTACTATTATCATGACCATTTCGTTTCTGTTCAAATCGGGACAATTTCAACCTAAATTTTAGTCTCCCTCTTACTATGTGGTAACTCATATCATCTCATCTTGGAAGAAGAATAAGACAGACGATTCCTTTAATACAGCATCATTTGGTCACATTACACAAAACGGTCAACAACACTTCATTACGAAATAGTATCATTTCATTACAGTGTCTATTAATAGTGGTCACTATTTCAATTAGCTCTGCAATCTGCGCAAAATTGTAAGCATGCTTTTCAACGCCTCAAATTAAAAGCATGCCCTGCGTCATTCTACTCTGAAGTATTTCAATTAAACGAGGTTACGTGGTGTCAGAATTGTAGTGGGATCACTAATTCGATCTATATCGATTATATAGGAGTGTAATACGTACTCTGTCGCTGAGAAAATTAATTGCCAAGTATTGCGATATATGTTGAACTTTCTTCATATAAACGCTATCTCTGAATATGACAATTATGATGTCAGAAAATCTGTCAGTGCCTACAATAACGTTATGTGTGACCAATCATGTTTACACATCATATTTTACATGAATGGGGTAAATATTGAAATTAGGGAGTTGGTAACACACACTAATGACTTTGTTAAGCATACACTATGACTGGATTCACGAACGTTGGTCATTGTACAAGCGCGATCATTGTTGGGCCTCGATTCTGTAAGGAAAATGACGCGCTTAACGTTTCGTCGCGGCGTTTATTCTCTGTCTCTTTCGCTAACTACGAAAATGAGAGGTAAGCACTCCGAGGCCTCGTCTCGTCGGGATGTCGACGAAGTTTGTGGTAGTGAACAGGCGGGCAGGTGACGTTGACACTCAATTATTGTTATTTATTACTTATTCGTCACCAATTTATCAAGTGACATTAGATAATAAACGTTAATCTTCAAGACAATTTAATTGACAATTTATTTGAACAAATCGTCGAATCTAACAGTTTTGCGATAACTACGATATTCAAACGTAGATAATTTATGATATTGTTTATGGGATATTAATAACGGTCTTTGTTTTATTTTATATTTTACCCGCGTTCCCGAGGGATATCACATTTTCCCGGGATAAATATGCCTATGTGGTATTCCAGGATATGCTCATTCTATGTGCCAAGTTTCATCCAAATCCGTTTAGTAGTTGCTGCGTGAAAGAGTAACGAACATACTTACATACAAATCTTTCCTCTTTATAATATTAGTATAGATTATTATTTAAAACAGAAATAATGTCTGAAAGTAAAAAGCACTTTAACACACAGTGTAGGATTAATCCCTTACAATCTAATTGATTCTAATTTATTCTTGGTTGTAGCTTCAGTAACTTTAAATTTGACCTTCATAAGTGCCCTCCGAAGGCCTAAACTGAATAAATGGTTTTGAATTTTTTGAATTTTGAATTACCAATACAATTCCACGGATATCATGTCATCTGGACTATTTAGTTTAGTTTTAATCGATTGAGTAGTAATGAAAGAGGAAAAGTCTATAGTACTTGCATATTTATTTACTAGCTGGCCCCCGCGGTATCACCCGCGTTCTCACGGCATGTTACATATTCCCGGAATAAAAAGCATATGTGCTATTCCAGACTAGAGTCCGCCTCTGTGCCAAATTTTACCCAGATCTGTTCTGCTGTTGTAGTGTGATTGAGTAACTCTCGTATTTTTATTTTATTATTTACACACAGATTTTATAAAGATTCATATTCACCCAATTAGGTACAATCTTAATGCACAAATGAATAATAAATTAAATAAACAGTAATAATTATAAATTGAAATAATTTTCCTTGGTTTATTAAATCACAGATTTCTACGTATTTGATATTATAAATACACCTTTTATAGATAAATAAAATATGCGTATGTAGGTAATGTATTTAGTGATGAACTAATGATACAGTAATTTAATTTTGGGATTTCCAATACCAGTTAAACCACAGTTGGGTTTCAGAGCTTTATACTTTTAAAAGTGCCTAAATTGATAAGATTTGATTGTGCTTTAGCTTTTGAACATACCTTTGGAGATCGTATTAAGTGTCTAATGAATAATAACTGAATAAGTTCTACTGGATAGGCCTTTGTGGTTATTTCCCTTAAGACTTGAGGTCATAATTTACTCCAAGTCTTAATATAATTTGAATTTACTACGTGGTTGAGTATTGTAAATTGTTAATATGCATCATTTTTTAATTAGCACTACCTCATCTTCCGCGAGTTTTCACGGACGTTTAAAGAGAAAATTTGTCTCTATTATCATCGTTTATTTCACGTGAGATTCTCTAATTTCTTTTACATGACTTTTGTGTCCAATAGGTACAAATCCGTTTCGGGTAAACCATAATTTATATTAAACAATTTACCTACATTCATTTACATAATTCAAATGTTTATTTACATTTGACGTAGCTAAGCTTAAGCGATAAATAAACGTATTTATGTGTTTGTCATGGCAAGGCACTCTTAGGGCGTTTCACACACTGGGCTGCGCCACTCGGCGGAGCGCGAGAAGACGAAGAAACTCCGTCGGCGAGCCACTTCACGGAGGCCTCGGAGAGTTTATCTCTCACGTGATTAGTAGTATTAGCGAAAGAGACAGCTCGGAGGCCGCGACCAAACATCCTCGAGTTAGTGTCATTTTCCTTCGAGTCGAGCCCCAGTATGTTGTACTGCGCTTGTTTCCTGCAAAGTGAGATACGACACAATATTAATAAAAAAGCGGTCCGGCGTGGTTCGGCAGTCTGTGAACTGCCTTAAATAAAGTTATTACATTTGGATGCCAGTAAATTTGTAGTAAGGTGATAAGTAATTGTATGGGCGGTACAATTGATTGTGACCGGTGTTACGCAGGCGCGGTGTTCATACTGATCTATATTTGTCAAATCTAACAGACCCGTTTCGACAGGTAAGTGTTATAGAAAAACTTGAACATTAAATTTGTCCATTTTTACCGTCTTACGAATATTCGATCAGGTCACGTGTCCTGCCGCGAGTTTAACTTTTTATAAATATTTGTTTTCACTTCAAAATGAATACTACGGTGTTATAATAAGGTTCTACAGTATCAGCATTTAATTAATCATTATATTAATAGATAAACAATTAAGTCCCGACAGTCATTTTTTTTAATTACCACCTTTTTTATGACTTTGGGTGTTAAAAGAATTACATGTTGCCTTGAAAAATCTTCGTCCCCTTTGGCATCAACTGGCAACATTTCTTTTCCAAGATACATACAGTTCTGCCGATTAGTCGTGAAAATGTAACAAACTGACTGAAAAGTACAATTTCGAATATATAATACTACTAATTCTAGCTCTCCCCCGCGGTATCGCCCGCGTTCCCGGGGGTTGCAACATTTTCCCGGCACAAAAAGTATCCTATGTTACTTCTAATACCTCCAAGAATATGTGTACAAACTTTCATGATGATCGG
This sequence comes from Habrosyne pyritoides, assembly GCA_907165245.1. NCBI lineage: Eukaryota > Metazoa > Arthropoda > Insecta > Lepidoptera > Drepanidae > Habrosyne > Habrosyne pyritoides. The sequence continues at coordinate 10,932,172 of OU015594.1, read as the reverse complement.
TTAAGTAGTTTTTCGCGTGAAAGCGTAACCAAAAAACTTACATTCACATTTATAATATTAGTAGGGATTAGTACGAATGTTTGAATAGCTATGACGCAATTATTATGGTGTTAATAGGTCATACACTGAAGCTAATTTCTGACTATAAAAGTTGAATTAATGATCGGCCAACTTTTTTTTGAGTTGATATTATTTTTAAAGTAAACCTTTGTCAGTCTTTAAAAATTGCCATTTTTATAAACGAAACACAGCTGCTTTTCAAGTCAAAGTTTTTGAATTTTTGAAGTAAAACATACAAGTAATAAATTTCTGAACCTCTATAAGCCAAGAACTTGGGTTAGTGAGTAACCCCCTTAAGCTATAAAAAAAAAATCAAAACTATTTATTTTGTTTAGGCGGAGGGCACTTATGAAGGCCAAATTTAAAGTTACTGAAGCTACAACTGGTTCGAAAGTCAGCCTTCAAATGAGAAGAACCAGCAAGAAACTCAGCAACGTTAATTTTCTTTTTATTTGTTATATAAATTTTATCTATTATGACTTTTTGGCTATTTTATTATCTCATTCCTACTAATATTATAAACGCGAAAGTTTGTATGTATGTACGCAAAATCTACCAAACGGATTTGGATGAAACTTGGCACATAGATAGAGCATATATAGGAAAAACATATAGGCTTCTTTTTATCCCGGGGAAATGTTACATCCCTCGGAAACGCAGGTGAAAACGAGTTTTTTTATATTTAAGTAAGAAAGAGATTGCGGTCCCTTGACCTCTCATTTATTCAGGTTTCACTGTACATCCTTAGCCGCAGTTAGATTTATGCGGAAGTTTGTTTGTTTATATGTCCCAACTACGTAATCAATTGTGACGAAATTTAGGCGAAGTGGTAGCCTGGAACATTAATAGGTGGCACTTTAACGACAGACAGTTTATGTTCACTGTTTATAAATATTAAATAAATAAATATCAAGCGATATTCTATACACACGGCCATCAGTCGTGCTATTCACAAACCAAAACCAGCCGAGTGATCACTCAGATGAACACGTGGATAGCGGACCTCTCGTTTGATTGCAGAGTCGTGAGAGAGACAGGAAATAGTCACTGCGTGAATTCATCGTCGAGTTTGAATGCAGAATATCAAAGCTGATCCCAAACTAAGCAGAGCTTGAACTATAGAAATCAGATAACTGATAAACTACTTTTTTTGCTGAATCCAAACTTGTATAGACATTTACACTCAGACACACAAACAAACAGAGATGTTCATGCACACAAATGTCTGGACTGGGTGGGAATCGAATCCACGACCTGCGGCGCCGCGATCAGGGTCTCTAACTACCAAACTTAATGGCCCGCCTATTATCTATCGAAGTCAATTACTCAATAATTATCCTGGAAAATGGGGTGGTGAAATTAACATGGGACTTCTGCCTTTTTGTCGGCTTATTTTACTGATTTACCTCATATTCTTAAGAAAACTAGAAATAAAAAATACTACTTTCTGTGTTCCCTGAAAATTACAACTTGGGGCTCTTCAAGAAATGAGTGAATAGGCGACTTATAGGAAAGCGAGCTCCATCTTCGGCCTCATCTTCACTTACCATCAGGTGAGATTGAGGTCAATTGCAATACCGTCATAAATAAATATCCCAAGACATTCTTCACACATGGTTACCTGATCCCAAGTTAAGCAGAGTGTACTGCTTGTAGTATGATTACCAGGTAACTAATATACGACATATACTACTTTTAAAATACATACTTATATAGATATTTACACCCAGACACAGAACAAACAGACATGTTCATGCACACAAATGTTCGTCCTGGGTGGGAATCGAACCCGCGACCTTCGGTGTGGCAGTCAGGGTGTCTAGCCACCAAGCCAACTGGCCCGTCAAAAAAATTAAGTCAAATATAAAATTGATATTTACATCCAGTTATAGAACATATACGTTCATATTTGTAGTGGGAACCGAAGCCACGACCTCTGCGTGACAGTCAGGGCTTCCACCACAACCGGTCTCAATGATTGAGTCTGACGTAAGCGAAACTAACTCTATTGAGAATAGATTGGCAGGACAGGATGACTGATTGTGATTAGCTTTTGATGATTATCTGGTAATGTCTGTCTGGTCACCCAGTCATTGTCGTGAATAGATAACCGGCACAGATAAGCGTCAATGAGATCATTTACTGATTTATCTGAGATTAACAACATTGTACAGTTAATGGGCATTACAGGGCTTTAATAGGGACACGGTGCGGCGTACCTTGCCAAGCCACAGGTCGTAGGTTCGATTCTCAGCAAAAAATTGGCAATTTTATTTATTTTCTTTATTTGGGACAGCAACAGTCTATTGAAAATTTTACATGGTTTTAGCTTATAATTACAGCTTTTCACGCGCTGAAATAGAATTATAACAATATCATACATAACACTCGTTTGAAGTAAACAGCATACATAAAGTAAAGAAAAAAGAAAATATATGTGTATAAGTAGGTATTATAAAAATATATATTACAGTCATATCAACAATATACTATATACATATTTATTTACAACTAGCTGTCCCCCGCGGCTTCACCCGCGTTCCCGAGGGATGTAACAATTCCCCGGCACAAAAAGTATCCTATGTTACTTCTAATACCTCCAAGAATATGTGTAAAAAGTTTAATGATGATCGGTTAAGTAGTATTCGTGTGAAAGCGTAACAAACAAATTTACATTCACATTTATATTCTATTAATTTATTTACAGTTATAAAATATCTCGATAAATATGTTAATTAATATATATTTTATATCATAATTGTAGAAATTCATTCAATGACTTGATAGTTCACTGACCCCAATTTACTGCAAACAGGGCAGATATATGTTCTTTTTTTTTGTTTATACTGCTAAGGTGACAAACAATCTGACGGTCCGTCTGATGGTAAACGGTCACCGCAGCCTATTGCCGGTTGCCGCTCGCAACACCGTGAATATCACTCGCGCGTCGCCGACCCTACAAAGATCTCTTCGCATTCTTGAAACTTATGTCGTAATCACTGATGAGATGATGATGATAGCAAATGTTTTTGAATCTGTAATATTAACTAATTATTATTAAGGTTTACTAGCAAGAGTACCTATATTAAAACAAGAATATTATCATTAACGCTAAATAAAATAAAATACAGTTATATTAAAACACAACATCTTTAAATATTACTTAAAATACAATCTATTGCCCAAAATCTATTTTCTACATTATACTACATAATTTTACTTATTTATTGGTGAACAGAACATTACAGACATTCGTTGTACCTAACCTAAATCTAATTTACATTAAAGACCAGCCCCCTTATTCAGCTAATACAAACTTCGTCGGCGAGCCGCTTCACGGAGGCTTCGGAGAGCATATCTCTCACGTGATTAGTAGTATTGTATTAACGTAGTTAGCGAAAGAGACAGAGCACGGAGGCCGCGACGAAACATCCTCGAGTTAGTGTAATTTTCCTCACAGAATCGAGCCCTAGGTCGTGATCCTTATTATGTATCCACTTAATCTTCGAATTCTACTTAAATTATAAACGCGAAAGCTTGTATGTATAGATGTATGGATGTTTGTTCCTCTTTCACGCAAAAACTAACCAACGGATTTAGATAAAACACATAGATAGAGCATATATTGAAATAACATACTACTTTTACCCTGGGAAAATGTTACATCCCTCGGGAATGCAGGTGAAACTGCGTGTGACAGCTAGTAAAACATAAAAATACAGTCAAACACACACAATACAAAAATTACTTACATTGTAACAAGTATATAAAACACATACGAAGATAGGCTGATGATGATGATGATGATGATGATGATGATGATGATGATGATATAAAACACAAAGCGACAAAAGAGGCGACTACCTTTCTTTGATACATCAATTAAAAAAGAAAACAATATACGGGTATACCGCAATTTCAGACCCTTAATATTCAAGGCTAAACATCAATAGGTGTAAAGGTACCTACGTAGGCTCACGTAAGCACGGGTAGGTGCCAGAGGTAGGTGTGTCTAAGCACGTATCTTGATGACATATCTACACGACTTAACACATAAATTACTAATATTTATGTAGGCTGCACTTCAATTAATAACGAATAAAATTAACAAATGCCAAGAACCTATTAGAGTAATTCAAACTACAGATTTGTATTATGAAATCGTTTAGAATTTAGTATTTTCTTGAATATCTAACGGTCGCGTTATACTCGTATAAGTGACAGCTTCTAAGTTGTATCTGAAATAATCTGAATTCGTATTATGGTAATTTAATAACATAATAGGGCTAGCTTTGACAGGTCTAATAACCTTATTATAATTTTATGTAGGTATGTTACGTCGTTGAGCTAGTGTTAGTTATAATGCCCTTATTTATTTTATTTGTCAGCCAATATAAATTCCATTATTATGCGCGAAATGTCACGATTTGTCTAATTGCTCTGCATCGCATTTGCACCTTAAAATAAATGTTAACAAGCTCTTTAAGAGTGACTTGTTATTATTCGTATATCCTGGTTTTAGTTGTCTTTTTTATTTGAGGTGAATATTTGATGATGGGCCAGTTTGCTTGGTGGTTTGAGATCCTGACTGCCACGGCATAGGTCGTGGGTTTTATTCCCCCGAAACATTTGTATACATGAGCATGTCTGTTTGTTCTGTGACAATGAAAAGTAATAGATATAATTATATATTATTTTATATTAGTTATCAGGTTTCCATAGTACAAGATCTGCTTTGTTTGGGATCAGGTGGCGTGTATAAAAAATGTCCCACGATATTTCTATATTTATTTATTAAAAACAATTGTTGTTTCTATAGGTTTCCACAATGTCACCGGATCATTCCCACTAATATTATAAATGTGAAAGTAAATATGGTTAGATTAAAATGCAATTTAGCATACCTATAGAATATACTCTGGCTTTAAACATAGAATACTATTTATCCTGGGAGAACATAAGATTCCCCGGAAGCTAGACTTACGTAAAAAAACCTGACAGTTTTAATTATATACTAATTAGGTGCCCAATCAAATTAATCAGCCACATATTAATTATTTACTATAATATGTTTTGCACACTGTTGAATCATCGACACTTATAGTAATTATTTTTTTTGTCACCGTTCAAATTAGTTGGGTAAAAACTCTCGCAAAAAAGGTATGTATGCTCTCTTTTAAATTGAGGACACGTGTTAATGGCGTCATTTGTGAAGAAAAACAATACGATGATGTCATACCCAATATGGGCAGTCAGTGGTCAAGGATTTGAAAAGTTTGGACAAGGTTACCTTATCACTGACTACATAGCATCATTTTGTTTTAATACTCATTCTGTATACGATGTGCCGAGATTTTCTGACATATATTTTTAGTTTGATTAACGTAAAGAGAATACTTTATCATAATTCATTCCTATACTCAACAAAATTTAATACATATGTGTGTTTTTTTTCCAATTTGTTGCAATTTTTATTCATAGGTACTATGCTATAGATTGGGCGAATTTGAGAGTTTGTGTGAATGTAGAAGGTAATCTCAGTAACTACAGCCCCTATTTAAAAAAAAAAATCATAGGCTATGTTACAATTCTAGGATACAATAAATCCCTTGGGGATGGCAGGTGAAATCGCAAAACGGAAGTTTAGTTTAATATTACTTTTTTTTAATGTTAACAAAATATTAGTTTTTATAGATATATGTGAAAATTATGCGCCTATTGTAATTGTTTTGGAACCAAGCAAAATCGCTAAAAATATATTTAATTACAATATTTATAACGTTAATCCAGTAATTTTTGGCACGTGTTGGTAATAGTTTGTGTGACAGACACTCACCCGGCATTATCTCGGATCAACCAGTAATTATTGACAATCGGCGAACTGCTAGTGTTGTAGTACAAACTGGTTCCCCCTTAAGGTGGACTATTTCATTAAGCCCGCGGAAGTTTAATTTTATTGCGATTTTCGATTGCAACTCTATGACACGCGTTTACAATTTTTAAACCATAATTGAAAATAATTCTCATCAATAATTAAAACAGAGGTGCAAATTGCAAATGAAAATGGTATATGTAGAGCGAAAGGAAATCTTTCTTAAACATCTAGTTTTTTTATATTGATACCTAGCTGTCCGCGGTTCAACCTCCATTCCTTTAGGATGTAACCCTTTCCGGGCTAATAAGTATCCTATGTGGTAAACTAGGGTATAAACTATCTATGTGGCTAGTTTCATTCTGATCTGACTGCTAGTTTTTGCGTGAAGGATACATCCATCCTCAGAAACGTTCGCATTTACAATATTAGGATGGGACAGGATGTGTTACGTACCTACGAAAATAACGTCATACTGTATAACATTGACCGGAAGGTATTTAAAAAATGACGGGAAAATTTAAGCCTTCAGTATTTGTTTTAAAATAGCATTTTGTGAGTAAGGTTTGTAGTACTAAGTATTTTAACTGAGTGACAGTTCATACTTCAGACCACGGACGGTAGGGCAATTATGTACTAGGAATCGTTGTTCCAGTCAATTTTGTATTACATTGACGGCGGTACGACTGTTGTCCCATACTGCTCGCGCATCGACCCATCAATCTATTATGATATCAGCGTCAACACTGAATCCGAGAGTCACACAGTTCGGGTGCGGGACTTGCTCTGCAGTTGGAAGGACAAGCTCTTGAATATTGACCACAGATAAGAAGGCCTCGTTCATTGAAATATTTTGGGAAAAACCTTAGAGTGTGTCAAACTGTAATTGACCTCATCGATGACAAATACGTACTAATAAACCTATTATTGCTAATATACAAAAATAGAGTTTACAAATAAATTTGTGGTTCAAACTCACGCATTTGATAATGCCCCCTTACTCAGCTTATAAAGTCTTCGTCAGTGAGCCAGCGCATCGAGGCCTCCGAGCGCGTATCTCTCACTTGATGCGTAGTTAGCGAAAGAGACAGCATGGTGCCCGCGACGAAACATCCACGAGTTGGCAACGGTTGAATGACACCCATGGTAGAAAACTAAAGAGGTTCCATTGACTATCTTTAATTAATTGCCAGGGTGTAATGATAACTATTGATGAACAGCCTCTGCCTTTTCTTTGTCGGCGCGCCGGCTCAAGAGGCCAAGGGGTCCTCTCAGGTGATTGCGGGAGTTTGGAAAGAGACAGAGCAAAGAGCGACTACACATCATCGAGCCGGAGTCTACCACTAATATTATAAATGCGAAAGTTTGTAAGGATGGGTGTCCAATGGATGTTTGTTAGACTTTCACGCAAAAATAACCGAACGATTTGGAGGAAACTTGGCGCATAGGTAGTGCGTGCCCTGGACTAACATATAGGTAAAATTTTTCATGGAAAATGTATCATCTAAGCGGTTTTAGGCGGTTCAAAGAGGAATATATAATGAATTGTTTAAAAAATTGCTAATAGTGATTGTATTTTTACTTTTTTAATTCGTTTTTTATTCGTCTTTATTACTTATAAGTTTAAATTATTGTTTTATAATTGTACTTTTCTTTTTTATCTCAGATTTGTGTTTGATTGATGATCTGTATATGAACTTGTGTAACTGTGAATTGTTAATTGTTTAAGCTGTGTGCAGTTGTCATTGGATAGCAGATTTACCTTTTTTTTTTTTCCTTACTTTATGTTTTTGTGTAAGTGCAATCTGTTATCTGTTACTGTACCGTTCAATAAAAATAAAATAAAAATAAATAAAATAAGCGCGGGTGAAACCGCGGCGGATAGCTGGTCATTTATATTTCTTAAAAACTCCTGAATCCTATTAACAGCTACTGCTCTGTAAATCGAATGATTGCGGATCTGTTTAATTCTTTATGAGACTACTAATTACAAAGCCCACACTTACAATTTATATGAATATGGATTTAATGAAGTATTTTACCTGATTCTCACGGGCTTGATGATATTAAAATAGATTTTTAAGTGCACACCCATGTTACAAGTTCATTATTGATATGGTAATTGGATTTGCTATCTTTTTATTATTATTTTATTTAAACTGGCTAATTGGATGTCTAAGGGTTGTAAAGTGCCACCTACATCACTTTTTTTTAATTTTATTTTATTTGTCATTGAACAAAGATAAACACGGGGAAAATAAGACATAAGATTTTTTACAAAATACCACAGAGATTTATAAGTGAAATGAGTTACATAACGTATTATTTTATACGAATAAAAATATTTTTATTTTATTTCAGTCCTTAAGTTACAAAATGACTATATTCTTTGAGATAGGTACATAAGTACCTACTTCATCCCATACTATATTTGCTATATTATAATTAGAATAGATTTAGTGTGGTTAGTGTGAATAAAAGTGACTTAGGTAGGACCAAGTGACCCTCAAGTGTTATCGTTAGGGATAGTTCAAACGTAAGTGTCAGGTACTAATTTATGGTGGTAGAAAATCATAAAAATCCTTGTCCGGATCGCACTAGACCATATGACGACTACTTTCGTACCTAACGCGGTATTTACCAGTGCTTACGCAGTGTCATGTTCCCTAGCTTTGGCTGCAAGGAGTATTTACACTAAGTCTAATCCTATGGGGGACTCTCGCATTTGCTTTCCAAAAGTTATAATTCTAGAAAAATGATCGTTTTATTATTTTCTCTGAACAATATGCATTTGAAGGTTTACTCTCTTTTCATCCTTATTTTTAGGAGATAACGTCATAAAAAATGTTTTAAATTGTTCCCCCAAAAAGGTTGAAATCAGCCGTGAAAATGTAACAAACAGATCGACAAACACAGACTCTTTCGAATGTATAATTTTAGTACGTATTAGTCAGAAGTAGGTAAATACGAAATTGTCTTGTGACGTTATTTATAAAACAACTCCAAATTGACGAAAGCGCCATTTGTGTCGGCATATAGCTTTATGAGTGTGTATATAACACAAAATTATATTTATTACGAGACATACACGCCTTAACAAGGACGATATTATGGGTTATGACTTCATTGCACAAAAACTTGTGTTCGCACAAACGTGCCGCACCATTCAACGTTTTTTGTATGACAGTTATGTCGCAATCGATTTATTAGATCGATTGCATAATCGTTCTAATGAAATAGATACCTCGATACACTGAGGTAATAATTAGAATAGAGAGGTCAAGCATTAAGGTAGTTTTACCTTTTGGACATCTGACCGAACCGAACATAAATACAAACAGCTTTCGTCTCCCAGTTTTATCCGCGATTCCGAGGGATCTGATCTTTCCCCTGAAAGAAATGCCACGTACACAATAAAAAAATATTTGGGCTGATTTGGAAAATTAGAACTTATGGATTTATCTTATGTGAAAATACAATACATAATCAAATAAGATTGCATAGTTATTTTTTTTTATCATAACCCAAAAAAATCTTAAGTTTTCCAAGTGAACGCAAACTTTTTGTGGTGTATTTGTATTTCATTAAAATCTGTTCAGCTGTTACTATGTAGTAAGAACAACACAACAAAAATGCGTTAAAATTTTTCTTTCAACTGGCAACTCTATTACCTAAATGACTCGACTGACCACCGGCAGCTCGACATTTTTATTACTCAGTGGCTCAACTCTTGATTTATATTATGACCCACTCTTTTACCCGATGATGATATCGATTCTTGAGTCAATCGTTATTCAATTGTTTGAATAATCACAATAAATATGTAATACATAAAGTTGTCTATGTTATCCGTGTCTCACTTGATTGACATGGGACGTATTTATTGCAGGTATAAGTGATTTATTTTATTTTACGATCACGAATGTTGATCACTTGATTGAATAACTTCTGTACCAATTTGAGTACTTATAATTTTTTTTTCTTTAATGTCTTGCGGCCGATAAACGGGCAGACGGCCCTTCTGGTAAGTGGTCACCACCAACTATGGACATTGTCAGCGACCCTGAAATGTCAAGATTTTAAGTTTCATGGGTCTATAATTTTACCGGCCCCCTTACCATTCTAACCGAAACATATATAAGTGCATTACTGCTTCACGGCTGCAATGAGTAAGGTGGTAATACTGGTAACTTCAGTTGTAGCTTCAGTAACTTTAAATTTGACCTTCATAAGTGCCCTCCGAAGGCCTAAACTGAATAAATGGTTTTGATTTTTGTATTTTGAATTGAATTCTCTGCTAGCTCTACACTAAGAGCTCTACTACTCAAATAAGTTGACCTTCTATCAATAAAAAAATATTTTGACATAAATTAAACCAGTTAAAACTAGGTATTATCTTTGATCTGTAAAAATCCTAACAACGTACAAACCGATAACAGTCGCAAAATACTAAGTCTTCAAATCCATAGCCCATGTTCTAGTTGATCAAAATTACTAGAATGACTCATTGCTTTACGAACTGGGACTTTTTTTATACCAATTGGAATTTTCCATTTAATCTTCCTGCATTAGAAGTCTTATAACTTTGAGGAAGGTCAAGATCGGTGAATTACATCCTTGAAGAGGCGAAACGTTGAAGTGGGTATATACATAACGTGGTCAATTTACCATGATTTAATTGTGGTTTATAAAACTGACTACACCATAAAAAATGTTTTTCTACTATAGGTTAGTGTTCTGTTAATTATTCTGTCTCTATTATTTGGAGAAATTACTTGAGACAAAATTGGTTTCTTGCTTTACTTACATTATTTTTTTAAAACATTAATACTATTTATTCCAAATTATACACTTACAAAATATTTTTATAATTTCTGAAATATTATTTGATAGTTAAAGTCATTTAATTGGTAATTTTGTGTACATTTGTTTACGACAGTAAATATATTTTTATAGTTATTGTTATTTTATTTTAAACATTAAATTTATTTAACCAGACGATTTCCCAAAACGAATTATTTACTGTAGAGTGATTCCAAATCTAAAAAGGAGGTCATAGCTTAGTTGCTAGTGCTCATCGATTCGTTTTTATTATATTTAACTACTTATTTGTCAGCTTTTGTGGGATTTATTCGTCCGCGTAAAATATACTTAATGTGTCAGAGAATACAAGCCTTAAAAGGTCATAAATTTAAATGTGTAGACTTTTATTATATATCTTGTATATGTAAATCTTCAATATATGCATGTATAGCAATGTTTAATTTTCAAGGTTCCGTACCCAAAGGGTAAAAATACTATTACTAAGACTCCGCTGTCCGTCTGTCACCGGGCTGTATCTCATAAACCGTGATAGTAAGACAGTTGAAATTTTCACAAATGACGTATTTCTGGTGCTGCTATAACCAATAATATATCACTTGAAAAAGAAATAATTAAAATAAAACAAATAATTGAGGGGGGCTCCGATACAACAAACATGATTTTTTTGCCGTTTTTGCCGTACAGAACCCATTGTGCGCTAGTCCGACTCGCACTTGGCCGATTATTTTTAACGTAATTTATTTCCAATGATCTGAAGAAATCTTGTAACCGATGAACACTGCATTAAAACCTATTTAGAAAACCAACAGCGATATACGAGATATAATATGTTACAAAGAATTTGTATTACAGTATTGTATGGCTAATAATAGGCTTCCCTGAGTAACTAATATAAGTATTATACATGCGAACAGGCTGACTAAAAGGTTAGGATTCAAATTAAAAGTAAATGGAAAAAGTGAAAATAAAAGCTCTCAATAAAAATAGTGACTTTTTTAGAGACTAGAGATTTTAAACAATCACACGTTCTTACAGATGAAAGGCTTATACAGTACTTGCTCCTCTTCTGCCCGCAATGTTCCTAATCATTTAAGATCAGCGCAATAGGTATGCTTTCTGCCCACATGGTGCATTACGTATTATGAGAGATTTACCAGTCTTTTTACGGCCGGCCGCCTGCCTGACGCCGACTCTCTTTGAGAGAGCTTTTATTGACCACTTGGTGCAAGTAAGTGCATGTCGTAGTCGGTATACTCTTTAGACGCTTACGACACGGTAGAGATGAGTTGGCGTGGTGGTATTCCTCGCCACTAGGCATGGAAATGATTGCAACTTTATTTCATTTGCATTTAAAGATTTTTTTTTTCACAGTGATTTCACATGTGAAATTTTACAGCCAATGATTTTTTTTCGCAATCCTCTAATGCCACTCTTGGCCGTGCGACCCGTTCGTAGCGACGATCAGTATATATTTTGCTCTTTCTAACACGACTGGGTTAGAAAGACGCTCTTTCTTTCTGACGTCGTCGTGAATCATCGGTGAAATACGATGATATCCGAATGATCTGCGGTGTGCGATGTATCATGTAGGCAAGGTAGCAGAAAAGTAGCAGAGTGATTTTTAACAGACGACGTCAAGGCAGGTAGCAGGTGTGACATATGAAAAAGTATTTCATATAATTTTTCACAAGCTACTTGTGAATCATGCCATGCCTACTCGCCACTGCCAGAAGATAGAGATAGTACACAGTCATCTCAGTTACTCACACACAATGCCTGTCTAGACTTAGAGGCAGTCCATCCTAAGCCACATCTGATCACCGACTGGCCCGGAGCCCACTGCCACTTCAGCTGAGTAATCTTGGCTCTAATTATTATATAGGATTCGATCGGCGGTTACGGATTCTTCGACTGTTTTAGGAACACATTATAGAACATTCGGCCTTATTTATAAACGCTATTTAACCAAAACACGGTTAATGTCAAATGTTAAATAATTTATTAACCACCTTTCTGTCACTGTCAAAAAATTGCTTAATCTACTTGTTTTTTTGGAGAGGCCTAACGTTTTAGCCTCTGGTGGCTCTTACCCTTACGGATAATTTCAACGAGCGTAGAAGGTTTACAGTCGAAATTGCTTAATGTACGAGACCATTTAATGTTAGGATATATCTTTTAGCGTTCTAATCTTAGAATGTTGAAAACTAGTCTGGAAAAAGCCTATAGGAATGCGTTTCAACTAGAGGGAACGAATTGAAGAGTGGGGGACAGCTAGATATATAAATACCTATATATGTTCGATCATCACGTGATCATAATCAGATAATGTAATGTCTTTGATATAAAAAATGCCCCCCACGCAACGCCCTGAGCCCGAGGTTCGAGCCCCACAGGGGGCACCCTCAGTGTGCTGTTGCTTAAAATTGTATTTCGGTTGAGAGCCCTAAACGCTCACCGTTATTGTCCGCGTAAGGGTGTCAGAGCCATCTGAGGCTAACACCTTCGTCCTTTCAAAAAAAAAAAAAAAAAAGATCACACGTGATGGCGAGGCCGAAGATGATCAGAACAAAACAATGAAGTAAAATTCAACTTGATTAAGGTAGCCAAATAGCCGGATATAAAGCACCAACCAGTCACAGCGTAGATGAAAAGGTATTTCGTGTAATCAAATCAGATACGTTGATTGACAACTGATTGATTACAAGAATAAACAATTCCCATTAATAGTTTACTATTGTATAGTAATTAAGCAAGATTCAAAGAAACTCCTTTCAATTTGTTTAATATTTATTTTATGGGTATTTTATATGTCAATTATATTATTGAATCAGCTGTATATCATGATCACAATCGACTGAGGTGTTATAGGGGATTTCCAACTCGGCTTTAATAGTTAGATTATAAAAATATTGAAACAATGCGTGAGTTAGCAGAATTGATGCAGTACCGTAAGTTTATTATCTAACAACCTACTAAGATTGTGGTCTGAGTGTAGAGCGGTTGGCAGAGTCACCTCTTCATTATAGAATCATATCATCATATGATACCCAGTTCTTTTTTTTATACCACAGGCTCCGATAAACAAGCGGACGGTCCACCTGATGGTAAGTGGTCACCACCGTGGACATTTGCAACCCTAGGGGCATCGCCAATGCGTTGTCGACCCTGAGACATGAAGTTGTTAAGTCTGTGATTTCACCGGCCCCCTTACCTTTCTAACCGAAATACAGTAATACTAGTGCACTACTGCTTCACGGCGGAGATGGGTAAGGTGGTAGTACTTCCCCGGACGAACTGTGCACTAAGAACTCTACTACTCACAAAACAAGCATGAGCTCTGGGCTTCAATTCTGTAAGGACACTAGCTCCAGGATGTTTCGTCGCGGTCTCTATGCTCTGTCGCTTTCGCTTACTATGTTATCACGTGAGAGGTAAGCTCTCCGAGGCCTCCGTGTGCTGGCTCGCTGACGAGGTTTGTATTCGCTGAATAAGGGACCGATAACCGTTGGGGTAGACGTGCTCTGGAGTGGAGACCACGGCTCGGTGAACGTAGTGTAGGGCGCCCTCCAGCTAGATGGAGCGATGATATACGCAAGCTGGCTGGCGGCGGCTGGAAACAAAGAGTTGAAGATCGAGCTCAGTGGCGTGCCATAGGTCAGACCTATGTCCAGCAGTGGACGGAGATAGTCTGCGCTGAACTGAACTGAAATGAAACGAAAATGAAAATATTCTTTTTATGCGAGTTTCATGGTTCTTTTTGGACATAGGTTGTAGAATCCACTTTGATTATCACCATCAACATTTGTTTGCCTCGTTCTATATTATTTGGGTGAAATACAATGTACAATGTAGCCAATGTGGTAAGCACACAAATATTAGATAGGATCCAAGCTTCTGTATTGATGCATGTTGTCAATTTCAATAACTCTTGGTCGCGCGTGTTTTGTCAAAGAGCGTGAACGCCCTCGCCTCGCACCTGAGACCTCACACTAAATAATAGGTATCAAGTTTGCATATTAGATTAGGTCTAAATTGCGTGCCGTGTCAGCATTGATATATAAATCGTACCTATTGATGAAGGGTTTGTTAGCATGCAGCTTTAGGCTGACTTAAATAAACTTAACTTCGGATTTGTTAATGTGCAGTTCAGATCTCTCAACGAGTTTTGAGTTTAATGCTCCGCTTAGTAGAAACAGTATGTGGTTTAGGGTGTTAAATATAAGAGCTATAATTAGTTAGGTTTAATAAATGAACTTCCGTGTTGTTAAAAGCAGTTACCAATAATGTAAGCAATGTTAAGTGCACACAGTAATATTCAAATTAGGTTATAAATGCTATTGAAAACAATCTAATTTACTTAGCTTATTTTCCTCTTAAAAAGACTTGATCTTGTTGAGTTTGTGTGTGCGTGTATCTGTGTGTGTGTGTGTGTGTGTGTGTGGTTATAGACATAGTGTAGTGTTTCGAGATAATTCCGTTTTCAGCATGCTTGTATATACTATGTAGCTATGTGTTTTTTTTTATTCCTCATGGACCGACAGACAAGCGGACTATCTGATGGTAATTGGTCACCGCCGCCTATGGAAATTTGTAACACTAGGGGCATTAACAATAAATAAATAAATACAAATAAATAAATTCTAAATACACACTTATATATATATTTACACCCAGACACAGAACAAACAGACATGTTCATGCACACAAATGTTTGTCCTGGGTGGGAATCGAACCCGCGACCTTCGGTTTGGCAGTCAGAGCGCTAACCACCAAGCCAACTAGCCTGTCAAAAGAATAATGGTACCAGTACCTTTCTAACTAAAACACAGTAATACAATTGCATTACTGCTTGACGGCGGAAATGGGTAGTGTATGTGTGGGATGAGTACGGTGGTTATATGGTTTTAAGCTTTACAATTAGACAGAAAAAGATTAAAATTATAGAAAGTAAGTCCACTGTGTCTTCCTTCATACCCCTATTTTTTGTTTTTATTAGTTTACCACAATATTGTAACGTTTAAAACCATAAATAACATTAATATATACAAGCATACGTGTACCCGTTAACGGGGTGTGTTCGGAAACTGAGATTAGTGGCAATAAATCCAGCTGGCGCGCTCTGATAACAGCGGCTCTCCTGCCAAATTTCACTGCGCGCATTATGACGTCTGTCTGTTGACTGTATCCATTGTTTTAGTTGTTACGATTCGTTATATATTTTCTCATTAGATTAATTTCAGAATACAGATACACAAGGAATCTTGACATAAATCGCTGACTCGCTAAGAGCATATCCAAGATAGATAGCAAGCAACAACTATTGGAAAAAGGTTGTCATGTTTTTTTTCAAAATGCTTTATTAATCACATTTTAGAAATTTAAATATTTAATGCCTCTATATATGAAGAAAGCCATTTACGATGAAATAAACACATTCATCTCGACGCGCTAGTTAAATATGATACACCGATACTTTAGTTCTCTGATAAAGGCATTGTATTACATCCTTTTACACAAGTAAAACCGCGCCATAGTTCAAAGTAAACAAAAGTAGTACTTCAGTAATTTTGCTACACAGTTGCACGTTATTTTAGGTTACAAGTCGACGACACGACAATTATTAATAAATAAATAAATATCCTAGGTCATTCTTTTACACACGGCCATCTGGTCCCAAGCTAAGCAGAGCGTGTACTATGGAAACCAGATAACTGATATACTACTTTTTTTTTCTTAATACATACTTATGGCTTTCCCAAGGGAGTACATCATGGGGTTCTTCAAGAAGGGTGTGAAGAGATTTTTGCAGGGTCGGCAACGCGCGAGTGATACCCACGGTGTTACAAGCGTCCATAGACTGCGGTGACCGTTTACCATCAGACGGGTCGTCAGCTTGTTTGCTACCTTAGTAGTATAAAAAAAAATATAGGTATTTACACCCAGACACAGAAGAAACAGACATGTTCATGCACACAAATGTTTGTCCTGGGTGGGAATCGAACCCGCGACCTTCGGTTTGGCAGTCAGAGCGTTACCCACCATCCAAATGGTGTCGTTATCGTCCGTACAATGGACACCATCACTCTCATATTGGTACCACATCCATATCAATACATCCATTCGAAAATATGACTCACAATGCTTATTCGATTATCAGTTATCGTGTTTTAGTACGATCTCATGCGTCCAAATGATGGATAGTAAAACGTATGGGAGAACGCTCGGCGAAGCTTAGAAACGATTTAGACAGACATACACCTACATTTTCCTTTGACCCTGGCATTATCGGTAGGTGCACTTACCCTAAATTTATTTACATAGTATTTGCCAGAAATGTGGCATTCGATTATTGTTTACATATAGATTCTGTTACTACACATTATGTTACTATTATTTTTAAAGTGTTTTGATCCATTCTACCGTATTGTAAAATTAAATTGCGTAGATTTCTGTTATAATATGAAATGTTTATCATTACACTTATGTCTTGAGTAGCATTGATCGGATTTTGTATGATTTATCGTTTTTGTGGGATAAGTAGAGTGTTGTTGAATGTAAACTTGTTCTCTGACGTTACATATGCATGTTACATATGGTCGAAAATATGTATTTAGAATACTTTGACATTTATCGACAATACGCTATCTAGGTATGGTAAGTACCTAATATTTAAATAGGTTTTCTTTTTAAATACTTTCGAACGCCTTGCTGCCGGTGTTGTCCATATGGTCTTCAATGTTTTTTTTTATGTTCCGGAAGATATAGCCTTGAATGGTTTTTTCACACTTATAAATATCCCAAGACATTCTTCACACATGGTTACCTGATCTCAAGTTAAGCAGAGTATACTGCTTGTAGTGTGGCTACCAGGTAACTGATATACTACATATAATTTTTTAAATACATACTTATATAGATATTTACACCCAGACACAGAACAAACAGACATGTTCATGCATACAAATGTTTATTCTGGATGGGAATCGAACTCGCGACCTTCGGTGGCAGTCAGGGTCTTTAACCACCAAGCCAACTGGTCCGTCAAAATACTTATGCGGACAATTCGGAGAGCGCAGAGGGCTCTCATCGGACGGAAGGTCTTCCAGGATCCCCAGCCCAGTTAATATGGTTATTATTCCACATTGGGATCCATTTATTATTATTATTATTATTTCTACGACGGGTAAGGTACAACGGCTATACATATTTAAGTCCGGGATATAATATGAATGCTCACCACATGTCTCCAATCTTGCGGCACGCTGTGTTGGCCGTTTAGACGTTTAACAATGACAAAGAAAAATAACCTTTATTCCTTCAACCATAAGGTGCATCTATTGATCCAACAGCTAATTGTATGATGATGGAAATCAACCTTATTCCAAAGCAATACAGTTTCTTTTCCTATGACACTCGGAAACGTCAAAATGCTCATCATAGCGTGCCCGTAGTATAGGGATCTAAAATATCTTCATTGTTATGGAACCCATTTTTATACCATTTGTCTACTTTATCGGTAATTATAGGCTATCCCCCGCGGTTCCTCCCGCATTCTCGAGGAATGTTACATATTCCCAGAATAAAAAGTAGCCTATGGAGCTCTTTAAGAAGAGTGAAAAGGCTACTAACGGGAATGCGAGCTCCATCTTCGGCCACATCTTACGTGAGATTGAGGTTAAATGCAGCATCGTCATAAAAAAAGCGCTATATACAGGCTGTAAACTATCTATGCTATCATCTATAATAAATAAATATCCTGGGACAATCTTTACACACGGCCATCTGATCCCAAACTAAGCAGAGCTTGTACTATGGAAACCAGATAACTGATATACTACATATACTACTTTTTTATTTTTCTAAATATGTACATAAATGTATATAGATATTTACAACCAGACACAGAATAAACAGACATGTTCATGCAGACAAATGTTTGTCCTGGGTGGAAATCGAACCCGCGACCTTCGACTTGACAGTCAGGGTCTCTAACCACCAAGCCAATTGGTAACAATCATCTATTAATCCAAATTTTCGCAATTATAAGATTAGTTTGAAATAAAAGTCTACTGCCAACAATAAAATCGTGACAAAACACAAGAGAAGTATAAATTCTGAATATAATATTAATTACGAGTCATTGAGTGGTTCTGATTTGTCTATATTAGCTCTCTGCCTACCATAATTACAGTGGGTAGGTAGAATCAAGCCATGCTCTAATTAATTTAGCATTTTATTGCAATATTTGTCTAGCAGCGCCTTCGCTACGTCCACGCTGCTCATTACTACTCCTAATGTGGAATTAGTAGGTTGGTAGGTATAGATTTAAAACTATTTGAAATATACAAATATTTTGAATTTGCGTTCAGACTACGGATTCTCTCGTGTTCCCTGGATGAATAAGAATTGTATGTCATCATATACACAAAACAGTATGGGACTTTGTCCAATTTCTGCTATAATTGACAGGTCCGTTGACTGGGTTCAATTCCCACTCAAAACCAAAATATGTGAATGCAATCTATGAAAGGTTGTAAATATCTATGTAATTATGTACAAAAAAGTAGAGCGTATAAAATATGGGATGGCTGTAAGTAAAGAATATCGCAGTAAATTTATTTGTCTAATTATTATAATTATAATTATCCAAAATAAAAATGATAACACCTTGGGTATTAAAAATAAAAAATATTTTACACCTTTAAAAATTTACAACTTATTTTTTATGTTCTAATAATTGTGTAAAATAAATAAATATAATAAAATTATAATGTTCTTGACCAAGGAAAATGTGCATGTTTATGTTCTATTATAGAAAAAAATACGATAGTATTTAGTCAATTGTCGCTTCAATTTAGGGTAATGATGACTATAAGATTTCATGGCATTTTAGGTACTGTTATGGCGACCACACAATACAGGAAAGATTCTGGGTTATTGTAAAAACCAATATTGCATGCGATCATGCGTATGACGACTTGTATCTCATATTAGGACAAGTGGGTACCTATTTAAACGTATACTATTCAACATTGATATTTCGTAATGTCTCCATATAAACCCACATAGGTGTCACCAGTGTTGAAGTCATAGAATAAAATTAAAAAGTAGCAGAAGGTCCATGTGATTGAATATTAGATTAAGTTTGATGTGGTTGATAGTGGTGAAAATATTAGGTTGGATTTTATTGAAACTGGCCGTACTATGGCTGGCTGTAAAGGTTTATATTACTAGTAAGTGACTCACTGTGGTATGTGATTATGTGGTGGAAGGTGGTAAACACTGAAAGGTAAGAAGAGAGACGCTCTCAAGTGCAGCTGTCAGAACACACCGGCAAGTCCTTTACAGCTTCAGGGCCAACCAGGCGGCCACATAAGTACCCTACCAGATAGTCAGTAGTATGCGCCCGTGCTCTATCCTGTGTCTTTACGATGATTGCATTTACTGAAGGCTGTTTTTTTTTTAAACGGATTTGGATGAAACTTGGCTCATAGATAGTTTATAACTTGAATTAACACATAGAGTACTTTTTATCGCGGGAAATGTTATATCTCTCGCGCACGTGGGTGAAACCGCGGGGATAGCTAGTCTAGTATAAGTTATTAGTATTAATTAGTCGCCCATGGAGTTATGTGCACGGGATTTGGCTTAATTCGTACACTCTAAGTAGAATTACTATTATACGCAATTGAGGGGTTTATTCTATGTAGGTTTGTTGATAAATATCACACCAAATTTTCTTTTGGTATCAATTTATTATTTATTGATTACTACCTGATCGAACCATCAGTGAATGCTTGTTTTGTGAAGTTTCATGTTAGTAAAAATAAAAATAAATTGGTGTAAATAATAATAATTTAGTTTATTATAAATAATACTAATATTATAAAGAGGAAAGATTTGTATGTAAGTATGTTTGTTACTCCTTCACGCAAAAACTACTAAACGGATATGGATGTAACTTGACACATAGACAGAGCATATCCTGGAATAACATATAAGCTATTTATTATCCCGGGAAAATGTGATATCCCTCGGGAACGCGGGTAAAACCGCGGGGGATAGCTAGTAAATAATATTCTATCGTAAAATAATCCCTTATACCCGACTATTCAAAAATTCAAAACCATTTATTCAGTTTAGGCCTTCGGAGGGCACTTATGAAGGTCAAATTTAAAGTTACTGAAGCTATATGATACAAAATTAAGCAGATTGTACAATGGTAACCAGATAACTGATATACTGCTTCGTAAATATATCCTTATGTCGATAGAGGTTATTTACATTTAATAAAAAAACTGTTGCTAAAATTATTCCACAATAATTAAAATATGAAAAAACAACACAATAATGTTTTGGATATCATTTTATTTTATTGTGCACAACTAACAGTAGGTATGACAACTGTAAATTAACAAATACAGTATAAAAATATAAATAAAAAATCAGCGTCAGACCAATTGAGTTTTTCACAGATTACATTACATTTGATTTTCATAGTAACACGCTCTTAGTTTGGGACCCGATGGCCGTGTGTAATGAATGTCCCAGAATATTTGTTTACTTGAGAATAAACAACACAGAATGCGTTCTGAGGTACGCATTCTACACCAATATGCATTAGTTATAGAAGAATGTCACATGTCTATTATTTGTTATGCTAAATCAGTGCGCGGGCGCGTTTAACTCCATGGCATAATGACGCTTGCCCGTCGCCGTGGTAAGCTTGAGTGAACAGTACAAATTACAGGTGTAATTGAACAAACAATTGCTTATAATGAATTAATGTATGTACAAACTACGGCAGGCACTAATTATGCAGATATAATGACTCCCAAGCTCGTGGGGTAAACAGCTCATCGTCGATAAATAAACGATTTGTAAATTATTATGTGTCAGTATGACTTATTTATGGTATTATTGGATAATTTATTTGTCGATTTGAGATGATATTTGCTCAGGATCAAGGTCGAAATAAGACTATGTTTTTTTTTTTTTTTTTTTTATTTATTTATAGTTTACAATAAAATTTTAGTATGCCTTAGTGCCTAAAAACCTGAGGGGTTTGTCCAGGCACTGCACAATCGTCTCGTATGTAGCTTCAGTAATTTAGAAGGTGGTAAGGGATAAGCTAAAATGTTACATCCTGCACCAAATTCTTTACTTATTTTAAGTGTGTGTGAGGTGAACAGATTTTCATGACATGTATATAATAACCACCTGCGTTTATCGATATTATATACTCGTATAGCATATTAATCGCACAATAACATGTTCTCGGTTTTCTTCGAAACCGTGATTTTTTTTTTGAATTTATAAAGTTTCTTCCAGACAGGCAAACAGATAAAATAGGAGAATTGGCGTCAATAAGTCATAAAATGTATATTTTACACAAAATTTTACATTAGAAATAAATGTACAGACAGATCCTGCAGCTATATAAAGTAGTATATATCTTACGTCACAGGATACTTTTCATTCGAGGAACGAGCTTGAACACTCTGTCAGAAGCTTTTTATGAATAAACCTGGAAAAATATAGAAGTTATTGTTTTCATTTGTATATACTAGTTGTCCCCCGCGGTTTTACCTACGTTCCCGTGGGATGTCACATGTATTATACATAAAAACCTTCCTCTTCAATCACTCTATCTATAAAAAAATCGCATCAAAATCCGTTGCGTAGTTTTAAAGATTTAAGCATACATAGGGATATAGGGACTGAGAAAGCGACTTTGTTTTATACTATGTAGTGACGTCAGGGGTCGCTAGATACCAGCTGAAGATGACAGCTATTTCTTTCAGCAGCACAAGCAGAGCTGGTACCATTTTGACAGCAAACCAATTGATAATAGGACTTGTTTGTTGTTTTTGTTGTCTATCAATGCTTTGATGATTCTAAAAAATGAGTGAGAAATTTGTGACTTCTGATCATCCATGATTCGTATTCCATTGCAAATTTTTCCAACATATTCTCCTGTTGACTAACGTTTATAACTATGTAATTATTTGCACCGCGGACGCATTAGAGTATTTCATAAAAGTTTTTCATCAATAAACCTGATTATTTGTTTATTAACCGACTTCATTTTGCATCAATTAATGCAATTAATGCACATTCAAGAACGTCTGACTTTTCTTTCAATCATTAACAAACTATTTACAGTATTCATTTTATTTTTCTTTATTTTGGACAGCAACAGTCTTAAACTATAAAAATTTACATGGTTTGAACTTATAATTATGAGACCAATTACAGCTACCCACGTACTAAAATGGAATTTTTACCAAATCTTACATAACACTAGTTTGAAGCAAACAACAAATATATGTATAATTATTATACAAAAAGAAAGAAAAAAATATAGTGATAACAACAGTATGCTATGTATTTTTAGTATAAAACATGTCACTAATAGACATTCAGGATAATTCATTATTCTAGAAATAGGTACATAAAATATAATAATTACATCACTGTCGTAAATAGCTAACTATGTATTACCCAGATGATGTGAGGAGTAGGTAAATAACTATTGTTATTGTCACCAATAACATTTATTAATGAATAATAATATTTATCGATAAATAATAATAGGACATTCATTTAGACGCGGTCATCTGAAAACAAACTAAGCAGAGCTTACAATGGAAACCAAACAGATACACTACTCTATTTTCTTTAAAATACATACTTACTTAATGGAATAATAATAATAATAAGTATATTAATTTAATTCATTTTGTATTAAATATGTTTATGCAGTATTTGATTCATTTTATATAAATTTTACACTGGTTCTTGCCCTCAATATAGCTATCTCTATCACTCAAACGTTTGCTGGTAGAAAACTCAATTTTGAGTTAAACTCGCCTTTGTATATGACATTTCTTATGTAAGTTTTAATTGTAAATTATTGGTGTACAATAAAATATAACAATACT
Organism: Habrosyne pyritoides; assembly: GCA_907165245.1. Lineage (NCBI taxonomy): Eukaryota > Metazoa > Arthropoda > Insecta > Lepidoptera > Drepanidae > Habrosyne > Habrosyne pyritoides. Next base: position 10,908,472 of record OU015594.1, on the reverse strand, counting down.
TAAACAAATATTTATAATCATAGAACAAACAGACGTGTACAGTTCATGTACACAAATGTTTGCCATGGGTGGGAATAGAACCCACGACCGTGGCGTAGCATTCAGGGTATTTAACCGCCAAGCCAACTGGTCAATATAATATAGTTCTAAATATAATATAGTCAAATGTTGTAGGAATTAAAAGCGTGTCAGACACTCCTTCAATGAGGTGAGCCCAGCATGTTCATTGAGAAGGGTGTGAAGACATTTTTGCAGGTTCGGCAACTAGCGATTGATACCCACGGTGTTGCAAGCGTCAATAGGCTGCGGTGACCGTTTACCATCAGACGGGCCATGGGCTTGTTTGCCACCTAAGTTGTAATATCATGTATTGTCATCCAAACTCAACGTGTATACAAAATTTCAGCTCAATTGGTTGAAAATATCTGCTTCAAAATTGAGTAGCAAGATTTCACCCGAACAAACATACATACGTGTATGTTTACGTGCAAGTTAAATAAAAGCTTACATTAAAAAAAAAACACTTAGCTTGCTACAATGAAATGAAGACCTAAACAGTCTACAGGGCATTTTAAAGCTAAATAAACTCTATCGGTTTATTTACAAGAAGAAAACATAATAAAACAAGGTAATTACTTACTGCAACCGTTTGCAACTGATTGGCAACTCTTCAAACGCCTACGTTTTTCAATTTCATTAGCGAAATGACATTTATCTGTCATAATACCAATTGTATAATAGTTGGTGAATCAGGAGTATAACAATAATCAATTAAATACTTACGCCACTGGGCCATGTTAGGTATTACTGATTATAGCTGTCTTGCGTCACTTATAATTGGTTTGCGCTCCGTTTTGGCGCAATTTTGTAGCCAGCTATATATACATCCTTTAAAAAAACTTATAGCGTCTTCATGAATGAAATTGAAAGGGCTATTGAGTTTTTAATGACTCTTAAATCTGTTATGGTATAAATCCTACTAATATTAAAAATGGGAAAGTTAGTAAGGGTGTATGGATGTTTAAAAATAAAAAAGAATGTAACCTTGCTGAGTTTCGTGCCGGTTCTTCTCAGTTGAAGGCTGACTTCCGAACCGGTAGTAGCTTCAGTAACTTTAAATTTGACCTTCATAAGTGCCTTCTGAGGGCCTAAACTGAATATATGGTTTTGAATTTGAATTTGAAAAATTACTCTGTCACGCAAAAACTGCTATACGGATCTGTATGAAACTTGGCACATAAATGGAGCATATCCTGGAATAACATATAAGCTATTTATTATCCTGGGAAAATGTGATATCCCTCGGGAACGCGGGTAAAACCGCGGGGGACAGCTAGTAAATAATATTCTATCGTAAAATAATCCCTTATACCCGACTATATGATACAAAATTAAGCAGATTGTACTATGTTAACCAGATAACTGCTGATCCTGGAAAAACATATAGGATGCTTTTTATGCCGAAAATTTGTAACATCCGTCAGGAACACGGGTAAAACCACAAGGAATAAATAAATATCCTGGGATATACTTTACATATGGCCATCTGTTTCCAAACAAAGCAAAGCATGCACTACAGAAACCAGATAACTGATAAACTACATATACTCGTATACTACTTTTCTTTTCTAATTTCATACTTATATAGATAATTACAGCCAATTAAGATAGTTACCTGCGCTTGATTCTGTAAGGAAAATGACACTGGCTCGAGGATGTTTCGTCGCGGTTAATACTATTAGCAGTATTAACCTTCTCGGGCCTCGGAGAGCTTACATCTCATGTGATTAGATTAGTAAGCTCTCCGAGGCCTCCGTGAAGCGGCTCGCCGACGAAGTTTGTATTAGCTAAATAAGGGGGCTGATTAGATCGACAAAGGCTATGCAATTGAGTTAATATGTTATTGGTAACTCTAAGATTTGTTTGAATTTCATTTATTTAAAAAATCAATAATATAAATAGAAAAAAGCGACATAGAAAACGTTCATGATGTCTTCTGTCAAGGACTTTTGCATCGTTTTTTCCATTTTATATATTATTTTTGATTGGACTATATTACTTGTGAGTTAAATGAATAACTGCAGCCCACGATCAGTCCATGTATACATGTAGTTACATCGGTACCTTTTTAATTGGACTTATGTTCACACGTCTCTTAAAATAAACTACGGTGTTTATGTACAAAACTAGTATGTATAAAGTGGTTTTTATTGTCTCAATGACGGCCAGTCTAGACTATCGTCTAAAGTCATATCTCCATATCAAATTCCCAGGAAATATTACCAAGATAATCGCTTTTGTTCGGCGTTTTTTTACTCGTATCAGGTGTTAGCCGTGGAGAAATAAATCCGCGAGAAATATTCCACGGCCGATTGTAAACAATAAAATTGAATCGAGTTTTTGGACACAAGGTAACATATTTTTTCTGTGACGTTTATATAATATTATATCTAATGAAGCAATAAATAACTTTTATTAAATTGAACGTCAAAATAAAATATGTCGGCTACCCGGCTCATCCAATTTCCCAGAAACATATTCAACACCGACCTCCGTTCGCCGCGAAACCTTTATGAAACCAAAAAAAATCTTAAGATATTTTTTGTCACTCCTATCACGTCCGTTTCTAATTGTTCCGTTTTATAAAAGAAACTAAAAGTGCTTAATACCATAATGTTATTCGATGCGTGGCGCGCCGGCTGCGGAGCCACTATTCAGCCTCGCCGCTTTTTTATTCAGAGCCGTGTGAATAATAAAGGATTTTATGTCATAAGTTGTTAGAGCCCTCGGTTTGATTTATACGTCTGCTCGTATTAAATGACCGTACCTGGCGTTTGACGCTACTCGCCTTTTTCTGTTTTTCCGTTTTTTGTGACGCGGGCATTATGCGGGCGCTGCGCCGGCGCCGAGCGCTGCCGCGGCCGTCGAGCTGCGCCGATCAAAGCGATTGAAGACGATTAAACTTGCCTGATATATAGGATGGTTAACAATGGCGGCGCCTCCCAGTCGCGGTTCACATTTGAAATGACGAATAACGCTCCTACGCTGATTAAATGGGTTTCGTGTAATGCATTCGACGTGCCATTCACAATGTTAACGCGAATAAATAAGATTTATCGATTAGGTACACACGCTATTATTTGCTAATGTGTTTTTAAGCTTCGATTCAGTCAGGTTCGTTCGATATGGTGACTTATAGGCGAAGCGGTAGACCTTCGAACTCACAAATTAATAAGCCTAAAACCATTTTTGAATAATATTTAATTGATTATAAAAACTGGGTGTTCTAAATATGTGGAATTTGAGGTGATTTTAAGGTGTGATTATGATCAAATATATCATTAAAAAGCGGCACTCCGGAGATTCTTCTGAGAAGTATGTCGGCGTTCTTTACCAAACACCTTAGGGTAAAGGCCTTCATACATCACAGGAGACTTAGCTATGCACAGGCTGTAGTAAATTTTTAAGATAATTAATATGACAATCGTTAGTGTTAAATGTACTATGATAAAATGTTCTCTTTGTCATTTATCCACAAATTGTTATGTCAAAAGCATATGTAACTTCTATGTTGCCGGACGTCAGGAGCCTTAAAATTTATACATCTCGGGTATGCATCTTCCTCATGATGTTTTTAATCACCTAAAAGCCGGCATAACTGCGTAGCTTCTTAAGTTTTAATCTCGGAGTTTTGGAATCAGGAATCTTCATAGAAATTCTACATAATTTATAGTTTTAAACATGTATTTAATAACAATTTTAATAAATCTAAAGGTTCTCTAACGATAATAACTGAACAATTAGTTACTTACCTGATAAAAAAGAAAACATGTAGCACAAGCAATAAAACCTAGTTTTACAAGCTAGCCAATGAAATAGGTTTTAGGCATGACGTTGACATACTTGGTCAACGTTTACAAAACTTATTAATTGACCATATTGAGTATCGTATGCAGTGCCTCATCGCATACGAAATGATTTTCGTCGGTACTTTTATTAGATCAGAGTCAGTGACCGGTCGTGGCTTTATTTAGAACATGCTGTATAACCGTGGGCGATGCAGACGGCCTGTCGCTAAGGGTCGTCTAAACGCATATTATGCCCTTATTTTTTTCTACAGCCGGTGAACAAAACGAATGGTATGAATGAATCTTTATGAATGAAATTCCTAAGGAAGAATGCTAAGCGCCCCTAGTAATAGAAAAAAAAATACTAGATTTATAAAAAGAACTTCCTCTTGTCATAAATTCTCGACTTGCGTTTAAGAATTTTAGGGTTTGGATAAAATATTTTAAATGTGTCACTTTATTTTTTTTTGTAGATTTTCGTTTCTGGATCTACTTTGGTGGGCTTTGATCTTAAAATAGGTTAACATTATGTATTGTCAGTACATAAATAATTTGTCAGTAATTTTCAGCCGAAAAGCTCTTTGAGATACATATTTTTTTCAAGTCATTCTCTATCTATTTGAGACTTTCCTCTTATAATATAACCACTACTTTGATACTTACCAATCCCCTACGACAATAATTAAATTGTGTAATTTTTGTCATTGTAATTTGAACCTTAAACTTAACTAAGCCTATAGCCTCGATGGTTCCACATTTTAATTCAATTATTCTACTTATCTCCAATCAGTATTAGACGTCAAACTATTATAAACATTATGAAAATGACTGTTATAAATCAAAGTAATTGTTTAATTTATATATTGAATAACAATTCATATTAATTATCTAGCGTTTACTGTAATTATAAAATTTGCATTGCAATTATTTTATTTATAATATTGAGACTGCAAGCTTAGTACAAAATATATTGTATTACTATGAGACACTTGAAAAGTAATCGAGAAAACATTTACCGGCTCAATACCCGACGTTCCGATCGGCATCTCAGACAGCTCATAGCTCCGTTGCCTTTAAAATATATTGTTAAAAATGTAATTGAAACTACGAGTGGCACCCACACAGCGCCTACATTTCGCAGAAGTCTCCGGATGCCCTATACAAAGTTCCACGGTTCTATGGGCATTGTGGGAAGCGAATGGGCGGAAACGCGTGGATTCGAGATGCGCTGTACCATCTGCGCCGGCGCCTCTACGTGCTCGTCAGCCGAATTGTCGGCTCGGCTTGGCGCCGCCGCCGGCCGATAGGTGAGAAAATCTCTCCGCCGTTGCTGCCTTACGATGATCAAACATTTAAACACCGATGTGTTCTGCCTAGGTTCGGACATCCCCTCTGAAGCTAATGTTAGATCCATGCTTGAAATCAAAAGAAGTAAAGGTATCTTATTTATCAAGATGTACAGTTCGTTTGGCGGATTTTATTTGACTGATCTGTTATTAATACAATGCTTAGTGCATAATTCAGTAATACCTATTAAATAATCTTAAATAGTCTGTTAGTCAGTCACAATAATGATTTACCGATCAGGCATTATCATCATTATCATTTAACATCAATTCTGAAAAATATTTAAAATGGAACAGAAGCATTTAGGTAAATTAAGTTAGTTGGTAGAATTTGGTTATATTGAATGAAAGTTATCTACAACAGATAAGACTAATAATAACGAGGTTTTATAATTCTAATCTACTTTACAGGAATTTGGCATTGTAAACGCCTTCCTACATTTTTACGAGCTTAGTTTTTATCTGGAATGCTGGTTTATAATTGTTAAATAAATGTTTACAAACAGATGTCCCTTTTATAACAAACAAATCGTAACCGAGGGGTTGTAATCGCCCCTTTGTTACTGTAAGCGTCGTAATCTGAAACACATGTGTGAGGTGTCGGTTCTGCGGAGAGCGGGTGGTAGTAACGGTTCTGTGGCGGAGGCGCGGTGCATGAGTCATCTCTCGTTCATTGAGCGGTGGTCCATTGAAGCGCGCTTGCGCTCATTACCGCTCCGCCGGCCGGTCGTGCGCACACGCAACCAGCGCGCCGCTCGCGGTCCCGATACACCGACGCACTACCTACGACATGTTGACTCCCATCTCTAGATGCAACGTGAGTTTAGCCTACGACATCCGCTCGAACGAAGCCTACGGATTATAAAATTATTACTGAGTTTTATAAGGCCTCGGGTTTCATTTTGTATATTTTATTAAGAGTTTTTGTCATTGTTACAGATGGAGAACTTTTCGAAATCACATTTATGGCTAGCGGCTGCAGCGCTCCTGGCTGCGTGTGGAGTATGCGCCACGGCTGGTGTGGGCAACAGGAAACCCTTTACACCGACCGACTCGATTTTGGACATCATTGATACCGAGCAGGTTGAAAGGGTCCTTGCGGAGCGAAGACGAGCGGAGCAAGCGACCGCTTCGTCGACATCTTACGTTCAGCGAAACGAACTCGGAGACGGCAGCTCAGAAACCGGAATGATTGTATCCGTGCCAGACCAAGAGGATAGTACGGAACTGCCTCCTGGAGTAGAATTCCGTAAAATACTGAAATCTTCGAAGAACGCTCTCGTAGTCACCAAGAAAGAGTATTTGAAGGAGGACTGGTGCAAGACTGAGCCTCTAGTGCAGAAGATTAGAGAGCCGGGCTGCTCACCGACCACGATCATTAACAAATTCTGTTACGGTCAGTGCAATTCGTTTTACATACCGAAAGGTCCGCGGCGACGGGACAACAACGACCGCCCCCAGCCTGCCTTCAAGTCGTGTTCCTTCTGCAGGCCCAAGAAGTTTACCTGGATAACTGTGACCCTGCGCTGTCCGGGGCAGAATCCTCCGTTTAGACGCAAGCGTTTACAGAAGATCAAACAGTGCAAATGTCTACCGGTGGGAGTGAATTGATGATGAGCTGATGATGGACCCTCTACAAACAGAGGCGGTACGATCGTCGAGCCGAGAGACCGACGAGTGAGTGCTTGGGGAGCACGGGAGGGATGACGACCGAACGGCATGAAGTTCTGAAGTGTCACCTGCGTCTGTTACCTTAAAATCGCACCTTACAGTGTACAAACAGTGTACGAACTGATTAAATAAATTCAGATAGCGTGCTCTCGTACGTCAACGAGGATGACGTAATGTGATGCATAGATTAGTTGACTATTTAATAGAGCGTCTCTGAGTGCAAGTCGCCAAGCTTTAATTGTTCATAGCGAATAGTTTTGTGCGTAAGAATGGCCTATCGTTCGTTGTTTAAGTATTTTTGATTTCGTACAAAAATCTGTGAAATATTTTCTTACTGATTGTTGTGTATATGACGAGGATACTTAAGTATTGTTACAGAATAAGTGTGATATTAGTTATAGTTCCGCAGTGAAACGGTTTTCTTTCGGACGTTTTACAAAATTCTATACACAGTTAATTGTGAATACATAGGTGAGTATTAGTGATATTTTATTTATTGTATGTAATAGAATTATAGCTTAAAACAAAATACGCTTATAAGTTGGTACATAATTTAATGTTAATCGTAGTTACATTTAATTTTGTTATTTTGAAATTTAAACGGTGCCCGTGAAGTAATGTACGGTTCTATAATATTTATATAAATTTATGATCTCTGTTGGCTCTCAAGACATATGCATTTGTTTATTTATATGTACAACTGTTAGCATGATACATAATGTTATGATTATAACCCATTTTTATGATCTTGAGATAATGTGGTACCGACATATATGCATATGAAAGTATTTTTCAAGTAATCGACTATGTATTATGTATTTTAATGATATGTATTAAAGTGTATTAACAACTTATTTGATTAGAACTGATTGGTTAATCGAATATTAATAAGATGCTGGCAATTTTATTAATAACATTATTTTAAATATATATTGTATTTTATTTGTATATTAAGTATTAATTTAATTGTACCAATAATAACATAAGTTATTATATGCTTTTGAAACCAGTGAAAAATATATTGTGTAGTAAAATTAATTAAATTTGAAATGTAATCTCTTTTAAGAATAATCACAGCATTCTAATTTTAATGACAGAAGAATATGTATACAGAAAGATTTGTACTCCTACGGCCATACTCTTTGACGCATTTTATCTAATACCCTTTACGCGGTCATGTACTTTTGACCACCTTCTTGTTCCTTTCCAAATCATGACATTATTTACGTGATCATTTAAACAAGGTTTTAGTTAATTTGCGTTATTGAGCAAGGGCGCTTGTCAATTGCAAAAAATCATGAAAAATTGCATCTTTCTAAAACCCCATGAAGGCTTCTAAATTGTATTGTTACTTATAGGGCAAAGGTAGTACGTAGGGGTGTTGATATTCTTGCCATCGTAATGTTGTGCTCCGTTCATTTTCATTACAATAATGTGCTTGAGAAATAGAAGTAGTTTTCTGGGTGATTTTGAAGTCAATATAAAAATAAAAGCCTTTCCGAGAGGGCTATAGTGAATTAATGATAGATATGCTGCTGTATAAAGGTAATTGTGACCTTTTTCATCCACAATATTACAATGTCTGAAAAGGCAGATAGGTATCTACTATATTAATATTTCTAGACAGGCCAGTTGGCTTGGTGTTTAGCAACTCTGACTGCCAAGCCAAAGGTCGCGGGTTCCATTCCCACCCAGGACAAGCATTTGTGTGCATGAACATGTTTGTTTGTTCTGTGTCTGGGTGTAAATATGTATATAAGTATGCATTTAGAAAAAAAAAAATTGTGTATGTAGTGTAACAGCTATCTGGTTTCCATAGTATAAGCTCTGCTTAGTTTGGGATCAGACGCCGTTTGTAAAATAATGTCCCAGGATATTTATTTATTTTATTATTTCTTAGTCGATTACTTCAAAATCACCCGAGAAGGCCGGACAAAATTTGCTGAAGCTATTTATGACTATTTCGATACGTAAGGTATTTAATTTTTTAAAATCGATGAAATAGCTTTCTAGATATATCATTTTTTTTACGGGACAAAGGTCCTCTGATGGCTCTTACACCCTTACACGGAAAATTCCGGCGAGCGCAGAGGGCTCTCAGTTTTCAAGATAGTACTGATTAGTGCTTACCCTCAAATAGTTTTAGCAAGATTTGTTGGACCTTTTAGTAGATTTTTCCAGTTGTATCTTGAACCTAGAACTACCTATAAAGAACTTAACGTGGAGAATCTGGAAGTGTAAATTCTGTGTAAGATAGTATCTTTTCGGTAATTTTAGGGTAAATTACAGAGTACGAAGTTGGTTCACAGAAATTGCTTTTGTTAGGTGGATCTATGAATATATGATGTAACTGACTATTGGGTATTTTCCATATTTAACACTAAACATGCCATAACCGGGTCAAATGACCCATTTTGAACTTTGTATTTAAAATGCACGCATTATCTTATTGCTTTTGCACATTTGAATTCATGACTTTTTCTTACTATTTAATATACAGTTATACTATTTATTTTCCTTCCTAACAACCATATTTCATACATACAAGCAGGAAACATAAAGTCACATTTGACCCGCTATGGCAGAAATAGGTACCTAGTAAGTGTTGGTATGATTAGTGTTAATAATAAGTATGTCTTTCAAATTTCAACTTTATTTATTTGTCTTCAAAATATTTATATTCAATTATTTGTAAAATGAGCTTCGAAGCAAATATTTTTGTATGAAAATTATTAAATAGTGTTCACTATATTTTTTGTCCAAAATAAACAATTTTCGTTTATGTTTTGTTTTCATTCTGATGCAATTTACCTGCCCCCTTATTCAACTAATACAAACATCGTCGGCAAGCTGCTTCACGGAGGCCTCGGAGAGCTTATCTCTCACGTGGGTAGTATTAGCGTAGTTGGCGAAAGAGACAGAGCACGGAGGCCGCGACGATTTCTCAAGGTAATGATATATTTACCCCATACATTTTTTGGCCAGGTTAGAGGTCTCCTGTTGTTTTTCAAGTTCATAGAAGTAATCCCTGTCGTCATGAAATTATTATTTTCATCTATACGCCGTGTTACAAAATACCCCGTAAAATATAATTAACTAGCTGTCCCCCGTTTTACCCGCGTTCCCGAGGGATATCACGTTTTCCCGAGATAAAAAGTAGCCTATATGTTACTCCAGGATATATTCTATCTATGTGCCAAGTTTCATCCATATCCGTTAAGTAGTTTTTGAGAGTAAGAGTAACAAACATACTTACATACAAATCTTTCCTCTTTATAATATTAGTATAGATTTCTCAAAGCCAACAACCCTAGTAAGCTGTCATGTCAGGGAACCAGATTATTTAACAGAAAGGCCTACGTACCTATTTTACCTAATAATTGTCTACTTTAATAGTTTTTCTATTTTTCATTAATAAAAATAAGTATTTAAATTTTTTTGGGGTATGTTCCTAAATATTGTAAATGGACTCGTTATAAGGCCCCATTTAACCTCCTTTCGGCTTTACGGGTAGTTTTGTAACAGGCTGTATACGCTTTCATCCAAGCGAGTTCAGCTAATTTAAATCATCCTGTATATACGCTTTTAGAAGTAAGGGTAAATGAAATAAAACATCACTGACACTGATAATATTGTGTTTATTACAACTATGTTATTTGAACAAGTGATATAAAAATACATACAAAGGTTTTAAGTAGTTATGCTACTAGAAATTTTGTAACAAAATATCTTCTTAAATAAACACATAAAAAAACATTTTTGAAAAAGTTTATAAAAAATTATAATAACATACCTAAATTAACTCAGTAAAAAAAATATTAAATTGCATGTTCTTGCTTATTTATTTCACACGAATACAAGATGTTATGGTTTCGAGTGAAATCTGGATGTGTTAAACAATTCAATTCATTGAATGTTGTTAGATAAAACAATTATTCACAATCTCGTATCTTTGCTTTGACGACACCAATAATAATAATCAAAATTGTTCTATTGCAACTTCACTTAAATAACTTTAATAATTTTACTCTTATCAATCACTTTTCTCCCTGCATCAAGGATGGATCATTAACCATTTATTTCCACACTCCAAGAGTACATACGCACTATTGGCCAGCCGTTGGATAGATGGGGGGGAGGGACGGGGGGGTCAAAGGGTAGGGGTTGAAAATGATTAATTTACTATCAGGGTCTAATTAGGGAAGTCATCTCTGGTACGAGATAAAGGACTTACTGTGTTCACCACCGTGCAACTGGCCAATGGTGTAAAACAGGTACATATAATGATCATGGTAAAGAAGCTATGTAAATGAATGCTGTATATAATCCAAATACCATGAACATTGTTAAGTTTAATACAATATATATTATAAAGACCAATTAAAATATATGCTTAGAACATGGTGCTAACCGACAACATAACTTTTATCAATGTCAAAAAGGAGTAAGGCGAGGCTAGAATGTAAAAGCCATCTGCCTTAACCCTTAAAGTCGATAAAAAAAAAAAAAAAAAAAGGTCGACAACTGACAGACGGTTCCCCTGGTGGTAAATGGTTACCGCCTACGACCATTAGGAATACAATGAGGTATCGCTAATGCGTTGTCGGCCATGAGACATCAAGTTGTTGGTAAGTCTCGATTTCCTGTAATTTCACTGGCACCATTTACCTTTCTAACCGAAGCAGTAGGTAGTGTTAGTCCTCTACTGCTTTACGGTGTAAATAAGTATGGTGGCAGTACCTCTCCCGGGCGAGCTCTGCACTACAAGAGCTCTACTACCTACAAATAATATGGTCACTCACCACATTTTCGTTTATTTACAATCGTACTACTGACTAGGATATTGATAAGGCTATAATACATATCGCCCAAAAGTAATAATAATAAAAACCAATATAATATATATTCCTTACCGATACTGCACCCGAAAAAAAACATACTCGTATTTAATGATGAAATAAAGAAGAAATAGTGAAGAGATAGATAAAATTTAATAAACATAAGTTATAGAAGAATAGAAATTAATAACCAAGGTCTAGCCGTTTTGTAAAAAAAACATAATTTAAAAAAAAATGAAGTAGAAGTTTTGGTTATCGATACTCTTTAGTCGCCTTCTACGACACCCCAGAGTGGTGATGGGGTGGTGGTATTCGTAGCCGCCACCACACAGCAGACTGTACGTACTTTCTTTTGATATATTAATGTGTTTGTATATGGTCTTGGAATATTTTTGATCATAGCTGTCCATTAATTTTAAGTTGCACGGATAAATAGTCAGAATGTTAATCTCGTCACTTCTAATAAAGGTCTTCAATTCGATAGCCAGGATGTTCAAAATAAAGTATTAATTTTAAATCTTTTACAACACGGCTATTTATTTTAACGTCATTACTATACGAGTATGTTCCCCATAAACACAAATTAAAAATCTTAATTAAAATATGGCACAAAATTAGACATACATACATATATAATATATATATATATATATATATATATATATATATATATATTGGGCTATGTAATACTATTTTAATCTTAGTTATATAGCTTATAATTAATTATTACATATTAAGTACATTTTGGATCATTTATAGCAGTTATAAACTAAGTATTTAGTATCTATTACTTAATCTATGTTTCTGTTACTTTTAAATATGTTTCAGTTTCGATCTTAAGCTATGAAACGTAAGTTGAAATGGTATTAGGAATGGGGCACACTGAGACAATGCATTCGGTAATTCTTCCATGCTCATGAATATTTATTGTTATGAAATGCGCTGGAAATCCGAGAATCCGCTAAGCAGAGTTTGGGATATTTATAAGGTGTCATGTCCCGGATTAAGAACGTTTTGTTGGTGGATAGTAACACCCGTCAAATCAAATTCAGAAAATGTTGGCTCACATATTGAGTTGGGAATGTTTTATAGTCCTTTTGGTCGCACCAAACACAGAATGTAGTTTAGGCGTAATGACCTGAGTTGGGAATGATTCGTAGTTCCTAATACATAGAATGTGGTTTAGTAATTAGGTTTGATGGCTAATGTTTATAATTTTCCACAAGAAATATATCTGTTTACTACGCGTGATGACTCGAGTTGGGAATGTTAAATAGTCCCTATGGAAGCACCCACTAAACCGAAGTAAGTTTAATTTTATAAGGCGTGATCTACAAGTTGTTGGAGAATATTCTGAAGTCTCTTTCATTGCGGCCTTTAAACAGAGTTCGGTTTAATTATTATAAGGCGTCATAGCCCGAGTTGGGAATGTATGGGTATCCCGATGGTAGCACCTAATACACAGCATGTGGTTAAGTGATTGGGTGTGATGGCAAATTTGGTAATGTTTTGTAGTCCCTAGGGTAGTTTCCACCAGATAGATTTAAGGTTTGTTACTATGCGTGATGACTCGAGTTGGGAATGTTGAATAGTCCCTATGGAAGCACCCACAAACCGAATTCAGATTAATTTTATAAGGCGTGATCTACAAGTTGTTGGAGAATATTCTGTAGTCTCTTTCATTACGGCCTTTAAACAGAATTCGGTTTAATTATTATAAGGCGTGATAACCCGAGTTCTTGGAGAATGTTCTGTAGTCCCTTTGATACCGACCCACTAAACCGAATTCAGTTTAACTTTATAAGGCGTGACCTACAAGTTGTTGGAGAATATTCTGTAGTATTTTTCATTGCGGCCTTTAATCAGAATTCGGTTTAATTATTATAAGGCGTGATAACCCGAGTTGGAAATGTATGGATATCCCGATAGTAGCACTTAATATACGGTATGCGGTTTGGTAATTGGATTGGATGGCAAATTTGGTAATGTTTTGTAGTCCCTAGGGTAGTTTCCACCAGATAGATTTCAGTTTGGTTACTGCGTGCGATGACTCGAGATGGGAATGCATTTGCACATTTTGCAGTTCTTATCGTAGCACCTACTAAATCCAACTTGGTATTAGATCTTTTTAAGCCCACTTTCTTGCACCCGACAGACGGATTATTGAGTGTGTCAAAACGTAAACAGATCTTATATTGTTACAATATTTCAGTATGTATCACTTTCTAAAACACGGCAATTGCGCGTGGCCCTATATAAGGTGTAATGATTTGATATTAATTAATATTTTGCCGAATGTAATGTTCTCACTTATTTATAAAAGATCACACAATTTCAATCACAAGTAATTACGAATTCGTTTATCACAAAGTATTATGCATAAATAGTACAGCACCTCGACGAAATTTAACCAATTTTACAGTTGAAATTACGAAATAGGCTCATACGCAACGCTAACTTATTAATATCCAAACATTGAGAATGTCTGCCTGATAAAGGCTCTTACCTTTAAAGGCTCGTTATTCTAACTTGATGTATACTGCACTTTAAATTATTTACAATTGTTAAAAGTACCTATTTAAAATTAGTAGCTGACGTGTGCACTAAAAACCTTTTCAACATATAAACAAATCATGTAAGATTAGTGTTTATAAGTTAATAAGGTTTCCTATTTATACATATATAGTCTATATTCTAAAACAACGAGGGATGAAAGACATTCTTTACAAAAAGTACAGCTCTTATCCATAATTTAAATTTTATATGAACAACAAATTATTGAAAATATACAATTTCAACTTGACACACCTTACACATTGTTTAATTATTTTGTTTAAGAACACAATAAACAAGGTTTAATTAATTACAAACAACAAAATTACTTCATATGACCTTGGCCAATCTCAAACGCCTTCGTTTACGTGCGAAACCCTTACAAAATTATTATTAGGGATTATTTAATAGGTACTTAATAAATTAAGTAGGTATATAAATAATATAAATGTAGGACATCAATATAAAGCGAAAGCTTTTAGTTATTATTGAAATCCAATCAAAAACGGTGATAAGCTCCTATTTCACCGTAACGAGTATTTTTATGTAAATTTAATTCAACAGTAAATGACCATGTTCTTTATTTGGTTCTGTTGTATTGTGATTTTTTTTTAAAAGAATTACTGGAATAATTAAGTACACGATAAGCAACTGTGGCGGATCGGTATTACTTTTGTGGCTTGCAGCTAGTGATTTGATGCGTATCTGTTGCTAGTCTGACAAGGTCTCTTAATATAGTTGGTAGATAAAGAATTTCAGTCAAGTCAGTTTCTATGTTTTTTTGCAATGATGATGTGTTGTAACATCTGTCATAGCATTAGGTATTAGTCACTTATCGCGCGGATCTAGACGGTCCAATTAAATGTTACACAGCACTCACATAGGAAAAATCCGACAATTACCACTCACAACAACTGGCAGCCATCAATTCAACTGATCTTGAAGCATTTTAGGTGAACAAATATGTATGAGTGAATGTCAAAGGATGGTACCGACTCTGCAACGTAAACCACTGCCGAAAGATTATTTATTCGTAGTTATTAGTGTCTCTGATATTATTTGGTAATTGTTGTCATTTTCCAATGATGATTTAAAGGGTGTTCTTCTTCAGTTTTTACATTCACTTTACCGTATGTTGGAGTTATATTTTTTTAATTAATAAGAGTCATACTTTCGTTCCTTCAACCCTCGCAAATAAAAGATTCTTTGGTATGCCGCGTATTTCACTTGCCTTTTGGCCTTTACTAATCCTATATTCTTATAATTCATACAATATTATAATCTATAATTAATATTTTCACAGCTTTAATGTAGTAATGTCGCAATATTATTCTCTATATTATTTTAGTCAACTTAAGTAATAATTCACCTTTGGCGTTATATTTATTATTTACAATTATGTTATTTACTAATTACTACATCAATGTCTTATCTTCGAGCGTAGGGTAGGTCTTAAACTTATTTAGACGAATATAGTTTGCCTTTAAATATTGTGGTATTATTCAAATCGCCGACTGTTTTGTTTTCAGTATCATTTGAATATTGTATATAACGCATCGATATTCTGTAGTTTTATTATTTGAGACAATATTATTTATACGGTCGTTTTTACACCGTCAAACAAATCACGAATAGCCACTGTTTTACAAAGGGTAATGTAGGGTGATGTAGATTCCAAACAAGAGCGATTTGAATACATATGATGTTGTTGTTTATCTGATGTTTGCATGGCTATTTTAAACTAGTAAATATTGTTCAGTTGTTTTTAAAGGTAGCTTCTTAATAATTAAATAATAGAATATCGATGGAAAATAACACGGTGTTAATCACTATACTAACTATTCAAGATCTGTGTCCAGCTTATTTTATACTAGTATTATGTCAAACTCCATTTTAACTTTAATGCAGTAGTCAATAACCACAAAATGTTACAGAATCAACGCAAATGCTTTCCGTTTTTATCGCTTTTCATTATTTAATGGTTGTAATTAAATATCTTAGCCAGATTCTTGTTCATTCATTTATCTGACGGTCGAGTATGATCTAGGTAGTCTTTAGCACCGTTAATTATTACTTTAAGTGTATATTCTTCATTTTAGCAATGCTGTCTTGATTTCGGTGAGTGTAGGCAGACTGTTTGGCGTATTTTTTCCATGTCATGTGCCAATGAGACTTTCCACATTTATAAATCCACTGTTCCACTGTTGGGAGACACGAAGGGGGCTTAGTTTTGGCCTCTGTAAGATGTGTCGAAAGTTGAGTATCACATTGTTGGCATTTAAATCTCTTGGTATTTTGTAGTGTCGAAATCGCTGTCGTTAGTTTTGGATGTTCTTTCACGGATCTGGTTTGGTTCAATTACTTTCTGACCGTAGTTCTCTGCTTGTTCGTTAAGCTTGTTGTATAGCCAATGGGTTCGTGCAAACAGAAGTGGTGAAGATTTTAGATGACCATCCGTTTGCATCTGGCTATTGTTGACCACGATGTTTTATGTTACGGGCGTTTCCTCCTTAGTCTAACAGTTAGCGGTGGATTTTCTACTGATTATCTCTGAAGAGCGGCGCTGAGCATAGTAGCCTAGTGCGCCGCCAACCGAGCGCGTCTGTTGCTGTAAATTAGCCGCTCATTGAATCGTGAATGCTGGCGAAACGCCGCAGACACAGTATACTACACGTCGGTATTGACCCTCCCCTTAACTCGTAGGGAGGAGAACTTTAGCAAATAAACTACCGCTAACTGTGCGCCTAATGAAAATGCGCCCTAAGAAGGCCGACAAATAGGCGGTAAGTGGTCACTGCCGCCTATAGACATTCGCAACACCAGAGGGCATTGCCAATGCGGTATCGACCTTGAGACGTAAAGTTGTTAAGTCTCATGTGCTCCTGTAATTGCAACGGCACCCTTACCTTTCTAACCGAAATACAGAAATGCAAGTACACTCCTGCTTCACGGCTGAAATGGGTAAGGTGGTAGTACTTCCCCGGGCGAGCTCTGCACAAAGAGCTCTACTACTACTTGTCTGCACACAGTTGTTTCCAAATGGTTTATCCATTACTTTCCGAAATGAGATCGGTGGTGTGTGTGGATCTGTATTTCAGAAACGCGAACCAAATCGTTATTCCTTTCAGAGTTGTAGTTGGGCTTACTATTTGATGTGTTAAGTATATTTTTTTCTTGCAAAACGTTGTCCTTTTCAGTAACTATGGAACTTGGATTTCCAAAGGCGTTTAGCTGTTAAGTAAGCTTACCACACTAAAACCCTTAAATAGAATTGGTTTTTGCGCGCTGTTGTCGAGAAACTAGTTGGTTGAAGGCATATTTTCAACGTAAGGGCAAGTCAGGTGGGTACTTGTACTTGAATCTCCATGTCATGTTGTGTTCTCACGCTGTTCTTCCTTATCATGGAGTCTGATATAGCAACCCTCTAAGCTGTCCTGATATTTCCTTCTCTGGGTATATCATTATTACGAGAGACTAAACCAGTGAAATTCAGCGAATGCGATGCTCTATAACATTTTGTGTTCACATCATATACATACATGCTTAATACTCGTAGCTATAATTTTTTCATTTTTTTTCTTTACAGTAGAACTCTGATTACATAGAAATTGTTATTATTAATGACTAGTTGATTTAATTATTTTATAATACGGCTAGATATAAATGTTGGTTCCACTGTAAATATTTTTATGAACTTTTATGATTTTTTTATTTTTGATTTTTTTTTCGTCTTATAAATAATGAAATGCTTTTCACATTAGGTCTCTAAGTTCCGATGTGTATACTATAAAAATATTTCATTTTGAAATGAAAAGAAATACTATAATAATATTAAGGTTTTTGAGACTGTATTAAGATTGTTATCATCAAAATGTACCGAGTACCCGTTTATAAATTCCAACACTTGCATAAGTACGTTAAAAACACATAAGTATGTATTTTTATGCAGACCGGGATGTTAATTTGAAAACTGTAGGAAAATTAAACATAAGTCAATGTCCAGTGATAAACGGGTCGTTACAATTTTTTTTTATATAGACGACATATTCTTTTTGTTTCCACTGTAAATATTTTTATCAACTTTTATGTTTTTTTTTGTATTTTTATAAGTTTTTTTTAGTCTTATTACTAATTAAATGCGATTCCGTCTTAGTTTATATGCACAGATGCCTCCATTTTAAAATCACGATGTTTTGTTTGCTTATTGATAAGTATAATCATTACATTATATTTAGTTTTTTTTGGATTTACAGTAGAACTCTGACTGTATCAAGATTGTTGCCATCAAAATATACCGAGTACCCGTTTATAAATTCCAACACTTGCATAAGTACGTTAAAAAACACGTGAGTATGTGTTTTAAATGCAGACCGAGATGTCAATTTGAAAACTGTAGGAAAATTAAACAGAAGTCAATGTCCAGTGATAAACGGGATGGCATAATTATGTTTTTAATACGGCTACATATGAATTTTGGTTCCACTGTAAATATTTTTATTAACTTTTATGGTTTTTTTTTATTTATTTTTTTTGGCCTTATAATTAATAGAGGTGCGATTTCGTCTTAGTATCTATGCTCACTTAACTATATTTTAAATAAGATCTCATTTTTAATTGAAAAGAAAAATCACATTGTTTTGTTTGCTTATTAATAGGTATAATCGTCACATAATATTTAGTTTCTATTACTTTTGTACTACTGTCAAATGTATTATGTTAATATTGAGATCGAGTAAAAATATAATAACCTATTTATCGTAATACTATCCGAATTGATTCTCCTTACATACTTAAAATAATAGTATTTAATTAGGGCCACTAATATTATTAATGAGAGGTTTCCGAGGTTTTTGACACGGCCCTAGTGCTTATTAATTTGTTGAGGTAGTTAATCTGAGGCATTCATTTATCGGTGAAATGATTTCCTTGACACGCCAAAGTATTGTATGATACCCAACTTCGAAAAAGAATCGTCATGATATTTATTAATTTTGAAAATTTATTGAAATGCTTTGACCGTGAAAGTGTAGCACGGGGAGATTATTGTAGCTAGAAGTTATTTTTGCGATTTAATCGAAGTCGGGTGAACAGTATTCCGAATTTTAATTTCTTAGATGTCTACTATTGCTAACGCTTCTCATGATACACTAGGGCTGACTTTATTTAAACATACCTATGAAATAATTTAATATTAATTTAATTAATGATTTCTCATGAGTTGAAATATGAACAGAACTATGCATTGAATTTATTAAATAATATAATATAATTGAAATTATAAATTCATTCATTCATTCACGCTATTCAGAACTCGGAGGTTTTTTTTAGGTAAATACTCCGAATTTCAAAAGATCTTTGTCTATAGATGTTATTTATTTTCTACGCTAAGAAGGCCGACAAATAGGCAGACGGTTCACCTGATGGTAAGTGGTCACCGCCGCCTATAGACATAGGAAACACCAAAGGCTTTTCCAATGCGTTGTCGACCAAGAGACGTGAAGTTGTTAAGTCTCATGTGCTCCTGTAATTGCGTCGGCACCCTTACCTTTCTAACCGAAACACAGAAATGCTAGTGCACTCCTGCTTCACGGCTGAAATGGGTAAGGTGGTAGTACTTCCCCGGGCGAGCTCTGCACAAAGAGCTCTACTACTACTTATATTTCAAGGTAAGATATCCAAATGGTGATCCAAACGGTGATATTTTAAACAGGCTTACATCATGATCGGGCATCCATTCATAAATATAATGAAATAAATCGATAATTAAATTCGTGTAGAAAAAAAATTACTTCCAACCATGCACACTTATAAGTTGTATCAAACCCATTTCAAGATACATATTTCATAAATATAGATATTTAACTGATATATAATTTTCAAATAAATATATTTACTTCATACATATAGAAATCATTAATTAACATGTAATTTATTCAAATGCGTTATGTACTTTTGTTTGTTCAGAGGTATATCGTGGTTTTTAAACTATACATTTATTGTATTATTTCATAGTTATTACTTAGTACGATTATTGCTGATTTAATTTATTAACAGCCATTGTATCAAGAAAGCTATTGTCCGCATAAGAAAATCTATTATATAACTTTGCACTCATAAAAATAACTGTCTTTAATAATTTTGATTAAATTAAAATAATAAGTTCCTATCATCAGTAAGTGAACATTTTTTATATATACAATTAAGACTAGTACTATCTAGATTAAACTGATCTTATTATTTTTGGTTACCCAAAAAAATTTATAATCTGCCGTTAGAGTGGAAGACTTAACAGTGATTAAGTTGGTATTTATTAAATATTGGCCCAATCGTAACATTTGAGGCTATCTTCGTGTTTGCTTACATGGTCTCATTTAGATTTATTTATAACCCACAAACATATAAACAGTGATGTTGTTAACTGTTTATTGATGTTAATTTCTTATTTCTTTAAGGAACTTTTACATATTTTCAACTTCAAATTAAAATATATATATAATAGAAATTAGATATGAATAATTGACTGCGGGGTGATTTCGTAATGACGTCCCCACGTCCAGGCGGCGGGCCACGGACTTAGACTAACACAATACTTTTTTATTTATATATAGATAAATATATAAAAGATTTATGATCGAATGACACTTTCATTCACTCACTTATTAATGATAGCGACTAAACGAACTAATGATACTGTGAAAATTAAAAATAACAATTGCTTAGTCACATATGCCAGGATATCACGTCTTCTGCTTAGAAATTTATTGCAATAAATTCATCATATTATTTACTCAAGTCGTATCGATACAAATATTAAGTACGATTTGTAATTTTTGAGTCTTATTACGTACAGTTATTTTATAATGTGCTGAATGTATTGAAGGTGTTCTTTTAGTTTACTATACATATTGTAGCGGGGATTTTGATCTGTAAATAATTTGTTGTAAAGATGTTGGGCTAGAGTAAAGTATAGAACTTTAGAAATTAATAATATCAATAAATAAAGGTACTGCGTTATAAAGATTTGACAGAAAAGCAAAGAGTTGACTCGTGTGATGTAATGAGAGCTTGAACGCGGAGTTGTTTGGAATTGTGTTTGGTTTTATATATATATATTATAAAATTAAATGAAATATATATAGGATATACAACCTGTTTCTATAATTCTGAAGTCGTATGGTTTTGTTGATGTTTCTATTACTAATTATACCTTATGCTAAGGAGCTTATTGCTCGGATATTCATGCTTTGTATGTGTACATTTTATACTGACTCATTGCTTAACTTATATTATTTTACAACTGTTTCGTTAAAACTAAGAAATAACAATTATTTTACCACTAAACTAAGCCTTAATAACCTATTGATTTTTTTGGTATTTTCTCCGATTTTATACAAGAATATATATATTCTTTTAATATATGCTCTGTTAATGAATCTTATAGTCTAAGTATTTACATACTACATGTTCTGACTAGAGTTTCACAGTAGAGGTTTGTTAGATTTAACAATATGTAAGTGCTCAGTACTTTATCACTATCTATTAGAATCATGCTCTTAATTTTACTTATATTTACATGTAGGTCGACGGTAAATAGGTAGACGGTGAACCTTGTGTTAAGTTAAAACCGCCTCCTATGGACATTTTACGATACCAGGATCGCCAATGCATAGTCGACCTGGAGACATGAAGTTGTTAAGTCTCAAGTGCTTGTTAATTACACCGGCTCCCATACCCTTGTAACCGAAACGCAGTCATTTTACTTCTGCTTCCAGGCTGAAATAGGTATGGTGGTAGTACTTCCCCGGGCGAGCTCTGCACTAAGAGCTCTACTACTACAATCACGAAAATAGGTATGGTAATCACTAAAATAAAGAAAACAGAAGAGCGAGTGGTCGGTATCAGGTAGGCAGCGCGTCTTTGGATGGTCTGATTTAAAGATTTTTAAAATTATACTGTAATAAACAAGTTTATTTAAATTTAAGGCTAATTAGGCGTACAAACAAGCAAACGGTCCACCTGATGTTAAGTGGTCACCGCCGCTTATAGACATTTGCAACACCAGGGGCATTTGCAATGGGTTGTCGACCCTGAGACGTGAAGTTGTTAAGTCTCGTGTGCTCCTGTAATTTCACCGGCCCCCTTACCTTTCTAACCGAAACACAGTTTTACAAGTGCATTACTGCTTCACGGCTGAAATGGGTAAGGTGGTAGTACTTCCCCGGGCGAACTCTGCACAAAGAGCTCTACTACTACTTAGAAGATTTTCAGTTAGATTATTAGATTGATTAACGGATGTTATTTACTGAAACCAAATCGTTATTTATAGTAATACAGTACTGCTCATTTACATATTGAATATCTTAACTTTTATAATAAATGTTTATATAACTATATTTATAGATGTCTTATTTACCTAAGTTTATAGTAAGTTATGGAATAATCTGTGGACTTTCGTTTTATAACCGTATTTTACAATTTTTATCTCTAATAACTAAACATTATGAAGAATCATTTTGAACCATTCACGAAATTTAATACATACATATTTATTTTTAAATATAAGCGTAATATTTATAGCCAAATATTTTTTTTTATTTTATTTTTTATTTTTTTTTCGAATATTGTATGTAATAAAAATATTTTGTAGTTTATTGAATATTGATCTTACCAATTTTAGTTACTGTCTTCAAGTTATTTTCGATTTCCGAAAGAAAAATGTTATTTCGACAAAGCCTTTCAAATGATGATGACATTTGTAGTAGTGACATATTATAATTGCAGGATTATAGATTGTGTGCTCAGATCAAGTAACACATGTATCCGTGATCATAAGTTATATGGCATAAATAATAACAATTTTGCGGTTTTATATAGCCAAAAAGTTGATTATTAGGCACGGTTACTTTTATTTAATATTTTTGATTATTTATTAGTTTCTGCCATATTAATTTGTATGGTCTAACTGTAAGCGACCTTTTTTATATTTAGAGGTTTTTTGATGTAATTCTTTGATGACCACCGATGTCATATGTATAAGTTGTAATACTTTTAATGTCGTTTATAATCATTTGTAAATTGTATAATGAGCGTTTGGTTATTTTTTGGAAAGCTGATCAAATCGAACATTATCTTTACAAGTTGTAAATTGGTTCAACAAAAAAAAAGTTAATTAACCGTTTATAAATAATAATGATAATATATCACATAACTTTGGTTATCTAATTAATTTAATTACTTAACCTAATTTTGGTACCGTTATAAGAGTGCAGTTATATTGGCGTTATTCAATGTATAAATGTAACTTAGATTTAATTAGAAACATCTGTTCCGACCTAAAACTATTTTACTGTCTTACGAATTACGCATTGTCATCATTATTCAAACTTTTTGAATGTACATTTGTATTTCTACTTAATTAAACATTATGTACAGCCATATTGAACCATTCACGAAATTTAAAACACATCGAAGTTATTGGGAAGATAAGCGTAATATTAAAAGCCAATATTCAAATCACGCCAATTAAAATATAAAAATAGTTATAATTTAGCGTGTGTCAGGAAGTTTTGAAAATATTGTATAAAGCATAAAATAAGATTTTACCAATAGGAATATAAAATATATTTTGAAATTCTATCATCATTTTATTTCTGATTATACATTATGTGTTCAGATCAAGTAGCGCATATTTCCATGATGCAGTTAGATATATGACATACATTATATATATTCTGCGGTTTTATATACCCAATACGTATATATCAAGTTACACATATTTCCATCATGCAGTAAGTTATACGATATAATAAATATTGATTCTGCGGTTTTATATAGCCAAAAGGCTGATTATAAGTTATGTGTTCAGATCAAGTAACGCATATTTCTATGATATAAAAGTTTCTGTCGTATTTGTATTGTCTAACTCTGAACTATGATTGTTTTATTATTTGGAGGAACATATATTGATTTAATTCCACGAAAAAGATTATAACACTTTTAGGTGGACATCGATTTTAAATGTATAAACTGTTATACTTTTTGATTTCTTTATCGTCGATCGTTAGGCTATTATTGGTTACATCATTAAATCTAATATTATCTCTTTAAATGTTATAGGTTGATTTTATTAAGAAAGACATAAATTATTCATTTTTAATATTGTCTCATATCTACAGTCACGGAAATAGGTATGATGGTATAAAGACATAAATTTTACAAAAATAAAAATAGAAGAGGAGAGCGAGAGCGAGAGGTCGGTTCGGTAGGCAGCGCGTTTTTGAATGGTATACTTATAGATTTGGATTTTTTTTATTATGCTGCTCGTTAAGTCAATATAGTCTTTTTAGCAAGATTATTTAGATTTAATTGGAAACATCTGTTCCGACCTAAAACTATTCTACTGTTAAACGAGTTCTGCATTGTCATCATTATTTAATCGATTAACGGATGTAAATTAAAGAAATAAATCGCAAATTATAGTGACATAGTACTGCTTATGTACATACATACCTTAACTAATTGCAGAGATTTGTCATTTTTTCAATATTTAAATGTTACATTACTTACTTGTAATTGAAAACATCTGTTCCGACCTAAAACTATTCTACTGTTAAACGAGTTCTGCATTGTCATAATTGCTTAATCGATTAACGGATGTAATTTAAAGAAATAAATCGCCAATTATAGTGAAATAGTACTGCTTATGTACATACATACCGTAACTACTAACCATTTTACATAATGTAAGAGTGTATTTACACAGTAGCGGAGATTAGGCGTTTTTTTCAATATTTACATGTGTTAGATTTAATTGGAAACATCTGTTCCGACCTAAAACTATTCTACTGTTAAACGAGCTCTGCATTGTCATCATTATTTAATCGATTAACGGATGTAATTTAAAGAAATAAATCGCAAATTATTATGAAATAGTACTGCTAATGTACATACATACCTTAACTACTAACCATTTTATATAATGTAAGAGTGCATTTACATAGTAGCAGATATTTGTAATTTTTTCAATATTTACATTTAGATTTAATTGGAATCATCTGTTCCGACCTAAAACTATTCTACTCTTTAATGAGTTCATCGCAACAGAGCACTGTGACCATTATTAAAATTTTTGAATGTACATTTGTATTTCTACTTAACTAGACATTATGTACAGCCATATTAAACCATTTACTAAATTTAAGACACATCGAAGTTATTGGAAACATAAGCGTAATATAAAAAGACAATATATCTAATAAAATACAAAAATAATATGAAGTTAAAACTAGGATTTTTCGCGAGTGCCAAGATGTATTAAAAATATCGAGTAAAGCATGTAGTCAAAATAAATTTTTATTAAGGAATATGAATCTTACTAGTATTTTCAAATTCTATTGTCATATTATTTCCCATACCCGAAAAAGATTAATACATCTCTGATAGCGACAGATTAAAAGTTATGTGTTCAGATCAAGTAACGCATATATCCATGATGTAGCTATTATATGATATAAATAATATAGATTCTGCGGTTTATATAGGCAAAACGCTGATTATAAATTATGTGTTCAGATAATAAGGTTTTTATTGCTTTTTATTTAATTTAAAGTTTCTGTCTGTTAAAAATATTTGAATTTGAATTTGAATATTTGAATTTGAATATTTGAATTTGAATATTTGAATTTGAATATTTGAATTTGAATATTTGAATTTGAATATTTGAATTTGAATATTTGAATTTGAATATTTGAATTTGAATATTTGAATTTGAATATTTGAATTTGAATATTTGAATTTGAATTTGTCATATTTGTATTGTAATAAAATATATCGGTTACGATATATTTTTTCAATAGTGATTTGTATTGATTTAGTTCCATTAGAAAGGACATAACATTTTTAGGTGACCACCAACTTTAAATTTATAAGTTGTTATAATTTTTTCATTATGTTTTAGAAAAGATTAATTTAAGATATACTATTTTTGATTAGATAATTAAATCTAATAAAATCTCTTTAGATGTTATAGGTTGGTTTTACTAAGAAACACATTAATTATGCATTTTTAACCAAATTAACATTGTCTCATAACTTTGGTTAATCTTATTTGTTTACACACCTGCATTTTAGTACTGCAATCACGGTTTATGCGCATGCCTCGCTGTCCCTGAGACGTGAAGTTGTTAAGTCTCGAGTGCCTGTTAATTACACCGGCTCCCATACCCTTCTAGCCGAAACACAGTAATTGCACGATTACAAATGCTGCTTTACGGTAGAAATAGGTATGGTGGTAGTACTTCCCCGGGCGAACTCTGCACCAAGAGCTCTACTACTACAATCACGGAAATAGGTATGATGGTATACAGACATAAATTTCACTAAAATAAAAATAGAACAGGAGAGCGAGAGGTCGGTCCGGTAGGCAGCGCGTTTTTGGATGGTATACTTATAGATTTGCATTTTTTAATTATGCTGCTCGTTAAGTCCAAATAGTGTGAGTTAAAATAACTTTACAGCAAGATTTTTTCAACGAGTAACGGAAATAATTTTCAGAAAATAAATAGCTTTTTAAAGGGACACAATTCTGCTCATGTACATACATACTGAATACCTTTACTTTTATAAATAATGTAATTTTAATTACACTTTAAAATTACAATTTAATAGGAGTAACTTTGGAACTTTTATCAATATTTTTTTTTATATTTACATTTGTATTTCTAATTAACGAAACATTATCAAGCAAAAAAGACATGTACTTCACTAAAATATTAATAAAATAGGAGAGCAAGTGATTGATCAAGTAGGCAGCGAGTCATTGGGCTACATTACATATTACATCGTTTAAATAAATAAATAAATAAATTATGCTGTAATAAGCGAGTCAAAATAACTTTGCAGCAAGATTATTTCATCGGTTAAAGGAGGTGATTTGCCGAAAGTAAATCAGTATTTAAGGAAACGCGCTTACATACTGAATATCTAAACTATTTTTTATACTATAAAAGTGAAGCTATATTTGAACTTATGCCAATATTTAAATGTAACTTAGCATTTAATGGAAGCATCTGTTCCGCCCTAAAATTATTCTACTGTTCACAGATTTTATGATTGTCATCCCTTTGAAAACTTCTTCAAATGTACATTTGTATTTCTACATAAATAGTCATTATTTACAGGCATATTGAACCGTTCACGAAATTTTAAATACACTAAAGTTAATTGAAAAAATAAGCCTAATATTAAAAGCAAAAAAAAAATATGAAAATAACAAATTTTGTATGTAATAAGAAGTTCTCATTATAGAATATTGACTTTATTTGAATTACTATAATTATTAAATTTTCGATGCCGATAAGGAAAATGTTATGTCGACAAAGCCTTTTACATGATGATAATATTTGTGGTAGTGACAGATAATATTTGGAGGATTATAGATTATGTGTTCAGATCAAGTAACACATGTATCCGTCATGCAGTTATATGATAGAAATTATAGCGATTCTGCGGTTTTATATAGCCAAAATGTTGATTATTATGCAAGTTCACTTCGTTTTCATATTATTCATTGTTTTCTTTTACACAAACGGATTTTTTGTAATGTAAGAGCATAACCTTTTATTTACCACCGCTTTCATTTTATTGTATTATGTTTGGTTATTTTTGGTAGGATAATCAAATCGATCAATATCTCTATAAGGATTAATACATATGCTGGTTTAACAAGAACTTTAATTAAACAATTATTAATAAATTTATGTTATTATAAAATATATAAATGAATTAGTATTATCACATAGCTTTAGTCGTAATGTTAATTTACTTACTTTAACTTATACGATATTTAGCTGGGTTTACAAGGCAATATAGTTTAATTTAGTTACATATCTTATTTATATATTCATCAATCCATATATATTTAATTATACAAGATATATATTATCTTATGTTGCCTAATATCTAATATGTACAAATATATGGTTACATTTATAAATTTAGTAAAATGTGTATAATAACCACAATTTACTAACTAGTTATTAGTCGCATTATTTTCTTCGTAAATGTACAATTTTATTCCTAAGATTATTACTGACTATTGGTCCTATGCTACTTTTCGTTTTGTGTTCCAATTGCACGGTACACATTAATGAGACAATGTGTTCGGCCTTGCACTGTACAAGTAAATAGCAAAATAGATCTTGACAATTTTCGATAAACCATTATTGTTATGAAGTTGCTGGTTTTTGTCAATTATATAGGACTGGTTGGACTGAGTTGTGTGTCCGTTTAGGATGTTCATCAGTCAAGTGTAATTTATGTAAAACTTTATAGATCGAACTCAATGGCTTGCTTGCTGCAGTTTTTAAAGGGCTTGTTGACGATAAACATCATGTGTTTATATTTTTGAGTGAGTGTGGTGTGTGTGTGCGTGTCCTGTATACAGTATTTAAAATAATTAAATTAAGTTTTAATTATTTTAAATACTGTATTTAGTAATTATCAATATGTACCGTGTAAGAGTCGTATTTACTTATATGTAATGCAGTTGTATCAGTTATCAGATTCCCAATTACCAGATAACTGATACACTACTTTTTAAATATACCTATACCTATTTGTAGAGTTATTGCCCACACCCTTAGTTACACAAACTACGCACACAGAGGTAACCCCGGTATTCCGACAAACTTTTTGCAGGACAGCGTCGGACTATCGAATTGGTCGAATGATTACTGAATGAGTACTGCCTTAGACCCCCTATAGATCATCAGAATTATTTTCATTAATTTAAAAAAAAATCTGATGTGTACCTACATTCAACAATGATGGGCATGTTGGATTAGAGGGCGCGTTGGATGAGATTGGGGCCGGATTACCGGGGGTCCACTGTAACATCTTTATTACAATATTAGTATCAGTAACAAACTATTTATACGTAACTGCTTATTGATATTTTTGACTTCTTTTTTTAGTTTGATTAAATTATTAGGTTTATGGCTATCATTTCTTAATCTTATTTTTAATACTCATTCAGGCTGGATATATTAAAAATAATATATGAATATTGTGTTGCATCTTAAAGTTCTATCGTGCCTTCAGTAGGCTAAATTTTACTTGCATTTACGCCGTACCTTACGCAGTTTAATCATATTTAAATTAGGAATATTATTGGTTATCCTAACTATTACCGTGACCCATAAATCTAAATTAAATTTGAAATTTCACACTATTTGCAACACCAGTTTAATTTGTACAAATTACTAACATATATACTTAAATTGATATTAAACAGCTGAGGTATTAAAGTCAATACATAATAATATCCTATATATACATATGTAACTTATATATTCTGTGTACAGTTGCCTACAAAAATGTTGAGTATCTTGCATAATCGCAGAATGTTTTGTATATTATACCCGAACCCTATTAATAAAAAGTGTTTATTAGATGTACATGTTTTAATTTACCGCATAGCAGCCAACCTTTTTATATGTCCGGTTTTCTGATGACTGATGTTTAGTAAGAGGCTACTTTTGCCTATCTTATTATATTTCTTGATCATTTTTAACCAGCCCCCCCCCTCCTGACATTATTTGTGTCCCTAGTAAGTGTGGCTTCAACTAATTACTTTTGTTCAACTAACTGTTATTTGTTCTATGTTGTATTCAAATGAATAAATTCCAATCCTGTTAAATGCATTCTAGAACTCTTTTGTTGGTAATATATTTTACCGCTTATGGGTTATTTTTATTACTGAACAGCAGTTTTTTACGTTATAACTAGCAATCTAAGCAAGTCACTTGTGACTGTTATTAACTATGTATTTTTTTCTATTGACTTCTTTATAATCTTGTTATATTTATTTGACAACTTCATCGCTTGTAATTTTTTTTACTAACCAGCACCTATTATTTGAGTTTTATTAAAACATGTACATTAACATTAACGCATAACGTATTACAGTCCCAATTACTTAAAAATGTCCTAATTAATTCTACTTTAAATTCGCAATTCATGTCGATACATTAAAAATATCAATAAAGAATATTATGACTCATCTAATCGAAATTACAACCATGCTATTTTCAATCTGGATTATATTTACATTTATTTACTCTATTTTTGATTATATACGAATGAGGAATATTACTGGTTATCCTAACGGGGACCGGGTTTGACCGTGCCCCATAAATCTAAATTCTACTTGAGTTTGTGATCTTTGTTACGCAGTTTTATCATATACACATTACTAGCCTATAATATGTACTTATTTAAAAATATATATTCTGCCTACATTTTCCACATACTTTGGATACCTTTTACAATTTCATAATATACAATATATATCCCTAAATGCTTATCAATAAAAAGTATTTATTAGATGTACACTATTGTACACGTTTTAATTTACCGCATTGCAGCCAATCTTTTATTTTATCCGGTTTTCTGATGACTGATATTTAGTAAGAGTAGGCTGCCTGTGCCTATCCTATTATATTTATGTTGGTTGTAATCGTAAAATATATATTTAAAAGTTGTTAAACTGACCAATTATTATATTCCTTGATCAATTTTATCCAGCCTTCATACAGGAAATTACAGCGCAGTATATTGTCTCTAGTAAGTGTAGCTTCAACTAATCACTTTTGATCAACTAACTGCTGTTAGTTTTGTGTTGTATTCAAATGGATAAATTCCAATCTTGTTAAATGCATTCTAGATCTCAATTGTTGGTAATATATTTTACTGCTTATGGGTTCTTTTTATTACTAAACAGACGTTTTTTTGTGTGTTACGAATAGCCATTTAAGCAGACCACTTTTAACTGTTATTAACTATGTGTTATTTTATATTGAGTTATTTATAATCTTGTTATATTTATTTGAAAACTTCATCGCTTGTAATTTTTTTTATTGTTTTTACTAACTAGCACTTATCATTTGAGTTTTATTAAATAACATGTACAATAACATCAACACATAGCGTATTACAGTGACAATTACTTAAAGATGTCCTAATTAATTCTACTTTAAATTCGCAATTCATGTCAATACATTAAAATATTAATAAAGAATATTATGACTCATCTAATCGAAATTACAACCATGCTATTTTCAATCTGGATTATATTTACATTTATTTACTCTATTTTTGATTATATACGAATGAGGGATATTACTGGTTATCCTAACGGGGACCGGGTTTGACCGTGCCCCATAACTCTAAATTCTACTTGAGTTTGTGTTCTTTGTTCCACAGTTTTGTCATATACACATTATTAATTTATAGGGTGTAGTTAAACGGCTGAGGTATTATCGTCAATACATAAACACATCCCATATATATCTGTATGTAACTTATATATTCTGCCTACAGTTTCCTACACAAATTTTGAATACCTTTGTTACTTTAGTTCACAATTGCAGAATGTACAATATATAAGTGATTATAAATAAAACGTATTTATTAGATGTACACTATTGTACACGTTTTAATTTACCGCATGGTAGTTAATCCTTTATTTTATCCGGTTTTTTGATGACTGATATTTAGTAAAAGTAGGCTACCTGTGCCTTGGTTGCTTCGCTAGATACCTCTGCCGGGTGGCGGAAAGGGAGCCCACGAAGTCGCCATTGCTCGGTGGCAGTGGCGGGGGTATACGTAACGCATTTCCCTACGATAAAAAAAAGTAAAGGCTACCTGTGCCTATCCTATTATATGTAGGTTGGTTTTAGATTACTAAAAGTTGTAAAACTGACATGTCGATAAATTAAAAATATTTATAAATGAATATTATGACTCATCTAATCGAAATGACAACCACGCTTTCTCAACAATCTGGATTATATATACATTTATACTCTACCGCAGTTTGATTATATACGAATGAGGAATATTACTGGTTATCCTAACGGGGACCGGGTTTGACCGTGCCCCATAAATCTAAAATCTACTAGAGGTTGCGAACTTCATTTCAAACAGTTTTATCATACACATTACTAACCTACTACATGTACTTCTTTTGAAATATATTGTTAGATTGATATTAAATAGCTGTCTACGTTACTTATATATTATGCCGTACATAGAGTTTCCTACATAAATCGTGAATATCTTGCCAAGTTGTAGAATGTACAATATGTTATCCCTAAGTGCTTATCAATAAAAAGTGTTTATTAGATGTACACATTTTAATTAACCGCATTGCAGCCAACCTTTTTATTTATCCGGTTTTCTGATGACTGATATTTAGTAAGAGTAGGCTACCTGTGCCTATTCCTATTATATGTATGTTGGTATTGTAGTCGTAAATAATTGATTACTAAAAGTTGTTAAACTGACTTTTAGCTGTTGTAAGTTCTATGTTGTATTCAAATCAATAAATTCCAATCTTGTTAAATACATTCTATAACTCTATTGTTGGTAATATATTTGACTGCCTATGGGTTCTTTTCATTAGTTAACAGTCGTTTTTTTTTGTATTATAAGCAGCGGATTCTTTTAAGAGTTTTATTAAAACATGTACAATAAAATTAACACTTAGCGCATTACGTCCTAATTCAAACTACTTACGTGAGTCATTTTTGTCGATAATTTACAAATTCATTAATAAATATTGTGGTTATCAAAGGGGGTATTATTTTGCCCCAATAATCTAAATTTTATACAAATAGCTAATCTACAAAAGTACTTCTGTATAAGTATATAATTATATTGGTTTTAAATAGTTGAAGTATTATTACCGGTACATAATAACACCTATATGTACACGTACCTGCTATATTCGTCCTACAATTTCCTACATAGAGTGTCACATCGCTTCCTTTCACTGCTTATTGATAAAAAATATTTATTAAATTTATTTACACCATTTTACTTATAATTTATACGAGTTTCTGAGGACAGGTGTTTAGTTAGACATTGGATATGTTGGTTATGAGTTGGTAGATAATGTTGTTTAAGTTGTCAAATTTTCCAATATTTACATGATTTTACACGTACTGATATTGCATTATATATATGTCAACTAACAGATCTCTTTCAACTGTTTTAGCTGTGTTGTATTTTAATTCCAATCTTGTTGTTTTTGTTCCTAGACTCCTCCATAGCTGGTATTTTTTCTTGTCCATAAGGCCCTATGTCTTAATTTAAGTATTTTTTTGGTTTCAATAAAAACATTAATAATTTGGTTTAAAGATCTGTCTTAGTACTTTTCAATGTCGAATATTTTTATTTTTAACCGTATTAATAATGTTATTTTGAATTTTTTATAATTTTTCCATATCTACTCAATAATGCTTACATATGATTTCAATAGAGTTGTTCAAATAAATGCAAATTAGATAAAGATAATTGTTATTTTTACAATTGTAGCTCTTCCGTCTCCCACTTGTTTTATAAAAATAGTGATTCCATCTAACAAAGTTTTTAACTTATCAGTACTCTGTACCATAGGTAAGTGAAGTTGCAATAGAATTCTTACAAATATGCCAAGCAAAGAGATGTGAGACGATGTTCTTCTGCCTCACATCTGTTACCGAATGTGTAAAATAGACACTAAACTATGACTAGTTACGATATGTAAATTATATTTTAGTAGATGTTGACACCAAAACCTTTTTTTGCTGCGATCGGCAAGCGTGCTCCTGCCAAATAGGGGTTGTCTATCTGTTGAGAAAAATAGGTATTTTTTCTATATAAAATGATATTCTTCATAACAATCTCTCCATGAAAAGTGATGATATAGCCGTACTTCATTGGATTCTAACCTAGCATTCTAACCTAACTTCTGAAATTTAAGTTGCCACAAGGTTTTAAAAGAGACAAAGCTTAAAGTACTTATATTCAATAAAATTGTAAGCGAAAACGATTTTCGTTGTTTATCCTTTCCTCTCGTCGGCACGGTGCAGTGGCTGACTTAATTTTGCTTTGAAGGGCTGAAATAGAGATAATAATTAAGACTAACACTTACGTCAAGGTTGAACTTCTTAGCAACGAGTTTCTTATGGTGCTCGGGAAAGTGAAGTTCGGAGGAGTCCGGAGGGCAGTTGAACATATGCTCTCCATCGCACATGCATCGCTGAGCTTGTTGGTACTCGTGACTGAATGCCGCCGTGTTCTCGAACTCGCTGATACAACCTTGGTCCTCTGCAAGGTAATTCATTAGTATATGGAAGAAAAAACAAGAGTTTGCATTTTATTAAAAATGTTAGAATATGGAAATTAAATGATGTATCATTATGAGACTCATATATGTTGTGAAAGTACATATTTTTAATCTTTATAATTTGTTTTATTGTTTTCATTAAAAAATGTATGATATTGTACCTTCTTTAGTTATAGCATAGAATAAGTACTAAAGACTGTAAAGGGGTTGTAATTTACATTTAATAAAAATTATAAAAAAAGTGTGCGGAAATTTTATTATTGATCAATGCTTACCGGTGTATCCTACGGGGCAGGGGTTTGGCGGGTTGCAATAGGCAGGGAGTACCGCATCGGTTTTCACCATCTGGTGATTAGACAGGACTCGCGAAGGTTGCAGGCGTTGCTCTCCCTCGCCAGCGCCGCCGGAAACGTATTGGTGGCCCCAAAGGGAGCTGTAAAAAATTAAAATAATGTTTGGTACGAAATCATTGAAAGACAACTCTTACAGATACAAGATAATCATAGTTAGATAATCAACGTCGGCTAGTCAGGGCGTGATAGTGTGTGTTAGGTAGTAAAAGTGAGACAGCCTGTAAACGATGGCCATGTTCAGATAGTCAAAGTGAGATAGTTATATTAAGAAAATTATAGTTCGATAGTCATGGTGACATAGCCAGGTCATAATATCACACGCTAATTATAGTCAGTGTTAGTTGATAGGCAGAGTAGTAAATGTTTGTCTTTTAGCAGGTAGCCAAAGTAAGGTATTTTAATTAATCTGGTTTAACAGTAAAGTAGTTACACGAATGTCAGATTTTCTATGAATTATGATTGTGCATAATTATTAGGTACCTGTGCTGCAAGTACTCTTGGTCGCGCAGGCTGGGGCTGGGGTTGCCGTCGATTAGCGAGTCGTAGTCCAGCTGTTCGTTCTCGAGTTCCTTGTTGGCCCGTGCCATCAGCGCCAGGTGGCGTTCGCTCGCGGGGAATTCGAGGTAGCTGGACGCCGCGTCGTTGAACTCTTTGCCCATACGCTCGACCACTTCACGAAGCAAAGCCTCCGTTAATATATGATCCTGAAAAGACATTTGCACTTTGAATTGTGTTTAATTTTATTCAAAGAAATTAATTCTCTCATATTGTTTTTATGATAGCAACATATTTTTAAAATATTTATTGACTCAGTTGCGTGTCTTTAAGGAATCAAAAGTCTCAATAAATATTATGGTATCTTTATTTAAGATGAGAACACTGGGTTTTATTGAATCTGACGTTCAGGCTAAATGGAAGTCTGGAACAGTGTAGATTAGAAACAAACCTTTTCCCCAATAGAACCATGGGGGATAAAGCCCATGATTCCTGCGATGCTTATCGCCACCAAAAGAACTTCGCGGGGTCCCATTTCGAATCTGCAACAAATAGAAAAGAGGTTTGGATAAGAAATTCTAAACGCATATAACATGTCGACAATCAATGAATAATTTATCTTCTCAAAACGTAACTTTGAGTAGTTATAAAAACGTCATCGTAAATTCATCAGGTCTGCAATTAGTCATCGCTTCGATAAAAAAAGGATAACTGTTTTTTGTGGGTTTAATCGAAATTTTTGCTATCGGAATATAATTCGAATCAATCAAATGTTACATGACTTAACATGACATAACATTATTGTGATGTTTTTGTGATGAACAAAAATGTGGATGGTTCCATTGTGTGCGCATATGTGGGAGTGGAGATCAAGAGATCGTATCTAAATGTTTAGCGGCCGGCGCTCTTTGATCCGTTACGTCAAGTACAATAATTGATTTAATTTTGTTCGGATCAAATTGAATATTAAGGGCATATTGGCTCTTTATATAAGCGATAAACATATTACCTTTCGTTAACTAACTAGACATATTAATGACTAAAATATTAATTGCTTTATGACTATATAAAATTGATACTATATTCTTAAATGGTAAATGTTATTGGTTTCATTTCGTTTTTTTTTTGAAGGGACGAAGGTGTTAGCCTCAGATGGCTCTGACACCCTTATGCGGACAATCGTAAGCGCTTAGGGATCTCGACCGAAATACAATTTTAAGCAACAGCACAATGAGGGTGAGTTTCATTTCGTTTTTATTTTTAGCTGTTGCTACGAGGTTTTGCGTTACATTATGAACAAAAGTAACTATACACCGAATTTTATCAAGATAGGTTCTCTCGCTGTCTCGTGAATACATAACGAACGAATAGAGACCGAGTAACTTTCTCAGTTATAACATTAGTAAGATTAAAAGTAAAAAGTGATTTTATACCTACAAGATTCAATAAACACTGTGAGAAAGTTTAAGAGTTCAATATAAAATCTATACATAGAATACGGTTGAATAGTCAAAGTGGATATACAAATATACCGTGCCTACACTCGAGGTGCAAGAAATCTGAATAATATCATTTGGATGCATATGACCTAAGTGCAAGATAAAGTACCGGTTCCTGACGGTTAGCCTGGTCGATAAACATGGCCAGACATGGCCTAGGCCAGGCTCACTGTCCATTCACTAGCGTTCATTCAAGCTTTCTACTGTCAAAGATTAGGTAACAATAGCATTTTGGTAAGAGATGGCAGCTAATTGAACGAGTTCCATTTATTTTTCTTGAATTTTAATGTTATTCTAGTGCGTTTAGTCAACATTGTAATTTTTTTTTGTATGATCAATGCGAAAATAAAAAAATATATTTAGAGCTTATTCTAAAGTTCGAGGTGAATT
The DNA here is from genome assembly GCA_907165245.1 of Habrosyne pyritoides. NCBI lineage: Eukaryota > Metazoa > Arthropoda > Insecta > Lepidoptera > Drepanidae > Habrosyne > Habrosyne pyritoides. Next base: position 10,871,309 of record OU015594.1, on the reverse strand, counting down.
AAGTACACCTGGGTATAGCTTATGTAATTGTTTAATTATAGTAATAATTTAATTTTCAAAAAAAAGTACTAACATAGGAACAAGCTTAAGAAAAGCAGAAACAGAAAAGTAATGAAAAAATATTTTTTCAAAAATCTATGATGAATGGTTAGTCTTTGCGTCGGGTGTAGGGTGAGGTGGAGCGGCACCTGCGCGGGCGCCGCGGCCGAAGCGCCGTGAGTCCTCGAGCTGTGGGCGGACGCTCTGTCGGCGCGTCCACGCGTCCCGCCCGCGCATGCGCTCTGCCCGCACCCGCCATTGTCAAAATATCGATACGCACATTAAAAACCGTTTTATTAATCCACCATATAAAGGTAATCGAGTTCATCTCGCACTAAGTTCATAAAAACTATATAAAAATTATTGTTCCAAATGAACACATTTTTGTAAATTTTATGCGATTGTGCCTTCCACTATCCTACACCCACGGCAGAATAACCGTAACATTTATTTATACCACAATCGTTTTATTATTATGTTTCTATTACTTCCGCTACTATACATTTAGCTCTTAGCTGTTATTTAATTTAAATATATTCAATCCATATCGGAAGGTGTTCCATATTTTATTTAGTGTTAAGTAGGTATTATCGAGAATAAATTATTTATTCTGGCAGTACTATAGTGAAAATAGATTTTGAGATTCTATGAATTGTTTGTTTCAAAGTAATGCTCCTACGCTGTGGCATACTTAAATATTTGAAAATTATTTTATTTTTAAAAAGAATTGATAATATTTTTACTTTCCTTCAAATTCTGTCAGACATCATTAGAAATTTACAACACTGCTAAGTGTATTACATAATTTGGAATGGCGAATAGTTTCGCACCTGGACATTTTATTTCAAACAAATCGATATCGATAAAATTGTGTAAACACGAAAAGTAACCGATATAATACGTAGGCTGCGTCCATTTGGTACATCACTTCAAAGAGTAAACAACCAGTTTCTGATATGCGGGGGCGCCATGATAGCGCAACGTAAGTCTAATTTTATATCGATGGAACCATACAAAACGACATAGATAGCCTATAGCCCAACAGTGGCTGCGTTCAGACCGCATTTCCGCCTTTTCAATACATTGACGTTTACGTATCACGATCAATTAAGTATATACTTAACAGAGTCGTCGATACTGATAAAATGTGCGAAAACTCTTGCTTCCTATAACAACGTTTGTGTATCTAATTATCCCGTTTCTATTATGATTAGCATGTTCATTGCTACCTTTCAACGGGTTTTGCATTTTATTTTTATCGCTGAAATGAATGGTATACTTTATGACGTCAGACGCGTTTCTGCGTATTTTTTTATCAGTCATCGATCGTTTGATATCGATACAAGTAGCTAATACAATTGACAGATAATCGATCCCGGATCCCGGAGTTAAACATGCCCAAACGTCAATGGCCATGTGCGTGAAATACTAATGAGAACGTTTCAACACTCCGGCATACAATTAAATATTGAGCCTAACAACAAGTACTTATAAACTGTATTTATATTTATTTATGTAAATAGAACTGAATTTAGTTTTTTTTTTTTTTTAATATTTGTTTCGTGTGTTGTCGGTTAATGATACTTAAGCTAATGCATTATTTTTTTAATAATTATCTGTAATTTTGATTTTAATTTAATTTTAAAATACTAATTGTATTTGGTTTTTTAATTATAGATTATTGCTTTATTTATTAGTAAATTTTAAGTAGTTTATTATGTAGAGTTTAAAGTTTCTTTTTTTTTATTTTATTTAAAGAATATAGTATTTAATATTGTGCAAATAAATCTAATTGTAATTGGTAAATACCTAAATGTATATTATACGGAAAAATCATATTTAATTCAAGAAAATATTGACAAAGTTGCTTGACTTAGAATTAATTTAACCGTACATCTATATTTAAGACGAAAAAAAGTAAATGTATGCTTGTTATTTTTATGATCCGTGAAAAACAATTAATATTATTTTACAATTGAAAGTTTTTTTTTTAATGCACTGCATTAAACTTCGGAATAATGTTAAACGTCCAAACTATCTACTCGGACAGCTCAATAAAGAAGCCCTGACTAGCACGTCACAAGTTGTGAGTTCGGTTCCTAGGCAGGACAAACAATTCTGTAAATGAAATATCTAAAACTTAAGAGTTTATTTAAAAGAAAAAAAGTTATTTATCAGTTATCCGGTAAATATAGTACCTACACTTTGTTTAGCTTAAGATTAGATAGTAAGGAATTTATTTATGATTCTTAATTTTCCAAATAATCTTAAATCTTTGGTTTATGATGAAAGAGATCTAAGTTCAAAAGTAAAAGCCGAAACGTAAACAGTGAAAATAAAACCTACGCTCCTATTAATTAAAGTCGTAGTCAGTTTGTTAATTTCCGGTTAAAACTCCAACTCCATTTTTGTTGCCATCCCACGAACGTGCAAGTACCTAGTTATAAATGCAGCGCAATTGGATGTGGGTGGTATTTTGTGGTGGTGGGTGGTGGGTGGTCAATCGATATTGCCACTGGGGTGGAGACGTGGGGAGCAAAGACAAAATTGTCATTTTAATTTGAGGAAGGTACCTGAAGTCAATAACGTAATGTGTAATAATCCGCGAAAACAACCTTATACGTTGCTACTTCTGTGCATATGTTCAAATGCAATGCAAAAAACAATGGAAGAATTCAATTCGTAATAGTTAATCTTTGGCTAAAGCAAAAACTTATTGCCTTACTTCTGGTGCAGTCGACTAGAAATTTTTCCTATTTGTTCTTAAAATTTCCTCAATGCAAGTTCATGTTGATAGAGGGAAAGACCCAATTCGAAACTCAAGTTCAAAAGAAGACTTCTTTTAATTGATGAGATTCGAGCCGGTATTAGCTTCAATCACTTTGACCTTCATAAGTGCCTTCCGAGGGCCTAAACTGAATAAATGGATTTGGATTTAGATTTTTTTTTGAATTGTAGTTTAAATGTTGAAGCCGAACTATAAACAGCAAAGCTTTTGATTCAATTAAATAAAGTCGAAGTATATTTGTAAAATATTTGATTGAAACTCCAACTCCATCTTTGTTGCCACCCCTATAGTACATGTAGTTATAAATGCAACGTAATTGGATGAGGGTGGCGGGTGGTCAGCTCGATACAGCTCCGATAGGGAGGTGGGGGCGCAGGGAGACGAGGGGACGTGGGGGTGCCCGGGCCGTTCGACGCAGGTCTATAACTAGTACTTCCACCGGACCTAGGTAAATGGCTGAAATCAATAATGCATCCGCGCACCGCGCAGGTCTGGCTTTTCCTTTGTTTGCTGGAGTACCGCCCAGTTACATTTCCCGAACATTCTATTCAGAATATGCCAGATATAGATTAAAAATATTATAGAAATGTTAATCGTAATAAAACACATAAAATACCAGAAAAAAAAAATTTAAAGTATATGAAAAATTATAATACAAAAAAAAATATTGCTACATTAAGAGACAAGGGAATTATATAACATACTTTAAATAATATCATAAAAAGAAAAGTAAAAAAAAATATAACAATATGTAACAAAAGAATATAATATACATAACAAACCAAAAAATAAAAGTAACCAAAATTAAAGCATTCCAATAATATCACCAATATAATTGCTGCACTTACTATGTTCACAAGATGAAAGACTCAGAACTAAACATTACAAGTTGGCACGAGTTATCACTACTGATGTCGGGGCACGAATGGCTGTTAGAAGCCTGTAGGTTGGATGGCTAGGGGTGACGCCGGGCTCTACTGCGCATGCTCTATTTGTTGCACCTGGGATGGCGTTATGACTTAATTACAGTGTATAAAAATAGAAAATCGAATATATTCATATTTAAAGTCGGAATAACCAAAATCAATACATAGAATAGAAATTTTTCACAAAGGCAAGCTATTCGAAATAAATATTCGTTCGGGAAGACGCTATCACAACGCACGACTAAACGCAAATAGTTGTTAGAAGCCTGGAGGCTCGTGGAAAGCCTGACGTAGGTCACAACTGCGCCGACTCGACTTGTTGCACCCGTGATATGTGAGATACCGGTAAATACAAAGATGGCCGAACCTGATTTTAAATTAAAACTTATTTTTTATCACTAATAATAATTAACCTAAATGGCACCCACGAAGAAATAAAGGCATAAATTCTCAACTTAACATTATGAACAAAAGAAAGGATCCCCTGCAGGTGAACACAAAAAGTTAAAAGTTAGAAGCCTGGAGGCTCGTAGGAGAGCTGACGCAGTTTACGACTGCGCAGATTCGATTAGATGCACCCGTGATGTGCTAGTTACCGGCGAATTTAAGGGTGGCTAAAATCGAACTTTAACAATGGTGTTTTTAATACTTATAAATTACTAACCTAAACGGCACCCACTGGAGAAACAGTGGCATCAATTCTCAACTGAACACTTTGAACAAAAGAAAGGACCCCTTGAAGGTGAACACAAATAGCTGTTAGAAGCCTGGAGGCTCGTGGGACGGCTGACGCAAGTACGACCTCTGCTTGTTGCATTTATGACGAACTATTCCCGGGCAAATTTAATGTCTTGTTTGTTCCAAGTAAACATATTGCACTTTATTTCAATGAACGTGCAGCGCTCACAATAAAAAAAAAAATGTCAAGTGGGAATAACCAAAGCCAAACAAAGAAACCATAAGAATATTATAATGATTAACACCATTGATAACTAACCCAAAACAGCACTCTCTTATTGTATTCACAAAGGCAAATATACACTATTACACACTATGAACTAATATTTGTTCAGGAAGATGCTACCACTGCGGAGGGTAAAACACAAATAGATGGCTGTTAGAAGCCTGGAGGCTCTTGGGAGAGCTGACGCAGTTGATGACTGCGCAGACTCGACTTGTTGCACCCGCGGTGTTCTAGTTCCCGGTGCATTTCAAGATGGCTAAAATCGAACTTTTCCAATGACGCACAAAATGTGTTTTTAACACTAATAAATTACGAACCTAAATGGCGCCCACTGTGGAAACAGTGGCATAAATTCTCGGCACTGAACACTATGAATAAAAGAAAGGATCCTCTGAAGGTAAACACAAATAGCTGTTAGAAGCCTGGAGGCTTATGGAAGGGCTGACGCAGATGACCTCTGCTTGTGGCACCCGTGATGAACTATTTCCCGGTGAATTCAAAGTCTAGTTTGTTCCAAGTAAACGTACTACACTTTTTTTATATGAACCTGAAGCTCGTATAATAAGATAAATTATGTTAAGTAAGAATAACCAAAAGCGACAAAGATAAAATATAAAAAATAACATTATTATTAACACTTATGATTACTAACCCAAAACAGCACTGTCTCATTATATTCACAATGGGAAATATTTGCTGCTAACACTAATAAATATTTGTTTAGGAAGATGCTATCACTACGGAGGACAAAACACAAATTAGTGTCTGTTAGAAGCCTAGTAGGAGTGCTGATGTTGGTAACGATTGCGCAGACTCGATTTGTTGCAGCCGTGACGCGTGTTATACCACACAGATAGGTGGTTGTTAGAAGCCTGGAGGCTCGTGGGAGAGCTGACGCAGTTCACTACTACGCAGATTCGACTTGTTACACCCGTGACGTGCTAGTTCCCGATGCATTTAAAGATGGCTTAAATCGCACTTTAACAATGACGCCCAAAATTTGCTTTTAACACAAATAAACTACTAAACTGAACGGGACCCACTAAATAAACTATAGCATAAGAAATGATCTCCTAAGGTTGAACACAAAAAGGTGTTAGAAGCCTGGAGGCTCATGAGCGGGCTGATGCAAGGACGACCTCTGCTTGTTGCACCCGTAACGAATTATTTCCCGGTGAATTCAAAGTTTAGTTTATTTTAAGTAATCTACTCCATTTCTATTAATTAGTAGAGCATATAATAAAAAAAAAAAAGTCTGGATAACCATAGCCAAATATCGAAAATATATGAAAATTAAAATTATTAACACTACGTACCCTCTCTTTGTATTGACAAAGGCAAATATTCACTGTTACACACTGTGAACAAATATTTGTTCAGGAAGATGCTATCACTACGGAGGGCAAAACAAAAATAAGTATCTGCTAGAAGCCTGGAGGCTCGTGGGAGAGCTGACGCAGTTGACGACTGCGCAGACTCGACTTGTTACACCCGCGACCTTCTAGTGACCGGTGCATTTCAAGATGGCTAAAATAAGACTTTAACAATGACGCGCAATATGCGTTTTTAACGCAAATAAATTACTTAGCTAAACAGCACCCACTGTAGAAACAGTGGCATGCGTTCTCAACTGAACACTTCGAACAAAAGAAAGGATCCCTGAAGTGGACACAAATACCTGTTAGAAGCCTGGAGGCTCGTTGGAGGTCTGACGCAGGTGACAACTGCGCAGACTCTGCTTGTTGCACCCGTGTCGAACTATTTCCCGGCAATAAATCACACAATGTATCTTGTTTGTTCAAAATAAACTATTACACTTAATTACAATCAACCCATAGCACGTATAATGAAACAAATTATGTCTAGTGGAAATAAACAACAAAGAAAATATAAGAAAATCATAACACGGTTACTAACCCAAAACAACACTCTCTCACTTCTGTTCAGGAAGATGCTATCACCACGGAGGACAAAATACAAATAGGTGTCTGTTAAGAGCCTAGAGGCTCGTGGGAGTGCTAACGTTGGCAAAGATTGCGTGCCCAGACTCAATTTGTTGCAGCCGTAATGCGCTAGTTACACAGCCCAGAGAGGTGGTGGTTAGAAGCCTGGAGGCTCGTGAGAGAGCGGACGCAGTTGACGACGGCGCAGACTCGACTTGTTGCACCCGTGACGTGCTAGTTCACGACGCATTTAAAAATAGCTAAAATCGGACTTTAACAATGACGTGCAAAATGTGCTTTTACCACAAATGAATGACTAACCGAAACGGGACTCACTGTAGAAATTATGGCATAAATTCGACTCTAACACTATAAACATAAGAAATGATCTCCTACGGTTAAACACAAATAGCTGTTAGAAGCCTGGAGGCTCGAGTGAAGGCGACCTCTGCTTGTTGCACCCGTAACAAACTATGCCCCGGCGAATTTTAAGTTTAGTTTGTTTCAAGTAAACATACTGCACTTCATTTCTATTAATTTGTAGCACGTATAAAAAAAAAAAATGTGAAGTCTGGATAACCAAAGCCAAATAGAAAATACGTAAAAACTATAATTAGTAACACTACGAACCCAAAACAGCACTTTCTCGAAGGCAAATATTCACTGTTACACCCTATGAACTAATATTTGTTCAAGAAGTAGTTGTTAGAAGACTGGAGGCTCGAGGAAGTGACACGATTTGTTGCACCCGTGACGTTCTAGTTACCGGTATATTTCAAAATGACTAAAAACGAACTTTAACAATGACGCGCAAAATATGTTTTTTAACACTAATGTCCTAAATAGCACCCCCTGTGAAACAGTGGCATAAATTCTCAACTGAACACTTTGAACAAAAGAAAGGATCCTTTGAAGGTGAAAACAATACCTGTTAGAAGCCAGGAAGCTCATTGAAACGTCAGACCGACGCAGGTGACAACTGCGCAGACTCGGCTTGTTGCACCCGTGACGAACTATTTCCCGGTGAATCACGCAATGGCACACAAAATGTATCTTGTTTGTTCAAAATAAATTTCTACGCTTAATTTCAAGAACATCATAACACTAATGATTACTAACCCAAAACAACACTCTCTCACTGTTTTCACATAGCTAAATATTCGCTGCTATACACTATAAACTAATATTTGTTCAGGAAGATGCTCTCACTCCGGAGGACAAAAAACAAATAGGTGTCTATTGAATGAAGCCTAGAGGCTCGTGGGAGTGGTGATGTTGGTCACGACTGCGCAGACTCGATTTGTTGCAGCCGTGATGCATGTTACACAGGACAGATAGGCGGTTGTTAGAAGCCTGGAGGCTCGTGGGAGTGCTGATGTTGGTAACGACTGCGCAGACTCGATTTGTTGCAGCCGTAATGCGTGTTACACAGCACAGATAGGTGGTTGTTAGAAGCCTGGAGGCTCGTGGGAGAGCTGACGCAGTTGACGACTGCGCAGACTCGAACTTTAACAATGACGCGCAAATTGTGCTTTTAACACAAATAAACTACAAACCTAAACGGGACCCACTGTGAAACTCTGGCATAAATATGCATCTAACACTATGATAAGAAATGATCTCCTAAGGTTGAACACATTGCTGTAAGAAGGTGTCGGCTGACGCAGAAGCTCTGCTTCTTGTACTCGTAACGAACTATTTCCTGGTGACTTAATTTGTTTCAAAAATCATACTACATTTGTTTTTATTTACCTGAGCGCGAATCATAAAATAAATTATGTCAAGTGTGAATAACAAAAACCAAATAAAGAAAATAAACAAATAGGTGACTGTTAGAAGCCTGGAGGCCCATTGGAGGTCTGACGCAGGTGACGACTGCGTAGACTCTGCTTGTTGCACCCGAGACTAACTATTTACCGCCGAATCACAAAATGTGTCTGGGTTGTTCAAAGTTAACTGCTACACTTAATTTCAATCAACACGTAGCGCGTTATATAAAAAAATAGACAATCTGAATAACCAAAGCCAAATAAAGAAAATATAAGAGTATCAAAATTATTACTACTATTGATTACTAACCCAAAACAGCACCCTCTAATTGTATTCACAAAGGAAAATTTAAGCTATTACACACTGTGAATAAATATTTGGTCTGGAAGATGCTATCACTACGGAGGGCAAAACACAAATAGGTATCTGTTAGAAGCCTGGAGGCTCGTGGGAAAACTGACGCAGTTGACGACTGCGCAGACTCGACTTGTTGCAACCGTGACGTTCTAGTTACCGGTGCATATCAAAATGGCTAAAATCTAACTTTAACAATGATGTACAAAGTGTAAAACTGTGCTGTAGAAACAGTGGCATATAAATTCTCTGAACTGAACACTATGAACAAACAAGCTGATAGAAGCCTGGAGGCTCTTGGAACGGCTGACGCAAGGACAGCTCTGTCGTGTTGGACCCGTGACAAACTATTTCCCGGCGAATTCAAAGTCAAGTAAACATACTGCACATTTTTTATATTTACCTGAAGCGCGTATAATAAAACACACCATGTCTAGTGGGAATAACCAAAACCAAACAAAGAATATAATAATTATTAACACTATTGATTACTAACCCGAAACAGCACTTTCTCATTGTAATCAAAATGGCAAAATATTTATTACTATCACTATGAAATATTTGCCAGGACGATGCTAACACTACGGAGGACAAAACACAACTAGGTGGCTGTTAGAAGCCTGGATGCTCGAGGGAGTGCTGACGCAGGTTACGACTGCGCAGACTCGATTTGTTGCACCCGCGACGTTCTAGTTATCGGTGCATTTCAATATGGCTAAAATCGGACTTTAACAACTACGCGCAAAATGTATTTTTCTTACTAATCTGTTACTAGCCTAAATGGCGCCCACTGTACAAACAGTGGCATTAATTCTCAACTGAACATTTTGAACAAAAGAAAGAATCACCTGTAGGTGAACATAAATAACTGTTAGACGCCTGGAGGCTCGTTGGAGGTCTGACGCAGGTGACTACTGCGCAGAATCTGCTTGTTGCACCCTTGACGAACTATTTTCCGGCGAATTTAAAGATGGTTTATAGAAGAGGATGGAAGAAGTCTGACTAAAACACTGAAAGGCGTAAAAGCAATATGTGTCGTCTATTCTCAGATAATAAACTGCACGTGTTTTTTTGATTACCTGATATAGGTAAACCCTTTACCTATAATAAAACAAATATGCTAAAAAAGACCAACAAAACCAAATAAATAATAAATTTGAAAAAGTAAACTCGTAATTAACACTAATGATTACTAACCATAAACGGTACTCAGTCATTGTATTTACAAGGTTAATAGAGAAATTATCTCCTAACGTCGAACACTGTTAGAAGCCTGGAGGCTCGTGAGATTGATGATGCAAGAACGACCTCTGCTTGTTTCACCCGTGACGAACTACTTCCCGGCGAATTTTAAGTATTGTTTGTTCCGAGTAAACATATTGCACTTTATTTCGATTAACCTATAGCGCGAATAATAAATTAAATAATGTCTGGTGGGAATAATCATGACCAAAATAAAGAAAATAAAAGAAAATCATATTTTTTACCACTAATGATTACTAACCAAAACAGCATTTTCTCATTGTATTCACAAAGGCAAATATCCACTGCTATATTAGTATGAACGAAATTATTTGTTCAGGAAGATGCTATCACCATGGACGACAAAACACAACTAAGTGGCTGTTAGAGGCCTGAAGGCTCGTGCAAGGCCTGTGGTAGTTAACGACTGCGCAGACTCGACTTGTTACACCCGTGATGTGCAAGTTCACAAGTTAACAATGACGCACAAAATATGTTTTTACCACAAATAAATGACTAACCTACACGGGACCCACTGTAGAAACTATGGCATAAATTCGCATCTAACACTATGAACATAAGAAATAATCACCTAAGGTTGTACATTAATAGCTGTTAGAAGCCTGGAGGCTTGTGGAAGGGCTGACGCAGCAGATGACCTCTGCTTGTGGCACCCGTGATGAACTATTACCCGGTGAATTCAAAGTCTAGTTTGTTTTAAGTAAACATATTGCACTTCATTTATTTTAACCTGTAGCGCGTATAATGAAACAAGTTAATACGTCATAATACGTCAAGTGAAAATAACCAATGCAAACAAAGAAATTATAAAAAAAAAACATTATTATTAACATCAATAACTAGTAACCCAAAACAGTCTCTATTCGCAAAGGCAAATATTCACTGCTACACACTATGAATAAATATTTGTTCAGGATGATGTTATTACCAGGGACGACGTAACGCAAATAGGTAGCTGTTAGAAGCCTGGAGGCTCGTGAGAGGCCTGTCGCAGTTGATGATTGTGCAGACTCCATTAAATGCACCCGTGAAGTGCTAGTTACCGGCGAATTTAAAGTAGACTCAATCGGATTTTAACAATGACGCGCAAAATGTATTTTTAATAGTAACTTAAACGGCACCCACTGTCGACAAATTGGCATAAATTCGCAACTAAACACAATGAACAATAGAAATTATCTCCTGAGGGTGAACACAAATAGCTGTTAGAAGCCTGGAGGCTCGTGATAGGGGTGACAACGACATCTGCTTGTAGCACTCGTTTTGTAATTACCGGTGAATTTAGAGGTGGCAAAAATGTGATAATAGTAACGACGCGCATATGTGTATCGTCTGTTTATTGATAACAAATTGCACGTTTTTTTGTATTTGCTTAAAATGCATATTTCTAATAGATCAAATAAAAAACTATGTTAAGTAGCAACAACAAAACCAAACAATGACCAAAAATATAAGACATGATTTTAAGTAACACTAATGTTTACTAGCCCAAAACGGCACTCAGTCGCTGTATTTAATTTAAGGTATAAATTCGCAACTTAACTCTATGAACAAATTGACTCGTTTCAGCAAGGTATCATCACTAAGAACGACCAAACGACAAATGTTTGAAGCCTAGAAGCTCGTGGGAGGGCTAATGTCGGTGACGATTACGCAGACCCAATTTGTCCCGGTGCATTTAAAGATGACTTCAATCAGACTTTAATAATGGTGATTAAAATGTGTATTAAAGACTAATAAATAACTAACCTAAACGTTGCGATATGCCTATTAACCAGTAGAGCATATAATAAAACAAATAATTTCAAGTGGGAATAACCAAAACCAAAAAAATTAAATTTAAGTTATTGACACAAAACGGCACTCAGTCATTGTACATAAAAGGGTTTAAATTCGCAACTAAACACTATGAGACAATTAAATAATTTCTGGAAAGTATTGCCACTGCGGACGACCAAACACAAAAGTTGTTAGAAGCCTGGAGGCTAGTGGGAGGGCTGACGCAGGCCACGACTGCGCAGGCTTAGATAGATACACCCGTGATGTACTAGCTACCGGCAAATTATAGATGGCTTAGATCGGACTTGAACAATGATATCCAAAATGTATTTTTAACACTAATAAATTTCTAATCAAAACGGTACCTACTGTAGAAACAATGGCATAAATTCGCAACTAAACACAATGAAAAAATGAAATTATAGCGGTTAGAAGCCTGGAGGCTTGTGGGAGGCCTGTGGCTGTTGACGACTGCGTAGACTGCTAGTTAGGTACCAGTTTGTAATTGACATTGTATTGCCTATGACATATATAATACTTTTTTTTTAAAGTAGGAATATCAAATTACATAATCAGCACTATTGATAACTAATTCCAAGCGGCACTCTGTCATTGTATTCACAAAGGTATAAATTCGCAACTAAACACATTGAGAAATGTAAATAGTTTTTAGAAGGTGCTGTCACTGTAGATGACGAAACACAAATAGGTGTTAGAAGCCTGGAGGCTCGTGGGTGGGCTGAAGCAGTTAACGACAACGTAGACTTGACTTGATGCACCCGTGACGTGCTAGATACCGGTTAATTTATAACTTCAAATTAAATAATAATGAGAAGTAAGAAAAGCCAAAGCAAACAAAGGAAATATAATTATTAGCACAAATGATTACTTACCTGAAGCGGCACTCTCTCATTGTATTCACAAAGGTATAAATTCGAAACTAAACACAGAGAAAATTAAATGGTTTCTGGAAGGTACTATATCACTATAGACGGCAAAAGACAAATAGCTGTTAGAAGCCTGGAGGCTGGTGGCAGGTCGCGACTGCGCAGACTCTATTTGTTGCACCCGTGACGTGGTAGTTACCAGCGAATTTGAAGATGGCTAAAATCTGACTTTTGAATTCACGCGTAAAATTATTACTAACCCGAAACGGCACTATCTCATTGTATTCACAAATGCATTTAGAAATTAACGAGTAAACTTTAGAAACAAAATAAATGATGTTCCTGAAAGTGGTTATACAAAATACAAATACGTAGCTGTTAGAAGCCTGGAGGCTCGTGGGAGGGCTGACGAAGTTCACGACTGCGCAGACTCGACTAGATGCACCCATGACGTGCTAGTTTCCGGCGAAGTTAAAGGTGGCAAAAATCTGACTATTGCAATGATGCGATAAATTTGTGTATTCTGTATTTAGTTTAAAAAAACTGCACTACCAAAAAAAAACTATTTTTCACACAAGTGATTACTAACGCGAATCAGCACTCTATCATTATATTGATAAACATTAGACACAATAAAATGTTTTCAGGAAAGTACTATGGAAAACAAAACACAAAGTATGTGTGGAGATGTAAAAGTTACCGGCGAATTTAAAGATGGATCCAATATGACTATTGCAGTAACGCACCAACTGTGTGTCGTTTGCTTTTAGATAAGAAACTGCAAGTTTTTTCTAATTGCCTTTACTAACCCGAAACGGCACGCAGTCACTGTATTCACAAAGGCTTAACTGAAATAATGAAAAATATTATAGAAATGCTTTCTGAAAAGTTTTCTACACTAAGGACAACAAAACACAAATGTTAGAAGCCTGAAGGCTGGTGGCAGGACACGACTGCGCAGGCTTTATATGTCGCAGCAATAATGTGCTAGTGACTGGCGAAATTGAAGGTGGCTCAAACCTGACTATTGCAATGATGGGAAATTTAAAAATAGTTTCAGAAAGATACTGTCACTAAGGACTAAAAACACAAATGTTAGAAGCCTGGAGGCTCATCGGAGGGCTGACGTCTGTGACGACTGCGCAGACTAGACTCATTGCACCCGTTACGTGCTAGTTTCCGGTGCATCCAAACAAAGGAAATATAAGAAAATCATAATATTATTAGCACTTATAAATTAGTATCCCGATACGGCACTTTCTCTGTATTCACAGACGCGTAAATTCGAACCTACACTTAAAAAAATTAGAAATGATTCTCCTGAAGATGGCCTAACTAAACACAAATAGGAAGCTGATAGAAGCCTGGAGGCTCGTGGAAGGCCTGACGCAGGTGATTGCGAGGACTACTTATTGCACCTGTGATGTTCTAGTTACCGGTGAATTAAGTGATGGCGAAATCCGATTCTAATGTGTGTGTTTGTATATTGATGAACTGACAAAAAGTGTGAGGCTCGTCAAAAAAGCAAATAAGTTTTGGTTTTGTTTATCACCTTTCGTAGTTTGTAATTGCCAATTGTATATATAATATGTTAAAACAACAATTCATATGTCAAGTAGGAATATCCAAACCCAACTCAAAGAACTATGTAAAATGACAAAAATATTTTTCATCCCTTTTAATTGCTAACCCAAAAAGGTATTCTTTCATTGTATTCATAAAATTATAAATTTGCCACAAAACATTAGGAACAAAAGAAATTATTTTTCTGAAGGTAGTCAAACACAACACAATTAACTGTTAGAAGCCTAGAGGTTCGTGGCTAGCGTTGACGATGTTGACGACTGCGCAGTCTCTACTCATTGCACCCGCGATGTGCTCGATCCCGGTGCATTTAAAGATGAATAATATGACGCGTAAAATGCGTCGCCTGTTTTGTTAGACAAATAACTACACGTTTTTTTTCTTATAGCCTATAGCGCATATAATAAAACAAACCCAAAAATGATGTTCCAAAGTACCACAGTTCCACAGTACCAAACAAAAGAAATATAAGAAAATCCAAATTATTAACACTAATGATTACTAACCCGAAACGGCACTTGGTCATTGTATTCACAACTAAGCACTAGGAAAACTAAATGGTTACTGGAAGATAATGACTACAGACGACAAAACACAAATAGGTGGTAGAAGCATGGAGGCCCGTGCGAGGGCTGACTCAATTCCCGACTGCGCAGACTCGTAGCGGTTAGAAGCCTGGAGGCTCGGGCGATGGCTGACGCAGGTCGTGACTGCGCCGACTCGTAGCGGTTAGAAGCCTGGAGGCTCGTGTGAGAGCTGACGCAGGTCACGACTGCGCAGACTCGTAGTGGTTAGAAGCCTGGAGGCTCGTGGGAGGATTGACAGAGATGTGCTAGTTACCGGCACTTATAAAGATGGCATATATCTGCTTATAGCAATAATTCACAAAATGTGTGTAATCTGTACTTAGACGAAAGACTGCACGTTTTATCTAATTGCCTATATAGAACGAAGAAAAACAATATCAGTTAAGATAATAGCAAGACAATAGCTGTTAGAAGCCTGGAGGCTGGTTGCAGGTTGCGACTTTTTTCTAATTGCCTATATAAAACGAGTAAAAACAATTCCACACAAAGAATTATAAGAAAATCGTAATTATAAACATTAATGATTGCTTACCAGATACGGCACTCTCTCATTGTATGCACAAAGTTCTAAATCACTTCTAAACACTGAGAAAATTAAATGTTTTCTGGAAGGTACGATATCACCGTGGACGACAATACACAAATAGCTGTTAGAAGCCTGGAGGCTCGTGGCGGTTCGCGACTGCGCAGACTCTATTTGTTACACCCGTGACGTGCTAGTTACCGGCGAATTTGAAGGTGGCTATAACCTTACTGTTGCATGGAGGCGCAAAATGTTTACTATCACGAAACGACACTCAGAAATTGTATTCACGGAGGTATAAAATCACAACTAAACACTATGATCAAATTAAATGGTTTCTGGAAGGTACTGTCACTACGGATGACAAAACACAAATAGTTAACTGTTAGACGACTGAAGACTAGTGGGAGGGGTGACGCAGGTTACGACTGCGCAGACTCGACTTGATGCACCCGTGACGTGCAAGTTACCGGCGAATTTAAAGGTGGCTAAAATCCGACAATAACTCTCTAATAATTAGTAACCCGAAATGGCGGTCTTTCAATGTATATAAAGGCATCATTTTGCAACTAAACATTAGAAACAATGACACAACCCAAGTAGCTGTTAGAAGC
Organism: Habrosyne pyritoides; assembly: GCA_907165245.1. Classification (NCBI taxonomy): domain Eukaryota; kingdom Metazoa; phylum Arthropoda; class Insecta; order Lepidoptera; family Drepanidae; genus Habrosyne; species Habrosyne pyritoides. The sequence goes on along the minus strand of OU015594.1, from coordinate 10,855,288 downwards.
CTGGAGGCTCGTCGGAAGGTTGACGGAGATGTTTTAGTTACCGGCACTTTTAATAATGGCTTAGTCTGACTATTGTAATAACGCACAAAATGTGTGTAGTCTATTCTTAGATGAAAAACTGCAGGTTTGTTCTAATTGCCTATATAATAATATATAAGGAAATCAAAACCATGATTAACACTAATGATTAATTACCCCAAACGGCACTTAGACACTGTATTCACAAAGGCATAAAATCCCAACTAAACTCTAAGCAAACGAAATGATATCAGGAAGTTACTATCACTAAGGACGACAAAACACAAATAGCTGTTAGAAGCCTGGAAGCTGGTTGCAGGCCTCGCGACCTGCGCAGACTCTATTTGTTGGAAAGTACTGTCACTAAGGACGACAAAACACAAATAGCTGTTAGAAGCCTGGAGGCTGGTTGCAGGTCGCGACTGCGCAGACTCTATTTGTTGAAAAGTACTGTCACTAAGGACGACAAAACACAAATAGCTGTTAGAAGCCTGGAGGCTGGTTGCAGGTCGCGACTGCGCAGACTCTATTTGTTGGAAAGTACTGTCACTACGGACGACAAAACATAAATAGGTGTTAGAAGCCTGGAGGCTAGTGCAAGGGCTGACGCAGCTCACGAATGCGCAAACTCGACTAGATGCACCCGTCACGTGCTAGTTACCGGCGGATTTAAACGTGGTTGAAAACTGAATTTTGCGTTGACGCGCAAAATTATTACTAACCCGAAACGGCACTCAGAAATTGTATTCACAGAGGCATTCAATCACAACTAAACACTTTGAAAAAGTTGAATGGTATCCAGGAGGTACTGTCACTAGGGCCGATAAAACACAGATAGGTAGCTGTTAGAAGCCTGAAGGCTCGTGGGAGGGGTGACGCAGGTTACGACTGCGCAGGCTTGACTAGATGCACCCGTGACGTGCAAGCACCAGCGAAATTAAAGGTGGCTAAAATCTGATAATAACACCCATAATGATTAGTAACCCGAAATGGCGCTCTTTCAATATATATAAAGGCATAATTTCGCAACTAAACATGAGAAACAATGACAAAACACAAGTAGCTGTTAGAGGCCTGGAGGCTCGTCGGAAGGGTGACGGAGATGTGCTAGTTATCGGTGCTTTTAATGATGGCTTAATCTGACTATTGCAATGACGCACAAAATGTGTGCAGTCTGTTCTTAGATGAAAAACTGCAAATATTTTCTAATTGCCTATATAATAATATATATGGAAATCAAAACCATGATTAACACTAATGATTACTTACCCCAAACGGCACTTAGACACTGTATTCACAAAGGCATAAAATCACAACTAAACACTGAGCAAACGAAATGGTATCAGGAAGATAATATCACTAAGGACGACAAAACACAAATAGCTGTTAGAGGCCTGGATGCTGGTTGCAGGTCGCGACTGCGCAGACTCTATTTGTTGGAAAGTACTGTCACTACAGACGACAAAACATAAATAGGTGTTAGAAGCTTGGAGGCTCGTGCAAGGGCTGACGCAACTCACGACTTCGCAGACTCGACTAGATGCACCCGTCACGTGCTAGTTACCGGCAAATTTAAAGGTGGCTGAAATCTGAATTTTGCGTTGACGTGCAAAATTATTACGAACCCGAAACGGCACTCAAAAATTGTTCTTACACAGGCATTCAATCACAACTAAACACTTTGAAAAAGTTGAATGGTATCCAGAAGGTACTGTCACTAGGGCCGATAAAACACAGATAGGTAGCTGTTAGAAGCCTGAAGGCTCGTGGGAGAGGTGACGCAGGTTACGACTGCGCAGACTGGACTAGATGCACCCGTGACGTGCAAGTACCGGCGAATTTAAAGGTGGCTAAAATCTGATAATAACACCCATAATGATTAGTAACCCGAAATGGCGCTCTTTCAATGTATATAAAGGCATAATGTCGCAACTAAACATTAGAAACAATGACAATACACAAGTAGCTGTTAGAGGCCTGGAGGCTCGTCGGAGGGTTGACGGAAATGTGCTAGTTAACGGCGCTTTTAAAGACGGTTTAAATTTGATCATAGCAATAATGTAGCCCGTTTTTAAATGAAAAACTGCAGGTTTTTCTAATTGCCTATATTATATAAAAAAATCAAAACTATTATTAACCCTCATGATTACTTACCCTAAACGGCACTTAGACACTGTATTCACAAAGGCATTAAATCACAACTAAACACTGAGCAAACGAAATGGTATCAGGAGATACTGTCACTGAGGACGACAAAACACAAATATCTGTTAGAAGCCTGGAGGCTCGTGCAAGGGCTGACGCAGCTCACGACTGCGCAGACTCGACTAGATGTACCCGTTACGTGCTAGTAACCGGCGAATTTAAACGTGGCTAAAACTGATTTTTACGTTGACGCGCAAAATTATTATTAATCCGAAACGGCACTCAGAAATTGTATTCACAAAGGCATTAAATTACAACTAAAGACTATGAAAAAGTTGAACGGTATCCAGATGGTACTGTCACTAGGCCCGACAAAACACAAATAGGTAGCTGTTAGAAGCCTGGAGGCTCGTGGGAGCGGTGACGCAGATCACGACTGCGCAGACTCGACTAGGTTCCCCCATGACGTGCAAGGTACCGGCGAATTTAAGGATGCCTTAAATCTGACAATAACACTAGCAATAATAATCTGTAGCTTGAAACGGGACTTTCTGTTTGTATAAACACAACTAAACATTAGAGAATTGACACAACACAAGTAGCTGTTAAAAGCCTGGAGGCTCGTCGGAGGGTTGACAGAGATATGCTAATTAGCGGCGCTTTTAAAGATGGCTTTGATCTGACCTAAGCAATAATGCACCAAATATGTGCAGCCTGTTTTTAAATGAAAAACTGCAGGTTTTCTAATTTCCTATAATAAATAATATAAGAAAATCAAACCCATGATTAAAACTAATGATTACTTACCCCAAACGGCAAATAGACACTGTATTCACAAAGGCATAAAATCACAACTAAAGACTGTGCAAATGAAATGGTATCAGGAACATACTATCACTAAGGACGACAAAACACAAATAGCTGTAAGAAGCCTGGAGGCTGGTGGAAGATCACGACTGCGCAGACTCTATTTGTTGCACCCGTGACCTGCTAGTTACCGGCGAATTTGAAGGTGGCTAAAATCTGACTTTTACATTGTCACGTAAAATGATTACTGTCCCGAAACGGCACTCAGATATTTTATTCAGGCAAATTAAATGGTTTCTGAATGGTACTGTAACTACGGACGACACAACACAAATAGGTGTTCGAAGCCTGGAGGCTCGTGCAAGGACTGACGCACGACTGCGTAGACTCGACTAGATGCACCCGTCACGTGCTAGTTACCGGCGAATTTAAAGGTGGCTAAAATCTGACTTTTGCGTTGATGCACAAAATTATTACTAACCCGAAACGGCACTCAGAAATTATATTCACAGAGGCATAAAATCACAAATAAACTCTATGATAATGTTAAATGGTATCCAGATGGCACTATCACTAGGACTGATAAAACACAAATAGGTAGCTGTTAGAAGCCTGGAGGCTCGTGGGAAGGCTGACGCAGGTCACGACTGCGCAGATTCGACTAGATGCATCCGTGACTACCAAAAAAATATTTTTTTCTTAAGTAGGAAATACAAAAAGAAGAAAAAGTGGAAATATAAAACATAACATTACATTATTATTTATTACTTATGATTACTAACCCGAAACTGTACTCAGTCATTGTATTCTTTTTTTATTTCTTTTTTTTTTTTATGCCACTTGGGCCGACAAACAAGCAGACGGTCCGCCTGATGGTAAGTGGTCACCGCCGCCTATGAACATTTGCAACACTAGGAGCATCGCCAATGCGTTGTCGACCCTGAGACGTGAAGTTGTTAAGTCTCATGTGCCTGTAATTTCACCGGCCCCCTTACCTTTCTAACCGAAACACAGTAATACAATTGCATTACTGCTTCACGGCGGAAATGGGTAAGGTGGTAGTACTTCCCCGGACGAACTCTGCACTAAGAGCTCTACTACTACTAAAGTACAAAGGACCATATACAATCAGAACCAAACACTGAGCAAACTACGTAACTGTTAGAAGCCTGGAGGCTCGTGGGAGGGCTGATGCAGGTGCCGACTGCGCAGACTCTATTTGTTGCACCCGTGACGTGCTAGCAACAATTAGGAACACTAATGATTTTAATCCAAAATAGCACTTTTCCATTGTATTCCCAAAGGCATCAATTCACAACTAAACTTTAGAAACAAAAGAAATGATTTTCCTGAAGGTCACACAACTCAACACAACTCAAATTGGAAGCTGTTAGAAGCCTGGAGGCTTGTGGAAGCCTTGACGCAGATTGCTGCACGCGTCATGTGCATATTGTAATGACGGGCTAAATCAGGGTGTAGTCTGTACTTAGATAAAAAACTATAAAAAAAAATGTTATGTAGGAAACACAAAACAAAGAAAAAGAGAAAATCAAAAACATTGTTAACACTTCTGATTACTAACCCGAACCGGCACTCAGTCACTGTATTCACCAAGGTATAAATTCCTATCTAAACACTATGATAAAATTAAATGGTTTCTGGAAGATAACTGTTAGAAGCCTGGAGGCTCGTGGGAGGGCTGACGCAGGACACGACTGCGCAGACTCTATTTGTTGCGCCCGTGACGTGCTAGTTACCGGCGAATTTAAAGATGGCTACAATCTGACTATAACAATGATCGTCAAAATATGTGTCGTCTGTTCATAGATAAAAACATCAAAAAAAAAAAAATTTGTCTGACTGAACAAAAAACAAACAAAAAAGATTGAAAATCAAAATCATAACGAACACTTACGATTACTAACCGAAAACGGCACATTCTCATTGTATTCATAAAGGCAAAAACTGGCAACTAAACATTAAAGTTAATGAAATGGTTTCTGGAAAACACTATGGACGACAAAATATAAATAGCTGTTAGAAGCCTGGAGGCTCGTGGTTAACGTTGACGCAGTTGACGACTGCGCAGACTTTACTTGTTGCACCTGTGACGTTGCTAGCTTCGAAGATGGCTATTTACCAAAACAGAAGTGCAACATGGTAACATGGGCGCCATTTTATGGACTATACCATCACATTATTTTGTCATGACACGTCACCAAAATGCTATGATCAAACGAATGATTTTTGACATGACCCGAATTCAGTTATTACTATTAGTTTTACTTTAACCGCGTCTATAGATTTGCTTAATAGAATTTTGAAAAAGATAATACTCCGACCAATAAATAGCACGAATATGTTGCAATTTTCATCTAAAACACTACATCAGAGAAAACAATTTCGTTTGTGAATAAATCGTAACTATTTCGTATTGTTCCCCCTATTGATTGACCATTCGTGCTCGCTCATGTTGGAGATGCGAAGAAAATGTCACATTGTTGTCATGTCATTCTGGAAACTGGGAGGTCGATGTGCAAAAGCATAGTAAAAGGTTTGCAAATAAAGAGAAATTACAGAGAAAATCCTGTATTGAAGTTCGTTGTTGGAAGTTTTAGAAAATTAAAACGTGAAAAGGTTGGCGTTGCATCTATATACGGCAAGGTTAAAAAAAGAATTAGGTGGTTATAACTTTCAAAACTTGTGCAAAGGATTATAGGTATTTAGACAGGACAAACAATAAGCACATAAGGTTGATTTTTAATAATGAAAATATTTGACTTACGTGCAGCCTGACCAAACTTGCTATTATAATAATCAACGCCACCGCAAGGTACATGCACACGTTTTATACTGTTTTTTCAAAGTCCGAATGGTGAAAAATGATTCTTTTGAAGACTCCGTTACACGAGTAAATTTTGTATGTACTCACCAATTAGTGATCACCGGGAGAGTGAGCCCTGTGGCGGGCGTTCGCGAGGATCGATAAGGACGCGCATGCGCCCTACACTAACTACGCAGCTACTTAATGACCAGTTTCTGTTGAACTTCGACGTGTCATGATTTATTATGTGTATTCATGTTCGGCGCTGTGAATTTCCTCGTAGGTTTATAGGCTACCTAGATAGGTCCCGGAGTACCATTTAACGCTGGCTATCATATGCACTGGGTGGGTGCATGGTATTTTTAAGCACAAAATATTGACGTTTCCCCTGCCCTAGGCAGCCCCAACCCACCACCCGTCTAGGTGGAGTTCTGCGTAATTTATTTATTCGCTTATTGATTTCAAACTACCTGCCGATATTTATAACTACCCTTTGTTCTGGGAATGTACAGAAAATTTTCCTTTGTTCTCGAATGATACTTATTCGAAGTACGATAGCTATATATTATTGTCTCTTACTAGGTGTGGTAAAATTGTCGTCAAGTGACTCGTTTGTTCAAAGGTAGAAAGTCGTAGGTACTTAAGAAGATTGATAGCTTTTTTTGGTGAGGGGGAAATCTGTTTGGTCTTAAAATCAAATACATATTTAAGTCATTTACACGCACTTGATGTCATCCGTCAGAAAACCAAAGTTATCGACATAGCTCATAGGATTAGCAAGCTGAAGTGGCAGTGGGCTGGTCACATCTGCCGTAGAACCGATAACCGTTGGGGTAGACGTGTTCTAGAGTGGAGACCACGGCTCGGTAAACGTAGTGTAGGACGCCCTCCAGCTAGATGGAGCGATGATATACGCAAGCTGGCTGGCAGCGGTTGGAAACAAAGAGCTGAAGATCGAGCTCAGTGGCGTGCCATAGGTGAGGCCTATGTCCAGCAGTGGACGGAGATAGGCTGATGATGATGATGATGATGATGACACGCACTTAGATTATGTGGTTAGTCGTAACCCTTATATCCATGGAGACTAAGAAAAGGGTCGTGTCTCATCATACACATTTCAATAACTGAAATAATAGCTGTCTGTTTCTTTTCTACAATGTATGTAATGTGCTTAAACTCGCTCGAGGTCGACCCTTTTATATTTATGATTGTAGACACCGTCTTAATACCTTCGAGAGATCCCATGTTTTGCATTTGACGAATACGGTATAGATGATACTTCCATAAGAATTCCATCTAAATATGATCGTTACATGAATTTAGATTATAATCGGTTAGTGTTTTAGACAATTTTATACCTACATTATAGGTATCTGACTGAAGATACAATCAAATATACTCCAATTCACTGAAAAATATAAAAATGTGTTGTATTTATGTTGTAATTAGGCAAAGTTCTGAAGTCAGCAAAAAGGCAACCATATAGTTAACATGTTCCACAGAAACAACTTTGATGTCTCTGACATTTTCAAGGTATGGCTGGTCGCTAATAACATTTATTATTTTCTTAAAATAGAAGATACCCAAGACTTGTTAGATAGAGCTTCCAACATTGTTTTAGGCATTTCATGCATATCTATTTTGAAGGTTTATATTTTTTATTAAAGAAAGGGGTTTTTTTTTATATTACACTGACTTTATAATAATATTCAAATCACTTTTCTCATGATTTACTTTAGTTCAGGAATTTCGCCATAATATGACGAAATCTATTATTGTAACCGATTATCAGCCTAAGCTATTAACTACATTAGGTCCTATTATCTGCTACACTAAAGCTAAAACCTTTTCAATGAATAAGAAAATTCATCGTAATGTATCATACACTGTAAATTATAGGTACATGTTGAATTGAGATCCTAATTTGTTTTTTGTCGATTAAAAATACTATAAATCGTTTCAAAGTTCAGTTTTACTTTGTACTTACATTACTTTGTACTTAGGTATTACACAGGAAAGCACACGAGGTCAGATATCGAATTCAAAATTTAATTAAAAATATTTGCATATCACTTAGGTCTGCACCATAACTTATAAAAGGAGGGATATAGTGGCTAAGCATGGCAATAACTATTATTGAGTTTTTTGGTACTTAAGTACCTACCTATTGTGGATGGCGCACCCTCATTCACACACAAGTACCTACACAGGGAGATGCAAAGAGGGTTGATTTATGTTTTGGATCATCAAGAGTTTTGTCCGCAAATAATAGGTTGGGGAAAAAGTTCCTTCGCATTTTTAAGAAAATTCAAAACATTTTTAAAATAGCTTATTTACATTATAAACACATGGGCCGACAAACTAGCGGACGGTCCACCTGATGATATGTGGTCACCGCCACCAATGGACATTTGCAACATTAGGGGCATCGCCAATGCGTTGTCGACCCTGAGACGTGAAGTTGTTAAGTCTCATGTGCCCGTAATTTCACCCCTTACCTCTCTAACCGAAACACAGTCATACAAGTGCACCACTACTTTACGGCAAAAATTAGTAACGTGGTAGTACTTTCCCGGATGAACTCTGCACTAAGAGCTCTACTACTCAAATTATAAATTTTTAACCTTATTATGTATATTGATCTAAGTATAAATAATGGATGGGTTAGGTACCTTTTTTTTTTTTTTTTTTTTTTTACGCTGGGAAAAATGCGTTCCGCATTCCCCCCCATTGGAGGATGGGTTAGGTACCTAGAGCCTACAGTAAGAGGTCACGTTTCAACGCCGCGTGTCGCCATGACGCACTTGTCAAAGTTTTCGAAACTGTTCCACAATGTTTCCTACCAGTTTTATTGTGTTTTAATGGGTTCTTTACGAAATGGTTTTTTCCAGTATGAAATTATAGGGGTGTACATGAGGGAAAAAAGGTTCAGAATACTTAATTTAACTACAGTATACGTGCAAGGTATTTTACCGTGCATACTCATAGGAAATATACAGTATCTAATCGATGCCGGATCAAATCGAACCACGACAACTGATTTAGGATTGAAAATCATTTATTCAGTTTAGTGGTCGTAAAAAACAATCCAGAATATGCAACGATGTTATAGCAGTTACTCATATCTGTCAAAAAGAAGTAACGCAGTTTTTTTTTTGTAAGTTTAAAGAAATATTACAACTCACAGCATCATAACTTTTTCAAAACTATCTGCTGGTGAATTGGCGTATTAAGTACACGTTACATGTTAAAAAATAACATGTGTGCCATTCACACGCGGTAGAAGATATAAACTTCGTCGGCTAGCCGCCGCACGGAGGTCTCGGAGAGCTTACCTCTCTCGTGATTGCGTAGTTAGCGAAAGAGAGCATAGAGGCCGCAACGAAACATCCTCGAGTATCATTTTCCTTACAGAATCGAAACATAGAACGTTGCTACAAAAATGTCACTTTATTAATAAGTACTAGGGTGGTCCTTATTTTTTAAACTTTTAAATTATCCCCGGGGCACTTTCTCATTTGATTATATGCCTCTAAATATGAAATAAGTTTTTTTGTTTTTCTTTTGTTAAGATTTGGAGGTCGCTACCAGCTCTCAATTTTTTTACAAAACATCTTAAATTATAGTTTCATTAATGTTTCATTTAGGTGTTTTTCCGTATACTAGTAAAACTTGCATAAACTTTAATGGATGGCTTGCTGTGTGAATGCAGCTGAGCTTGAAGCGAAGTGATGGGGATCACGTCGGGGTCACCACTATGGAGGAGCGAGGTGTGAGACTCCTCCATTTAAAAGGGAAGATCTTCCGCCAGGCTAGGTGATCATGCCTGGGGACCGCGGTCCAACTGTTGATGCTGGATCCTTGTATATATGTCAAATCCTGAGAGAATCTTGATAGTGCGATGTAGGATTCTCGTGTGTTTCTACTCGTTCATAGATGTCGCCACATCACTGTAGTGCGGGCGGTGAAGGATTTGTAAGCGTGTTCATAGATGTCGCCACAATAATAAATAAATTACAACTAATGAAGAACAAAAGCAATATTTGCTTTTGTTGGTAAAAAAGTAAAGGAAAAGATACCCTAATACTAACAAGTCAACCCTTGTATCTTAAAAATATCTACATAATATCTTAATTTACAATAATTTTGTAATATTTCTTATGTTCTAGCTATAAATATAAAAGAATCTAACAAGTACAGATTTCGAGTTTTTATTTAAAATTCAAACCCTGGTAAAAAAAAAATACTGAAATACTTTCATATGGTATACGAGTATAATCAAATTACGAGGTGCCCCGCGAAATTAAAGATTTTTTTTTTCTTAGGAATAAAGACCACCCTAATAAGTACTTAACACTAAGCATACCATAACCGGTTCAAATGACCCATTTTGAAATTTGCATTGAAAATACACGCATCATCTTATTGCTTTTGCACATTTGACTTCATGACTGTTTCTTAGTAATTAATATACAGTTATACATTTTATTTCCCTTCCTAACAACCATATTTCATACATTCAAGCCGGAAAAATAAAGTCACATTTGACCCGCTATGGTAGAAATAGGTACCTAGTAAGTGTTGGTATGATTAGTGTTAAGTAATTAAGTTTCACGAAATAATAATAATAATAGCCAAAGGAGAGAAGAAGAAGTAAGGTTTTATACTCACTCTCAACATAAAAAGTCATCGCCAACCCTAGAATGATTGAGCAAGAGGAAAAGTGAAGTAAAATAACATTTTTATTATAAAAAGGAAACATTTCAAATGCCGACAAACCTTCAAATTTTTTAATTTGTTCAGCAATATTTATGGTTTCAGAACCTTTTAATGTCGCAATTCAATTACAAAAGTTGAAAACTGTTGCCAACAGTTTAGAGGAAAATTCCTACTGCGTAGGTGGTTACGTGATGTCGAAACGTTAACAGGTTTCTTAAATATTATTTTAAAAAGCAAATCTTACCTACTTTTTTCAAGTTTATTATACTAACTGTCCCCCGCGGCTTCACCCGCGTTTATCGATATCATATACAGCCTATAATCATCTAGGAAAAAATCCGCGTCGAATGGTAGCAGTCCCATCCCAATATGTTCAATATTATTGAGGTGATGGTGCGTCAAGGGAACCCTATTTTGCTAATAATACTATTGCTAAAATATAAACATATAGATAATAGAGACTTATCCTTACTAATATTATACATTTGAATTAAAGTTTGTTTGTTACGCTTTCACACAAAAACAATTTAGCCAATCATCATGAAACTTTGTACACAAATTGGAGGTATTAGGCCAGTTGGCTTGGTGGTTAGCGCTCTGACTGCCAAACCGAAGGTCGCGGGTTCGATTCCCACCTAGGACAAACATTTGTGTGCATGAACATGTCTGTTTGTTCTGTGTCTGGGTGTAAATATCTATATAAGTATGTATTTAGAAAAAAAAAAGTATTATATGTAGTATATCAGTTATCTGGTTTCCATAGTACAAGCTCTGCTTAGTTTGGGACCAGATGGCCGTGTGTAAAAGAATGTCCCAGGATATTTATTTATTTATTATTAGAAGTAACATAGGATACTTTTTGTGCCAGGAAAATGTTACATCCCTCGGGAACGCGGGTGAAACCGTGGGGGACAGCTAGTAGTTTATGAATACAAATTTATTGTCTTCGATGAGTAGCATATCACTTGAGGTTGTTGATGCGGTTGGTTTTTTTTATACCACATGGGCAGACAAACAAGCGGACGGTCCACCTGATGGTAAGTGGTCACAGCCGCTTATGGACATTTGCAACATTAGTGGCATCGCCAATGCATTGTCGACCCTGAGACGTGAAGTTGTTAAGTATCATGTGCCTGTAATTTCACCGGCCCCCTTGCCTTTCTAACCAAAATACAGTAATACAACTACTGTGCACTACTGCTTCACAGCAGAAATGAGTAAGGTTCTTCCTCGGACGAATTCTGCGCTAAGAGCCCGCAGTTGATCGAATAAGGTTTAAAAGGAATGAAACTTGAAGATATCCCTAAAATTAGAAAATTCGGAAAAAAATGAAGTGCTAGCTTGTATAGGTATGTGGCAGTTATTAGAAGGGATGTTATCGACTATTGTTGCAAAGGTTTTTGATAGTTTGCTAAACTCCCATCTTGATAATTACCTACAATTGCACGATAACCAGTTTGGGTTCCGTCCTGGACTGTCTACAGAATATGCTATTTTGTGTTTAAAGCTGACTGTTTCAACAATATCAGCTACGCAGACGACATGGTGCTGCTGAGCGCGTCGGTCTGTGGCATCAGGCAGCTCGTACGCACATGTGAAGAGTATGCAGCCAGTCATGGTCTAACTTATAATGTCAACAACGGGCGAAATTATAGTTTTTAAGGCCGGTAACAAAAGTCCGTCGAGTGTTCCTCCAATTTATTTGAGGGGCGTTCCTCTTAAAAGAGTTTCTCGTTTCAAATATCTTGGACATCTCGTGACAGAAGACTTAAAAGACGACACTGATATGGAACGAGAGCGCAGGGCTTTGTCGGTGAGATATATATATGATAGCCCGCAGATTTGCTCGTTGCTCAAAACAAACAAAAATCACGCTCTTTCGAGCTTACTGTACATCCTTTTACACGAGCAGTCTATGGGTAGATTATTCTCAAAGATCGTACAATGCCCTGCGAGTTCAGTATAATAACGCTTTCCGGATGCTGTTACGACTGCCCCGTTTCTGAAGTGCATCAGGCATGTTTGTGGAAGCGCGAACCGATTGTTTTTATGCCACTATCCGAAAAAAGTGCACATCTTTGATGCGCAGAGTACGGGCTAGCACCACCCCTGCTGACCGGCTATGTACTAACATAGTCTTAAGGTTTTGTACTACTAACAAAATGGAGAAATCTGAATTAAAGAATTATTATTATTATAACTCCGTAATCGTAACCGAAACTATCGGATATCCTAAATAAAGTTCTATCCGAATCTAATATACTAGTTTCGAATAATTACGGATATAAATAAATAAATATCCCAAGCCATTCTTCACACATGGTTACCTGATCCCAAGTTAAGCAGAGTGTACTGCTTGTAGTATGGCTACCAGGTAACTGATATACTACTTATACTACTTTTTAAATACATACTTATATGGATATTTACACCCAGACACAGAACAAACAGATATATTCATGCACAAAAATGTTAATCCTGGGTGGGAATCGAACTCGCGACCTTCGGTTTGCCAGTCAGGGTCTCTAACCACCAAGCCATGGGCCTATGGGTGGAAACTAAATAGGATACGTTAGGATAGGTATTATGAGTAGTAGAGCTCTTAGTGCAGAGTTCGTCCGGGGAAGTACTACCACCTTACCCATTTCCGCCATGAAGCAGTAGTGCACTTGTATTACTGTGTTTCGGTTAGAAAGGTAAAGGGGCCGGTGAAATGACAGGCTCATGAGACTTAACAACTTCACGTCTCAGGGTCGACAATGCATTGGCGATGCCCCCTAGTGTTGCAAATGTCTATAGGCGGCGGTGACCACTTACCATCAGGTGGGCAGTCTGCTTGTTTGTCGGCCAAAGTGGTATAAAAAAACAAAAAAAACACCCGTTAATTTAGTTAAACCTTTTTAGTACGCAAAATTGTTATTACGCTTCTAATATTTGTAATTATGCTGGCAGATAAGGGTGTATTTGGCACAGGGGTTACAACCCTTACCATATTTGAATAGGGCTTGGTATTGGTAGTAGTTGAATGAGACATCCTCTAGCGTTTATAACTTTTTATAAATTTCGAATCTACTTTTTATTAGATGCTAACCTGCTGCAGCGCGCACCGCTCGTGCGGGCGCTGCGTCTGCTCAACACACTGTCTGACCAAATTGATGTGTTCTCATATTCACTCGAACTCACAAAGGCTGCTTATTATTACCTCTGCAGTACCTAAATTTGTTGTATTTGAATGTAGAGGAAAACAATGTAATATTGGGAATAGTATAGATTAGATATAAGATAGATAATAAGATCAACTACTCTGTCGCATTAGGCTTGCCTGTAAAGATAGACGTAAGTTTCATAGTTAATAAATAAATAAATAAATAAAAATGTTTACGGCTGATTTTTATTTTAATTTGGAGATAGTGGATGTTTTATTCAATTTCTCTTTTTATAACGCTTTTATTAGGTTCATACGTATGTATGTTAGTGCGTAACTAAATCTTTGAACATGATTGAAAATGATAATACTTACACTCATATCTGCTTATAAAATATTTATAACTATTGACACCATGCACCCCACGCTTTTTTCAATATTTTTTTTCTTATTTACACTGTTCTTAATTAATTTTTTTTTTTAATTTTAGTTGAATTTTCTATAAAAGCGTAATTTTTAGTTTTTTATTTAATGCTAAATTGTAGTTTACTTACGTATTGTGAATATTGTATACTGTTACCTTTGGCGCATGTTGTTATGCCTTAACAGGTAGTGCATCTACTTAAGATACTACGGTGATCTAGTTTTAAGTTTTAATAATGTCACAACTACTGGTTGTCCTTACATAAATAAATGTTCCCACACGTCTGCTGTCTTGGTAATCGAACCCACGACTTTTACGTAGCAGTAGGTAGTACAATGAGCTTGATCTTTTGATGAAGGAAAGCATCATGAGGAAACTTTAGTACGGAACAATTGGGAACGCCTAATCTGTAAATAAAAAAAAGATTTTAAAACGGTTTACAATCGACGAGGAATCATGTTAACACAACAAAACAAATATACAGTCAAATTGATAACTTACTTTTTTTTTTGATGTCGGTTAAAACGAGAAAAGGCTCAATAAAGAACACTACTGGCTGGCAAGAAATACCATTATATTCAACTATGCTAGAAGGAAATATGATTTTAACACATATTAGACATAGGTACGTAAAACATACGTAAATCATCAGGTATAAATTACTACTAATAATAAAGCCTTTATTTGTTCTTAGTAAATTACATAATATTAAACTACTTCATAAATTAACTTTAATTAATTGTAGCTTCAGTAACTTTAAATTTGACCTTCATAAGTGCCCTCCGAAGGCCTAAACTGAATAAATGGTTTTGAATTTTGAATTTTGAAAAAACTTAAATCTATGTTACCCCGGGTAGGTAAAGGCCTCCTCAAAGGATGCTCAAAATTCTCTATTTTGATCTGTGACTACTAATAATTCCTAATGGATGATATTCAAAATTAAGCGTTAAACTTTGTTGGGACGTTCACATCATTCTTTTTTTTTATTTCAGACGGGATTGCGATTGGCCTCAATCTCACCTGATGGTAAGTGAAGATGAGGCCGAAGATGGAGCTTGCTTTCCCGTTAGTCTTTTTTATAGATTATTCCTTTGTTAGCAGTTAATTAAAAGTAGTTTGATGTAGAATTTTAAGTTTCTATTTTTTATTCAGTGCATTATTTCACTTGAGTTGTTAGTATTATTAATTATTTATTAAATCAAATGTGATTTAATTATAATTTTTAATGAAATTTTATTAAATTATCTAGGAACTCTTTAAGTTTTAAGGTTATTTAAACACTTTGTCAATAAATCTGCTACATGCGATATTTATAAATATCAACAATATTACCCAAATTACCTAATAGATTGTTAGTAGGTACATTATAGTGCTTATTACAAGTGCCTGGTTATTCTAAACTCAAAACCATGTATTCAGTTTAGGCCTCCGGAGGGCACTTATGAAGGTTATAGTTACTGAAGCTACCATTATATTGCATAACTAGTTGTCCCCCGCGGTTTTACCCGCGTTCCCGTGGGATTTCACATGTATTATACATAAAAACCTTCCTCTTCAATCACTCTATTAAAAAAAACCGCATCAAAATCCGTTGCGTAGTTTAAAAGATTTAAGCATACATAGGTATATAGGGACAGAGAAAGCGACTTTGTTTTATACTATGTAGTGAAGAGTAGCCAGGGTTTGTCGTAAAGACACAAGATAGAAGTGAATCTTTGTATTACAAGGAAACGTTTTAGTTATTCATCAATCACTTTTGTATACCATAGATTGTGTTTATCTATCATATTTTGTGTCCCACAAAAAGGATGCAGGTCAGAATTTCAAAGCCCTCCCATAATAGTTTCACTTTTTTTTTAAATCATTTATTTCAAAGTAAAAAAATAACAATAAGAACAGAATAACAATTCTTGAAAAACAATGGTTTGGCCTGTGATGAACTAAAGAATTACTGTATAATAAATAAATCCCCAGGACATTCTTCACACATGGTTACCCTATCCCACATTCAGAGGCGGCCTTACCCATTGCGAGGCTCCGGGCGGCAGGTCATTGCGAGGCCCTTTGTCCTTCGTGAAAAGTATGTGATGCGAAAGTAAGTCTGGTTGTTTGGTTTAGGTATTTCTCATGTTTGACAAGAAATGCTAAAGTTATACAAATAAATAAAATTTGAAATCCATATTTTTTTTAATATGCTTGGGTTGCGCGAGGCCCCTGCAAGAGCGAGGCCCCGGGCAATTGCCCCGTTCGCCACCCGCTAAGGCCGCCTCTGCCCACATTAAGCAGAGTGTACTGTTTGTAGTATGGCTACCAGGTAACTGAAATACAACATACTCTTTTTAAATACGTACTTATATATATTACATATTTACACCTAGACTCAGAACAAACAGACATGTTCATGCACACAGATGTTGTCCTGGGTGGGAATCGAACTCCTGACCTGCGGCATGGCAGTCACAGGACACTAAACATAAGGCCAACTGGCCCGTCTCAAGTACCAAAATGGACTAGATATAGCAAGTGTAAAAAGAAAGTAATGGATATAGATTAAGACGACGTTTGAGACTGTCACGGGGTAATTCATTTTGGTATTCTGACCTCTGCGGATATAGAATCCCCTGAGGCCTTAGCATGAACATGTATCGTAAGCGTATCGTTATCGTATCGAGTGCGGCGAAACCAACGCAATGGGAAATTGAACATCGCGCAACGTCACTGTATGTGCGGTGTTAAATTTTTCATACAAACTAGGTTTTTGATGCACTCGAGACGATTCAACGATAACGCTAGACGATAGATGGTCGTGCTTAGGCCTCTGATCGTGGTCTTGGCTTCGATTCCTAGAACGGACAAATGCGAATCACGTTTTTTTTTGTAGAAGTTATCATATTAAGCATGGTCTAAAAAGGTGTCCAAAAAAGTTGGAACAATATTAACATTTGGAACAATTTAACATGTTAATATTTGATGACATGTGGGTGTACGTGTATACTGTACTTAGCTTTGAAACATTGGCTTTCGTCATCCAATTCCAATTTGTTGTTTATGGCTCCATCATGTCTATGGTAAATTTACTAAAGTAGAGTAAAGTTGAGGAAATAAAAGTAAGTTTAAAGAATATAAAGAAAACTTATAAGCTCATTAGTAGTAAATTAGGCTGTACTACCGGCACGCTATGGTGGCCGTTTGATGTTGAAGATTATCATAGGAAAAGAAATTGTATTGCTTTAGAATAAGGTTGATTTCCATCATCATACAATAATAATAATAATAAATTTATTTATTTCTTGCCACACAAAACAAACTTAAACCAAATAATCTTAAATCTATTTACTTTACTATTTATAACTAAATTTAAATTAATTTCAATGGCTAAATACACAAGACAATGAGACTTCTGACTCTCAAACTAAAGTAATCTGTATTATGAGAGTTAGTGATCCTCTGTACACAATGAACAGCTGAAGTTATGATAAACTTTATTAAAGAGTATACCTACCTATATAAATTTAATTTTAACGTGTGTGGGTGTGTGAGTGTAGTGTGTAGTGTGTAGTGTGAGTGTGTGGATTGTGTGTGTTAGTGTACAAATTATCTATGCAATAAGAGTTTTTCAGTCCTGTCATATACCATTTTTAACAGCCAATCTGTAATTTTGTTTTTTACACAAACAAAACTTTCTTAATATCATTTTTAAATTTATGATCAGACATTTTGGTTACTGAACGCGCTATCTTATTATAAAATCGAACACAATTACCAAGAAATGGCTTGTTTACTTTAGTTAGTCTAAAGTATGGAACAACTAACTTCTACCTTTGTCTTGTATTAATATTATGGATATCCAATTTTGCCTCAAACATTCCTATGTTTCTACGTATAAACATTATATTTTCATAAATAGATAATGAAGGCAATGTCATTATATTTATTTCCCAAAATAAATCTCATAATGATTCACGGAGACCCGTACTGTAAATTGCACGAATTGCTCTTTTTTGTATAATAAATATTGATTCTATATCCGCTGCTGTTCCCCAAAATAAAATACCATAGGACAAGAGGCTATGAAAATATGCAAAATAAACTAATTTGGCTGTCTCAACATTCGTCAATTTTTTAATTTTCCTAACAGCAAATGCCAAATAATAATTCCGTAGTTCCGAACTTAACTTAGCAGCTAGAGTATCTACCTGAGGTCCCCACTGCAATTTATTTTCTAATGTAAGACCCAAAAATACCGTTTTATTAACAAGATCAATATGACTCCCATCTATTATTATTTGGCTATCTACTTGTGCTACATTCGGTAAAGAATAAGTATTAGTAATAGATTTGTGTGAGTGATTAGTAAATTAGTTTTTTTTTATTAATATAGATTATATGTTACAATAAACTTCTTTTTGAAAACTGTTGATTTATAGATTCTTGATGAAACATATTATATTTAATGCAGTTTCTTATTTTTATGGGTTCTCCCATGCCGACTAGATACAGCCCCTGTATTACGTAATACAAAACTCTGCGATTAGGTGAAAAAAAACACTTATGGCAGTTTGAACACATTGAAAATTCTCAATGGTACCTTAATTAATGATTGCATCACTGCTTTCCATCATGTGGGATCGCAGTCAAGTTCTAATTTATATTATATAAAAAATTACCGTGTTTTTAACGTTTTCTAATAAAATCTTTATCAATGACATTGATTCTTTAACCTTATTCTCGATTACCTGGACGGATAATTCCCACAAACCCTAATCGTGTAGACCGGATTTCTGTTACATTGGTGGCACTACATTGTAGGTACTTTATTACCCTCTCTAATATAATTATTGTGTAAAATGTATTAAATTGTGAAAAGCGCTATCTATTGTCAAAATACAAAACTACATTATTTTTTAGCAGCAACACCTCCTTCAACATTGCAATCATTCCAAATTGTACTAGATGGCACTGTTATTGGTTATGGCAAAAGCTCTTCGCGAGCTTTGTAGTTTCCGTACAGAAATCATAGATGGCGATTTAAATTAAAATATATTTTTAATAATATATACCTATCTACCTCCTAGAGGAAACATCTTCCCGGCAAGAAAAGCTTCTGTAATTTATTCTAGAGTTAATTTTCTTTACGCTTTACATCGTTCAGTTCATTACCTACCTTTGAGTAGTTACCTTTCTAGTCTATGAATAACTACCTTCTGTGTAATTAGCAATCATTTTTAATTTGAATTATAGCCCGCTACTATAGCTTCTGCCCCGCGGCTTCATCCAGGTTATCTTCTGCCTGTGCTATTACCAATCATTTGGATTCGGCGCATTACGTATTCCAAGAGATTTGGGTGACTTTTTAAAGGAGGCCGTCTGCCTGACGCCAAACGAACGCTATTGTTGACCACTTCGTGTAAGGAAGTGCATGAGGTCCTCGGTATACTCTACTCTCTTATCTGGCTAACATCCTCTAGTAGAGAAACAGATGCCAAGAACTTAGTCAAGCCAGTTTGGAGGTTAGCGACTCTGACTGACAAACCGAAGGTCGCGGGTTCGATTCCCACCCAGGACAAACATTTGTGTGCATGAACATGTCTGTTTGTTCTGTGTCTGGGTGTAATTATCTGTATAAGTATGTATTTAGAAAAAAAAAGTAGTATATCAGTTATCTGGTTTCCATAGTACATGCTCTGCTTGGTTTGGGATCAGATGGCCGTGTGTAAAGGATGTCCCAGGATATTTATTTTAGTAATTTAGTTACAGCAGCTGCATTTAAGCTGCAGTTACTTTGTAGGTCATGTATTATTATCACCCGAAATACCTCTTCTCATAGCGGGATTGTAGTCAAAACAAAAGACTATAACAAAAATATAATTTATTAGCTGTCCCCCGCGGTTTTACCCGCGTTCCCGGGGGATGTCCCATGTATTATACATAAAAACCATTCTCTTCAATCACATATTAAAAAAAAACCGCATCAAAATCCGTTGCGTAGTTTTAAAGATTTAAGCGTACATAGGGATATAGGGACAGAGAAAGCGACTCTGTTTTATAGTATGTAGTGATAGTGTCAAGTCAACCTATAAATGGTTATATCGTTCAAAGTTTTCAGTCTTTTCAGATCCTGTCTTCGTTGTTCTACAATGAGCTGTCACAATTCATTTCGCATTTCCGCATTTCGCCTGACGTCGTCCTGTCAACGTCTCCGCGTTAAGTGTCTTTATCCCCATGCACACCCGCTACTTCAATATCCTTGAGCAAATATATACAGTCACAGACTTAAATCGTTTACCCATTACATATTTCAATAACACTGTTACTTAGTTTGATACTAATTTATATTATATTTGATTATAGAATTGTCATGAAGAGAAATAAATTAACGAATTGTTAAAACAGATATCATTGCAGAACTCTCCGTGATAACATATTTTTGCTCATGACTGTACGCAAAGAGAATACAGTTTGCGATAATTTCATTTATGCTAATGCATTAAAGTTCTTTAAGTGAGTCGAAACAAAACTGTCTGTCACCTCTATAGCTTTCTGTACAGCATTATGAGCTATTAAGCTTTTATCAGCAAATTTAAGAATTATTTTATTTGATATGGACTGTAGTATTCTGTCGGTCTAATTAAATAAAAACATACTGATGCACACATAATGTTTATTTATTGAATTTATTAACTACAACAAATTGTCGACAGACAATAATATTTTATATTTTATGTCCCCCGCGGTTTTACCCGCGTTCCCGTGGGATGTCACATGTATTATACATAAAAACCTTCCTCTTCAATCACTCTATCTATTAAAAACCACATCAAAATCCATTGCGTAGTTTTAAATATTTAAGCATACATAGGGATATAGGGACAGAGAAAGCGACTTTGTTATATACTGTGTAGTGATATTTTGCCCATGGCGTGAAAATGCCTAATCTTGCCAGGGTACCTACCAAATATTTGATACAATTATGTATAATTTCTAATGGTTTAAAACTTCGTAATAAAATAATTCTTACCTCGAGTTCCCGAAATAAGAAATACAACTAAGTAAAATTAAAACATCCAACAACCATTCCTTGGTATCTATATCTGACCCAATAAGTCAGCCAGATTTGTTATGGGATTAACAAGATGGCCAAAGGGCTTCGGCGTGGGATGAATGATAATTGTACTGAGGCTGATGTGGGCGGCATGCCCTTTTAAGCTACCTAAGAATCAACTTGGAAAGTTCACTTACTTCAATAAGTGTAGGCGATGTCAATGGTCTAATGTATTACTGGTTGTATATTAAGCTTCTACCCGGTTTGGAATCATGTGGGATAAGAGCAGATATCGCACCTTTAGTACGATAAGGGCTGAACTCAAAATTTTGCGAAATGGAGTTACGATCATAGAGAGACTTAACAAAGTACGCTCTATCCGATGAATAGTAAAACATATCAATTTAATGATAGAATAAGCATACCGATACTTCAGCCTCTTTAACACCGGGACCCACCCTCCCCACTCAGTGCGAAAGTGACCCAATCAGAGATATGCCAAAAGTGATTTTTTCAGGTAAGCCCTATCGTTCTGAGGGTGCGATATGTACTTTCTGTCTATACAGTGCATTTGGGAGATGGACCGGCTGCTTGGCGCTAGACTTCTTTGAGAATGCTTTTGATGATCTCATGGTGCAGAGTGTAAAGTGCACAAAGCATCGGTAAACTGCAATTTCCTCTTACGATATCCTTGTAATGAATATGGAATAAAAATATGAATGAATAACTAAGGAAGAATAAAATAATAAAATTAAAAATGAAATGTTTTTTATTGCTGAATCAAAATACATAATCATATGCAGCCCTGTCTTCAAAACTAGCGCAAGCTGTGTGTCAGAAGACAGTTCCCACCCAACGCTTGCCTTATTCCAATTGATTTAACAAAAAAAAAAACTATAAAATTAAAATACAATATAATTTACCATTTCATGTGTGTATGTGTGTGTTTGTGAATGTGTGTGTTTACTTGCATGTGCTTGTAGGCGCGTGTGCGTGTCTGTTTGAATAATTAGTTTACAATAAGGAATGGGTTTTCTGTACTTGTATAATCTAATTGTTGTAACCATAGTTTTATTTTATCTTATAGCTTATATCTGGACACATTACTTACGTCGTAGTTATCATTTATTATATTATATAGTCCAGGTGCAAGTGAGTTATATTGCATTTGTGCAAATCTACTATTAACCTTTGGGGTAGGATACCGCTTCCGTCGCTTATTTGAATGTTCTAATAACGGTAAATTTTCATGGTATCTACGAACACACTGGTAAATAAAAAGTTTACGAACTGTAAGTACATTAGCCATTACGTACAGAATGGACAGAAAATTATAAATTCTCAATAAGTATTATTATATAATTACTTCAAAACGCTACATTGCAAAAGTTTCGCCTAAATCTGATCAGTGTGGTTCAGAAACTGGTTCATACAAACAAAAATACCCTAGGTATCGAACTTTACTACATACCCATGTGCAAGTTATTTTATACCACATGGACAAACAACCAGACGGTACACCTGATGGAAAGTGGTCAGCGCCTTCTATGGACATTTGCAACACCAGGGGCATCGCCAATGCGTTGTCGACCCTGAGACGTGAAGCTTTTAATTCTCATGTGCCTGTAATTTCACCGGCCCCCTTACCTTTCTAAAAACAACACAGAAACACAGTAATACAAGTGCACTACTACTTCACGGCGGTAATGGGCGATTAAAGCTGTACTACTCTAAAAAATCATTAACACTGAAGCTAAATGGATTTATAAGAAACTAGCCGAACTCCCGGAACTTCACCTTTGTTGCCTAAGGATTTTCAGTATCCCGGGACTATAAATAAACAAATAAATATCCCGGGACATTCTTTACACACGGCCATCTGGTCCCAAACTAAGCAGAGCTTGTATTATGGGAACCAGATAAGTGATATACTACATATACTATTACACTTTTTTTTTCTAAATATATAGATATTTACACCCAGACACAGAACAAACAGACATGTTCATGCACACAAATGTTTGTCCTGAGTGGGAATCGAACCCGCGACCTTCGGTTTGGGAGTCAGAGTCACTAACCACCAAGCCAACTGGCCTGTCTATTATAAAATAGTAGGCTATGTCATGAATAATGAAGCTTTCAATCAGTGAATTAGTTTTTAAAATAAGGAGAGAAGTTCCAGATGTAACTCTCCACTTTCACACACTCACAGAATTTCCACTCTCACTTTAAATTAGTAAAGATTTAGGCTTTATTTAGTAGAGATTAAGGTACAATATGTTCTGGATGAACTCATTGTATGATTTGTCCCAAAATTTCTATTTTTATTTCTTGATCCCCCGGGAACTCCAAAACTGCGTATTGGAAGCTAATCTCTTATAAAAGGTGATATTCTTTCGCAAAATCATAGCCCTAAAGAATCCAACTTAGATTTTATGAATGCATTTGCAAGGTAAGGCCATAACACGCGTGGAGTCCATAAAAGCTTTATCAAATATGAAAAGATTCACGCCGCCTATTCCTCCGCCTGAAATATTCGCATAAAAGTGAATACCAATGATAAGGCATCGTTTGGTGTTATCATTGTGTCTGTAGGGGATGGGAGGCTGAACTATCGTACAACGCCTATCTAACTAGGGTTGTCAATTATGGATAACTGTCGATAGATATTATTTGCGAGTCTGATATATTTACTCCGGCTGTCCTCTGCGATTTCACCCGCGCTATTGGGGTAAAACTACTCCATGTCCCTGTGATGATTATGTTTTTTTAATCCTAAAAAACATTAAAATTAATTAATGCCAGTTTGCTCACGTTTCCAGGATTTCATTCTCTCTCCACACCATAGGCTATGTATATGCCAAATTTCAGCAAGATCTGTTCGATCGTTTACTCGTGAAACCGTATCAAACAAGAAATTGCGATCGATAATATTATTACACACGCACTCACTATAGCATTTACAAAATTTGTAAGATTAATGATAGTTTAGAAAATTAATCTCTCTAAGCAATCTGAAAAAAACACTTGCAAAACTTGTGACAGCCCTACGCGATCCATGTTGTTGGAAACAGGGAGAGTTTTAATTGCTTTACCCTTTGAACGAAGTGTTGCAGCTTAGTTACTGGATCGATCTTAACTTTGAAACGTATGATCTATTTGAGGTTAAACTGAAATGAAATCGTTGCGTCAATGAGTACATATCCTGGGACTTTCCTTACTCACGGCCATCTGATCCCAAACTAAGCACTGTACTGTGGAAACCAGATAACTGATACACTGTAGTGTATTATTATACATTTCATTTCTAAATACAGACTTATATAGATATTTACACCCAGACACAAAACAAACAGACATGTTAACGCGAATTTTGGTCCTGGGTCTCTAACCACCACGCCCGTCAAACAAAATCGATGAATATAGAGATTTTTACGACTCAAGAACCATTTCAGTGTTGTTTTGAACCGTGTGGGTTTATGGATCCTCAGTATATATTACCGTTAGCTACCATATCGTGGTTTGACCCACGTTCCTGTGGGATCTAATGTATACCGGGACTATAACATAGCCTTTTCACTCGGGAATAGTGTAGCTTCCCATTAGTGAAATAATTATAGAAAAATAAATAACGTAACTAATTCAGCTGGATCTCCATCTCTGTCAAGACACAAACAAGGAAACTCAACAGGAAATCGACACGTGTTTCGCTTCTACACGAAGCATCTTCAGTGCCTTTACCATGAGTTTTTAACGTACATACTCGCTAGCGACGGCGTAAAACATTTCTATGGCAAATGTGTACAGCGCCACTAGCGGTTACCTAAAGAATTAAAATCGATAGTACGAGTCCATAGGTAAAAAACCTATCGAAATGTAAACACTAGCGAGTAACGTTTTTTAGCCTTTGCTATAGAAATTCGGCACCATGAGTCACAAATTTGACAGTTGCTATCAAGAAATACTGTATCGATAGTAGTTTACTCGCTAGTGACTAAAGTACGTTTCGATAGCAACTCATGGTAGTGATACAGAACGTATTAAACCCGCTGTCACTGAATCGACGCACTAGCTCCAATCACATATATTGACAGAGAAGGAGATCCAGCGGAATTCGTTACTAGACTTGTATAATCTTACAATGGATTTCTGCAAGGTCATGTCTGAGTCAATTAGTTAGTGAAATAATTGTTAAAATCGGATTAATTATTTCCGAGATTACCTCCCACGTCCAAACTTACAAAACTAATGACAATGATTTTCTATGACATTCTTAGCATTCCATGCCTCTTATAATTTCTTCTGGGCACTAACATCTTCTCTCCATGATATTTTTCTTATTGATTCCACTCAGAAGTATGGAAGCATAAACATTTGACCGCAAACTTGATCGCTGAAACCAACATGAACGATCAATGGAAAATATAAAGATATATCTGTTCTTGAAAAGTGTTATCAACGTATGGGGTATCTATAATATGGACTTATTGTCGGTAGGTATAACATAATTTTCTTTATATTTAGCTTAGAAAGGCACTATTTAAGAGTCGTCATAGACTTAGATAACTTGGGTACTGCGTAGATTTAATATTTTTGTGATAGTATGTTAAACTTTTGTGTTAATTTAGTGTATTTTTTTTAATATTAAAGACTTTTTTACCCTTCAGTACCAAAACTGTATGTTTTGTTAAATTTGGCAACGAGGTAAGTATGACGCTCATTTTAATTAATGAATTAAAATGGATTGAAGATTTGATGAAGCTCTAATTTCAGTGTTTTTGCCATTCAATCAGTTTGATTTGCTTTTACGTTACAAAAAAACTAAACTTACTTAATAAATTTTTGTTAGCTCGTAATATATATTTTTAACAAATATGATCATACCTGATTTAGTGCCACTTACAGTTGTCCGTATGTCGTGAACTATTCGATGTTAGTTTGTTGCGATAGTAGTCATCGCGTAACTGGTGTGACTTATTATTTATTAGGTAACTACCTTACATTTTTATACTAATCTTAAAATTTATTTAACTGTTTAATATTAACTTTTTTTTGTATTTACTTTTTTGTACGCTCATCAGATTATCTGATTACTAACATAAAAAGTGTATTGTAATATCTCACGTAAGTGAATTTATTTGTAATTCTTGTGAGAAATAAATGTTCTTTAACCCCATTTAAATTTAAACAATCATTCGTTTTACCTATACACTCCAAACTACGGAGCAAAAGATAAATAAATCAAGTAACTACAATACATCAAATTGTAAATACAACGTCGATCTGTTAACAATAGTCGATGATAAATGATAATAGCTTAGAATTGTTGCATTGTAATATTATTTGAATAGAAAAGGACGTTGAATGTGGACAATAGACTGAAACTGAACACCTGCTGAATTTGATACTGTAAGCTCTGATAAATACAATAAAATATTGTAAAACCTTAAAAAAAACACACACACAAAAAAAAAGTGTAAAAAGTTGTGTAAAAAGGAAAACGCCTGATTTTAAATGTATAAATAACTAGCTGACCCGACAGACGTTGTCCTGATATTGAATCCGATTCTTCCGATTGAATCGACAGTGTAATGTGAACTTAATTATTATAGAAATCATAAATTTATTTTTTTTCAGCACGCATTCAGTCAATCTTACAACTGTCAAACGCCATATACGAGTACATTAGAAAAGTGAATATAGCCGTTATGTTTTCTTAAATTTTCTAATGTTCCGCGCAACTTTCTTAATTTTTTCTTTCATAAAAACCTTCTAATGACAATAACAAACACAACAAAAAAGAATTAGCGAAATCGGTCCAGCCTTCCATCAGTGAAGCCGTGGCCAAGGAAAATAGGGCTTCATTTCTATATATATAGATATATTGTCACTGTGAAATCCCTAAAAAAATATTGTGAAATAAATTTCGATAAAAAATTTAGTCAGTAGCACACGAAATCCCCTGGAGGATCAAATTTAATAAAATACCGGCCAAGTGCCAGTTGGACCCGCGCACGAAGGGCCATTATCTATAAAAATGCCAAAAAAATTATGTCTGTTGTATGGAAGCCCCCTTAAATATTTATTTTTTTCTATTCTTTTATTTGCTGTTATAGCAGCAACAGCAAAATAATTTGTAAAAATGTCGACTGTCTATCACGGATCATTAGATACAGCCTGGTGACAGACAGACGGACAGCGGATTCTTAGTAAAAGGATCCCATTTTACACTTTGGGTACGGAACACTAAAACAAAATTCAAATCCATTTATTCAGTTTCCGCCCGCCGGGGGCACTATCAGAAGTCAGCCTTCAACTGAAAAGAACCGGCATACCTAGCACAGTTATTTTTTCTTTTTTTTTCTCTACTTAGTCTGACTTTTAGGCAATTTTAGTATCGCTGTTCCTAATAGTTTCGTATATGGCCATCCATGCCTACATGAAAAATTTGCCCTATTTAAGGTAAGAAATAAGCATGCCTGTACATGACATTTCGTTGAAGGGCGACTTTTGAACCGGTGATACCTACAGTTACTTTGATCTTCATAAGTGCCTTCCGTAGGCATAAACCCTTCTTGGTTTTCAAGGGTTCCGGACCTAAAGGGTAAAACGGGACCTTATCACTAAGACTCCGCTGTCCATCTGTCATCAGGCTGTATCTCATGAACCGTGATAGTTAGACAGTTGACATGTATTTCTGTTGCCGCTATAACAACAAATACTAAAAAACAGAATTAAATCAATATTTAAGGGGGCCTTTTTGCCGTCTTTATAGATGGTGCGGAACCCTTTCTGCGCGAGTCCGTCTCGCACTTGTTATTTAATAAATAATAAATATCCCAAGACATTCTTCACACATGGTTACCTGATCCCAAGTTAAGCAGAGTGTACTGCTTGTAGTATGGCTACCAGGTAACTGATATACTACATATATTTCTTTTTAAATACATACTAGACACATACATATAGATATTTACACCCAGGCACAGAACAAACAGACATGTTCATGCACACAAATGTTTGTCCTGGGTGAAAACCTTAGTTATAAACTAAATTAACCTTCATGCTTCAATATCCTCAGAAATAGGCTGATGTTGTACATCGAAGCGTAACGTTATTTATAATAAGTGGCAAATAAATTGGGCCCGTAATGGAATCAAATTTACTTCAGCCACGTGTTCAATGAGCTTACGCGTTTCCTCATAAATTCTCTAAGTAATTTAGTAAAATGAAGGGCTTGTTTAATGTTGTACTTAAATTTAATTTTAGAAAATGTTTTGTTTTTATACTTATTGCATGCCAGCCAGCTTTTGTTTTAGTTGAATGAAAGATGCATAAAAAAAAATGGAAAAAAAACGTTATTTTTAATTTAAGGTACCAAACATTTTTTTTAATTTTTAAACGTAAGAATTATATAATAATGCAATGTTGTGTGATGGAAGGATGATGCTCACTCAGGATAATGCAAAGCTATTAAAATACTAGTCCTCGCGTTAGTTTCTAGTCGGGACCCACGTCCATGACATTACAAACATAAATTTCGAAATCATATTCTGAAAATATCGTTACGAAATGATTAGTAAACGCCAAAATAAACCATTTATTTAGGATAGGCCTTAGATGGCACTTACGGTGATCAAAGCTACTGAAGTTACCACCGGTTCGGACGTCAACCTTCAAAGGATAAAAACCGGCCAGTAAATCAGCAAGGTAATTTTTTAATTTATATCAATATAATTAGCTGCCCGGACAGACGTCGTTCTGTCGAAATAAGTCCATCCAAAAATGTAGGAATTCGCTCGCAGGGCCACCTATCGGGTCACGGATCCAATTGTGAATCTAAACCATCCAGGGCGCCACCCAAACGCATATAAAAAATTCATTCAAATCGGTCCAGCCGTTTAGGAGTTCGCTGTCAACACACGTACAGAAGAATTATATATATAAAGATAAGCGACCCACAGGCTTCGCACGCGTGCAATATGACGTGATATCTATCTATCTCGTACCTTTAAACGAGCAATTCTTGTAAATATATATATATAACAGATAGAATATAATGGATACAATTAAGATCTCGGAAACGGCTCCAACGATTTTCATGAAATTTAGTATGCAGGGGTTTTCGGGGGCGATAAATCAGAGAATACGGCAGTAGTCACATTACTAAAGAAAACCTTCCTTTTGAATCATTCTGTCTGTTGACGAAAACTGCAACAAAATCTGTTGGGTAGTTTAAAAGATCTAAGGGGCACAGACGACGGGAAGCGACTTTGTTTTATACCATGTAATGATAATATGACTTCTTTAGCTATTTTATTTTTTCAAATATTTTACTGTATCAAAGTACATAAACCAAATAAAAACAAGCCAATCAAAAAATATTAAATAATACAGAATATGGTCTGAATTAACAAATGGAATTAGAGGAAGCATTAGTTCCCTCAGGGAAACAAGTTACACTGCAAAGTGGAAGCTAGACTTTAATTTGTAAAGAAGCAGGCACTTTTCTTTGATTTTTATGTACCTGCAAACTGAAATCGAAATGTGACTAGACTAAGATTAATAATTACATTTTAATCGACAGGCTGGCTACCATAATCTTTTCAAGGCTCTTAAATGTTGCCCAGCATTGTTATCCAGGGGTTGAACTTGACAGTCAGTTCTATTTCATCATTTAGCAGTGATAATTATATAATAAACTAGCTGTTTTCCGCGATTACACCCGCATTTCTGAGGGATATCACATGTGTAATACATATAAACCATCCTCTTGAATCACTCTATCTATTACTGAAAATTGTATTAAAGTTCGTTGCATAGTTTATAAGATCTAGGCGTACAAACAGCGGAAGCGACTTTTTTATTTGTATGTAAAGATTAACAAACAGCTGTTTATTTTACGCCATACTATCTTACTTACGTCGCAAAATATAACTCAGTTGGTACTGTATTCTGTTCTACACCTTACCAGGTGAATCTCAGGTTGTTAAGATTCAAGTTGGATCTCCATTATAATAAGCCTATTAAACTTAGAAATCGCCTTCCTTCAACACTTGTTAATTATTAAGATCACGAAATTCACGGAAATACGTGTAAGCCGTCCAGACATGGCCTGCTGCTGACTTAGAATGTAAAGTTGAGTCGTAAACTCCCCCCTCTACTGTGTTGCGGACGAGCAGTTTCAAAATAAATAAAATGCTAATCCTGTCCCCTTCACCTCCTTTTACTGTCGAACTTATACCAATTTCGTTGAACTCGTATTCGCATAAACTATGTGACTTTGGTTTCACTAGGTTGTCCAACTTTGTTGAATTTTACTTTTATGTCTTTTTTATGTGGAAAAATACCACCACGACTTTGAGCTGTAACTTACATATTCAAAACCCAAATATACCTACACTGAAACTTAAAAACGCTATACGTATGTTACTTTATATAATAAAAAAACTAATTGACTCAGGTGTGGAAATCCATTGTAAGATAATAAAAAAACCAATATCTAGTAAGTAATGCCGCTGGACAGAACCGCTTGATCCAGATAATAAAGAACCTTTAGTGACACGCAAGAAATACAATATATTTTATTTGAAGAACACATAACATGAGATAACAAAAATAAAGATGTAGATAACAAAATAAGTGTTTACAAAGTAGGCGATCTTATCGCTAAAGCGATTTCTTCCCGATAACCTAGGGGTAGCTGGATACAGAAGGGGATTTATAGAGACTATGTCATTAGCAGAATTTACAGAGACATGAGACTTAACAACTTCACGTCTCAGAGTTGACAACGCACTGGCAATGCCCCTGGTGTTGCAAATATCCATAGGCGGCGATTGAGACAAACTGAAATCTGATGGATCATCTGCAAAAAAAACTCTCACTTTCTCTTTTTTTCCTTCACTCTTGTAGTAGGTTTAATAACTTCTTAATAAAGTACAACTAAACCAAAGTCGTTTGTAACAGCAGTAAGCATAAGTTTTTAGTTGTCATTTTAGAAGTAATAGAACATAATTGTACAACAAACGGATCAATTAAATTAAGAAAGTCTACAAATGGGGGTAAAGTCCCATATGATACGAGATGATGGGCCACCCTTCCCATCCCTTAAGTGATATTGTTTAAGTTAAACGACATAATATCCCTTTGTTTTTTCTTTGTTGACGCCTAGTTAGGTTGTTTACTGACTACGACTGACTCGGTAGGGGTCGGAATGGCACTTTTGTCGTGTTAGTTGTTACAGCCAACCTGTTGTGGGTCGTGACATATGTTCAGTCTCATTCCAAGCAGTTAGTTGGCAAGTATACTTGATACTTTAAATGCTCTGCTTCAGGTAACGGACCAAGGAGATTTAAGTGAGAATATGTCTTAATTGTGTCAATTTTTTTACATATGATATAGGATAAATAAATTCGCCGGCACATGATTCACACGGCCATCTGATCCCAAACTAAGCAAAGTTTGTACTATGGAAACCAGATAACTGATATAGGTATATAAATATATTTTTTTTTTATTTAGAAAACTAACAGATATTTGTCAAAACATTTTACTTATTTTAAAATACAACTTATCATAAACCAATTATATGACAGGCCAGTTGGCTTGGTGGTTAGCAACACTGAATGCTATACCGAAGGTCGCGGGTTCGGTTCCCAACCAGGATCAATATTTGTGTGCATGAACATGTCTGTTTGTTCTGTGTCTGGGTGTAAATATCTATATAATTATGTATTTAGAAAAGTAGTATATGTAGTATATCAGTTATCTGGTTTCCATAGTACAAGCTCTGCTTAGTTTGGGATCAGATGGCCGTGTGTCAAAGAATTACCTAGGATATTTATTTATTAATAATTGTCGTGTCGTCGACTTGTAACCTAAAATAACGTGCAACTGTGTAGCAAAATTACTGAAGTACTACTTTTGTATACTTTGAACTATGGCGCGGTTTTACTTGTGTAACTCAGATGGCCGTGTGGAAAGAATGTCCCAGGATATTTATTCTTAGTTTAACATAATATATAATACAAATTAATATACTGTAAAGTAGTACTGCAGTATTCTTTAGTTTTATTAGTTTGGGACCGATTGGCCGTGTGTGACGGATGTCGTAGAATATTTATTTAATTATTATTCATAATTATTAAAATTTTTCTAAATACATACTTATATCGACATTTACACACAGACACAGAACAAACATACATGTTCGGTCATGCATGTAAATGTTTGTCCTGGATGGGAATCGAACCATCGACCTGTGGCGTCTATCTAACCACCAAGTCAACTGGCTCGTCAATTTAAGAATAGTTAAAAATGAAATGTTAAGGGTCTAAGTGCACTCTTTATGAACCTGCAAGCACTTAACCTAGCTATAAACATATCGAGTTCTAATAGGCAGCTAAGAGTGATGTAGAAGAATGTACCTTAAGAAGTTATGATAAGGTACATCAGCACCATCTTATAATTACCATTCATCAATGATAAACTTTACCTCAAATTGATTTTCATTTCATTTTCATCTATTGTGTGGAATTAAAGGATGTTTGTCCAATGAAAATCTTTAGACAACCTTTAAAAAAGGGACCTTTGAAATCTAGTTTTTTTTTTGAGTTTTATCTATTGTAAGTCTATTGAGTTTCATCTTAAGGATAATTTTCCTATGACAATCTTTGGACTAGCTTCAAAAACAGACCTTTGTAATCTAGAGAACTTTATAAATCCATGTTTTTAATCAAATGAAATGTCACAAAAGTTAGGTGAAAAGTCTCATTTGAACTTCGAACATTTCTATTGATTGGAAACGATGAAATATGCCATGTCACATCCGCGCCAGAACAAATATTTTGATTTATTAATGCCTCGCAATGTCACAATCGGAATATCCATAAAAAAACAAACATAATCGTATAATCGAAACGAAATGTAACCACAAAAAAGAATACTGTTCCAAAGCTTTGAAGGTAAAGTTTAAAGAAATGTAATAAATCGTCTTTTCTATCAATTTAAATTTCGTGCTTCGTGGAAAGGAAACAGCCTTTGTTAGTGAAAGGGGCAGTGCTTTAATTAACTTTACGACAGTTTTAAGCACGATAAAAATTAAATCTCACGGAATTACTATTTTACGTTCTTTCTTTATTCTTTTCGCCATAATGCTTTGAGTTCATAAACTCTTTAATGATACTTACGTCAAATAGGTAAATTTGGTTACTTTTAGACGCATAAGTATTTAGTATAAGACTGTAAAAATGTGTGTGTGTACTTGTGTATGCACGTAAGAAGTTATACCCGAAATTAAAGGTGAGAAAAATGACACTAAAAGCATTTTTTACTATTCAGTCGTGAATTTGTAGTGTCCAAACTCTTTGGACAATTTTTACGATGTTAGGTTATTATTGACAATAACATCATTACTCACTCATTGACACTGACAGTTGCGATTTGTGCGATGTTCCGCAGAGACCGCTATCAGCTAACTTCATCCGTGATAATTTTGTGATACACTGATGCGCGCGCATCTTCAAATTTCACTCCCATCATTTTTTCATAACGCGCCTAAAGAAGTATTAGTTCAAAAAAGTTGTCATAGATCAAAGTAAACGTTTATAGTAACAAACTAAATACGAGTATGTAACATATTATTAGTAGAATGTATTGATTAATCACTATTATAATCTATTTCAAATAGGATGAGTCGTGACAGTTGAAGGTTTTTTACCCATATCTTGTGTAATAGCACTTGATTACTTGGAAATACTACACTAAGTGCTTCATGAGACCTTGCTCTATTACGGTATCTCCTTATTATGTCGAAATAAACATAAACTATTCAGAAATCTTATGAAACACCATGTGTCACCCAACTACTACTATACCTACTGTTTTCTATAATAATTATCTTCAGTTACTTTTTGTTTTTAGAGAATGGGAAATCTAATAGCGTGGCGTAGACCGCCAGTTGGTAAATAATTACCGCCGATGAGTTGTCGATCCTGAGTCATAAAATATTTGGATAACTAATAAATAATTAAATATCCTGGGACAGTCTTCTACACACGGCCATCTGATCCCAAAACTACTAATACATAACAGAACAAACAAGTACATGCACACAAATGTTTGTCTTGTGGGAATCGAACCGACGACTACAGCGTGGGAGTCAGGGTTTCTAATCACCAAGCCAACTGGTCCGTCAAATAGATAGTCGTTTGTACGTTAAAGAGGTATTAGCCCGACGCTCATCATCATCACAAACAACTCAAATATAAACCCCAGCTTTCCTTAAAGATTAAGTACTATAGTATTAATAAGCAAAAATCTTCACAAATTCCATCCTTCACAAATTCCATCCTTCACAAATTCCATCCTTCACAAATTCCATCCTTCACAATTTGCAGGTGCGTCACGTTTTGGAGTTCTGAAACTGGAAACATAAACAATGGCGTTCCCGGTTTTAGATTTGGAGATCCTACTAATATTATGATCTTGCTTTTTTCCGGGATAATATATCCTATATGTTATTCCAGGGCATACTCTATCTATGTACCAATTTTTATCCAAATCCGTTGGGTAGTTTTTGAGTGAAAGAGTAACAAACATGCATTCGAATAAACTTTCGCTTTTATAATATTAATGGGATAGGATAGAATGCGAAATTTTGTTAGAATGGGTGGATGGATGCTTGTTTGAAACTTTTTCGGGCAAAGACTACTTAACAGATTTCAATGACGCTTGACACATATATATATAGATAGATAGATAGATAGATAACTCTTTATTGTACTACACCAAATAAAAAAAGAAAACAAACAACAATAAACCTTAAATCTATGTACAATGGGCGGTCTTATCGCTAAAAAGCGATCTCTTCCAGACAACCTTAGGATAGAGAGAAATTTAGGGACGATAATTGACGGTGGTGCATCTAAATAATCTAAAATTGAAATAAACATACATTTACTATATAAAAATAAAATATGTGTTATACATATAATCAAATAACGATAATGAAAAGAGAAAAAAAAAATATATTAAAAGCAACAAACTTGGACAACAGAATTGATATCACCAAAATAGCACCGACAGTTAATTGGAGAGATAACAATTATTCACCTGATATTTAAAAGAAGTTAGTGAAGGTGCTTTCTTTAAAGAGACTGGCAACGCATTCCAAAGGCGAACTGCTTGGACTGTAAATGATTTGTCATAGTTGTTCAACTGTTATGTGGAGGCGTTTTCAAAATGAAATTTTCTGATGACCTGAGTGAATGAAGGAAATCAAAACGTTCCTTAAGGTAGCGCGGGGAGGATGGATTAAACATTATAGTATAAAGAAGGGAGGGGAGTATATATTTTTTAAAATTTTATACCACATGGGCCGACAAACAAGCGAACGGTCCACCTGATGGTAAGTAATCACCGCCGCCTATGGACATTTCCAACACTAAGGGCATCGCCAATGCGTTGTCGACCCTGAGACGTGAAGTTGTTAAGTCTCATGTGCCTGTAATTACACCGGCCCCCTTACCTTTCTAACCGATACACAGTAACACAAGTGCACTACTGCTTCACGGCAGAAATGGGTAAGGTGGTAGTACTTCCCCTGACGAACTCTGCACTAAGAGCTCTACTACTCGAGAATATATATATAATTTAAATCCTATATACATAAGAACACTTTTATCGCGGTAAAATATAACCTCCCTCGGGAAGGCGAATGAAACGGCATGGATCCGCTAGTCAAATATATCAGTTAGCTCTATTTATACTAGGCTTGAGTATGCGAAATTCCACCAGACCAACAAAGGTGACACAAATCAAAAATGTATTTTCCCATAAGTCCAATTACAAAGGTGGCCTTGCAAAACTGATATTTAAAAGCAGTTCATAATATACTGGTACGTTTGCGTAGATATTTAAGCAAATTCTTGTCCCCTTTATATCTGACGTGAATTGTAGTTTTTCCACAAGTATGTGCAAAGGCAGTGCGTAGTTATTGTAAGTGCTCACATTGTCATCTGTGTAAAGCTCGTAGACTTATGCAGAGGGTAAGGTTGGGTTCACTTATGTAGCGATTTACGATACAGAGTGTCGTTTTTGATTTTGCATCGGTTTTTGATCACGTGCAGTGTGGGAGCAGTGACAAATAACTCCACCTCGAGTCCTCCTAGGATGTCATGAGAGGCGACTAAAGAGTACATCGATGACATGTGGTCATTGTCTCTCTTGTACTTTGCACCAATGCGCAATGGGACCAATACTTATTTGCAGTTAATTCTTTAAACAAAACGATTTTTTCCATTTAATCTTGGATGGGTGAGTGGACTATATTCCTTCTTTTAAGGTGGTGGTAAATTTGTTTAGAACTGGTGACACCTCAATCAGAATAAATTTAACTATGTCAAGTTATATGAAATTTAAAAATATTGCAGAATAAAAAAAAGAATGTTTTGGAGACCTCTTACGCTACCCTCCACAGCTTAAACAATATGGCAAAAATGCTTTACAAACTGGTTAATAATCGCTTTGTCGTTATATTAGGAACCGAAGCCTTACTATTTTTATTGAAAGAGTGCCTTTCGCTTTGCAAGCGGGTTTCTCATTTGCAAAAGAAGTGCTGTATTGTCATCGTTGCGTTAGGTACCTATTCGTTTAGGAAGAGGGTTTTAGTAATGATTATACATCCTGTACGCGAAGACAATCAGTACAAGGAGTGTCTGGAAGTTTCGCGTTAAGTATCCAACATTCTATTCTATCTTGCGCATTTAAAGCATGAAAAATAACTTAGGTAGTAGTTTGGATGAGACGTAAAAGGAAATAGTAAACTGTTAAATTTACTGTAATTGTAAAAGATAAGATTTTAAAACATTGAGAGGCCAGTTGGCTTGGTGGTTAACGCTCTGACTGCCAAACCGAAGGCCGCGGGTTCGATTCCCACCCAGGACAGACATTTGTGTGCATGAACATGTCTGTTTGTTCTGTGTCTGGGTGTAAATATCTATATAAGTATGTATTTAGAAAAAAAAAAAGTAGTATATGTAGTATATAAGTTATCTGGTTTCCATAGTACAAGCTCTGCTTAGTTTGGGACCAGATGGCCATGTGTAAAGAATGTCCAAGGATATTTATTTAAAGATATGTGTGTCCACCGTGTGGTCACCACCGCCTATGGACATTTGCAACACC
This sequence comes from Habrosyne pyritoides, assembly GCA_907165245.1. Lineage (NCBI taxonomy): Eukaryota > Metazoa > Arthropoda > Insecta > Lepidoptera > Drepanidae > Habrosyne > Habrosyne pyritoides. Next base: position 10,817,976 of record OU015594.1, on the reverse strand, counting down.
AGAGCATCGCCATGCGTTATCGACGAAGTTGTTAAGGCTCCTGTCCTTTAATTGTCTTTTTTCTAAAGTAATTTCTTATTACTTTTTATATTATTTATTATTCTGAATACTGAAGAAGAAAATAGAAAAAATAAAGATTACAAAGGTAATATAAAACGTACATAAATTAAACTAGATATAAGCTAGGCAAATGGGTACCAATTTTCCTTGAAGACTTATATGTGACTTAAAATTGTTTAATACCATGGCTACAACGGCCATGAAAAGATTTCACCTTAAAATATGTCTTTATTCTCCGCCATGATGACATTACAAATTACACAATCGGCGCTTTCGCCATCTCGCTTCGTCATCAGATTTCCGCATTTTCTTTGAGCACAATTGCCAATTTTTTATTTCTATTTCAAATGCAAATTGAGTTTGAAAATTCGTTTGGTGGAAATTCGTGAGAAAGGCGGGCGGTGACATAATTCCAAATTCTTTTGTCGCGTTGTAGCCACTGTTGTCCCCTTTTATTTTTGTTGGTTGATGCATTCTAGCCTCGGGTTGATGGGCTAATTATTCATGTTAATTTATTCAATTGGGTTCCGGATATAAATACCTTAAATTATCTGACTTAGCCCGCGGTTTCATACGGGTTTTTGAGGGATGTAATGTACCCCGGGAATTTATCTTTTGAAGTGAAAACTTCTTTAGCGGCTTTGAGTACTTTTCTTGGGATGGGTGTATAAAATGTTAAACTCGCGTCGATTCTGTAAGGAAAATGACACTAACTCGAGTATATTTCGTCGCGGCCTCCGTGAAGCGGCTCGCCGACGAAGTTTGTATTAGCTGAATAAGGGGGCTGATCGAACATTCGTAAGACGGTAAAAATCCACAACGTTAATGTCCAAGCTTTCACTTCTGCAGGCACTCTCGGAGTTTTTACTACTAAGTTAGGAAACAAGCTGACGACCTGTTTAATGGTAAACGGTCACCGCAGCCTATTGACGCTTCATGCCTATGTTATATTTGCCTGTCCCACCTATTCTTATGTTGGGAATATTGTAGCTTTGTACAAGTTATAGATTCGTTAAAATTGGAACTATAATTTCTTACGCAATCATACAAATTTTACCTCTTTATAATATTTGAGAAGATTAAATATCATAATTGATAATTTGATTATACAGTAAACTAAATTTAAAGTTGTCCATATTGTGTAAAGTTAAATCGACATACTTGAAAAGCTTTATATTGGTAATGAAATAAAACAGAACGTTGGGTTTGGAATATTAGTTGACTCTTATACGATTTTTTTTTTACCCTCGATCTATGCGGTCCTGGGCGGTAAATTTGAAGTAGCTTTGTCTAGAAATGCTAAGTTGTTGTACGAGAATTGTGATGTGCGATACAAAGCTTACCTTATGTCACGTTGTAAAGATGAAATCTGCTTCCAATATTTCGACGTAAGGCCACTTTATCTTAGATTGTGGGCGTAAACATATTATTAGTTTCTTATGATTTTAGGTGCAATTTAAATTGGTTCAGATTTTGTATTTCTGTCACGCCATCTGGGTGTAAAGGGGTTAAATTTTAGCCAAGATAAAGTTTAATCTACACTAATATTATAAAGAGGAAAGATTTGTATTTTTGTATGTAACGAATAAACTCAAAAAGTACTGGACCGATTTTAATAATTCTTTTTCATTAGAAAGCTACATTATCACTGAGTAACATAGGCTACTTTTTATCCAGAGAAAATGTTAATCCCTCAGGAACGCGGGTGAAACCGCGGGGGACAGCTATTACTTTATATTTTGAAAATAATATTATATTTAATCTAATATACCTACTAATTAAACATCTCTCGTCAGTATCTCAGAAACGACTATAACGGCTTCAATGACAATTTTTATTTTATAAATAAATATCCTGGGACATTCTTTACACACGGTCATCTGATCCCAAACTAAGCAGAGCTTGTACTATGGAAACCAGATAACCGATATACTACATATACTACTTTTTTTTTCTAAATACATACTTATATAGATATTTACACCCAGACACAGAACAAACAGACATGTTCATGCACACAAATATTTGTCCTGGGTGGAAATCGAACCCGCGACCTTCCGTTTGGCAGTCAGAGCGCTAACCACCATGCCAACTGGCCTGTCAGATAAGGTATTGTTTTTTTTAGTTTTTCTCTTTCCTGAAAACAACGCTATTATACACAAAATAAAACCCATGGCTCCGGAACTGTGTGATCATATGTGTGAGGAAGTAATGTAATTCACGTTAGATAGGCTTCCTGATTATGTGTGGATCCGGGAGGAAAAATGTACATTTCATTATCCTTGTACGTAATATTTTATTATAGCCCGGGGCCGGTCTGGGTAATATGATTTTGTTACTTTTAAAAAGAATTCAACGTCAATTTAATGGAAAATTGCTAATAAAAGAGACTGTGTATCCAATTTTATATATTGTCACTCGTTTTATAACGGTTTATTGAGGTCCATGTCTTTAAAATAAAAAAATGCAATGCGCTATTTAAAAACTAAACTGTGAATGTTTATATTCTACTCCTAATTGCTTTTAACTAAATCTCAACTTTATAACAGTTCAATATTTATGTGCTCATACTTAATCAATATTTTTTTATTGCTAATTATGCAGAAGCATTGGGTGTCTTGATAAACCTCCAAGCCCACAATTTTTTTTATTTTTATACTGATAATTTTGTGTACGTATTAAATTTATTCATTTAATAACTTTTAGGTAGTTTTAAGAAATGGATCCTTTGTTGTCTTAATATATATTTTATTAATAAATGCGACAATGAGTTTGTTTGTTTAAATAAATAAATATCCTGGGACATTCTTCACACACGGCCAACTGTTCCGAAACTAAGCAGAGCTTGTACTATGGAAACCAGATAACTGATATACTACTTTTTATTCTTAATACATACTTATATAGATATTTACACCCAGACACAGAATAAACAGACATGTTCATGCACACAAATGTTTATCCTGGGTGGGAAGCGAACCCGCGACCTTCGGTTTGGCAGTCAGAGCGTTAACCACCAAGCCAACTGGCCTGGTTTATTTCCTTGTTATGCTTTTACGACTAAACGACTGTACCAATCTTGCTGAAATTTTGCGCGCACGTAGTCTATCGTATGGAGAGAGCATTAGAACCGGGAATTTCCCGGGAATTGCCTGTATCGTGAGTGAAACCACGGGGGAGAGCGAGTTAGATATAATTGCAGGTGTCGAATCATTATTGGATCATTCTAACCAGGTATCGCTTCACCGGCTCCAACCCTATTTCGACTGTTACGGATCAGCGACTTCTTGGTTGGTACCTATCAAAAGTTATCTTCCACCCACAGCCCTGATTCTGTTCTGCAGACCTTGAATGAATAGATGTGGCAAGTTTTTTTGCTTTAATGTTTCTAGTTTTGTAACTGTGGAAGTTTGGCTGTTTGTCATTCAATGGCGTAGAAGCTACTGAATAGGTTCGGATTAGAAGCCGATATATAGCCGAGACATATAGACCAATATGATCCCAACTTAAAAATATAAATAAAAAAATATAATATTTTTATTAAAATAAAAGGAAAAGCATTCAATCAAAGGGTCTTCACAAAGACTGCTGGACTAAAACGAGTGGTTTCTATTTATGTACTGCTATATCTTTTAAAAAATTATGTATCTAAGATACTGAACAAATAATTAAAACACCTTATAGATATTATAAACAATTTTTTTCAATTCCAATATACACAAAAATTACATTACATGCGATCAATCAGTTGAATAAATGACTCACTTGATTAAAAAAGATTTTCAATTATGACTTAGTTTTCAAAGAAACAGTCGGTACCAATTAGAAAGAGGGCCTCACTTTGGTGCCAACTCCCTTTTCTCTAAGTCTATGATCCGTCCCTTATGTAAATGACGTTATTTTAACCCTTGCCGTGGAAACCGTGAAGTTTATATTATGTAAACTTTATATTTAACTTCAGTTCGTACACGAATTCGAATGGAAACATTGTTTTGTTTTATATCAATGAACTGTTGTTGTTGAGTTTAGGCTAAGTTCTGGTGTAAACAGGGCATTAAGAAAACTGGAGACTTCTAGGAATACATATAATATGATTATTATTTACTATTAATCTGCGAGTTATATCATTATAGTATAATGTTATTTATATTTAGTATTAACTGCGCCCTGCGGCTTTGCCCGCTTTCAATCCTGGTGATAAACCTTCCTCTTGAATGCCTCTATCTATTGCTGAAGACTACATTAAAATTCGTTGCATTGGTTACGATTCTATAAAGGACATACAGACAAGATTTACGAACTAATAGTAACTAATTGACTCAGGCATCACCTTGTGGAAATCCACTGTAAGATTATATAAAACAAATATCTAGTAACGAATTCCGCTGGATCTCTTTTTCTGTCAACTTCCAAACAAGGAAACTCAGCAGGAAATCACAGGAACTAATAATAGTAGAACTTTTAGTGCAGAGGTCATCCAGGGAAGTACTACCACCTTACCCATGTCTGCCATGAAGTGGTAGTGCACTTGTATTACAGTGTGTCGGTTAGAAAGGTAAGGGGTAAAATTACAGGCAGATGAGACTTAACTTCACGTCTCAGGGTCGACAACGTATTAGCGATCCCCCTAGTGTTGCAAGTTGCGTGTTGTGTTATAATAGTAAGAAAGTAGGCAGTATTTAAGTTGTATCAAAAGGCTTAATTTTATATATTTTTTAAATTTATAGCAGCAAAAATTGCCGAACGGATTTAGATACAGGCACATAGACAGGGCTCGATTTTGTGAGGAAAATGACACTAATTAGATGTTTCGTCACGGCCTCCGTGCTCTGTCTCTTTCGCAACTACGCTAATACTACTAATCACGTGAGAGGCAAGCTCTCCGAGTCCTCTGTGAAGCGGCTTGCCGACAAAGTTTGTATTAGCTGAATAAGGGGGCAGAGCTTGTCCTGGAATAAGATAAAAGCTACTTTTTATCCTGGGAAAAAGTAACGCTGTAAATGGAATCTAACTGATTTGAGGAATTGAAATCCTGTGTGAAGTAACATGGTCAAAGCAAGTTGGAGGAAAATAAATTTAAATTTACCGTCTGACAATTATTACTAATTAAAGCCAAGCCTTTTAAAGGAATGCGTGGGAAAAATAGGAACTAAGGGAGGTAATTAGTAGAGCCTTAATGGGTGAGGGTTTGGTTCCTCTACGTAACCTTATACCCTTAATTGGATTGTTCCTGTCAATTTTCAATTCCGGAACGTCCTTAAGTGATTAAAATAGGGAGGGAACAATACTGTTTTCAAGATAAATGATCAAACGGTAACCAGTGTATTGATGACTAACATATACGGATACATCAAATATGATCAAAATTTCATTTATGATTTTTAATTTTATAAGAAATGTATTTTTTTTATTACACCCATAATCTATACTAATACATAAAGCTGAACAGTTTGTTTGGTTAATCGCGCTAATCTCCGGAACTACTAGTTCGAATAGAAAAAATATTTTTGTGTTGAATAGTCTACTGAGGAAGGCTATATGCTATGTTATATAACATCAAGCTACGACACAGTAACCATAAACGGCTAGTCGCAAATAAAATTAATATAAAAATAGATGACAGTATGTAATAAATAAATAGATAATCAAGATCCACTACAATATTAAAGTCGTCTCTCAATACTGGTTGAAAGGATATTTGGCGAAGGATGATGATTGCGGAAGGGCAACCTTTCCGCAGTCATCATCAAAGACGAAGAGTAGATGTTTTGACGCTATATAATTATGGATAGATAAATAATAAATAAATATCTCGGGACATTCTTTACACACGGCCATCTGATCCCAAACTAAGCAGAGCTTGTACTATGGAAACCAGATAACTGATACTACATATACAATTTATTTTTTTCTAAATACATACATAAATAGATATTTACAACCAGACACAGAACAAACAGACATGTTCATGCACACAAATGTTTGTCCTGGGTGAGAATCGAACCCGCGACCTTCGGTTTGGCAGTCAGAGCGCTAACCACCAAGCCAACTGGCCTGTCAATTATGACATACTTACTACGATGACCTTGGTATTGCAAATGTACCTATACCTTGCCAAGCGTTTATTTAACTTTTGACAGCTCGAAAACTAATCATTCAGTGATAGTCCTAATGCGTTACCGATTCGATTTCTCGTAACAATCAACTTTATTTTTGAAGCAGTTGTAATCTTTTGAAGACATTGATGTTTTATTTTTAACGATTTGTGTTCTTCTTTCTTGTATGAAAAGTGGTTCGCAGAAAAGTAGAGTTACTAAAAATATTAAAAATGAAGAAGCAGCCAAAACGATACTTAATTAACGAAATTGCAGCAGAGCGCGGGCTTTATTAGAATTCTTAGAATTCCCCCATACCACTGTCAATACAATGCCATTGAGCTCATCTTGGCACAAGTTAAAGGACACGCCGCCAGGAATAACACAACTCCGCCTTTCACCAGCAAGAAAATGCTCGAACAATTAAAAAATGTGTGTGCTAATGTGACGCCTAAAAACTGGAAAAGTGTCGTCGAAAGAACAAAAAGGCAGATATTGTCTGATTGGGATCGTGATGTTGCGTTTGACAAAAACATGCTTTGTCAAACGCAACATCATAGTTTATAATATCACTCAAGAGTTAAAAATTAATGTTACTGAGGATTCCAGTGATGATTTCACTTCATATGGAGAAGAATCCCACAGTTAATCCTAATAAATAATTTTAAAGTATTTTAGTTGTTTTCTTTTCTCTAAGTATCAATATAACTTTTTCAATATTAAACTTTAGTACTTAAGTACCTACTTATATTATTGGTAATGATGTATAAGTAAAGATGTGTAGGTACACACATAAATAAAATTAAAATATTTCATTTTGTCTCATACTTTTTTTTAAATCGTAAAAGAGAAGCCAGTTAATTCTACAGATGATGGGGAGCCGAGTAGCTCTGAATAATTCGGATCCATAAATACTCGTAGCTAAATAGCACGTCACTTCACTTTGTAAAAAAAAATATTGTGTACATGAAGAATTGCATTTTTTCGTCTATTCAATAATTATGGAACTTCGTAGGCGTGCATATGTCAAAAGTTAAATAAACGGTTGGACAAGATATAGTCGTGTATAGCCATAGACGACCGTGTCCACTTACCAACAGGACCATTTGCCAGCACATCAACATGACATTAAAAAATGTATTTGACAGTACTCCGGAAGAAATAGAAGGACATACAAAGCCGCTCCTTAACAAGGATAAAGTAAGGGGAAAGATAAGTAACATTGATTTATATGCGTAAAATCATTCATAAGTAGGATTTGAGTTTATAAGCACCTTTACAGAGGGTGTTCACGTCAAGTCGGACCGACAGTCGAATCGTATAGACTCTTGCAGTAATTTGTTGGATCTACACTTTTTGCGACGGCAGGTATTTTACAAAGTGTACACGTCAGTTCAACAAGTGTTGATGGTGCAATATTAAGCTGTAAGCTAATATCCTGGGACATTCTTTACGCATGGCCCTACATCTACATCTGTTCCCAAACTAATTAGAGCTTGTACCAGATAACTGATATGCTAACAAGTTATTTTTTCTAAGTACACACTTGTATACAACGTGTTACAAAATAGCCCGTAAAAATATAATTAATTATCATAGCCAACAAACCCTAGAAAGCTGTCATGTCAGGGAACCAGGTTATTTAACAGAAAGGCATACGTACTTATTTTACCTTATAATTGTCTACTTCAATGTATTTTCTATTTATCATTAAAATATCAGATTTTTTTTATTTTTATGGGGTATGTTATACAGTGTTACTAAGGTTCTTAAATATTGTGAATGGATTCGTTATAAGGCCCCATTTAACCTCCTTTCTGCTTTACGCTGTACTTTTGTAACAGCCTATAGATATAAAACTCAGACATAAACTGACATGTTTGTCCAGGGTGAGAAGCCACGACCTGTCTTGCCAGTCAGGGTCTCTAACCAGGCTGGCTCATCAAATGTCCGTCCCAACAATTAAATCGTGCCACAACACCCAGGATCGCACTTATGAGAATATGTGAGTTATTGATATACATACCCCAATATATATCCGACACATTTCTCGGGACGATAAATGTGTCGGTCTGACCTAATGTGAACCAGCTATATGGCTTACAATAATACCTACTGAGTGAGATTGCGTCTCTAACTTCGGCAGTATTAATAAATGATCAGCTCGAATGGAAGTGATTTGTCGGTGTCGAGGCCTGACTTGGCTTCGGCGTTCTCTCCGTAAAATTAACAAACGGTAAAAGCATTTTTACTCGTATTAATGTATTGTTAAATATTTAACATGGATATAGGTGTATACAATTATAATAACCTTTTATGTTAATCTAAAAAAAAACATATACTAAAGACTTATTTCCTAATTTAACTAAAATATAACTTTAATTCATGCTTTGTTGCAACATGCTTTATTAAGTTTTTTTTTTAATTAATTAATTGCTGTTAATATATAATCTTCATGTACTTACCAACATAAAAAAAAAGATTTAATGAGATATTTTTTTATTCTTTTACGTGTATTTTAAATCTGGTGTAGGAATGTATAAAGAAAATATATGTATATTGTTAATTTTATATCGGTATTATTTAATAAATAATTATCCTGGGAAATTCATTACACACGGCCATCTGATCCCAAAATATATACTTTGAATGGCATTCTTAAAGGTCACTGTAATTCTCATTGCTTTTGTTGACTTCTTGTAAAGTGCTCGAAGTCATCGGTAAACTCTAACCTTTAATATACTATATGTCGTAAGCGACACCCCAAAAATGAGTTGGGGTGGAGGTATCCACCGCTGTTACTACACATTATCATACTATCTTTAATAGAATTTAGGGTAGTAGAGCTCTTAGTGCAGAATTCGTCCGGGGAAGTACTACCACCTTACCCATTTCCGCCGTGAAGCAGTAGTGCAATTGTATTACTGTGTTTCGGTTAGAAAGGTAAGGGGGCCGGTGAAATTACAGGCACATGAGACTTAACAACTTCACGTCTCAGGGTCGACAACGCATTGGCGATGCTCCTAGTGTTGCAAGTGTCCATAGGCGGCGGTGACCACTTACCATCAGGTGGACCGTCTGCTTGTTCGTCGGCCCAAGTGGCATAAAAAAAAAAAAACTAGCTGCCCTGCGGGTACACCCGTATCCCGATTGATGTTACATTTCCCGCGATAAAAAAACGTGTGTCAATCCAGATTATAAACTATCTATTAGCCAAGTTTTATCCAAATTCGTTTAATCCTTTTTACGTGATAGAGTAACAGACATTCTTCCATACATCCAACCTTATAAATTTTCGCATTTATAATACTCGCTGATCGCCGGGATTTCACTTGCATTTCCAGTGAAGTATTTTACATTTTTTCAGGTTACGAAGTGGTAGTTCAGGGGCTCGATTCTGTAAGGAAATTGACAGCTCGAGGAAGTTCCGTCGCGGCCTCCGTGCTCTGTCTCTTTCGCTAAGTACGCCCTACTAATCACGTGAGAGATAAGCTCCTCGAGGCATCCGTGAAGCGGCTCGCCGACGAAGTTTGGATTAGCTGAATAAGGGAGCTAGATATGAACTATCCTTGCGCCTAGTTTCATCTAAATCCGTAAAGTAGGTCTTACGAGAAAGAGTACGAAACATCCATCTGTTCTCGCTAACTTTCGAATTGTTAACATTATCAGGAGAATTTACACCAGTTATGAATACAACCTAATAATAACAAGGTGCAATATCAGGTGTAGGTACAGTCGCGGTGAGAGTACTTGTACCTACATCGTCAGTCGCACGCTCAAGCCCCGAAACCATTTGTAATATGCGTAATTTGTGCCCCAGTTACACGCAATTTTGTTCCTAACAAATTTGCTCACAACAGGTAGTAATTATGTCTGAGCGGTCCCTTGTGTTTACTTGTACCTTCCTAATTCTGAATAACCAACTTTAAAGTATTATTTCTATCACATATAAAATGGGAAATTAACTTGAAATAGATTACAAAAAAGCGTTGATATTGTTGATTATAAAAAAACATATAATCAACAAAAAAAATAATAACAATAATCAATTGCAACGCTTTTTGCACAGCGCAATACGTATGCTATTTGCGCACTCGGTGCATTGCGGAACAAGAGATTTGGGCAGTTTTTTTTAAAGACGGCCTTAATACCTCTTTGGGTATTAATTTATTTTAACAATTGGAACTGTTTTCATCAATAACACAAATTACACATATTATCTACTAAAAAGGATAACAATAAAATAAATCAAGACATTTACAAAAACTAAACCTGTCACTAGCGTCTCACAATACCTCAAGTATTCCACAACTATCGTCTGCCATCCGTCCGCAAACAGATCACATTCAGGTTTCTTACTCAGCAGTGTATTAAATATAGCCAAACTTCGAGGTACAGGTGACATTGAATCGCAATTGTTGAATTGAAGTGCACGAGGTCGTTTGTATTATCTTTTTTCACCTCTTACGACAACCTAGAGATGAGTTGAGGTGATGGTATTGGTCGCCGGTATCACACTGCTCCACCATCTAAATAAATAAAAATAAAATTTCAATTTACCGTCGATCTTTTTTATAAAATTCTACCAAAGAGTACTGACCTCCAAATTAGACAAACTACTTTTCATCGAGAAAACACGAGAGTTATTAAAATAATGTTAGTTGATTTTATTAAATGGTGGAATTGAACTCGTGACCAAATTACCGTTTAAAATACTATTTTAGGTGGCTGTCTACAAAGTTAAATATTGAATTACTATCATTGACATTGTAGAAGTACTGTAGCTGTACCTATTGTACGAAATGTAAACTAAATTACGACATTTCCTGGGGCATTGTCACAGAATAAAGCCGAGTAGCTACATCCACTTTAGATTTTCCTCTTTACTGTTTCTTTAAGGACTCAACGTTTCTGTCAGATGTCTTTTTGTGTTAGTTTAAATTTCGTAAGAGTTGAATACTTAAATGATTTATATTTTCGAAGTGAAAACTTCTTTAGCGACATTTTTCTTGGGATGGGTATAAAATGTTAAGCTCGCGTCAGGTGACACGTGACCTGATCGAAAACTCGTAAGTCGTTAAAAATGCACAACGTTAATGTTCAAGTTTTCACTTCCGCCAGCATGCCCGGAGTGCAACTCGTTGTTTTTTTGATGTTGGCGTGGATAGTTTGATATTCTAACTCTTACTCAACAGACAAACAGGTTGTGGGATCGATTACCGCGCAGAGAAGCATTCGTGTGCATGTCTGTTTGTTCTGAGTCTGAGTCTGGGTCCATATAAGCATGTATATAAAAAAAAAGGATTTGTATTAGTTATTTGGTAACAAGCTTTGGGATCAAATGGCTGGTTCCACTGGCGTTAACGTTAGAGGTAAAAATAGTGTGCTTTTTACTGCCCATAAAATATATTTGTTTGCAAAAAATCGCGATGATTCGTTGCCTCGTTGCCATATTTATTTACCAGAATAACTCATCTCTATGTATCTAGGAGCAACATAGAACTTTTATATAAACTTACACCGCTGGCCCTCCTTAATTCGGGCTTGTAAAATCCGTTCTCTGCTGATATACTTCTTCTGCATGTTTTCAAATAAAAGCTTCAACGATTTTTTTCATATAACGATGCTTAATATTAGTGGTAAACTTATTTTAAACTTATTTAATTTTTCATTTCTTAGTGTTTTTATTTTCTTTTTATATAATTATTAACAATTTATAATCCGATGTTCTGAAATTCAAAATTTAATAGAGTTAATTTATTTTATCTTATTGTACTGATAACTAGTTGTGCTTCTTTTTTGTAAATGCTGTGTACACCTATAATGGGTGCACATGTCTGTACTGCATTATGATACTATCATTATCTTTATTAGTCCAGGAGGAATCAGCGCATGAGTACCGAAAACTGTTCCACCTCAATTTTTTTATGCGATCCTCTTTAAATTGCCCTCCTAATGATATAAATGCATGTTGCCATGGCGCAACCCGGTGACATATTGTTTAAACCGAAATTGTTTAAACAATAACAAGGAATTGTTATTTTTCAACCGGACAATTTTTTTATATTCTTTATTGAAATACCAATAAAAAAGGTCCTATGACTTTTAACGATAAAGTTAATATTTTTAAAGTTATGAATTTTTAAAGATTCGAAAAATCTCAAATTTGGGTACTTTCGACCCATGAAAAATATATTAAAAAAAAACATAATGTCTAAGTAATATTTTCTTTTTAATTCTCTATACGGCCTCTCGGTCGGTGTCTTGAATCTTGTTTTATTATTTCATACTTCTCTATCTATAACTTTCGTTTGAAGAAGTTATTCAATGTAATTAAGGTAAAAGACCCAGTTATTGACACTTACAATTTTATTTTAGTTAAAAAACAAACAAATCAATTCTAATAAATTAATAATAGATTGGGGAAAAAGTTCCTTCGCATTTTTTAAGAAAATTCAAAACATTTTTAATATAGTTTATTTACATTTAACTAAAGTATGTAGGTACCATTTTGTTCGATAACTTTTTGCCATCTTGTAGGCAGGGACATGATCCCATTGCTATAGAAATTTTGGGACTTCCTCTCGTGATGTTAACCTGACACTGCCTAAAGAATTCTGAAGCGACTGAAACAGGTGGAAATCTGAAGGTGCAAGGTCAGGACTATACGGCGGATGCATTAATACCTTCCAGCCAAACTCTCTTAATTTTTGCTGAGTGGCAAAAGATGTGTGAGGTCTAGCGTTATCATGATGAAAAACCACACCCCTTCTGTTGATTAATTCCGGCCGCTTTCTCTCAACTTCTTGCTTTAATCTCATCAGTTGTTCGCAGTAGAGTTCAGAATCGATGGTCCTGCCTGGTGGTAACAACTCATAATGAATAATGCCCTTCCACATCGTCACTTTCCATCAGGTGAGATCTAGTCAAATGCGCTCCAGTTTTTATATAAAAAAAAAAAAAAAAAATCCCACTACACACACAGCATCACCTTGTTGCGAGTTAGCCCGGGTTTCGCCTCAGTCTGTGAAGCCTGACCGGCCTTTGACCACGACCTTTTTCGCACGTTCTTGTCGTACGTGATCCACTTTTCATCACCAGTTATCAGCTTCTTCAAAAATGGTTCGGTTTCATGACGTCGTAAGGGTTCGTATTAGGTTTCTTTCAGTGAGCTCGTGAGGTACCCAAATATCTAGCTTTTTTGTGTACCCAGTTTTTTTCAAATGCGCCAAAACTGTTTTGTGGTCAATTCCCAGTTCTTCAGCTACGTCGTAACTACTGATATGCCGATCTTGCTCCACTTTTTCAAAAATGGCATCCATTTTATCCGTAATGGGGCGACCAGAGCGACGTGCATCTTTGACATCAAAATTTCCGGATTGAAAACGCTTAAACCAAATTTGTGCTACTCTCACAGACACTGCACTAGGTCCATAAACATCGCAAATTTTTTTCGCGGCTTGCGTTGCTTTATACCTTTTTTGTAGTAAAATTTTAAAATGAATCGAATTTCATCATTAGATTCACTCATCTTGGCGGTACGAAAAACAAATGCAAATCACACATTTTCCTAAATTGAATTTGGAATTATGTTCTTTAAAATTTAAACTTTCAATGATACCAAAACCAGCCAGATACAAATAGTATAGCCAAACAGATTTTATTACAAGTTCATACATACTATAATGCGAAAAGACTTTTTCCCTAACCTAATAGATATAATTTTTGAATTATAAATTTTAAGATATTCGGTTTTTTGAGAAAATTTCATTCTTTTAATTAGAATAAAATTGCAAGTGTCAAACAACTAAGCCAGTGTCTATAACTGGGTCTTTTACTTTACTTTCCGTTTTAATAACAAAAAAGTAATATAAACTGATAAAAAAGTAATTTTAATTACATGTTTCGATTTATGCTTAAATAACTTTTGAAAAATAGATTTCGGAAAAAAATGTATTAAAAACAAATTGTAGACAATTTAATTATTAATAACTTTGCTCACTTTAACAATCTTGATAAAGTTGATAGTTTTTAAGATAAATGATGATTCAAGACACAGAGAGGCCGACGCAACGCATGAGTCAGAGAGAGACAGCGATACTTAAAGGTAAGCGACGCATACTTGTAAGCGCGCGGAATTAACAATTAAAAACAAATAATAAACAATAAAAATTTTTAAAATCTCTTTTAACAATATTATTAACAATTGTATAGAGAATTTAAAAAAAATATTACTTAGACATTATGTTTTTTTTTAATATATTTTGCATGGGTCGAAAAAACCCAAATTTGAGATTTTTCGAACCTTTAAAAATTCATATCTTTAAAAATATTAACTTTATCGTTAAAAGTCAAAGGACCTTTTTTATTGGTATTTCAATAAAGAATATAAAAAAAAAATTGTCCGGTTGAAAAATAACAATTCCTTGCAATTGTTTAAACCATTTCGTTTTAAACAATATGGCACCGGGTTGCGCCATGGCAACATGCATTTATATCATTAGGAGGGCAATTTGAAGAGGTTCGCATAAAAAAATTGAGGTGGAATAGTTTTCGGTACTCATGCGCCGATTCCTCCTGGACTATATAGCTTAGACAATGTAATTTTTTTTAATATGTGTACTGTTGGTGTTCCTAAACTAAATAAATATACTTAAATTATTATTGTAGATACTATCGCTCCCCATTTAGCTCTGATTTTCAATAGATGCGTTGATTCAGGTAAATTTCCGGATTTGATGAAATATAGTAAAGTTATACCGCTATTCAAAACTGGAGATCCTAGTGACCCCTCTAATTATCGGCCCGTCTCCGTTTTGCCAGCCCTTAGTAAAGTATTTGAAAAGATTATTTTATCCCAATTGCTTACTCACTTTAATTTAAACAAACTTCTACATAGTCAGCAGTATGGTTTTACGAAAGGTCGTTCTACGGTTGACGCTGGCGTGGCGCTTTTAAGAAATATTTTTAAAGCTTGGGAGAAGTCACAAAATGTCATTGGTGTTTTCTGTGACTTATCTAAGGCTTTTGATTGTGTCGATCATGACACACTAATCCGTAAGTTACGTCATTATGGGGTAAAGGGTATGGCACTTGACATGATGAAATCGTACCTTAGGAAGAGAATTCAAAGTGTTGATGTAAATAGGGTCAAATCGTCTGGTTCTTCCGTGCATATGGGTGTACCGCAGGGCTCAATCCTAGGTCCATTTTTATTTTTAATTTACATTAATGACCTTCCATTTTATGTTAAAAATACCTGTGGAATTGTACTGTTTGCTGATGACACCTCACTGATTTTTAGTGTTGATAGACTGAAATCAAACTATGACGATGTAAACGGTGCATTGGCCCAGGTATTAAATTGGTTTACAGTAAATAATCTAGTTTTGAATGCAAAGAAGACTAAATGTATTAAATTTGCGTTACCCAATGTGAGAAAAGTAGGCTGTAATTTAATGATAAATAATGAAGCTCTCAATCTAGATGAATCTACAGTATTTTTAGGAATTACTTTAGACTCAAAACTTCAGTGGGGTACCCAAATATCATCCCTTGCGGGAAAACTCAGTTCGGCAGCTTACGCAGTGAGAAAAATTAGACAACTAACAGATGTAGATACTTAGTTATTTTCATAGTGTTATGTCCTATGGCATTTTGCTCTGGGGCAAAGCTGCTGATATAGAAACTATATTTATTTTGCAAAAGCGGGCGGTGCGAGCTATGTATAATTGGGGTTCTCGAACTTCCCTTAGAGATAAGTTTGCAGAAATAGGAATACTTACAGTTGCATCACAGTACATTTATGCAAACATATTATTTGTCCATCGAAACATTAGTCATTTTGCTAAAAAATGTGATATGCACTCAATAAATACTAGAAATAAGCACAAACTCGTGACCTCTGCTTATCGACTGCAAAAAGTACAAGGTTCATTTCTGGGACTAGGTGCGCGCTTCGATAACAAAATCCCTGCATCGACTTTAGATTTGTCCTTGCAAAACTTTAAGGATCATATTAAAGCTGTATTGGTAAAAAAGGCTTATTACAACATAAATGAATATTTAAATGATAATAGTGCCTGGTTGTAAATGTATTGTTGTATGGTATGATTTACTTTTTATTTGAATGCAATGTAAATTTATCAATAACTTTGAACATGTTATGGTCACAGTGATAACACTTTGTGTGTATTCTAAAATTCATAAATTTTTTTTTGTTATGTGCATCAAACTTAAGTTAGTCATGCTCGCTTTAATGCCTTTGCTTGTGGCGGCGTCGTGTGGCGGGTCGCTCACTTCCCTACTACTTGTGAACAGGTGCTGCTTGTGGGGGCTGGTCGGCTTTAGTTTGTTTGTATTTTTTTTTCATTACATATTTATAATATTATATTATTGTTAAATAGTTCTGCAATATTGCCATAACACACAGGTATTGTCAATGAGACTAAATAATATTTTATGTAATAAGTTTGTTTTTTTCTTTTTTTAAAGAGTAATTGCTGAGTTTATTGCCGGCTCTTCTCAGTAAAAAACAACCTTCCGAACCGGTATTAGAGTCAGACTATTCATAAGTGCTTGTAAAGGCCTATTTGAATAAAAAATATTTTCATTTCATTTTCATTTCATTAAACTATCAAATTGGATATTCATACGTCAAGTAGTTTTCGAGTCGTCGATTTTCGTTAGTCAGTGTTAGAATGAGTGCGAGACCTTTCGCTTTTATATACCTTATTCAAATGTCATTCTACTTGACCCACTTTCAGAGTCTTTCCCAGTTCCCTAAAACTTAACTTTTTAAATTTTTAGACAGGCCAGTTGGCTTGGTGATTAGCGACTCTGACTGCAAAGCCGAAGGTCGCGGGTTCGATCCCACCCAGGACAAACATTTGTGTGCATGAACATGTCGGTTTGTTCTGTGTCTGGTTGTCAATATCTATATAAGTATGTATTTAGAAAAAAAAAGTAGTATATGTAGTATATCAGTTATCTGGTTTCCATAGTACAAGCTCTGCTTAGTTTGGGATCAGATGGCCGTGTGTAAAAAATGTCCCTGGATATTAATTATTATAAATCATCAATCAAGTTCTACAAATGGAGCTAATTTACAGCCAATATCATTTTATAATTGCTGCGAAAGTCAGTGAGACAAAATAAACGACACGTATTCAATCTAAGTTTCCTTTGAAAGTAATAATTGCTGTTTATTGCCACCTTCTCAGTAAAAACAACCCTACTATAGGTATTTGAGCCTGACTATTCATAAGGCTTATGAGATTTTTTTTCATAGAATTTTTCAGTCAATTTATTTCACAAAATCTTTGTAAAAGGATGTCAAATAAAAACACTGAGTAATTTATATTTTAATAAAATATTTAGTAAGAGGAAATCAGAACTTTGTCGTTATTTGATCTCATTCTACATGAATTGAAAGCTCGTCTTAAATAACAATTTGTCAACCTTCAGTTTTTGTGAGCACAAATTACTTTTTCTCGGTACCATCAAAGATTAGCTGAAATAAAAGATCAATCAGTCCTCAATTTTTGAGGCAACAACACAAAAACCTTTTTGACAAAATTTCTACTTTGTTTTATTAAAAAAATGTCTTCGCAAGTTTAGACCGACTTAAAAATAATCTCTGCCTTATGTTGATTTACGAGAGAACTTCTCGAGACGGATTTGTTAAAGAGGGTTGAAGGTATTACGAGTTCGGTAGCTTGAACTTTTTAATAATGCTCAAATAAGTGTAATCCGTTCAATTAGCCCTTTATCTCTCTTAAGAGAGCTATTGATGAAGTTGTTAATAAGTCTTCAAAAAATTAAGAGATAATTATATAATAAATATTGTACATTGGCAATAATCTTACCATAATGATAATCACATGTGGTCCAGAGCGCTAGCGACTTTTGAGTGCACGAGAACATGTGTGGGGTATAGGTATTTCAACCCGAGGGTGAAAATAATACTAGAAAGTACTCAACCAAGTTATTAATTTTACTATTCGACGCCATTACCATCGCCATGACTTAAGTAAGAAGTCAATATCAATAACTTTTCACCAGGATTTCGCAAGAGGCGACTAAAGGGTGTACCGATGACCAAGTGCACTTCACACCTTACGAGAAGTGGTCAACAAAAGTATTCGTAAAAAGGGTTAGCGCTGGCAGCCTGCCGTAATAAATCTGCCAAATCTCTTGTACTGTATATTGTATATTGTATGTGTGATGCATTGGATAGACAGCAAGCATAGATATTGCCCCAATTCCAAATAATTTGGAACTGAGCAGAAAAATGAAAAAATAAATTACAGCGTATAAAATCAAATTACTACACAGTGAAAATCTATTTCAAACCAATTTTCAAAATCATTCTAAAGAGCTCTTAGTGTATTATAGTAGTAGAGCTCATAGCGGGGAGTTCGTTCAGGGAAGTTCCACCTTACCACCTTTCTATTGTGAAGCATTAGTGCATTTGTATTACTCTGTTTCGGTTAGAGAGGTAAGGGGGCCGGTGAAATTACAGGCACATGAGACTTAACAACTTCACGTCTCAGGGTCGACAACGCATTGGCGATGCTCCTAGTGTTGCAAAAGTCCATAGGCGGCGGTGACCACTTACCATCAGGTGGACCGTCTGCTTGTTTGTCGGCCCAAGTGGTATAAAAAAAAAAAGTGTGTTTTGCTAAGAAAGTCAAGGGGGCCGGTGAAATTAGCTACAGCCACATAAGGGCCGACAACGCATTGGCAATGCCTCTGGTGGATATCCCTAAGTGGCGGTTACCATAAGGTGGTCCGTCTGACTATTTGTCAACGTACTAGACATACATATTAAATTTATAAACTAAATAATAATAGATACCATGTCGATGAGCCAAATGAGAGCGCCATGGTCTATCTTGTACAAAAAGTGCAGGCCGCATATACTGCCATGCCACACTTAACGATATAATCCGCCGGGCTCTTGTCACCGCCGCTGTTCCAGCAAAACTGGAGCCTTGTGGCCTTTCCAGAGACGATGGCAAGAGACCGGATGGTATGACATTAGTGCCGTGGTGACTAGGTCGTGCCCTGGTGTGGGACGTTACTTGTGTAGATACACTGGCACCCTCCCACATCTCAAGCACGCGTCACGGGGCAGGAGCAGCTGCGGAAAATGCACAGATCCTTAAGCGTCGCAAATACTCATGTCTATCGGATGACTATGAATTTGAGGCGCTTGCGGTAGAAACCATGGGCCCATGGTCATCTGACACAAAATGTGCCTTTGAGGATATAGACAAGCGTTTGGTCTTTGCCTCCGGGGACTTGCGAGCCAGATAGTTTTTGCCCAGAGACTAAGCTTAACCATCCAACGGGGCAACGCAGCTAGTATCATGGGTACCATGGATCATTTAGAGGACCTTTTATTTTAGCAAGTTTTCGGTTTTGTTTTATTAGTGTACATAATATAGCAACTCATGTAATTTTAAGTGCTTTTGTATGTTTCTATGTATATATTTGTTTATGTTAATTTGTATAGTGTTCCAATTTAATTATTTTATCTCCTAGAAACTAAATTTAAAAACAATGAAATATAAGCATTAATTCTAGAATGACGTCATCAAAACCTAAAAAATCTGTTCAAACGAAGGCGGACCGAAACCGGACAATCAAGTTTAGTTACATAAAAGCTATAAAAGTTAATAAAGCTTGCTTGCAAAGTTTAGTATCTATGTTACCGTTGACGAGTGTTTGTGAGGAGACAATCCTGGCTACAGCATCGGTTCATTGTGAAGGTCATGTTTTAACATAATTAGACGTACGAGTATATGGAAAGTTTAGGGTCCGTTATGGAGAGCACTCGTGAGAAGACGATCCTGGCTGCAGCATCCGATTATTTTTGTCATTTAAGTTTGTTATCATCAGTGCTGAAAAAGTACCTATGCAAGGCTGTTAGTTTAGAGAAAGTGCTTAAAATTTTACTTTAAGATTTTAACAAAACAAACACTGAAGTTAAATATAACCATACAGTGGAATTGAAACCCACCTTCCTTAAGATATATGTATGTATCAGTTCAGGCCCTTGTGGGGCACTTATGAAGGTTGGCCTTGAGGTACCGAAATGGTGGTACCAATACGAAAATCAGCCTTTACAGCTAGTAATTAAGCAAGGTACATTTTTTATTATTTGTAACTTTTTTGGTAATTTTATTTTATTTGTTAAACGGTATCAAAGTACATACTAAATATAAACACTCAAAATAAAAACAAACAACAAGAAAAGCAAATGTCTCGTTTGCTTAGGACATCTGTAAAAAAATAAAATGAGTCCGCAAAAGAAAAATCTCTGTCAACAATTACATTCAGTTCCGGGAGCATGGATTTTAACTCATTAGTATTTTATATTCGATGAGCGCGATGAAGGAAGCGCTACTCGCACCCGCCGCGACGCAACATAACGAAATGTAAATTTTATTCCATTAAATTGCTCCCAAGGGCCGTATTTGCAATACAATTTACTCATAATTTATTTAAGTCTACGGGGCCTTATAATGTGGTGAGGGCGCCAAATCACAGCTTGTACCACAAGGAAAAAAATACGTGTAAATGCCCTGATAATTGTGTGCATGAAAAATTACACGACATTTGCAAAGCGTTTTCTTGGAACGATTCCTTATTTTGCTAGCGAAAAATTGTTAAGAAGCCAGCAGCATTATTGACTTCTACAGAACTAGACTAGCTACAAAATCTTAGCAATATTATAAATGTGAATGTTTGTTATGTATGGATGTTTGTTACTCTTTCACGTAAAAACTACCGGACAGATTTGGATGTAACCTGGCACATAATTAAAAAAATTCTAAATTCAAAACCATTTATTCAGTATAGGCCCACGGAGGGCACTTATAAAGGTCAAATTTAAAGTTACTAAAGCTACTACCATAGATAGAGCATATCCTGGAATAACATATAGGCTACTTTTCATCCTGGGAAAATTTGGGATCCCTCGGGAATGCGGGTAAAGCCGTGGGGGACAGCTAGTAATATATAAATAAACAGAAACATTCTTTACACACCGGCCATCTGATACCAAACCATGCAGACCACTATCATTTATCTGGTTTCCAGAGTAATTTTCCTGGCTCTGCTTGGGATCAGATGGCCGTGTGAAAAAAAACCGGCCAAGAGCGAGTCGGACTCGCCAATGAAGGGTTCCGTAGCAGCACTAGCAGCAGGTAGGTAACATAGTAATATACAAGTTTTTGTAGTTCCCCAAACGTATAGGTTTAATGAAAAAAAAAAAAATGAGTTTCAGTTCTATGTATAATTTTGCCCCATAAATTTTGGATTTTTTTCTGATTTTATTTTAAAATCTTAATGCGGTTTACAGAATACATCTACGCACCAAATTTCAGCTCTTATAGTTTCGGAATAAACTGGCTGACATACGGACGGACAGACAGACATGACGAATCTATAACGATCCCGTTTTTGCCATTTGGCTACGGAACCCTAAAAATGTTTCTGCATATTTTATTTATTTTACTATTGTAAATGGTATCCATGACAACGCAAATTGATATTTGTAAATCATAAATTATTTTACAATTTATAAAATGTTATATGTATATTATAAGTGATTTTATATATTGGTAACTATTTGATTATTTAATCTGCCTCCAGTAAAAACACTCAATTACGTTTCAATTTGAATATGTCACTCTAATATTTATAAACGAAAAATCTAAGTAACACATTACACAATGATACATTATCAAATATAGATGCGTTGTCTGCGCTCAGAAATGGCAACAACGAATGCTGGTAATTGACCTAATTCCATGAACTCACGCATCAACCACAACCGAAATGGAACGCAACATAAAAAAAAACAAAAATATTTATTTGGTAACAGTGGCATATAGTGCAATTGATTGACGTAACTTTTGATCTACATTTATTAACGTAACTAACAATGTATATTCACCTCTCTCTAACAACAGGTATACCGTAAAGTAGCATTAGTTTTCTTTCCCTTACTTCGCGGGTATACTTAGCCATCTAGTATTTACGCCTTTTTTAAGCGCCGTGGTGTTGGTGACGTGTCTATATTTTAATATATCATTGAACGTCAAGAAACATTTTCAAATAAAGTAAAATAAAATACATTTAATATTTTTTATAGCTACAGAAGGGCAGATTCGACACCTAATGAGATAACTTTATTTGAAAACTTTTTAGTAAGCGTTAACATAATTCAGACACTTTTTATAATACCAATTATACGTGCTTTATATTTACTTTGCTTTACTATAGCGTACTTTCGAGGAATTTAATATTGAAGCATATTTACATGAGTTTTCTGTTATTTTGTATATCTATGGTAAATACTACTATATAAGTCTGTAAAATTTAATGACTTACTGACGCCATAATAAAAAAATTTTTCTCTCTGTTTGTCTTTTTATATCTCAAGAACGATTATATCGATAGTAGCAGACAA
Source organism: Habrosyne pyritoides (assembly GCA_907165245.1). NCBI lineage: Eukaryota > Metazoa > Arthropoda > Insecta > Lepidoptera > Drepanidae > Habrosyne > Habrosyne pyritoides. The sequence continues at coordinate 10,795,338 of OU015594.1, read as the reverse complement.
AACTAGTTTTAACTAATAATAGAAATTTGAAAGTGTGTTCGTCGGTTTGTTGGTTTGTCCTTCATTAACGCAGCAACGGATCAATAGATCCACGAGATTTACATATTAATATGTAATGGGAATAAAATAGACTTTTCATCCCTAACAGGAACGTGGGTGAAACCGAAGTTAGTATAATAAAAAGTAAATACACTAACAAAATGACATATAAAATTATTTAATAACGCAGCTTAAATTATGTGCTTAAATGAGAGGCTATTATAAATACGGGTGAAATTTTGCGAAATTCACCCTCTGCTCGGAGAAGCCACATAAATCAATGAACCTTTTAAATAACCAAATGCGATGAACTTAATCGTATTTCATGTATCGAATCCCATAATTGTGACATCATTGTCAACATTACCACCCGTTCGACCAATAAAAACGCAGCTTTAGAGTCGGTAAATGTGCTTTGAATACTGTAAGTACGTAATGTTTTGACGATAAGCTTTTATCGAAACTCAAACTTCACCACACCTTAAAAACAACAGAATAAAGGTCAAAATGGAATGTAATAATCGGTTGATTGTAAGTAAGTAGTTACGTACTGAAACAACAAGGATTTCCTTCGTATTCCACGAAACGGTCACGATAAAAAGCTATTCGTTATCCAGTGGCCATGGCCGCTGTAGCTGTATACTGATCTGATTAGGAGTTTTAGATTTCACTGAAGTCTGAAAGTGTAATGCCGTCAGATTCAAGATAGAAGTCCTACTTTTTAAATGTATTAGCGCTAGGCAGGCTAGGAGTGGTTACCTCAATAAAATTAGGTTCATAGCGCGTAGAGTCAGCTAGTTGTAGTAGCAATGGGCAGGCCGCATCGCTCGAAGAACTTGTAGCCGTTGGGGAAGAAAGGTTCTCGAGTGGGGACCACGTGCAGGAAAACGCCGTGTGGGACGAACCTCCCACCAGGTGGACCGACGACCTGGTCAGAGTCGCCGGAAGCCGCTGGATGCGGCTCAAGACCGTTCGAGGTGGAAATCCAGGGGGGAGGCCTATACTCAGCAGTGGACATTCCTGGGCTGATATGATGATGACGATAGCTTTGGCTGAAAAATTCAAAAAAATATTATTTAATAACTTAATTTCTCCTAAATTCTTAGGGGAACAGTTTTGTAGCCAGTCTCTCATTGACGCAAAAAGTTGACATTGTTCTTTAGAAAACAAATGATTATGTAAAAGTCGGAATAGACGTTTTGTTTTAAATGTTTTTGTGACAATCTTTTAACTTAATAGGTCTGTCCCAGTTGTCTGGCGTAATTTAATTATGGGTCTTTAAATAGATTGCGGGTCATTTCAAAGGTCGCTTAATAGTTAATGTTGCACTTACAGTTGGAAAAGCGTAATGCCACCGCTGTAATCAGCTTAATCTGATGTAATATTTGATTGCCTTTTTACATCCTACAATTTTTTTATTCTATGTGGGAGAAAATAAACGAATTTTATTGTAAATGCGAGTTTATGAGGATGGATAGATGATGTTCAGTCACGATGTGATGTGATTTCACGCTTTAGCACATACAGTAGGGCCTCGATAATCCGAACCCCCACTTATCCAAACGCTTTTATAATCCGAATGACCTCTACCCCCTGGTCAAGCTGTCATATCACTCAGTGTATAAATTAATTCGCAGTATTGTGTTCACTGTAATTGCTACCCAAAGTAGCATAACAGATTATTTAAAAAAAGTGTAATAATTAAAATGTATTTCAAATACTTAATAATAATGTTTTTTTTTTGTAATTTCAATTACAAAAATTTTTGATTCATTTAAAAAAAGTACCTCTCAAAATACCTACATACTGTAATCTGAACGCTCCATAGCTCCGAACAGCATGTAAATTTTGGGTATTTGGATTATCAAGGCCCTGCTGTATTTAATTTATAGACTGGATTTTTTATTCCATGTCAATTGTGAAAATGTAGCATCACGCGGGAACGCGGGTGAAACGAAGTGTACAGCTATTCATTTTTAAATTGTTTCAATCAGAAATTTAAGTATATAGTATCCGTCAACGGGTTCAGACCGATGCCGCGATGACGGGAAAGGTAATAAAAAAAAAATCGGTTTGATAATTTTGTCATGAAAACGACAATACAGACTGGGAATCGCTTTCGCTTTTATAACATTTATAGTGATAACCACGAAACAGTAAATTAAGAATAAATTAAATTTATTAATGGCCGGTTGTTCGCAGAATGCACTGCAATACGTCTTCGAAACTTTAAAAACTTTGGACAAATTCCAAAATTTCTATGAAAAAGAGCCAAATCAGTTCTGCTATTCTCAAATACCTATTAAAGAAAATATTTTTATAAATGGATGTTCCTTCAACAAATCTCCAAACACTCAGAGTCTACGAATAAATTTAACAATAATAACTTTTATTAAATACTCAACATTTATGAGACAATTAATAAAACAATAATGATTATAATAAGGATTGATGGCTGTACCTGCGTTCTTCGTATCTCTTGTAAACCTTTGTGAATAATTATTCTTACAGACATAGCTTCTACATAAATAGAGCTTAGGGCGCTATAATTAGTTTGTGTAGACTCCATTAGAATGAGTGATGTCTGCTCTGGGACACGTGGGCGAGAAGTAAAACGTATCTATTATAATTATGTTTATATATCAAACTAGCTGTCCCCGCGGTTTCACTCGTATTCCCTTGGGATGTAACATTTTCCCGGGATAAATAAATATCCTAGGGATATTCTTTACACCAGCCCATCTGATCCCAAACTAAGCAGAGCTTGTACATCTGGAAACCAGATAACTGATATACTACATATACTATTTTATTTTATTTTTTCTGTGTATATATTTATACGTAAAAATAGTAAAATGGATGTGCTACGTCGTAGCTCGTAGCTGCTACGGCATTAAATGCTACGTTGTAAAGAAACCTGTGAAATCAAAGAATATATGGTCCATCATCATAAGCGTCTGTGATTTCAAAATAAATATATATTTTTTTGTTTGCTACCTAAGTGATGTCTATTCGGAAAAGTCTCTTCGTCACTTTTTAAAATTATTGTTTGTATCTCTTAAAGTGTTTCTTAAATAGGCTCCGAAACGGCTTAACAGATTTAAATGAAATTACGCTAACAAATGCAATGTTAGTGGATTACTACTTAAGGTATGTTTTGTGGCGGAGTGGGTTGTATAATGATTTTGGAAAAAGCACATTATAAAAAAAAAAAAAAATATTATACGCAAAATGCAAAGTATTTCAACGTTTCTTCAAAATGAACTAACTGATATTAACAACTTCGAATAAAAGGGCAAACATTATCCAAATGGTGGATATTAATAGACATGATCGTTCCCGCTTTAACCTAAAACGTTTCTATAAATAGATCTAGACATCGATTATGTAAAGAAAATCACACTAGCTCAAGGTTGTTTTGTCGCGGCCTCTCTTTCGCTAACTAAGCAAACACGTGAGAGGTAAGCTCGAAGCCTCGATGCGCCGGCTCGCCGACGAAGTTTGTGTTAGCTGATAGGCCTGTACGTTTCTGTTCATCAACGTCAACTATCGGATTGGTGTCCTGTATCGGAATATCACATGACAGATCGAGTTCGGAGCTAACTACGCGACGCTAATGATCTAATGAATAAGTAGGATTTAATTTACCATTTTGATAATGATGTTCTTAATAATAGGTATATAACTATGAAATTGCCATTTTTTTATGACTTGACTTTTTCTCTGGATTGGCGGCAAATTTTAAGTTGAAATGAACAATTGTACCAATTGGCTTGCTGGTTAGCGACCCTGACTGCCAAGTCGAAGGTCGCGGGTTCGATTCCCACCCAGGAAAAACATTTATGTGCATGAACATGCCTGTTTGTTCTGTGTCTGGGTGTAAATATCTATATATGTATGTATTTAGAGTATATAAAGTAGTATGTGTAGTATATCAGTTATCTGGTTTCCATAGTACAAGCTCTGCTTAGTTTGGGATCAGATGGCCGTGTGTACCTAAAGAATGTCCCAGTATATTTTTTTTACTTATTAATTCTAATTAATAAGCAGCCCTTAAAATAGCAAGAATGTGATAATAATCAAGGTTCTTTATATGTTTTGTAAAAGACACCCCTCAGTTACTGTAAATGTACTGGCTATTTTTATTCGTTCATGAAGCATATAGAAAACAGCTAATATTGCGAAAGGAATCTTGCGATCAGTTAACGTAATGCTTAGTTAATTAATAATATATATATATATATATTTTTTTTTTTCAACAATTAATCTTAAAATAAATTATCAAAGAATCTTCAAAGAGTACGGACTAAGGGTCCGAAAAAAAAATAAAAAAAATAAACGAAATGCTTACTATTGCATGAATTTGCACGAGTTGTTAAACTCATAGAATATCTATTTGGCAAAGGTTACCTTATAATTGATTCCCTAAAAGTTTTGTAAAAAGGCTATTTATATTTTGGATAAGAGTATGATGATAGGGGGTACCTTTCTAAGACATCTGTTTCTATACCAAGTGTAGATGAAACCACGGGGCGAAAGCTAGTCATTTTGTTACCTAATACTTATCCACTTATGTCTATATATCTACAGATCTACTATACATCTATATTTGAGGATGTAGTAGGTTGAGAGATTGTAGTCATAGGTGTCGGGGTGAGGGATAAAGTTTCCGTTGATCGTATTATCTATTAGTGTTATGACAAGATGAATTATTGTCAATTATTTTCTTACAAACATACAGAGAAATGTTTTGGATAAAATATTATTTTGGTGTTATTAGCTTAGTGTTGACTAATGCCGGGTTACTATATACGATCCCAATCGAAAATCCATGGATTGATGAACCTTTTGACAGTAATTTTAATACACGTAATGTCAAAATTCTACTTCAATCTTGCGATTTTAGATCGGGATCGTATATAGTAACCCGGCATAAGTGCTACACTGATTAGATATTATTCTACGGATTCCATGTCAATGTCACAGATTGTGGGCTAGATTCCTTACCAGGAGGAACATATGCGAGTATGTGTACTAGCTGTCCCCCGCGGTTTTACTCGCGACCCGCGTTTATAGATATTATAGCCTATAACCATTTTTTATATAAACTAGTGCTTGACTGCGATCCCACCTGATGGTAAGCAGTGATGCAATCATTGATGTTGAGGCGCACTAGTTTATTAAGAGCCTATTCACTCTAGCCTTGAAGACACCCACATTGTAATTGGATGGGAAGACCGCAGCAGGCAAATTGTTCCAGTCCTTCGATGTACGCGGTATAAACGACGAGGCGAAACGCTTAGTCCGGACCGTAGGAGTCTCGACAACGTAGGGGTGGATACTCGCTGTACGACGGGATGTCCGACCATCATTTGGGTGTCTTCAAGGCTAGAGTGAATATGCTTTTAATAAACGAATGCGCCTCAACATCAACGATTGCATCACTGTTTACCATCAGGTGGGATCGCAGTCAAGCATTAGTTTATATTATTTAAAAAATAAGTCATAAATCCATAGTTACTACATCGCCGCATAAGACTTACCTATAAGTACTGGGTTTTTGAAATTATTACACATCTTGTCAAATGAAGTTTAAATTAATGTTACGTAATACGCAGGATAAACACCTGATTCTATTTAAAGTGATCTCTACTTGTTGGGAACTCATCTAACTTGGAATGAACAAGCTACGCAGTATATTCTGTAGGTATAAATAACCCACACTTGAGAGTGCTTGTCTACGACTTTTTGAATAAAGCTGAGTACCCACTCGAACAAAAATTGCGTAATAGAACAGCTACCTACACGAAATGAGCGCGATACGGATGAAAAGTATTCGCATAAATTTTACGGTTATTTTTTTATGGCTTGGTTAGATCGTGTTTTTATTTTTTCTAGCCAGTACTATATCAGTTCATTGCATTTGTGTATTGATTGAACGATTAAAGTTAATTACATATCTCATCATGAATAATTTCTTATAGCTCCACAGATAAGGAATTCAGTCCAGATCTGTCAGTCTAGAATATAAATTTTGTTTATTCATGTTTCTTTACAGGCTCTTATAAATCCTCTTTACATGGTTTCTTAAAAATATTACAGAGATATAAAAAAATATAAATTCACAATAATATAAATGGGTAGCTGGTCAGGCGAGCAATTCATTGCCAAAGATTATTATCTTCTAAATAATCAGATGTACTATTAAATCCCTATTGATATAAAGTTTCTTTACCACTTTTATTGCCAGTCTATTTACTTCATTGGAATTTATAGCATACTAGCTATCCTCCGGTTTCACCCACGTTCCCGAGGAGTATAAACACACATAAACCTACCTCTTAAATATTTCTGTCTATTGATAAAAACGTAGAGTGGATACCACGGCTCGGTAAACGTAGTGTAGGGCGCCCTCCAGCTAGATGGAGCGATGATATACGCAAACTGGCTGGCAGCGGCTGGAAACAAAGAGCTGAAGATCGAGCTCAGTGGCGTGCCATAGGTGAGGCCTATGTCCAGCAGTGGACGCAGATAGGCTGATGATGATGATGTAAGGATTTAAATTCACACCTATAGATGGTAGATATGAATGATGTACCTACCTATAGACAATTTATTAAGTCCTAAAGTAAAGGAGTTTCGAGCCCGTACTTGCACTTATAAGCAACCTAGGCAGTATCCAATTGATAAGTCAGGATGAAGATGAGTAAATGTTAAACGATATTCGTAATCTGTGACAGCGAGCGTATAGGTATTCTTTTTTTATACTACTTAGGTAGCAAACAAGCTGACGGCCCGTCTGATGGTTAACGGTCACTACAGCCTATTGACGCCTGCAACACCATGGGTATCAATAACGCGTTGCCGAACCTGCAAAAATCAAAATATATAATATATATATTTTTTTATTAAGAATTGGCTTGCGTTTGGCCTTCGACTGACCCCAGAAGTATTGACGAGACTGAGGATGTAGCACGCTTACCCAGAAAATGCCTATTTACTCTGGCCTTGAATCAATCCAGGTTAAAGGTGTCGGAAAATACTGACCCCATTTAAAAGTATCGCACATGCTTTAATCTAGTATGTTTATATACATATTTTTCCACACAAAGATCTCGTAATGTGCCCTCCGGATTTTTCATCGCACTGGTTGTTTTATTAAAGACTCGTAGACACAGTTCGTAGAGGACGCGTAGACGTCTCGTAGCCGTCTACGAGACGTCAAGAGTGAAATTGTAGCACTGGGATGCATCTGCATGTGTCTATAGCTATGTAAACACTTAAGCCCATCTTGCTACCAATTAGTAACCAAGTCTTTAAAACTATGACATGAAGGTTTATAAAACTTCACAGTACTTTAAAAGTTTGTTTTGGTCGAAATTTATATGAGAGATATCGATTTGAAAAAAATATATATTAAACAAGGCCTTTTCAAGCCCTTATAAAAACACTTTACAAGGTTTAAAATAAAATCTATTAGTATTAAAAATAATAAAATATGACAATAAAAATTGGTAAATAGCTTTTCAAGCGTGCAGCTCATTGACAAGGGTTATTGTTCTCGAAATAATTAGATATATTATAAAAGCCCTTTTGATATAAAGTATTTTTTATTATAAATTTCTATAAAATGCGCAAACAATTTCACAGTCAAATAAATAATAAATAAATAAATATTCTGGGAACTTCTTTACGCAGGGTCATCTGCCTCCTTATTCAGCTAATACAAACTTCGTCAGCGAGCTGCTTCACGGAGGCCTCGGAGGGCTTACCTCTCACGTGATTAGTAGTATTAGTGTACCAAGCGACAGAGACAGAGCATAGAGACCGCGACGAAACATCCTCGAGTTAGTGTAATTTTCCTTATAAAATGGAGCCGATCAGAAACTAAGCAGAGCTTGTACTATGGATACTGATAGTTGATATAATAAATATATATATTATGTAAAGTTTATATTGTATTGTTCTACAATTATTGTATTACTCTTTGTATTATTCTACGGATAAGTGTAAATTACCATAAAATGCGTAAACAATTTCACAGTAAAATAAATAAACAAAAAATAAATTTTCTGGGACATCCTTTACACCCGGCCATCTGATCCCAAACTAAAGCAGAACTTATACCACGGAAACTAGATAACAGAGATACTGCATATATGTAAAGTTTATTGTAGTGTTGTATAATTATTGTATTACATTTTGTATTATTGTACGGATAAGTGTAAATTACCATAAAATGCGTAAACAATTTCACAGTAAAATAAATAAACAAAAAATAAATATTCTGGGACATCCTTTACACCCGGCCATCTGATCCCAAACGAAAGCAGAACTTATACCACGGAAACTAGATAACAGAGATACTGCATATATGTAAAGTTGATTGTAGTGTTGTATAATTATTGGATTGCTTTTTGTATTATTCTACGGATAAGTGTAAATTACTATAAAATGCGTAAACAATTTCCCAGTAAAATAAATATTCTGGGACACCTTTACACACGGCCATCTGATCCCAAACTAAAAGCATGTACTATGGAAACCAGATAACTGATATACTACATATATGGTAGTTTATTATATTTTTGTATTGTTCTACTGAATAAGTATGATAAAAAATATTAAATCAGGCTATGAGACTGTAAAAAGTAAAATGAAAATAAATACTGAATATTATCATCATTTTTCCTCCTTAAAACAAACCCGGATATTAAAAAGATGTAATCCAGCTTAGTAAAAATGAGTTACTTTTTAATAAAATAATACTCCGATATACCAAGCTTACAAACTAAGTACATTTTTAGATGGATTTATTAAAAAAGTCTGCGAGTTTATTTTAATACTTTATTTCAACTTTTACGATCAATTTTAACCTGAAACCGGTTGAATTTGTGTTTTTCTTAATCACTTATTTTCTTCAATTGCAAAAAGAGTTTTATTACATGTGAATTCTTTTCAAGATTTAAATATTTCTCATACAATAACCCTCACTAATAATCCCTAAACAACATAGTGGTCAAAGCGTGGAATAAGCTCCCAGAAGTGGTTTTAATAGCCCAAAATGTTATTCGACTCAAAAATCGACTCGACGAGCATCTCAAACAGAACAACAGGATAGGCACTTATCAGTTGAATATACTGCCAGCCTGATAATTAAATAATAATAATAAAATACTTTTTGAGAAAAAACTTTCTCCTATGGAAAAGCAACATCAAAAATCAAATCAAATATACGAACTCTACAACAATATATAATATAGAAAGTAATAATCTTAGTCTTCGTTTAACCACAACCATCATTGCAAGTGATCATGTGGCTGAGTGTGGTAAGTGCACATAAACCTTGAAGGGGATTTTACTTTAAATTGTTCAGATATATTTTCTTCTAGAAAGTGGTAAGCAGCATTTTATTTGTCAAAAAATTGTTAAACACTAAAATTATACATGAAATCTGCCAAACTGCGTACGCTATACCGTTTTACTTCAAAACATGGCGTCAATATAAGTTAAGACTTGAATATATTTTGGTAGGAAGCAATACGACATTAACGTAATCCAATCCCAAGATTATTATTTCAAACTTAATTACTTTGTATATTGTAAATAGGATTAAATTAAGCCTGCTGAGGTTAATTATTTTGGAGTTGATTAGATAATAATAGGAGACTGACATGGTCGTATCATGTTCCGTTGTGTATTCATAGAGTGATCATGCTATTAATTTATAATTAAAATTTATCTTGCATTATTCGGACTAAGCGTTTCGCCTCGTCGTTTATACCGCGTACATCGAATGACTGGAACAATTTACCTGCTGCGGTCTTCCTGTCCAATTATAATTTGGGTGTCATCAAGACTAGATTGAATAGGCTCTTAATAAACTAGTGCGCCTCAACATCAAAGATTGCATCACTGCTTACCATCGGGTGGGATCGCAGGCAAGCACTAGTTTATATTATTTAAAAAAAAAGTGATTGTAGCTAAAAGCGTATTTTCAGTTTAGACACTAGAATGTTCTTAGATTAAAGTTGCTGGTTTGGAGGCTTTGTATGGTTACATATTTTGGAACTTTTAATGTTTTACAATTTAAATTGATAAATGATTAAAACTTTTTGGAGATCTTAAATGTTGGCCCATAAAATGTACAATAAACTATTTTCCATTCCGTCATCTATTGTCAAAATCTAAAATGGAAAATCTAACAGATATCAGAAACATATTTTTCTCTTTTTTATAATCACTACATAGTATAATACAAAGTGGCTTTCCCTGTCCCTATATCCCTATGTATGCTTAAGTCTTAAAAACTACGCAACGGATTTTGATGCGGTTTTTTTAATAGATAGAGTGATTGAAGAAGAAGGTTTTGTATGTATATTATAATACATGTGACATCCCACGGGAACGCGGGTAAAACCGCGGGGGACAGCTAGTTAATAATAAAATATATCTTTATCTTGAAATATTTTTTTATCTGGTAAATACGAAAGTAGATGAAGTCTATGAAATTTAAATAAAATTACCACCAATAACTAAATTAAACAAACGAATGATTAGTTCATCCATAACTGCTTACAATACTTCTTTGTGTGTAACTTGCGGCTAAGTAGCGGAACCTGGGGACAGTTACAGCTTATCTCACGACAAGCGAAATAATTTCGTGCGCTCTACGGCCTCCATAAAGGCTGTTTACGACTAGGCCGGCGACATAAATCTAGTAATGACGTAGATTTCGTATAGAAGGGACATTGATTGGTATATTTTGTTGATTGAATCTGACTTAAGCTATACTAGGTACTATATGATACTTATATATTTTTTTCGAATTTTGTGGTAAATTTTCGTTTTATGACTCCCTGAATAGTTTTTTAATTTTTAACAATTTTGTCTGTCCCTCTCTGTGTATGTCTGTCTTTATGACATTTTATAACTTAAGAAGGATTCGAACGAACTTGATGAAAATTGGTATATAGTCAGAAATTGTGTTTTCGCAAATGATTTGTTATATATGATATCGATAAACGCGGGTGACACCGCGGGGGACAGTTTGTAAGTAATATATCCGTGGAATATACCGCATATACGCAAAAAAAAGAAATACATTTTGTTTATTTGTTGGAAAAAAAAAGGAAAATTTGTTCGTTTATTAATTTTTTTTCAGTAGGTGTGTAAACACCTAAAGATTTTTCGCCATTCCAGACGATAGCTAGTACAATTTCATTTTTCGATCGAATTTCAGCGACTATCAAAATTCAGCAAGATATATTTTGTTTTCTTTATTTTTTCTAGATACATTCAGATACATATACAGCATTAGCATCCATATTAAAGCGTTGGTTATGGTTATGTTTCAACAAATCCATTGTAAGATTATACAAAAAACAAATATCTAGTAACTAATTCAGCTGGGTCACCTTCTCTCCCAAAAGTCCCAAACACGGAAACTCGACAGTCAATCGACACATGTTTCGCTTCTACACGAAGCATCTTCAGGGCGTATTAGAATCGCTGTCACTGGACTCGACGCACTAGCACCGCAGACGTGTTGCCTCACCGACCGCCGGACAGAAATTTCAGCGGAATTGGTCGCTAGATATTTGTTTTTTTTCATAATCTTAAGTAGTTTATGTAACCGGGAACTATGAACGGGAAAAGACAACTTACCAAAAGGAAGACGATTCACCAAAAGGGTGGAGAGGGCCTGCCAAGGATAGGGAGACTTGGAAATAGTTGGGAGAGGCCTATGTCGACAGACACCCTGACCAAAGTTGTTGCTAATAAATTTATATTTTTTTGCTCTAAGTTATATTTAACAATACTTTTGCTTTATAAGTATAGCATATATGTTAAAAGGTCGGCGAATAAAGGCTTTTATTATTATTAAGTACTTTAAGTAAATATTTTATTATGTAAAAGAGAATAAACTAGTAAATTTTACCAACACAGACTGATATCGTAAATTGATAACTTTGTAGACTTTTTAGTTTGGCTAAGTAGCTTTAATGTAGTTCTATCAAATAGGGGTTGTAGTTGGACCAACTTATAGTTTTTATATTAGAAATAATTGAGTAAAGAATTATTTTATGTTATACTGTATAATTAAAATAAAATCTGCTAAAAAAACTAAGTAAATTGGACATACATGGTACATGGAAAATAAAACATAAAATCATTCACAAAAAATAAAATATATACTTTAAAATGACTGATTCTGCGAAAGTTCGGATTGGCGGATATATGTTACTCAATCACGCTAGAACGGCTTAACAGATCTGGATGTAATTTGACACACAGAGAGATTATAGTTTGGCATAGCATATAAATTTTTATTCAGGGAAAATGGAACATCTTACAGGATCGTGAGTGAAACCGCGGGGGACAGCTAGTAGTAAATAAAATTTAAAATTAAACCTTATTAATGAGGGTAATATTAAGTTCTAATTGCAATCAAAGGGAATATAATTATTGAACCGCAAGACAGATTCAAGATATACTTTACCTAGTTCAACTCAAACATACAATCCCTCTCCGTGTCCGTGTCATAGAAACCTACAATGGAATATTGATTGCCTGAAATCTATCAGGAAGTTGTAACGTTTATCTATTGGTGGAACGATCAGATATGATGCATTTCCAAACGTTCAACTTGGTACTCATCTGCATACATGACTTCAGAATGCAGTCAACATTTCATCCGGATAGGTGTATGCAGATTTCTGCGGAAGGTTTCGCTCAACGTGGAAAACGGATGTATGTAAAGCATTAGGTATGTACATGATAGTCTATGGTATATCACGGATTGAGTCTACAGCGTGTGCAGAGTTAGTACTGCCCGGGCAATGTCAACGTAATTATCCTCTGTGGGAAGTGCGTAAATATCGGTTTAATCCGGTTCTATCCAGTTTACAATGAGCATTTTTAGCGCTGTTAAATCAGCGGTGCGCTATATCTTACTGTTTTATTTATTTACGAACATAACCTCGCTTCAATTTGGTATTGTTGTCCTTTTTGTGATATTAATCGCAGTTATTTCGAAATTGTATTGATCGATCTCCTCTCAATGATGGATGATTCATATTTATTGCAAGTGAATTAAAATATCGTTCTTGTAAGTGGAATGTATGACTATGTGTTCATTATTATTAGCATTAATGTTGCTAACTATATTCCTATTTTGTAATAACATTTTCCTATTTATTATTGTTAATTTACTACACCGTAATTTATTTATTTATGTATGGATCTCCGACAACAGAAACTCACTAACATTTCACCATTATTACACACAATAAATGTGTTCCTTCATTTAGAGGACTCCACAAAAAAACTAAAATATAAATTAAAATAATTAAAATTAAATAAAAAAATTTAATAGACTAACATTTACAAAAAGAAAGTGAAATATAAAAACACCAAATCATAAAATCAAAATTAATTTCAATTAATGAGAACATATTATAGAAGTAGAGAATGAGCGCTCACATTTCATAGGGCGGTAGCAATAAAAAAATATATTATAGGTTGTATTTAATAATTAAAGTTAAATAAATAGAATAACAACTGTCCACGAATAGTCCCAATATATTATTAACCACTTTAACCGGTCAAAGTGTTGCAATCGCTGCAACCTGACCGGTCATTTTATAACAGGAATGTAATTAATAATCAAAAATTCAATAATAGTTCACGGCTTTCGTGGAATGTTAATTTGATTATGACCAAGTCCGGAATAAACAGGAATTAAAGTTAAACACGAACGAACCAAGCATATATACATTCATTTTAAGCATTGAATTATCTTTATCATTTAATTCTGATTTTTGAAAGGTAACTAAATAAATATTATATTGTAAACTGATTTTAATTGCATTATATTTCAACAAACCTCATCTGTTTTCGAGCGTTTTAACCGCTGAAGCCAGCCATGTAATCACCAATTAATTCACAAAAAACTAATTATTAATGATAAGTGACGTTTTGTTTAAAATCTATTATAGTTACGGTTATGTGAATAAATATAAAAAATAAATGTCGTACCTTTTTTTACTGGTACTAAAATAATATACATATATTACAAATATCCAAAATAAATGAAATCGAATAAATTGACAAGTTTGTGAAGATTCAGAAATAACATTTCAAGTAGTTAGGTACTTACAGATTGAGAGGAAGTAAGAAGATTAATAAAACAGAACATTCTTTTGAAAGTACTTCACGAATTTTCGAATATTTGATTAGAGAACACAAAAGAATTCTCCATCCCCATTTTCTAACGGAACGCTAAACGTATTTCACGTTTTTAGTATGGATATAAAACATTTTGAAGCAACGTAATAAAGTTATAAAATATAATCAGATTATTTATTTACGACGTTGCCTTTCATTGACGCACTTACCCCATAGCCACGTCAGGGGAGCCATAGCCGTATACGTTACATCTGATCAGGGGCTCGATTCTGTAAGGAAAATGACACTAACTCGAGAATTTTCCATCGCAGCTTCTATGCTCTGTCTCTTTCGCTTACTACTAAACACGTGAGAGATAATTTCTCCGAGGCCTCCGTGAAGGGGGTCGCCGACGAAGTTTGTATTAGCTGAAGGGGGCAGTTGACGCCTATCAAACTATCAATTTATATTCTGATCACATACTACAAGTGTTGGAGATTATTTATTTATTTTGATATAAAGGAAAAAGTCTACAACAGCAGGGTGAATTGCTGTTGTGTTTGACAATGGAATAAATATCTTATAGCTCAATATTTCTGAAGAGGTAGGAAGACGTCTCAGTGCTGAAATACACATTCCAGCGTAGATATTATAAGTCCCCCCCATAAAGTAATGGAAACGTATTATCCTATTAATATTATAAATCTGAAAGTTTGTATGTATGGATGTTTGTTACTCTTTCACGCAAAAACTACCAAACGGATTAAGATGCAACTTAACACATAGATAGAGCATATACTGGAATAACATATAAGCTACTTTTTATCCCGGGAAAACGAGACATCCCTCGGGAATGCAGGTAAATCCGCGGGGGGCAGTTGGTATTTAATAAATATTTTGCTTGCGATAGCTATAATTATAAGTATTTTTATCAATTAGGTATCTCTAATGACAGGCCAATTGGCTTGGTGGTTAGCGACCCTGACTGCCAAGCCGAAGGTCGCGGGTTCGACCCAGGACAAACATTTGTGTGCATGAACATATCTGTTTGTTCTGTGTCTGGGTGTATATCTCCATAGTACAAAGTCTGTTTAGTTTGGGACCAGAGATGGCCGTGTGTAAAGAATGTCCCAGTATAAAAAAAAAATCTATTCAGAGTGTTTTGTGACATTCGTAATGGATTTCCCAGTCCCAATCATTGGCAGTCTATCTTGATTTTCACCAGGGTGCCACAGTCTTTAATTTTACGGCACCGGTACCGTCGAACACACCCGACATTTCAATTTGGGATATTGACAGAGCACTCACATACAACGCATAGGTTCTATACAGGTTGGAAAATTGCGTAAAATGTACCAGAGACGTGATAGCTTTTACGCTACTTCGTGATCTATTACATGGAAAATTTTATAGACGAAACTAAGCAAAACATTTTCGTCGTTCATACCTATATTTTTAAGAATTTAATTATGTATATGCTTACAAATGTTTTCGTAATATTTACAGACATTTTGTATATTTTTTTTTTTATTTTGTTATAACATTTATTATTATTTGGCATAACATCGTGCTTTATTAGCGCTTCCCAATTGTTAAGATATTAGTAGTTTTTGATACTTGGGCCTTAAAATGCCTTCCTCTTATTTTTTCCATTCTAAAAATCTGAATGCAATTTACCTACCTGCCCAAAAATTTCTTACATCCAAGATTGATTAAATAACTGTAAAAACAAAGTAACAGTGCGTAACTATAGACTTTCCAACCTATTTCACAGCCGTAGTAAATCCTCCTTAAACAGTAATCAAACGAACTTACCTTTGATTACACAGAGCAGTACCAGTTGAGAAATAGTATTAAGTGAATCGGTATTCCGCAGTCACGTTGCACCAGCCCGGTGTATGTGACAGAGACGTGGGATGTACCATAGTGAGAGAGGAAATGAAACTGTCTGAATCGCCTACGTGCGACTGCAGTTCCCTGGTTCCGTTATGTCAACGCCGTGAATACGTTCGTCGAATTTAGGCCATGACTTGTGTTGACGTATCTAGTTGGAGTTATACATCGGTGGCATTTTAAAAAGTGTGTTGAAATAAAATGGTGTACAGGAATTCCTTAGTAACAGGCGGTCTGCATTAGAACTGCACTGCTGCAATCGGAGCTTGGGTGCAGATTGTTTGGAGTTGAGATTACTGCATCAAAAATGAGATGGAAAAGATGGGATACGGAATCAAGAATGTGCAGTTGGAGTGCAGTATAATAACTAACGGCTATAGTCGGAGTAGCTCTAATGTAGACCGCTAGCGAAATCAACAATATATATACTATAAATGAGTTAAATTAAAATCGAAATTGAATTAGTAACAATTATTTTAGCAGCCTTAAAGGATAGCTAAAAACAGATAATATTTCTTTTTACCAACACAGATGTTATTTTAGGAAAAGCTCATGCTTGTGATGTATTATGTTATACGGAAATCTGAGAAGCGAAACCCACGCGCTCTCGTGGGTTGATTTTATAAAGGCTTAGCGATATACCCTCGAGTGACAAGCGTAATGTGGGTAGATGGATATTAACACAGCACCTACGCGCTGGCTACGTGGGTCGGGATATAAAAGTCAAGTGATATGACTTTGTGAACTTATAAAACTACGGAAAAATGGCAATGGCATGAAATAATATGACACTTACAGAGAGTTTTTAGATAAATTGGTGCTACAGGCGCCAAATGTCACGGATTTTTTTATCTGAAAAGTGTTCAAGAATCATTGTCGGTTTTGCTTTAATATACATGAGAAAAAAGGCCTCGAGAGCACTATTTATCACACTTCTTAACGTGTTTTCAAATTTTATCATACGTAGTTTGAAGTGAGTTAAACTTTTTTGAGTTTGAAATTATTTTTACCTTACATTAAAAAAATAACATTAACAAATATAATTGGTTAACAAGGGATGATATAATTAGATAGTTGTTTATTAAAGAACAAAGGAAAGATATGAGTAAAACATTAAAATTATTCGAATGTGTGACAAAGACCTAACAACGCAAACAAAGGCACTGTGTGGCTTGAAGGCAAATAAAACAGTTATAAAATAAATAGAAAATATCTTGGGACATTACTTTTATATACGGCCATTTAATTAAGCAAAGCTTGTACTATACTCCAACCCTTGACAATTTTATTAGGTATATAGCATCCAGAATCAGACGAAACAGAATTGTTTGTCGTCCGCGTTAATCGATCCCACGACCTCTGGTATGTCTAAGGGATATCTCCCATTCTAACCGGTCCTTCAACGATGATGTGAATGAGGTCTTTAAAGAAGATCGGAAAATATAAAGGATTGTATCATAGAAGACTCTCTGGTTAACGTCGCATGCTTTTTTTTATAACTGTTGTTCTTGATTGATTTTTATTGTAGTATTGCCACATAGTAAATGATTTCTTTTTTGGGGATATAATTTTTTAGTTCGTGATGAACTAAGTTGACTAGTATTTTTTTCCTTAACCTAATATAAACTAGGAGTAATGATATACGCAAGCTGACCATTGAGTTTAGTGGCGTGCCATGTGGTGAGGCCTGTGTTTTTTTTTTATACCACGTGGGCCGACAAACAAGCGGACGGTCCACCTGATGGTAAGTGGTCACCGCCGCCTATGGACAGTTGCAACACTAGGGGCATTGCCAATGCGTTGTCGACCCTGAGACGTGAAGTTGTTAAGTCTCATGTGCCTGTAATTTCACCGGCCCCCTTACCTTTCTAACCGAAACACAGTAATACAATTGCACTACTGCTTCACGGCGGAAATGGGTAGTACTTCCCCGGACGAACTCTGCACTAAGAGCTCTACTACTCTAAGTACTCTGTGTACAGCAGTGGACAGAGACAGGCTGATGATGATGACGTATATGAATTCTATGTTGTTTTAAATATTGTACAGTGGTACGGAACTCCTCGTATGTACCCTTTACTTACTTTAATTTTGTATTTATAAGTTAATAGATTCCATTCAATTATTTTTTTGATTCAATCATAATAATTTTCTAATCGAATGAATGCCTTTTAGGTAAGTTGACTTAAAATATTGTTATTACTAATTAATTCTGAGTATTTGGTTATTTGTCTTTCATGTTTCTGTTTCAGGAAGTAATAGCAAAAAACGATTACCAGTATTCTTCGGCAGTTCCACTTGATAGTTTAAGTTCTTGTCTTTGTCTGGTCACCACCTTTTCTTCATCACTTACTACAGCGAGATTGTCGAACACACACCATAAAAAGGCATGGATGGTCAGCTTCAGTCCCATTTAAAGTTAATGATAAATGAAGACTTCTTACAAAATACTTCTGACCCAAGTAGATTACATAGATAAATACTGGAACATTCTATACAAACGGCCATCTGATCCCAAATCAAGTAAAGATTTAGTATGGAGACCAGATGTCTAATATACTATATTTATTCAATGTATAATATTATCTAAATAAACTTATTAAGATATTTACACCCCGACACAGGGCACACATATAAGTACATGTACATGAATGTTTGTCCTGAGTGGAAGTCGAACCCACGACCTGCGGCGCTCTAAACACCAAGCCAACTGAACGATGTTATTACAACATATTTGAACAAATTAAATAAATGGGCAGTTTGTTAAAAAGAAAGTATGTCTGTACTGATATACTAATAAAATATTATAAACAGGAAAGATTTCGTATGAAAGTATCTTTGTTACCCTTTCGCGCAACAACTACTAAACGGATATGGATGAAACTTGACACATAGATAGAACATATCCTGGAATAACATATAAGCTTCTCTTTATCCCGGGGAAATGTGATATTCCTCGGAAACGCGGGTAAACCCGCGGGGGACAGTTATGTTGAATAAAGTAATACAACATAAATAGATCTTAGACTTACACCCAGACAAGGCATCGAATCCAAGAAACAATTATTTTTTTATAAATGATACAAAATCTACAGCTACATTTTTAAAATCAATCATATAGTTTGTTGTATTTTTACATACTGCAAATAACGGATTTAATTTTGTGAATTAAACACGTATTTCCAAAGTGGAAATTAAAAATAATAAAAGCAATCTATAATTAAAAACAATCTAATATATTGAAATCAATGCATTGATTACATTCGACAGAGATAGCCCATCGTATCTTTTTAACCATTTTCCTAATTATTGGTTCGATACGATATTGACTGTTTGAATTAACAATTCATAAGGGTCAGGTGCCGTGACTGCTGGCATTACCCGTAACAACCCTGAAGGTAATGCTTCCGTGATAGCCTTTCCGTGTTTTAGGGAACGCATTAATCTGCTTGTCACTTGATAAGAATAAGGCTTGATAACATTTGAGTAGGTATTTAAGCGATAGTAATAAAAACTAGGATTACATTTCTAGGTCTCTAGGAATCTACAATTATATTTTGTTGGGGACTTTAGTATACACTCATAGTTAAAAGATGACTTGGTATTTTTAAACACGCGTGTGAAAGGATTCTAAGCTCTATTGTGTATAACAAAGAATAGGTAATCTAAACGAGATATTATGTTTAAAATTATATAAATCTTAATAAAACTTATTATAACATATATGGATTGAAGTTAATTGTTTTAATTCATAATAGGTATGTCATTAATATTGGATTGCTGAGCGGATAAAGTTAAGAGCTTTTTCAAAATCACTTCGAAAATAGTTAGGTACGTACGCATTGAATAGTTTAAATTAATGAATGTGCTGTGTGAATTCAACGAAAAAATACCTTAAGCTCCTTGTCCGATTAAATTTTAAATTACCAATATTTATGTAGGTATATTTATTTTTAATGTAACTATTTTCATTATATACCTACTAAGTAAGTATTGCTAATTAATATAATTGTATATGTTTAGACTAACTGTTTTCTTTAATTGTTATGGTACATGCAGTGTTTACCATTAAGTAATTGTTACACTGTTATTCCTTTTTATCATATAATGTATCCTTATTTTAATGTATGTGTAAACAATTGTTGGTAAGCCTGAAAATATATTAATAAACGATAAAATATGTGGTAAATCTCCCCTGAACTAGAAATTTTCCAAGTTTAGACCTTAACGGAAAATAGAGTCACGTAAAATCAATGCTGTAATGAGTTTAGCTTCTTTAAACTACTAATAAGATTCTTTGGAAACTTAATTTACCTCCCAGCCTTATTAGATTTCTCAGTATCGTACATAGGCTATCAACATAGGTACTACAGAGTTCCTAGGTTGTCTGCAATATTAGTATTCAGTTCACGGATCCAACTCGCTGAAAGGTAAATCTCAAGGAATTCATTTCATTTAATCAAGGCTACATAACTTGTAAAAGATTCATTAGGTTCTCAAATTGGATCGTGATTCTGTTAATTTTCTGAATAATTATAGTTGTGGTATGAATATTTTATTATATCTTAGAATATTGATATAATTACATGATTTAAATATCTCATCAACTTAAGTTTCCCCGAGCAAGAGGGGGGCTTATTATTCATAAATAATAATAAAAAAATGAACATCGTGGAACTTTCGGTTGGAACGAAGTTCCTTTCGTGGTATATTTTTTTATATATTATTTTGTATTAAGTAGAAGAGCTGTTAGTGCAGAGTTCCTCTGCAGAAGTACTACCACCTTATCGATCTTTGCTGTGCAGTAGTGCGCTTGTATTGCTGTATTTCAGTAACAACTTCACGTCTCAGGGTCGACAGTGCACTGGCGATGCCTTTGCCGGTTGCAAATATCCATAGGCGACGGTAGCGACTGACCATCAGGTGGACCGTCTGCTTGTTTGTCGGCCCATGTGGTTTAAAAAAATTATATTTTATTATGGATTAGATTATGACAAAAACGAATTACTAGCGTCTGAGAGTTATATATAATTATTATAAGCGCCAGAAATAATTAATGAATTAAAAGAATGACCAATAGCATACGCGCTATGGATAACCGTGTATATAAATAATATATAATATAATAGATAACCCCTTTTTATAGTGTAGGTACACTATAAACGGACGGAAAAATCTTACACTTTTTTTCGCCTACCCCGTTCCGCCAAGTCCGTACGATAAGGAACTTCGTTCCAATAAATATCCTGGGACATTCTATCCACACAGGCATATCTTTGATTCCAAACTAAGAAAATGTTGTAATTAAGAACACAGATAACTTATATACTTACCTACTACTTTTTTTTAAATTCTAATGCACCCACAATAAAATTGATATTTACAGCAAGACATAGAGAGAAACATGTTCATGCATACAAATGTTTGTCCAGGGTCGGAATCGAACCAACAACCTAAGGCGTGGAAGTCAGATAGTTTTTCTTTTTCCTTGAGATATTTTTGTTATTTGTAACCTTTTTGATGACTTGTTTTTTCCAATATTAGTAAGCACTTTAGAATTTCAGAATTTTTATATTTACGTTGTTAGATATTGCGTGTCACGTTTCATAGTTTCATATCTCTAGTTCAAATCTTATAAAATACTTCAAAGGATTTCAAGCTTAAATACTTAGAAAATTATCAAATATCTTCAACTCCTGAAACTTTGTATAATTATAGCCTAAAGCTGAAATCGGTTTAAATTCTCGACTCCGCGAGCCGAGTCTCTTAGAGAGAATTCTTCAAATTCTTATAAATTCTTTTTGTAAATTCTCCAAGTTATAGTGTCCTTGAATTACAGTATGGGTCCCCGTGAATCATTAAGAGATTTATTTAGGGAAATAAATATAATGACATTACCTTCACTATATATTTATGAAAATATAATGTTTATACGTAGAAACATAGGAATGTTTGAGTCAAAATTAGATATTCATAGTATAAATACAAGACAAAGGGAGAAGTTAGTTGTTCCATACTTTAGACTAACGAAAGTTAACAAGTCATTTCTTGGTAATTGTGTTCGATTTTATAATAAGATACCGCTTTCAATAACCAAAATGTCTGATCATAAATTTAAAAATTATATTAGGAAAGTTTTGAAAGAAAAAGCGTATTGCAAGGTAGTTCATTATATTGAAGATAAAAATGTATGGAAATAGCTGCTCTCTGCACAGTGCACCTCTAAATCTCTTGTTTAAGTTGTAAGTACCTAATTATTGTTATTTTCTATTTTGTAGTCTTGTCATATTTTTTTTTTTGTTTTGTTTTTATTAATGTTACCTATAATAAGTATTTTGTAATTGTTAAATATAAAATTATGTAAAATTGAAATTATAATATAGCCAAAAAGTCAGAATAGATAAAAATTTATATAACAAATAAAAAAGAATGTAACCTTGCTGAGTTTCTTGCCGGTTCTTCTCAGTTGAAGGCTGACTTCCGAACCGGTTGTAGCTTCAGTAACTTTAAATTTGACCTTCATAAGTGCCCTCCGAAGGCCTAAACTGAATAAATGGTTTTGAATTTTGAATTTTTGAATTTTGAATTATATTTTTTAGAGGACTTTATTGTACAAGGTATTTTCAACCATCTCCTGGTCACTTAGATTAATTTTAAACATGTCTTAATATATACATAAGTAAATAAATATCCCGGGCCATTCCTTTTACACACGGCCACTGGTCCCAAACTAAGCAGGGCTTGTATTATGGAAATCAGATAACTGATATACTACATATACTACTTTTTTATTTTTCTAAATATATAGATAGTTACACACAGGCACATAACAAACATACATATTCGTGCACACAAATGTTTGTCCTAGGTGGGAATAGAACCCGCAACCTGCGACTTGGCAGTCGGGGTCGCTAACCACCAAGCCAACTGGCCTATCAGTAAAAGAAAAAACTCAAAAATCTTGCATGTAAGCTGAAGGAGCTGTGTACCACCACACAACATATTTTAGTCTTGTAATATAATAGTAATAAATAAATATGTTTTCATTGATTCCGTTCGGGCTCCTTAGAACTAGCCCGACTCATACTTGACCAGTTATTATAATTATTATTTTCACCCCAACCAAAAACCAACCTTAATCACCTTACTTTACAAACCATACTGTTCTGTGCGACCGCAACTAAACCTCTACGAGATACGTTTATCTATGAGACAGTAATGTGTGTAAACCAAAACCAAGTACGAAGCCGCCACCTGTTGTATTTCTTGGCTCAGTGCCGTACCATCCTATCCACTTTGAATGTAAACAAGTCCATAACTTTGAAATAACAATGTTAGCAATATTCAAACAATAAAACAGGATAAAAATCAGCGGAGTTCGCCTAAATGAAGCCGAGGGCTGTTTCCGCACCTGGTAATTTGGAATGAGGGTTCTATTACATATGTGACAGGTCAAAGTAAATAAATTCGCAGGAAAGGGATATCCTACCTGCTTCCTTGATTGTGCCGTGGACAGAGGTGAAGTGTGACAAGTTGATTTTATGTAATTAGATACTTTTTGTGCGTAGGAGAATTATTTCGTGAAGCATGTTGTATTAAATCGTCACTTTAACGATTTAAAATCAGAAAAATATAATGAATTAGTATTGCAAAATTCTAGGCCGTATTAGCTTTGTCAAATTGTTTGATTTTAATGCAAGTTAGGAAGATGACGATGAAAAAGATCTCTTGCGTAGTCAGTTTTATTTAAATCCTTTATTGAGTCTAGATTCTATAGGGGTACTAAAGAATGCTAGCTGTTGGAGTTGCTGTCGGCTCAAAAGTCAGTTTTAGTCTGAGAAGAAGCGGTAAAAAACACACCAAGGTTACATTTCAAAATATCTGTTGCAATATAATTTGGATATAATTTTAATAATTTAATTGATTTTTAATAATATTTTTATTTAATTTTTTTTTCATGAAAAGAAATTAAATTTATTAAACTTTACACAAATCAAAAGTATAATTAATAATCAAATATAAAATATATTTCAAACGGGAAAGTCTTAATTTGCATCTAAATGTGATAACATAGAAAAAATATAAAAAGTAAAAAGCGGTCATTGGACTACTAGAAAAAGTCTAAATTGACCCCTATTTATCAGATGCTATTTTCATGAAATAACAATTAAGAAAAATAGCATCTTACAATAACAGGTGAACAAATAATTGTATATGCTGTTAATGTAAAAAGCGTGTAGATAAGTCTAAAAAAGCTGTGTTTTGGAATAAATATTTTACAAAAAAAGTTTTCATCCGCCGGCTCAGCAAGTAAATTTATATTTGCACTCTCTTTTGGGTATAAGGTTGTAAACTCCAAGTACACACCGCATACCGCCTGCCTTAGGCACTGTTATCGGCACCACACGGTAATATTTACACACAATTTATCCGCCATACTTTTACTTAATTTGTCAGGAAGCTTTTTAAGGAACCTTTACCCTGTGCAAAAATGGAAAGTGTGTTTTTCACAAATTACAATTAATTTTCATCAATAAATCGGAATTAAAGAGGACGTTGTAGGGAGACGTGGGCACTGACGGTGCGACTAATTCACCAGCTCAAAGTCGCTCAGCGAGCTTTGGAGAGAGCTATGCTCGGAGTCTCTCTGAAGGATCGAATTCGAAATGAAGTCATCCGCCAGAGAACCAAAGTTATCGACATAGCTCAAAGGATTAGCAAGGTGAAGTGGCAGTGGGCTGGTTACATCTGCCGATTTTCGAATATAGAACCGATAAACGTTGGGGTAGACGTGTTTTAGAGTGGAGACCACGGCTCGGTAAACGTTGTGTAGGGCGCCCTCCAGCTAGATGGAGCGATGATATACGCAAGCTGGCTGGCAGCGGTTAGAAACAAAGAGCAGAAGATCGAGCTCAGTGGCGTGCGATAGGTGAGGCCTATGTCCAGCAGTGGACGGAGATAGGCTGATGATGTTGTAAGGAGAAGAAGTTTATTCTGACTGCCATTATTTCTTGAAAATATAAAGAAATAATTTGTGTGCTTATTTGTTGCCACTCAGGTCCAAAGTAGCTGAACGATTTTCCATGAAATTTTGTATTTATAGGCGATGAAATAAGATTTAGGTTACTTTTCATGCTTTAGATGAAACTGCGGGGTCGAAGGTAGGTGTAAAATAATAATGGAACTAATGTAAAATATCAATAATCGAACGAACAATATGGTTTCTATATATTTTAAATTTTTAACTTTCAAAATCTTTTTTCTTTTAATTCATAAAGATTACTGATGATTTTTTTTTGTTTTGTAGCAAGATTCTATAAGCTATAACGTACGATACCATAATCCTTACCTATAAAAACTCATTTAAATAAAAGAATAGAGACCCTCGTGTGAGATCGCACCTTTTTTGTTCCAGTTAAGCAAATTCCTCACAGTTTGCATAGAAACGCGACAAAAAAGCTCGGGTCCATCCCGATACGTGCGTAGCAAACATAAAGTACTCCATAACAGCACGAATAACAAGATTTTCACCCGAGACTAGCCGAGGGATAAAAACAAAGGGCGCAGTTTGCCCTCGGAGCCCGCTTGACTGATCCGCAGGGTTACCCAATAAAGCAAATCCCGTAACAAAATACGAGTGTTTATATCACTTTAAATCTGCTGGGACGATTTCCGATGAAAGTCGGTGGAAGTTAACGATGTGCTCTAACAACTTCAGTATTCCAGTTGGAATTTGTTTCGGATTTATTGCAAGGTCATCGTATTAAGGGAGTATCAAAATACCCCCATTTGTAAACTATAGTTAATTTACGCCTCATGAAGTATTAAGTGCTTTTTGTATTGAATTCGATTTAGGGTTGCCAAGTTGAAATTATGGTAAGCTTTAAAATGGCTGCTAATATTATAATTGTCGGTTGCGTGATGTTGTAACCTTTTTACTGATTATTATTTTTTTATATCAGATGAGAACGTTATTTGTTTAATTACAATGTCATGTACTTTGAAATTTCACACGATACCTATGAAGAGCCTAAGCCATGTGGCTGATAAAAATGAGATGGGCGTAATGTGAGTGAAGGAAGTTTCAAAAAGTGTATGTTGTAAGGGATGAATATAGTAAAAAAGGTAAATAAGTACAGAGATGATAGATGGGATGAATGAAACTGCATATCTATCTTTTTATTTTAATATAGTACTAAATATGGTGTAAAAGATTCATAAAACTGCCGGCCAAAGTGAATTGACCTTTGACCTTTTCACAATCTTGTGTAAAATATTTACTGAAATTTTAAGATTTTTTTTTTACTGCAACGCTTAGAAACCACATTACTTGTGTGGCGATGTTTATCTTATTATAAAATGGTAAATAAATATTCTGGGACATTCTTAACACAGGGTCATCTAATTGTACTATGGAAACCAGATAGCTGATATACATCTAAACAATGTTTGTTTTTTTAATACTTACTTACATAGATATACATCCAGGCACACGACACACAGACAGACAGTGTTTATCGCGGACGGGAATCGAACCCACGATCTGCGGCATGGGTTCTGACCACCAAGCCAACTGGACTATGTGATTACAACATATTTGAACAAATTAAATAAATGGGCAGATTGTTTCAAGGAAGAGACAGGGTAAATAAAGAAATACAACAACACACCATGTGTAAATCGAACGTGTAATACATTTATAATTATAAAGAGATAAAATTTCACATTTTGTAAATATTAGACATCTTCATACAAATTCATGACTTTATGCTAATTTCACAACGAAAAGTACGCTGACATTTATCTATTACGATATGCAATGTCAGCACAGCTGAGTCTTAACTTAAGTTTTTTTTCATCTTAAAAATAACATTTAAGTACACAGATATGATGATTTTTTTATATTTCACTAAGGAAGTGATATAGGGAATTATGGCAACGGATTTCGAATAAAAAAAAAACAACGGGTTGAACTCCGGGAGTGCCGGCAGAAGTGAAAACTTGAACATTAACGTTGTGCAAATTTTACTGTCTTACGAATTTTCGATCAGGTCACGTGTCCTAATGCGAGTTTAATATTTTATTCCCATACCAAGAAAAGCGCTCAACACAGCTAAATAAGTTTTCACTTCAATAATTGTTCTCTAGGTTTTAACTAAATATGTTATATACTTACGACATAATGTTCCACGCATAAAATTTTGAGATAAATGTGCAATTAAATAACATTTTGTCGGTTACTCAGTTATGGAAGGTATATAATTTTGGAGGTTAACATCTGTTTTTTTTAATAACACTATAAATAGACGTAAGCATAAAAAAATATAGTTATACATATATATAAATATAGATAACTGTTAATTGTTTAAACACATATTAGTTATAAAAAAATTAAATAATTAAAATAAATAATAACTAAAAATATAAAAAAGGTTATTTTTTCAATTTAAATAAAAGGTATACTAATCATTTTAGTGCCTGCTTTTAATTTTGTTTGATGATATAATATGCTTGAGTCATAAAAATGGAAGATTTTTTTTGAAAAATCTATTGTTTTAATTCAAAATATACCTTATTGTGTACAACCATAAAACACAAATACAAACTATAAACCAACTGGCAAATTTACGGGCAATTATTTTTAATTTTTTATGGCCGGCTTATTTCTTAAGTGATTTTACTCCTGCTAAGCAAAACTAAAATAATTCCCATAAACCACATTTGCTATTTACATAGGTACATATAGGTAGTATAACTATTACAATATAAAATCTAACTTACGATAGGACTTACAGTTTATATAAAGAGTGTATAGCATTAAGGAAGACATCGATAGCCTGCATGAATTACACCGTCAATATAGAAAATACAGTAAATTATATGTCTTTAATGCGGATTATCTTGCTATAATGTATAAGTTTAAGTTTCAATTGCTTTGGGGCAGGGTTTCTCAAACTAATGTACGCGTAGCCCCTAGGGGTATGACATTTAGTCGTAGGGGGCTAGCGACAAGATAGACGTTTTAGTGAGTGACCTGAACTGACCGAAGTTGCTCTTTATGTTGACACAATACGGGATTAAAGAGCAATCCCCGACAATATCAAAAAAAATCTATTCAGTCTGCAATTTTGTATTAAAATAAAATAACTACGATTATTTCTATCAGTTTCGTATAGTTTATAAAAGGTTACGTGGACTTATAGGAAGTTTTAATTGGGGCCTGTTAGATATAAGTTTGAGAACCCCTGTTTTAGAAAAACCTGTTATTTATGGCATCGAATTATGTTTTACTACTCGTGTCATGTTTGGGGGCTATGTGTGTTTGTAACAAAGCAATTCAAACCGTATTCGTCAATCAATTAAAGTCCATTATCATTTCACAATATAAAACTTAAAACAAAGATGTATTACACAAATATATTTATCTACTTATAGCTTACACATATTACAACACATACTTAGTACGTTATCTACTTACATTACGCTTTAAGCATCGCCGCTAATTAGTTTTTGAGTAGTAAAAATAAGAGTCAATCATTAATCATTACCTAATTTGTCTTATCTAACATCCACTTAAGCCTTTTCCTTATCGCCCAATCCATTTTAAAATGAAAAAAAAAATGCGCATATTATTTTAATAAATATTTATATACAAAACAAAATATACGGAATGCATCTCCCTCACAACATTTATAAATTGTTTACAAATACTCACTCCTAATCATGATATGTTTTTGTTACACAATTAATTGCTCCTAAACATTCGTAAGCAAAATGAAAGCCCGCGCCCACGGACCGGTGTAGGGCCCGCGTATGTATGAAATGTCCAAGACACAAATACAAGTTTATGAATCGTAAAGATAGGCAATGAAATGGTCTAGAATAGCGCGAGCACTCTTCACACTAAAAATGAGATTTATGGATCGCAATTTCATAGCACTTTTGCGACAATAAAAAGATTGTGCGCAATTTTTTGGTATCTCTTTACAGAAATACTGTAATGTAAAATTTAATTTAAGTTTACGATGGAAAATATTGAATTTTATTCGTTTTTCAGAAAAGTAATATTCAATTTCTTATTATCCAGACATATATCATTCCTGTATTAATAGCCTTCACTTACGAGGAGTACTATCCATGCGACAAAATCTAATTTGTACCAATAACTGGCTACCTCTTGCATTAAAATCCATATTGTGCTTCATATATATTTTCAAGGTGTAACAAAGAAAATTAGAGATACGAAATATTTGTGACAAGGCCTTCATTACACGGCCCTATGAGCGCGGGCTTTGATATGACATATCATTACTCTTATTCATAATATTTTTTCCGTACTCACAATCTTTCATTTTAGATAATTTTTATGAAGTTGTTTACCATTACCATGTATTTTCTGTTTAAAGATAATTTATGAAAAAAAATTGCAATGAAATAGTATAGCTTAGTACAAAATGATTGTAAGTCGAAAAAATTTAAGAATAAAAAAGGATCATAAAAACTTATAAGTATGTAAGAATTCAGTTTTAGCTAAGCGTGTATATTTTTCTAGCAAATCAGTTTATTCAAATCACTTCTTTCCAGCCTTTGAGAGGATGTTTTATCTGTGTATAAGTCAAATACAGATTTTATAATAAATTTTGTCAAAGTTAAGATAATTGTAACATTTATAAAAACTTTTAACTTGAAACTCAACTCTGAATATATATTTTTAAATCGCTATAAATTGAAATCAAATTCACATAAAGGTTTTTATTGATATATTTGTATTGCCTGGATTCAGTTTGCATACCATTATTCCATGATGAACGGTTACAGCCTGTGTACTCATGTTCGGCATATTAATAATGATCAAGTAGGCGGCAATTAAATTAAAACATTTTAGCGGTAACAATGCTGCTTTAAAATTATTTTTCCGAAACTATACGTACTAAAGTCCGGTCGTGAGCAGAAAAAAAATTGCACATTAACCATTACCTGTCTCTGTCAGCCAGGGAGCGTGACGCATCATATTTACACGAGGGTGACAGAGACGGGTAATAACATGGTAATGTACGAAATTCTTTATGCACCGCGACCGGGCTTTAGTTATATTTTGCTAGCAATAGAGAAAATTAATAAACATAATTAAAAAATATACTCATAAAACGCAATTCAAACTAAACGCCCTTTTTTCCGTTACGTATTATCACTTAAGTTACCGTAAAAACAATGTTTTTAATGCATTTTTAGTTAATATGAGTGTGTAAGATATATTGAACATCACTTCTAAGTTTTGCATTTTTTGGAAAGGTTTAAAAATATTTTTAATTATTTATTTAATTTTGAATAAAGTACTCAAATTTCTTTAATAGTCATGGCGGAAGCTTAAGCCTCATTTTATATCTGTGGTATAGGTAATCTATTATAACGGACATTGGGTTTTCTAGCAATTTTGTTAGGTTGGGTCTTTACAAATCCTAACATCCTAATTCAGTCTCATAATTGCGCATACACAGGTAAAGGATCTCATAAAAAAGGATATAAAAAGCACGGCGAAAGCTCATGTGGTACAATAATTGTACAGTGATATTTTAGCTTTTTATAATACTGTAGGTAACATTTATAGAGGATGTGTGGGTTGCAAATAATAATCAGACTTAAATCACAGCGTAAATTAGTATCAAATTAAAAAGGCATACAATTATATGTTCTATCATCCCAGTGTGAATGAGACCGATTTTTTATATTTTGTCTCTTTCTCTCATTATAAATTTAAATTGAAACAATATTAAACGTATTTATAACGTAATTAAACTTCATGCTTTTGTTTTATTTAATAATTTCTCTCTTTGATTTTATCAAAGTTAGAATCAAATAGAAGTAGGTGTAAATATAATTACCCACGAAGTCCAAGTTTATTGGGGACAAAAATGAAACTGAAATATGTGATTTTCTCACATTCACAAGGAGAGGTAAATATGGCAACGAAAGGTAACTAGTTAGTTGGGTAAATATGTAAGTTAGATACGCTCTACAATTTTCTATTGATATATCTTTTTGTTTATAATTATTCATTTTTTATTTCATTTTTATAATTTATACTGTAAACATTACTTTACTGTAAATCGTGTAATATTAAGGATACAGTATTATCGTACTCAGTAAGTATCATGACCAATTATTTTAGATTTTTTTTAAATTTTTCCTGTCACAATAACTCTTCTGTATTTAACATTACAAAGCTGTAGTAACAGAGCCAAATCTGATATACTTACGTCCAGATTTCTTTAAACATCGCCATTTACACATCCTTTGGCTGAACGGTATTAAATACTGTACTGTCAGAAATCCACAAAAAGCTCACAAATCTATAGAAAATTACATCAAATGGCACACAAATACGAGTAAAACAAATATACATCGGATTTCACATTTAGCAGATGAACTATAATCTATGGAGCTTATTATTTTGACGGGCAATTGAGGCAACTGGCGTGTGGGAGCCGGTTCAATGCCGACCACTTTCACTGAAAAAGAAAATAATCACTCAGTTTTATTATGTATCTGTGCTTCTGAAGTTACACACGTTTGATAACAACTTAATTAAACTTTATACCTCCGGCAATTTGTTAATTACTTAGGGATTATCGCAGAGCTTCCAAGAATTGGAATCGATTCGAGAATATTTAACACTGCCTACCGTCTGGTGCTTTCACCCGCGTTCCCGAAAAGTCTAGTGCATCTAGGTATTATATATAGATATAGCCTATGATACTAGATAAACTAACATTATAATAGTGAAGGAATTATTAAACTCGGACCAGGTTTTAGTTTTTCATTGCAACCAAAAATATATATAATACATACAAGATTTTTGTGATTTATAACATTAGTATAGTGTAAATGTAACAGAATGGCGAAATAATAATTTTTGAGCGAAACTTGTAGTTAATGTGTTTTTTACAGCCAAGGGTTGTAAATTAAAAAAATAATGTCACCATGGTACCTAATTAATGGTTTTATAGAAGGTGGTATACACATAAAGCCTAGAAGGAAACTGTCCGCAAGAACACCTATTGGAATACATTATCAGGTGCTTGGCGACAGATTTTATCTCGAATGTGTAGTCAGGCACTACAAGATAACAATAGTTCCCAATGATTCCTACACCGCCAGCTTAAGGTCACTATAGGTTTCGGTCTAACGATTCCTCAGGACATTCGATTTAACTTCCTAGGGCGCTATCATCGCCGTAATACAGAGAAATTTAAACTCAAAGATCAAACACTAACATACATTTTCGCGCAGCGTTTGCCATCCGTCTCAGACGCTTGCGGTTATCGTTAATAGCCCGATCGGTCTCATTCCCTATTGATCAATCCCACACAATCAATAGCTCAGATTACTTAATAGTAACTACCAAATCAATAGGGTTATCCGAGAATCCTATACATATGTATATTTTTCAACTTGTTATCGTACTAATATTATAAATGTAAATGTTTGTATGTATGGATGTTTGTTTGTCATTCACGCAAAAACTAACAAACGGATTTAGACGCAGCTTGGCAGCACATATATAGAGCATATTCTGGTATAACACATAACTTTTTGTGCCGGGAAAATGTTACATCCCTCGGGAACGCTAGTAAAACAGCGGGGGACATAATATATAATATAAATCTGGATAATTTACAGGTTTTGTTAAACCTTTCTTTTACACTTTGTTTAAAGAGATACTTAATCAATTGATACAAATATGTATGGTATGTTATGGAGAGATACATAGACGATTTTTATATCTCGGCAACACGGGTGACAGCTAGTATGTCATAAATGCTCTTTTCTTTCCTCTGTTTATCTTATAAAAAAATATCATCATTTTACACCATCCACACGAAGCAAAGGTTACAGATTTACAATTACACACATTATTATAAGCTTTTATTTAATTTCATCTTTTAGTTAGCAAGTTTGGTTCAAATCTTGCAAATAAATTTTATACCAGGCTATCTGGTTGAGCTGAAACTATGACAATTATTTAAGTGATAAGCTACGTGACGTCATTATAAATTCAATATGGCGGACGTGACAATATGGTAATTCATAACCTTACGGTTAATAGCGTATGGCGTCTCCATGTCATGGATATCTAATGAAAGAGTTTGACAGAAGTGGATTCCTTTAACAAACTATTTATTTCAATCTCATACCTGCTTTAATTTTTCTACTTACCGGAGACTGTGTGGTTGTGGACATCAGCAAACCCTTCCTCCATACTTGCAAAGCTTGGAATGGTGCTTAAGCAAGTGATGTCGACAGTTTGATTGGGAATGAGCTTCAGGTTGGATAAGGGGTAGTGGAGCGAGGAGTTGGTCGCTGATAGCAACTGGCCGTGGTGTAGATGATGCCTATGGTTTTCCACTGCACCGTGGGGCTTCGTGTAGCTTTCGTCTACCTGTTAAGATATTAGGAAATAAATTAATAACTTTTTTCCGCAATACTCTCCAAATAATGCTTTCAAACCAACTGAAAATAGTCTTATTACATAAATATATATTTAAAAAAAAAATACTATTATTGAATTTAAGTCTTATGAAGGCACTGGGCAAAACTAAAGTTGCAATCGGTACGAAAGTCAGCCTTCAACTGAGAAGAATCGACAAAAAACTCAGTAAGGTTACATTTTTATAAGAATACTAGCTGTCCCCCGCGGTTTTACCCGCGTTCCCGTGGGATGTCACATGTACGAGAAAAACCTTCCTCTTCAATCACTCTATCTATTAAAAAAAAAATTAATTGCATCAAAATCCGTTGCGTAGTTTTAAACATTTAAGCATACATAGGGATATAGGGACAGAGAAAGCGACTTTGTTTTATACTATGTAGTGATTTGGATATACTTTTTGACCTCAAATAGTGATAAATATGGTGAGATTTCTTGATTATAAATAAATTGTTATAACTATTAATATTTTTATTCTCGACACTTAATCAAATTCTGAAAACACGTAAATACAGAAGTACGTAATTATGTGTTCGTTCTTTAATCAGCGCTTGAAACTAGAAATATTTATGTTAATTACCTTCATTGCTTCTACATAAATAATCTGAGGCTGAATAATTTTGGTTGTGATCCATTAATTAAACGGTCTTGGTCGGTCGGTAACCGTTGGCCTAAAAATATTTAATCCACAATTTGAAAAAAAGAAAAAAAAATGTTCTTCTTTATTCTTCGTGCCGAATTAATTATAGAATGTAAAATATAAAATACATTTATTAATGGGTACTCTCAATAATGTTTAATTAAATAGGACTTAATATCCTGGGCCTTTCTTTATACACGGTTGTCATGTGGTGACATCTATGAACAAGCACTCGAGAATCCTTCGCACTATTGAAGTTTTATCAGGATTTGATTTTATATAGAATCTTCCAACTTCAACAGTATGACCGCGGTCTCCAGGCACGATCACCTAGCATGGCGGAAGATTTCTCTTCTAATTGGATGAGTCCCATATCTTGCACCTCAAAAATCTGATCCTAAACTAAGCAGAGCTGTTATTATGGTAACCAGATTATACCAGATATGTTCACATACGCAGAGTCCCGAACCATTAAAATTAACTTAATTAACATGCCCTTGAAGATATTATATAGTAGAAAGATAGATTGGAAAGCATTTTAAGATCAGATGGGCGTATATAAGGAATTTCCCATGATATTTATGTATTTTATTATTGGTTATTATTCCAAAAAAATTATCTTGTCTTGCTCTGTTAATAATACGTAGCTTTACTCAATTCCTATAAAATTAAATATTTTTTATAAATGATATTATATAGGTATTTACAAAAAAAAAAAACGTATATTTCATCGCCTATATGAAAGCAAAAACCATGCTGGCAGCTAATACTTAGCACCAGATAAACTATTGAAAAAAAATTCCTCTATTGTCAAAGGCACAGGAAATTAAAAAGCTCAGGTGAAGTTGGTGCATCAAACAGGCAGGCCTTTGTACGATCAATACTGTGATTGAATGACAGTGGATGGAAAGGCATTTCTCAGTACAGAATTGAAGCGCATTCAAAAATTCGTAATAGAGACCATCAATCATCATCATCATCATCATCATCATCAGCCTATCTCCGTCCACTGCTGGACATAGGCCTCACTTAGGGCACGCCACTGAGCTCGATCTTCAGCTCTTTGTTTCCAACCGCTGCCAGCCAGCTTGCGTATATCATCGCTCCATCTAGCTGGGATGTAAGGGAGCACAATGCCACCTTAGTGCTCCCAGCCAACCTCACCTGCCCGCGGTGCATCCTGCCGACAAGCGAACGAGGCTCTGGCGACCGACCAATGGCGGTATAACCATTCTGTACAGCGTAGCCAAATGGCACAGGCCGGTGATGGGCAGCAGCGTCACCGGTGCGAGAGCTACGTTCTGCGATCACCCAACCCGCCTGCCCAGCGTGTGGTGATTACGGGCATAAACCCCCTAATGAATAGCACGCTACAGCAACGGCCCCCAGTTCCCGGTCGCCCCGCTATTCCTGGCCAAGGCGGCGGTCATGGTCACGGCGGGGTAGGGGGTGCTAAGAATCCCCGGGCTACGGTAGGCCGCCAACACCGACTGACTCTGGCAACGTATAACGGACGCGCGCTGCGGCTCGATGAACATCTGGCGCAACTCGAAGAGGAGCTGAGGAACATAAGGTGGCACGTTCTGGGGTTATGTGAAGTCCGAAGGGAGGGGGAGGATACCGTAACCCTAGAATCCGGCCATCTTATGTACTTCAGAGAGGGAGACCAACCATCCCAAGGCGGCGTCGGGTTCTTGGTACACAAGGCCCTCTCTGGCAACGTCATAGAAATCTCCAGTGTGTCGACAAGGGTAGCGTACCTTGTGATCAAACTCACCGAGAGGTATAGCCTCAAGGTTATCCAAGTGTACGCACCGACTTCGGCACACTCGGATGATGAAGTGGAGGAAATGTACGAGGACATTTCCAAGGCCTTATACACCACCCAAAAGGCCCACTTCAACGTTGTCATGGGGGATCTCAACGCTAAAGTAGGAGTACAAACAAGCGGCGAATCGGTAGTAGGACCACACGGATTTGGAAGCAGGAACCATAGGGGGCAAATGCTCGTCAACTTCCTGGAGAAAGAAGGGCTTTTTCTAATGAATTCTTTCTTTCAGAAGAAGCCCCGGCGGAAGTGGACGTGGCAAAGCCCCGACGCTATGACCAGAAATGAGATTGATTTCATTATGACGGACAAGAAGCGTATATTTAGAGATGTCTCAGTGATCACTAGGTTCAAAACCGGAAGTGATCACCGACTTGTCCGAGGCACTCTAGATATAGACTGTAAGCTTGAACGAGTCCGTCTAATGAAATCTACGCTCCGGCCTAATATGCTCCAATCCGTGGTTGGGTCTGAAACGTTTCAGTTGAAACTGGAGAACCGATTTGCTGCCTTGGAAACTACAATCAACGTTGATGTCGACCAGGATCTCGACCAAGTGGTGGGAATCCTCGGGGAGGAGGGGAAGAAATTCTGTGAGACGCGAGGTGCCGGTAAGAGATCCAAGCTTTCAGGGGAATCTCTGCAGCTAATGCAGAAGCGACGTGAAAATCCCGCAGTCACTACGTCAGATCAACGGGCTTTAAACAAAAAAATCTCAAAGCTGGTAAGACGGGACCTCCGGAGCTCCAACACACGCTCTATTACAGAAGCGATTGAGCGAAACCGGGGGTCTAAAGTCTTTGCCCAACAGCTAGGTCGAAGCCATCTGACGAAGTTGACCACATCTAGCGGGAATGTCGTCGCTTCTAAGCCGGAGATACTCAGGGAGGTGCAAGACTTTTACGGCCAATTATATACCTCGCAAGCGTCCCGTCCCCAACCTCATTCCAAGGATCCCAGGGCCACTCTTACCCGCCATTATACCGAGGATCTGCCAGAGGTCAGCCTGGACGAGGTCGTGATGGCTCTCAGACAGCTTAAAAACGGAAAAGCCCCCGGAGAGGATGGAATTACAACGGAGCTCCTAAAAGCTGGTGGAACTCCAACGCTGCTACAGCTTCAGCGTATATTTAATTCCGTCCTCTTTTCGGGGAGAACTCCGAAGGCGTGGAGCAAGAGTGTGGTCATAATGTTCTTCAAAAAAGGTGATAAAACCCTTTTGAAGAACTATAGACCCATCTCACTCTTGAGCCACGTCTATAAGCTCTTTTCGAGAGTCATCACGAACCGTCTCGCGCGTAGGCTCGACGAGTTTCAGCCCCCGGAGCAGGCTGGGTTTCGAGGAGGATATGGCACCATAGACCACATCCACACAGTGCGGCAGGTTATACAGAAGACCGAAGAGTATAACCAGCCCCTGTGCCTTGCGTTTGTGGACTATGAGAAAGCTTTTGACTCCATTGAGACCTGGTCTGTTCTGGAGTCCTTGCAACGGTGCCAAGTCGATTGGCGATACATCCAAGTGCTGAGAGGACTGTATAACTCCGCAACTATGACCGTCCAAGTACAAAATCAGCAGACTGAACATATCCCCTTACATAGAGGAGTGAGACAAGGGGACGTTATTTCCCCCAAATTGTTCACTAACACTCTGGAGGATATGTTCAAGACGCTAAATTGGAAAGGACGGGGCATAAATATTAACGGCGAGTACCTCTCACACCTGAGATTTGCGGATGATATCGTCATCATGGCTGAAACCGTGCAAGATCTCCAATACATGCTGAATACCCTGGCTGATTCTTCTGCACGCATCGGTCTCCGGATGAACTTGGATAAAACCAAGATCATGTTTAACGAGCATGTTATTCCGGAACCGGTTGCCCTTGACGGGGTTCCTCTCGAAGTTGTTCACGAATACGTCTATCTAGGGCAGATCTTGCAATTGGGTAGACACAACTTCGAGAAGGAGGCTCGCAGAAGAGTACAGCTAGGGTGGGCAGCATTTGGAAAACTTCGTCGAGTCTTTTCATCGCCCATACCCCAATGTCTGAAGACGAAAGTCTTTAACGAGTGCGTCCTACCTGTTATGACTTACGGAGCCGAGACGTGGACACTGACGGTGCGACTAGTTCACCAACTCAAAGTCGCTCAGCGAGCTATGGAGAGAGCTATGCTCGGAGTCTCTCTGAAGGATCGAATTCGAAATGAAGTCATCCGTCAGAGAACCAAAGTTATCGACATAGCTCATAGGATTAGCAAGCTGAAGTGGCAGTGGGCTGGTCACATCTGCCGTAGAACCGATAACCGTTGGGGTAGACGTGTTCTAGAGTGGAGACCACGGCTCGGTAAACGTAGTGTAGGGCGCCCTCCAGCTAGATGGAGCGATGATATACGCAAGCTGGCTGGCAGCGGTTGGAAACAAAGAGCTGAAGATCGAGCTCAGTGGCGTGCCATAGGTGAGGCCTATGTCCAGCAGTGGACGGAGATAGGCTGATGATGATGATGATGATCTAGCTGGAGGGCGCCCTACACTACGTTTACCGAGCCGTGGTCTCCACTCTAGAACACGTCTACCCCAACGGTTATCGGTTCTGCGACAGATGTGACCAGCCCACTGCCACTTCAGCTTGCTAATCCTTTGAGCTATGTCGATAACTTTGGTTCTCTGACGGATGACTTCATTTCGAATTCGATCCTTCAGAGAGACTCCGAGCATAGCTCTCTCCATAGCTCGCTGAGCGACTTTGAGTTGGTGAACCAGTCGCACCGTCAGTGTCCACGTCTCGGCTCCGTAAGTCATAACAGGTAGGACGCACTCGTTAAAGACTTTCGTCTTTAGACATTGGGGTATGGGCGATGAAAAGACTCGACGAAGTTTTCCAAATGCTGCCCACCCTAGCTGTACTCTTCTGCGAGCTTCCTTCTCGAAGTTGTAGACGCAATTGGGTAGACACCCAATTGCAAGATTTGCCCAAGGTAGACGTATTCGTGAACAACTTCGAGAGGAACCCCGTCAAGGGCAACCGGTTCCGGAATAACATGCTCGTTGAACATGATCTTGGTTTTATCCAAGTTCATCCGGAGACCGATGCGTGCAGAAGAATCAGCCAGGGTAGTCAGCATGAATTGGAGATCTTGCACGGTTTCAGCCATGATGACGATATCATCCGCAAATCTAAGGTGTGAGAGGTACTCGCCGTTAATATTTATGCCCCGTCCTTTCCAATTTAGGGACTTGAACATATCCTCCAGAGTGTTAGTGAACAATTTGGGGGAAATAACGTCCCCTTGTCTCACTCCTCTATGTAAGGGGATATGTTCAGTCTGCTGATTTTGTACTTGGACGGTCATAGTCGCGGTGTCATACAGTCCTCTCAGCACTTGGACGTATCGCCAATCAACTTGGCACCGTTGCAAAGACTCCAGAACGTAGCGTGCGTCCGTTGTACGTAGCCAGAGTCAGTCGGTGTTGGCGGCCTACCGTAGCCCGGGGATTCTTAGCACCCCCTACCCCGCCGTGACCATGACCGCCGCCTTGGCCAGGAATAGCGGGGCGACCGGGAACTGGGGGCCGTTGTTGTGGTATGCTACCCATGATGGTTTATGCCCGTAATCACCACACGCTGGGCAGGCGGGTTGGGTGATCGCAGAACGTAGCTCTCGCACCGGTGACGCTGCTGCCCGTCACCGGCCTGTGCCATTTCACTACGTTGTTTAGAATGGTTATACCGCCATTAGTCGGTCGCCAGAGCCTCGTTCGCTGGTCGGCAGGATGCACCACGGGCAGGTGAGGTTGGCTGGGAGCACTAAGATGACATTGTGCTCCCTTACATCCCTCCATGCCTCATCCCTCACTGCCATCAATCATAACTACCCAAAATTTCTTGTGATTCGTAAAAATATACACAATGCATGTAAATATTAGGAAATGACATTTCCTATCCATAATATTGAAAAAATAAATTTATTAATAAATAATTAATAAATAAAAAAAAATAAAAAAAATATGCCTTTTATTTCTAACACAGTAGATTTTAAAGGAACATTGTGCATGCAAAATTAATTAGAGTCTATTTTAAAATACATTTTCCATATAAAAAAAATTGCTATAATGTGCAACTGATAATCATACCTCTACCATTATCGTAAGATCTAAATTAAATTTGGTACATATTGATTTTAAACCTTCGATTGAGACATAAGCGCTGTTTATCACAGGGAGGTTCTATGGGACGGAAGCTAATCTATAGATAAATGGAAAACCAAATGAGTTATGAACCTAAAAGTACTTTTGATGGATAGACCGAGTTTTTAGACCTATAAAGCTGATTCACTACTGAAAGCGTTTCAGTTCTAGGACACAAATTAAATAGTATGATTGTAATGTCTACAAATTCACTTTGGCTATTCACTACCATATCCTCTTGTCCTATTTCTAATAATCTTTGGAGGATTGACTGATTTTGAGCTGTTACTTGCTATTCAATGCTTTTTAAACGACGGAAATGGCTTTTCCAAATATCAAGACAAAGCGAAAGTAGGTACGGTTTCTTATTATATCACGGAAAATTATAATATACCCTACAACATCACATACATTTGTCAAATATTTTACTTAGCATTAAGATACACACATTCAATGTAAAACGTGCCTCCCAAAACGAATGTCTGATATCAGCTAAAACAGTGTTACAATGAAATATTCACGTACCTTGGTATTATTTATAAACCAAGTGAGGTGGGGTGAAGGGTAGGCCGGGGAACTTTGGCACGTCGCCTCTAGATGGCTACTCGATAAAAGCTTTTTGTGCTTTATTTTAATTTTTGGACGGTATTTCTGGCGAACTGGAAAGGAATAATTAAGTTATACACGTGATTACAGGGTTTATTTTACTAATACATTTATTATAAACTTGCTACCGATAAGACTCAGGTCGTTTGTTTCACTGTTAACCCAGCCAATGGTTACAAAGAACTTCTCTGTCTATCGGAAGTTTATATATTTTTTTAAATATATACTTATAAATAAGTTTAAGAAAAGATTAGACAAAAAGCTGTTCTTATAATGACAGCGGTCAAGCAAGGCCCCAATGGACAAACGATATATACCTCACAAAAATCTTCCGTTAAAAATTGAAGTCCAACAAACTACTTGACTTTCTCGTTTCAGAAATTGTTACATGGAAACCGTGATAGGAAATTAGCCCGAGAGATGGTCATTATGACATACGTTAGGTTTGGAAATGTGGATCTCGGCCTCAACACCGGTAAATGGGTGTGAAGATATAAGTGTATATTATATTATTAAATAAACTGTTAGTTTAAGTTTAAATATTGAATTCAAACCATGAGATAGTTTTACTACGGAGTCTTTTCGAACTTTCGGAGTCGAAACTTCAATACACCATGATTATTTACTTTATAAATTCAGTATTACGTTCCGTTCCACTTACCAATGACATTGAGGTCATGTATTTTCGACTCCTTCGAGTATAAAGGCGTCTCCAATCCAATTAAACAGGCGTACTGTCCGCTTGCTGCGAAGTCCAGTCTATCTAGCGTTATTGACGTCGGCGACAGTTTAACTAACTGCAAATTGATTTATATTACGATATCGTTGTTACTGCCCATATCTTACAGAGACGTCATAATCAATATCACTGCATTTGATTAAGCTGGTTGAGCATTGAACAATACAAAACAAATACATTATTCAACATTTGAGCGTAGAGACGCTCATTACCATTCCAGTGAGGTATTCAATAAAATATTCCATTACTAGCTGTCCCCTGCGGTTTCACTCGCGTTCCCGAGGGATGTAACATTTTCCCGGCACAAAAAGTATTTTATGTGTTATTCCAGGGTATTTTCTATATATGTGCCAAGTTTCATCCAAATCCGTTTGGCATTATTTGCGTGAAAGAGTAAGAAACGTCCATACATACAAACTTTCGCATTTATAATATTACTAAGTGTCCCCCCCGGTTTTACGATTTCCCGAGGTATGTAACATTTTCCCGGAACAAAAAGTATCCTTTGTTACTTCTAGTACCTCCAAGAATATGTGTACAAAGTTTTATGATGATCGGTTCAGTAGTTTTCGCAAACATTTCGCATTCATAATATTTGTTTTTAAAAACTATTTCTTCTAATATTATAAAAAGGTAAAGTTTATTATGTCACAAAGCTATTTCTCGTGAATAGTGTAGCTTTCTATCAGTGAAATAAAATATAAATCGGATGAGCAGTTTCGGAGATTATATCTTACATCCAAATTATTGTAAGTTTAGACATAACACCATTTCCGAGTGGGATAGCTATATTACAATCCCGGATAGATTAGATCCCTCAGGAACGTGGGTAAAACCAGTAGTTATACTTAATACATTTTCAAAAATAAATTCAAATCATAAAATTTTGGACGCCAAAGCCAAAGAAGGTGAGTAAGTAGCAAAGCGTAAGTAATGTACTAATATTATAAATTCGAAAGTTAAATAAATTGTTCTGGACTGTGTTAAACGAATTTTGACACATAAATAAGGCAAATCCTAAAAAACTCATAAAACATGCTTTTTATTTTGAAAAATTGTAAAATCATGGGGTGGGGGGGCACTTTTTTTTAGTAGGAATGTTGCATTTTCTTATGTTAGTTTGTTAGTACTTACATTAACATCGGCTCCCGTAATGTTAAAAAGCTCATAGGGAGGGTCTCGACCCCGGACGAATTGCATAATCCGCTGTCCATTTTTGAAAAACACCACCTTTAAAAAAAAAAACAACACTACGTTAAACAACAAACAATATGGAGTACTTAAATACCCATGGATTACCTCAAGCTCTTTCTATAGCTATTCAATAGACAAAGATGGAGATATTTTAGACAGACATTATACTCTAATTGACGTCACTGAGTGCGGTCTCTAGTGGATTCAGGTAATGAGTAAGAGAATAAAAGTGACTTAAATATCTTTTATACAGTAAACTGATGTCAAAATAGCGGATAAGAATCAAACTGACAATGACTGAAAATCTCTCGTTATGAAAATTCTTTGAAAGATTCCATGCCTTTTCAAACTGTTAGAAGACCTTTTTTTGTTTTGTTTATCAATCTGTTCCAATTCATTCATTAAAGGTAATATTGATAACCAGTGACAAGCGATGCTAAGTGTTTTTGGAGTATATGAAAGCGAGAAGTAGAACACAAGCAGTAGAGTAATTAAAAAACTGTTGGTAATGGAGTGACATCCCTACTACTATTATAAATGTGATTGTAAGTTTGTTTGTTACGCTTTCACGCAAAAACTACACACAACACAATACAACTGTACACATATTCTTGGAGGTATTAGAAGTAACATAGGATATTTTTTTATTCCGAGAAAATGTTACATCCCTCGGGAACGCAGGTGAAACCGCGGGGGACAGCTTGTATGTTTTCACGTTCAAATTCGAGTCTTTAAACACCCGATTAGAAATATATGCTATTTCGGTCAAGTAATTCATGCAATCGTTTATACTCGAATTGAAAAAGTGAGTAAAAACCACAAACTCAAATGAAACAAAAAGGCGTTCACGGGGTGGCCTTAGCATAAAGCTCACACGTGTTCAATAAAAAAAAACACAACACGAATGTCGTTTTTGGCAATACGCGTAAACAACAATCCAAATGGAATTGTTATTTCTTATTAAACAAATAACAGTTATTATTAATAATTATATTATTGACAGGCCAATTGGCTTGGTGGTTAGCGACCCTGACTGCCAAGTCGAAGGTCGCGGGTTCGATTCCCACCCAGGACAAACATTTGTGTGCGTGAACATGTCTG
Organism: Habrosyne pyritoides; assembly: GCA_907165245.1. NCBI lineage: Eukaryota > Metazoa > Arthropoda > Insecta > Lepidoptera > Drepanidae > Habrosyne > Habrosyne pyritoides. The sequence goes on along the minus strand of OU015594.1, from coordinate 10,751,452 downwards.
TTTGTTCTGTGTCTGGGTGTAAATATCTATATATGTATGTATTTACAAAAATAAAAAGTAGTATATGTAGGTATATCAGTTGTCTGGTTTCCATAGTACAAGCTCTGCTTAGTTTGGGATCAGATGGCCGTGTGTAAAGGAATGTCCCAGGATATTTATTTATTTATTTATTAAACAACTATAGACTTTTGTTAATTTCCCGAGAGATTAAAAAAAAATATAGAAGTATAACTCACAATTTGTCCGTCTGTTAGTAAATAAATGAATATTCTTCTGAAGTTAGAGTTAAAACAGAATAAAATATTAAGGGTTAATAATATTAAAGGTTAATGAATGCTGTTTGTAAAGGGAAATAGATCTGCGGTTGACTTTGCCACTTTTTTCTCATTAACTTGTGCAATCATTTTAATTGGAAAAAGTTTGTTAATTGAGACTGTACACTTAACAGATGAGATATTAACTTTACCGAAGGGTTTTAGCGGCAGATGGAAAGGCAGTAATTAAAATACTTCATTGTATTCGAATCTACCACCTAATTGTGTAACTCTATCGGATTCAATGTTGAAGCCTATTTCTTAATAGATTTATGGTTAGGCGCGCGAGCAGTGAGGGGCAACAGTCCTGACACCGTCAATGTTATACAAAAATGACTGCAACAAAAATAGGGATGTGTCCTGACATGTCAAATCAGCAATTCTTTATGAAATTTCAAAACGATCGAATGTATGGAGTTTTGTATGAAATAGCAAGTCGTGACGTCATAATTGTACAACATCAAATAATGTCTTTGTCATTAGATCGGTACTTAAAATTCAAATTTATGATTTAGTTTTGATCATTTGATGTCATCGTGTATTTTTGATATTCAATACACAATAGTTAGTGTTTGATCATTTATCTTTAATACAGGACAGTTCCCTATTCCGAGAGCAATTGCAATCACCCTGCTGGTATTAAAACATCAGAATTTAGTGTCGATACTCTGAAAGATTCAAATTCAGTTATTCGAAAATTTTCCTTTTAAAAGCCGTACCTACGGTTGGAAAAATACTAACACTAAGCAGCAAGCTGTTAATGTGTGGGTAGCATACACTACACAGAACTTGATAAGCCAATGGGCCATATGGGAGTCTGCCTTTATCTCTAATTAGGATCAGAGTTCACTAAAGTTCGTTAGCACGTGAATGCCGCTTGCATTCATTCACAGCCGTTCGAATGGTATTGTTTTACCCCCTCCCCCTTCCCTGCTGTTTAAAATTAATTGAATTTGTGGATGTGCTAGAGAACGTTTACCAACAGATTGAGTCAGCGTGTAAATTATTGATTATTGTAACTAAATGCAGCATACATTTGTATGAAAGATAATATCTTTTGTGCCTAAAAAGTTTCCTTAACAAGATTATACAAAAACAAATATCTAGTAAATAATTCAGGAGCTTCAGAGAGGACTCAACAGGAAATGTTCTACTGAGTTTCCTTGTTTGGGACTTGCAAGAGAAAGAGATCCAGCCGAATTAGTTACTATATATTTGTATTTGTATAATCTTACGATGGATTTCCGCATGGTCACGCCTGAGTCAATTAGTTTCCTTAACAAAAAAATACTATTTTTTTTATCTAGCCAGCTTCAGTGCCTGTCCAAAAAATTAAGTCAATCCGGTTATGGTCCCCATTGAGATATTAACCTTTTTAGTAGTTAAGTATTGGATAATACGAATAACTACACCTTAATCAGTTATAAGTATGCAAGCATTCATAGTATAGCGTTCTATGTTGATATCAAAACTTCTTTATACTACTAAGTTCAACTTCTACCTCTTTAATCACTCTGTTATTACTACTAGGGAACGCGATATTAAATTCTTTATTTATCCCCAAAGGATGGCTCCACCTTTATTTATTTGAAAACATGTATCAAGGGAAAGTATTTTTTTTTAATTTATGACGGGCTTGGGATTGACCTCAATCACACCTGATGGTAAGTGAAGATGAGGCCGAAGGGCCGCTTTCCCGTTAGTAGCCTATTCAGTCTTTTTTAAAGTGCCCCAAGATCGAATAGTATATGCTCAAAATTGGTAGACATTATTTATGATTATGTACCTAAAAAGCAATACTAAAAATGGAATGAGAGCGATGACTTGTAAGTAACAAAACCGCAGACTGTCAGATACATAAGTCTGGCAATATTTTCAGGTTTCTATTTTTACAGCTCATTTTCTCTAAGTATTACATTTTTCACCTGCTCGTAAAAATGTAACTGACATTACCTTAAGTAAAAGATTAAATTCAAATAAGTACTTTAACAGAAGGTAGGTACTGTACGTGGGTGTGTTTGTTGAAGCTTTGGGCTTGGAATTTCAAATACGATTTAGAATATCGATTCCTGCCGTTTTGGGTGGAAATCCGCCTTTGCACAATCCGTACTAAGCCGAATTCACCAATGTGGTTTGTGAAGAGTGCCTGGATTTGTGCTTAATACACTTAGATTATAATTGAATATTAACCTATGTAAATATAAATGTTATATGAAAATGGATATCATTATATAGTATGATATATTTGAGAGGTCAGTTGGCTTGGTGGTTAGAGAGCATGACTGCCAAGCTGCCGGTCGTGGGTTCGATTCCCACCCAGGACAAACATTTGTGTGCTTGTGTCACACATGTCACACATGTCTGTTTGTTCTGTATCTGGGTGTAAATATTTATATAAGTATGTAGTATTTCAAAAGTAGTATAACAGTTATCTGGTTTCCATAGTACAAACTCTGCTTAGTTTGGGATCAAATGGCTGTGTGTAAAGAATGTCCCAGGATTTTTTTTTCTATCATCAAGAGTTTTCGCAGCGCACGTGGTATAAGGATTTTTTTAGGTTATTTTCTTACACCTTGGGAAAAATTATTGGAGTTTTAGTACGAATCCCTATTTTTTTTATCTATAATATAGCCTAAGTCACACGGGGATAGGGTAGCCTGCCAACGATGACAATTTTTTTCAAATCGGTCCAGTAGTTTCAGAGCTTATTCAATGCAAACCAACAAAAAAACAAACATTAAAAATAACTTCTTATATATTAGTACATCACTACATAGCATAAAACAAAGTCGCTTTCTCTGTCCCTATATCCCTATGTCCCTATGTATGCTTAAATCATTAAAACTACGCAACGGATTTTGATGCGGCTTTTTTTAATAGATAGAGTGATTGAAGAGGAAGGTTTTCATGTATAATACATGTGACATCCCACGGGAACGGGGGTAAAAGCGCGGGGGACAGCTAGTATAGATATAAAGTATAGATAATATATTTATTTCAATATACATTTTAATATTATTCCACTAAGTGCTATTTATATTACCTGTTAGAAAAGTTGGACAAGCGAATGAAACAGTAATATGACGCTAAAAATCTATTTACAGATATTCCGTGGGAAGGGATAGAGCTTCCAATTATTAATGCTCATCTGCTTCAGATGTGAGATAAAAATAAAGGATAAAATCACATGAAACTCGATGAAGCACAAGTAGAGCCATTGATCCGATACGATGGAATATAAAAGAGCTGGCAAAGTAAATAAAAATAAAAATATATTCTTCTGTAGGTACATCATTATCTTCAGTGTCGGGTTTGATGAAAGGTAATTATAAAATGCCTGTAAAAGTTAATTATTCTGATGACATTTTTTAATTAATTAAACCGAAACTTTAATACGTCACTGCTGCGTGTATACGTTATGTTTAATTTGTTAATTAGATTATTACCAACATTTTTGATTTGTAAAGTCTTGATACTTAAATTGTTTGATATAATAATAATAAATACATATCCTGGGACATTCTTTACACACGGCCATCTGGTCCCAAACTAAGCAGAGCTTGTACTATGGAAACTAGATAATTGATATACTACATATACTACTTTTTTTTCTAAATACATACTTATATAGATATTTACACCCATATTCATTCCCATTTTCAGTTACTATTCAAAGATTGCAACGTTTCTTATAAATAAAAAATAAATATCCTGGGACATTATTTACACACGGCCAACTAATCCCAAACTAAGCGGAGCTTGTACTATGGAAATCAGATAACTGATATACTACATATACTACTTCTTTTTTTCTAAAAACATACTTATATAGATATTTACACCCATATTCATTCCCATTTTCGGTTACCCTTCAGAGCCTTCAAGGTATCTTATAAATAAATAATAATATCCTGGGACATTATTTACACACGGCCAATTGATCCCAAACTAAGCAGAGCTTGTACTATGGAAATCAGATAACTGATATACTGCATATTTAACTTTTTTTTTCTGGTTACATATTTATATATAATAGATGTTTACACCCAGACAACAAACAAACATGTTCATCAACAGAAATGTTTGTCCTGGGTGGGAATCAATCCACGACCTAGTGTAGTAGTCAGGGTATCTACCCATAAAGCCAACTGCCTAGTAATTATCTCTCTCTACCTTTATTTCCTTCTCTACTTCTGCTTTCCTTGTAATAACAGGGTAATTTCCTATTTCGTTCAATTTATTCAACTCGCGTATGAATAAACTTATTGTATATGTTTCCCATTAGAGTACACAGAGACTACAGATTTCCATTATTCAGTGAGCTAAAAGTTCATCGTGATGTAATCAAAGGATGTTTGTAATTATATTATTTCCCCGGGATATTCTTTACTCTCGGGCATTTGATCTCAAACTAAGCAGAGCTTTCATTATGGGAATCAAATATATATAAATTGTTATACCTACAAAAATGACATTATTTTTGATAAATATATACGATAATATGTAACATAGTATGACAACAGATAGATGCAACAAATGTTTGTCCTGGGTGGGAATCGAAGTCGTGATCTAACTGTCCCGTTATCGTATACTCTAATTTCAAAAACTTTATATGCAAGGAAATATGTAAATGGATACAATAACAATTTCAGGAATTTGAAGAGAGTGTGCGTACATCAACTTTTCTTCATCTACAATACTAAAATAAATATCCCCAGGACATTCTTGACACAAGGTAACCTGATCCCAAATTAAACTTGCGACAATGAAAAATAACCTTTATTCCTTCAGACATAAGGTGCATCTATTGATACAACAACTAATTGTATGATGATGGAAATCAACCTTATTCCAAATCTATACAGTTTCTTTTCCTATTACAACCTGAAAGGTCAAAGCGGCCATCATAGCGAACCACTAGTATAAACATAATGTACTGCTTTTACTATGGCTTCCAGGCAACTGATATACTACATATACTACTTTCAATTATACACTTATATAGATATTTACAACCAGACGCAAAATCTTACAAGATCGTGTTTGGAATTTATTTCTAAGTTTTATTAAGTTTTACCTTAGCAAGTGACTCAGGGTCAACGTTGTGGTCGCAGCGCAGTTCAGCGCTGTGTCGGTGCACGACGAAACGTGGTGCCCTCAGCTCTACTCCTACATCTGACATACCAGCCACTGAAACAAAATAAAAACTAAAATAAAAGAACCAATTTGGAAGCCCATAGGCATTTAGATATGCAACGAGATAAAGATACATGTCGGACTTTGACCTTTGACGCACCATTACTTCAAAACTACTGAACATATCGAGATGGGACTGCTACCATTCGACGCGGATTTTTTCCTAGATGATTATAGGCTTGTATATTTGTATATGTATGTGAGATATGTGGAGGACAGCTAGTACTTAATAAGTGAAAATATGAAAACCATGAATGAGTTTCGCGAAAATTTTGACACGTCGAATGAAACCTGGACAGCCTTTTATGCGATTGCATTATTTATGCGAGTCACAGAGAATAATGGCACGTTGCAATGGCTGATAATTTGAGTGTTAAAGTGATAATCAAGTTAGTTTAGAGTAGTAGAGCTCTTAGTGCATAGTTCGTCCGGGGAAGTACTACCACCTTACCCATTTCTGTCGTGAAGCAGTAGTGCACTTATATTACTGTGTTTCGGTTAGAAAGGTAGGGCCGGTGAAATTAGAGACACATGAGACTTAACAACTTCACGTCTCAGGGTCGACAATGCATTGGCGATGCCCCTAGTATTGCAAATGTCCATAGGCGGCGGTGACCACTTACCATCAGGTGGACCGTCTGCTTGTTTGCCGGCCCGAGAAATACAAAAAACTTTTTTGGTAACAATTACTCATCTTCACTAATAATAATATGATAAAGAGTAAAGTTTATAATTCTTGTTTGATATGATAAGTTTAAGAGCTATTGGACTGATTTGAATTATTTTTTCACTATTAGAAAGTGACTTTATTAAGAAGTAACATAGGATATGTTATAATCCCTGGATACTAGGGTACTTTGTTTTTTTAACAGGTACGAAGTTGTTGTTACACTCTGGTGGCTCTTACACCCTTACGTGGACAATCGATAAGGACATTAGATCTTTCTGGAATGCGACTGAACCCGTGACACGGAAGCAAGTGGTCAATAAATTACGCTATCTTCTTTTTATTTTTTTGACCGACTTCAAAAGAGGAGGAGGAGCTTAAGTAAACATTAAAAAAAATCACCTTTATAATGATAAATTCTCTTATTAAACTAATGTTTTAATTCTCCTTGAATGATTAAGCGTAAGCGCTCAATAAACCACGCACCCATAATAACAGTAGAACTGAGGGGATCTCTGTAAGTTTACGATGATCACTTTCTGTGCCAAGCAGCCGCCTCTAAGTGTTGCCATATTTCAGGGAAGTCTCATGACATGAGCTCGCGAGTCGTAAAATTCTACCGTATTTAATCCGTGAATAAATTTCTACCACGTTGATTTTCAGTTTCAGAATTTAATATTTTCTTTGAAATTGAAAATCTGTATATAAATAGGCAAATACCAACTTTTTAAGAACTATTTTTTCTTCTGCCCTTGAAACGATTTTTAAAAAAAAATAGTGCTCAGAAGAAAAAAAAATGGAAATATCAATATAATGATTTTTTACCCCTCGCTCGCTTCGTTGGGCATATATACGACGCGTCGCGCACTCTTTTGTTATGGACATACGTGCGGGCAAAAAGCGCGGGAGGTGGTAAGGCAGAATATGAACTAAAATTAACTAATTCAATTACTATTATTATAACATTTAAGAATAAAGTATTAAAGCATACATAGCACATGATCATACCATAGTTAGACTACTCCCGTGAAGGAACTATACATTATTTTAGTGAACGTCACGTCCGTTTGAAGAAAGATCTGAGCCTACCAAGTCGCGGGTAAAGAAGTTTTACTTCAATAAATAGAAATATTGTTTATTCATGTAAGCCTTCACTTCATTGCCAAAGGTTATTATCCTCTAAATCCGGTGTGGGCAACCTTTGACATGTTGAGGGCCAAACTTTAGCGTGCAACAACGTTCACGGACCGCGTTTAAAAGTACTTAGTGCATTTACTACTGCAGTTTCTTTCAAAATGTCTCGCGGACCGGATCTTATCTTACAGCGGGCCGGTTGTTGCCCATATATGCTCTAAATAGTCAGATATACTATAAAATCCCTCTTGATATAAAGTATTTCTTACTACCTTTTTTTAATGTAATCACGGTTAATTCTTGTATGTCTTTAGGTAGTTTGTTAAAGAAACGTATACCCTTTCAAATATTTTTTTTACGTTTTTTGCAGATATTATATTGCAGATTTAGAAGATATTGACGAGTTTTAAACATTAATAAAAAAAAAATCTATTATGGTCTTTATGATTGGCTACGTAAGAAATAATTCAGTTATCGTTCTAGTCCTACTAATATTATAAATAAACAGCAACTAACAGACCGGTGACTGGGAAAGCGGGTGAAGAGCGGAAAGTCTAATTTAGTCTAATAAAGTTATTATTTTTAAAGAGATGGCAGTGTAAATATTTAATACATTTTCTAGATTGCTATATGAAGAGCCGTGTACATTATGCCCTTTTTATTAAAAAGGAATTTCATAAAACCTGACTAAACCAGTTTTATATAAAATAATCATTTTTTCAATTATAATAAATTTTATTTTCTTTCTCGTTACAAACTAATATGAAAACATTCGTAATACACATGATTTTAACATTTTAAAGTTTGTAGGAAGTTCCTCCTATCCTGTGGCATCAAAACTAAGCGGAAGTTATGGATCAACAGCCTCTTCTATCACGGACTATTATTGGAGTATGTATGTAAACATGATATATTTAGTATTAAGAGAAAGCTATATATAACTTCTATCTTAAGCCGGTATATACCATACTAAACCTTTTCTGGAAAATACAGTTATCTACTATGTTAGAAAACTTGTTAATACAGATTATTCAGCAAAATATCCATTAAACTTCAAAATGCGCCAAAATAATTGAGATAAGCTCGTTAATAAATAATAATTCCGAATAATTTGTGTATATAAGGTAAGAGCCTTATCACGTAAGCACCTCTCATTTTTCATAATCAATCAACCAAAAAATTGTGTTGAGAAATATTTAGGCACGCTTATAAATCTCTCAAGTCGACATATTGAAATACATAGTAGCAATTAATGACGTAAACAGATTTTTTTATAAATAATCATCATTATATTTTCTTAATATAGGTAGGTTTTCACTGTAAGGCATGGGGATTAACAGTTAGAATAAGTTTAGATAAAATTCAAAAATACTTGCGGGTGGTAACATAGATTAGCATTGTAATAATGCACACTAAAAGATGTTAATTTATAAAAACATAATACGATGAATCTTAAAATAGTTTATCGTAGAATCTTCAAAGAGTACGGACTAAGAGTCCGTAAAAATTATAAAAAAAATAAGTAAAAAAAATAAATAATGCACACTAATGAAAAACAAACCTATCGCTAAATAAGTACTTAGAATAGTAAATCACGCCAAATGTTGGACGTGTACTTGGTGCGAGACACGATTGTGTCTCCGGATCAAATGTTAGAATCTAAATATTTAAGACAAGGAATCATTGATACATGTTTCCAGTGTTTTTTTGTTTTTTCCCCGAACGGATAATGCCCATAGACAAGCCCGGACTTCCACGGTCCATTGAGGTCGATAGGCTGATGATATTAAATTCAATGCCTTTATAAAACAAAAAAAAAACTCCTTTGTAGGAATGTACTATATCGATTATGAGCGAGTTTATACTCCAAATCTCACTTGGCTGATTTTCGGGTGGCTGTGACTACAACCTTTTTTATATGCTGGATCCACGGCTGCCCATAGAAGTCGTGTGTGTACTGAACACATATTTTACATTATTTTTTTTTTTCTACCAAGCTGGAACATTCCATGTCTCTTGTGGTAACAAAAAGGAATAGCTTAGACAGAATTTTTTTTTATTAACCGGGAGGGTTTGTAGGAAATAATCATCAATTTGAGTAACTTATACAAAAAACTACCGTTTCACAAAAGTTCCAATACAAACGTATCCTTTTTGAGAATCAAACCCAAAACTTCAATACAATTAAAGCGCTTAATAATTACAATGTTTTATATATACAAATTTATCAAACACGATCCTACTAATATTGTAAATGCAATTATTTGTATGTATAGATGCTTGTGTATGTATATATCTTTCACGCAAAAACTACCAGTGCCTTTACCATGAGTTTTTAACCTACGTACTCGCTAGCGGCGGCGTAAAACATTTCTATGGCACCTGTGTACAGCGCCACTAGCGGTCACCTAAACTAAAATAGGTAGTATGAGTCGATCGGGTTGGTGGTCGTTTACTCGCCAGTCACTAAAGTAAGTTTCGATAGCGACTCATGGTAGAGGTACAGATTTGAATGAAAATAAATATCCTGGGACATTCTTTACACACGGTCCTCTGATCCTAAACTAGCAGAGCTTGTTCTATGGAAACCAGATAACTGATATACTACATATACAATTTTTTTTTCTAAATTCGTACTTAAAATAGATAATAAAACTTTGCACATAGATAGAACATATCCTGGAATAACATAAAGGCTTTTTTTATCCCGAGATAATGTGATATCCTTCGGGAACGCAGAATAAACCGCCGGGGATTGCTAGTTAAATATAAATAAACATATTATGTTACCTTCACGTCCCCGAAACGGTAGGCAGAGGTCTCGGTAATAGGACACACATTCCACCAAAGATATTTTAAGACCCAGTGTGTCTTATATATAATTATGTATAATATAAGACAATATATTATTATGTATAATGAGCATTGTCGTCTTGAGGGCTTTACCAATCATTGGTCACAGCTTATAATTTCAACAAAGAAACTGTAACTACCACCGATCCAGGAATACTAATAATAAAAATATAATAATAAAAAAAAAATTGATAATTATTCTATAAATATTTGTTGCTGTTTTGTAATTCCAACTTGTATGCCGCTCATTCTCTACTTTTACCAATTTAGATTTTATGATTTTGTGTTTTTACATTTGCGCGTTGAGCACCTTTCTTGGGATGGGTACAAGAAATGTTAAACTCGCATCAGAACACGTGACCTGATCGAAAATTCGTAAAACGGTAAAAATACAACGTTAATGTTCAAGTTCTCACTTTTGCCGGCACACCCGTATTGCAACCCGTTGTTTTTTTTTTTGTAACTTTTAATCTATTCATATTTTTTAATGATGTGGTCTCCTCTAATTGAATGAACACGCCACCTCACATTTACTATATGTTATAGAATAAGAAAGGTAAGGGGGCCGGTGAAATTACAGGTACATGAGACTTAACAACTTCACGTCTCAGGGTCGACAATGCATTGGCGATGCTCCTAGTGTTGCAAATGTCCATAGGCGGCGGTGATCACTTACCATCAGGTGGACCGTCTGCTTGTTTGTCGGCCAAAGTGGCATAAAAAAAACAAAATGAAATGTAAGCTTGTATCTTTTGTTGGACATCCATACATAAATAAATACAATCACAAGAGGTCCTGGCTCTTGGGTTTAACAAAGCTTTATACCACTTGACCACCGAAGCGATTAACATAGAATTGTGGTTAATTAATCCACAAACTGGATACACGCGTGGTTTATGTATATGTCATTATTATGTGTTACACCGAGTAAACTGACACCATGGCATTCGTGATCTAGTTATACCATAGTTTCCATCAACATAACTAACAGTAAGGGTAGCTATTAGTGGGGTTGTCATTTACGTACAGGTATGAACACAAGGGAGTTGCTTTATTGAGTAATATACTTGTCGCAAGTCTCATACGCGACGCTCTTCAAACTAATGAAATGCTCCCTAAGGATGCTTCATACGAGTTGTGTGACTTGTTAAGTAAGTTTATTTATTTATCGCGTTAATTTTAAAATTAATTAAAAGTAGAACATTTTTTTTTTATTTGATTCGATAAGGTTTTCTTATTTCTGTATTATCAAGTCCAATGGTAAGTAAATTGTTTGGTGTTTATTGGGAACTTGAAATTTTAGACGGCCACTTGGCTTGGTGGTTAGAGACCCTGGCTGCCACGCCGCAGGTCGTGGGTTCGATTCCCACCCAGGTTCATGTCCATGAACATGTCTGTTTGTTCTGTGTCACACCCAGACTAATAACTATATTGTACTATGGAAATCTATAAAAAAAAGATAATTGACATACTTACTAAACATACTACTTTTTTCTTGTCTAAACACTGCTTAGTTTGGGATCAGGTTGCATTTTTTTTAAATTTGAATCCAAAAATATGTGAAGGTAACATGCTAAGTACAATTTCTCTCAAGATGTGAAAAGTTGCCAACAAATATTGATAACAAATTGATGTCTCTCAAAAAGCCGTAGTAAAAACATTTTCGCGACAAGAAAAACTGTTAGAAGTCAAGAGTCAAGACAAAGCTTCATAAAAATGTTGACTTAGTTGGGAGCTGTTTGCTCAAAGTCAAGTGGACGCCGACGGATCCTGCCGTGTAAACCGATAGAATGTAAATTCGGTTCCGCCATGCTTCCTTCACTAGATGGAAATTCCGCTTCGTCTTACGGAAACGGAAATTGCTTCGGCGGACAATTCTATTCCCGATGCTTTTATTTATGCTGCGCGGCGGTACTCGACTTCAGGTGTACTTCTGGTTTCGTTTCATCATCCACGAGCCAGCCTTAATTTTATTACCAATGAAATGAAAGATAAGGAACTGAGCGGGGAACACGGCTGCACGGATAGCTAAATATATTGTTTAAAAATAAATATTGGATATAAAAAGGTTGGACAATATCTGATACGATATTCTTATAAGCATTGGTTTTGAGGACGCCTTATCTTATTATTTGATATTAGAATATTTGAATTCAGGTTATTTATTTTAAACCGAATTGAAGTTTCAAGTTATTGTACAACGATTCAGTCGGAACACAATTTGGTAGTTCATATTCCGAATCAAGAAATAGCGGAGTTTTTATAAAAATCAAACTAGTTATCCTAACAAAGATTATAAATGCGATAGCGAATATAACCATGTTGTTTGTGTGTTTTACTTTCACGGCTAAACGACTGAACCGATCTTATTGAAATTTGGTACACGCATACCTTATTGTATGGAGAGAGACATAGGTTACTTTTTATTCAGGAAATAATAGGTGAAACCGGGGGACATATTATTTAATATAAAATGTTTGGTATAATTATTTATAGACTTAAAAAACAGTCATGTTGTTGCATGAATTATTTGTCCTTAACCATTCACGACTAGTAGTATATAATCTTATAAACCTCTGTGGTATTTTGTGAATAATATTGTTTTTTTTTATTATTAATTTTGTTTATTTTTTTTTATATCACCTGGGCCGACTAACAAGCGGACGGTCCACCTAATGGTAAGTGGTCACCGCCGCCTATGGACATTTGTAACACTAGGGGCATCGCCAATGCGTTGGCGATCCTGAGATGTGAAGTTGTTAAGTCTCATGTACCTGTAATTTCACCGGCCCCCTTACCTTTCTAACCGAAACACAGTAACACAAGTAGCTTTTTATAAACTATTTATCTTTATTTAGTTATAAATAAAAATAAAAATAACCTCTACAGCTATCAGCTGGTTATTTTATTTTATTTAACTAATATTATAAATGCGAATGTGTGTGTGAGTATGTGAGGCTTGGTGGTCAGCATCCCTGACTGCCACACCACAGGTCGTGGGTTCGATTCCCACCCAGGACCAACATTTGTTTGCATGAACATGTCTGTTTGTTCTGTGTCTGGGTGTAAATATCTATTAAAGTACGTATTGAGAAGAAACCCAATGATTTAAGTAGTATATCAGACTGGTTACCATTGCCGTGAGTGAGAATGTGCCAGAATATTTAATTATTATTAATTTATAGCGCGTGTGAACCGCGAGACGGAAAGCTATTAACGAAATTGGGCTTTCAATACATCCATTGTTAATTATTACATTATTCAGAGGAAATAATAGTTCGTTATACGAACAGCAAAGGAGTGGAACTCTCTTCCGGGGTCAGTGTTTCCTGACAGCTTTAACCTGGATTTATTCAAAGCCAGAGTGAATAGGCATTTTCTGGGTAAGCGTGCTACATCCTCGGCCTCGTCACAACTCCTTCTGGGGTCAGTCAAAGGCCAAACGCAAGCCCATTCCTAATAAAAATAAAAAAACATCCACACTCTAAAGTATAATTGACAAGCCAAAAACTTTTAGTTACAAGAAAAGTAATTTCCAGAACACCTGAATTTCAACTATGTATTTAAAGTTTGGAATGCATGAACTGTACGTGGAAAGCTTTTTATTTGAACTGAGTTGCTACTGTTGTTTGTTTCAGTTGTATTTCATTTATAAAAGAGTAAAACATTGTAATGCGATAGTAATCTGAAATGGTGGGAAAAGGTGGGGGAATCATGTGGCATTCTACACTGACAATAGATGAACTAGAGGTCAGCCAACAGTAATGTAGAAAGGATAGATGGAGACCATTGGAACACGCAATTGGGCAAAAAGCAACCTCCCAATATAATATTATAGTCAGACTATTCATTAGTGTGTGGTCTATTAGAATAAAACATAGTTTTGACACAAAATATAATTAATTTTCATGTAATTTTAAAGTTTCATATTCGAAATGATTGTCAAATTTCTTACTGCTGTCGCGAATTACGTCGCGAAATGTACCATAAATTGTAAATAACTAAAACGTCACACCTTGTTAATATTAAAGACTGGCAACCCAAAAAGCCCTGCCACCGGCATTGACACATTTTCCCGCGACTGCTACCCACAAAAACTTAAAATCAATCATAAAGTGTGAACAAAGCAAATAACTAACTATCCAGGCAGAGATTGAGAGATGTGAGTGTGGCAACCAAGTGTGTTGTTGTTACTTGCTATAGTGGGATGTGCCTGCTAGCCTCGGATGGGTATTAGTAGGGACGCGATCGTTGGATGATGCTCAGATGCTCAGCTATTCATATTACACAGACAGACATATCATTTGGGTGGACTCAGACGGACGTTGGTAAGGACATGATCGTTGGATCATGCGCAGATACTCAGCTATTCATATTACTAAGACACAGACAGACATTGGTAAGGAGATGATCGTTGGATTATGCTCCGATGCTCAGCTATTCATGTTATTAAGACTCAGACATACATTGGTAAGGAGATGATCGTTGGATTATGCTCCGATGCTCAGCTATTCATGTTATACAGACTCAGACATACATTGGTAAGGAGATGATCGCTGGATTATGCTCCGATGTTCAGCTATTCATGTTACTAAGTCTCAGACAGACATTGGTAAGGACATGATCGTTGGATTATGCTCGATACTCAGCCAGTCATATTAATCAGATAGCTATCACTCAGGTAAACTCAGATGGACATGAGAGGAAAGGGGTCGCTATAAGGGGTGGCAGAGGCGACTTAAAAATAGTCCATAAACTATGAACTCAGGTCATTGCTCAGAAGTGTCTCAGTATATTAAAATGAAGGTTATACCCTCAACACAGTTTGCTCTGAGACAATCATCACTCAGATCAGCTACATGCATATTATTTATCAGTTCAGATATGATGCATCAATTCCTGTATAAATTAAGGAATTGATGTCTACTGCATCTGCGTTGTTAGAAGTATAGATTCTCTAGAAACCAGGCTGAAATTATTTACTATCTATAGGTACATTTACTTACCTTCAAATATCATTAATAATTCCTATATGTTCAGCTATTCGCTAGACCTATTCTACTTATTAGTACAAGTTTGGCGACAACTGCCATTAAAACCAATGAACACATAGTCAGTAGTTTATTGATATATGAACGTTTGTTTGTGGTTGTTTAAGCTTAAACCATCAATACGCTGTCGATTCTGATCGAGCAAACGATGACCTATTCATTCATGTAAATAACGAATAGATTTGACTAAAATATATGTTCAAACTCGGGCTCTGATATTTTAGCAAGAATCCTATTTTCCAGGGTAAAAGTTACTCCTTATAACATCAGTTATCTGCCAGTGAGTAGTAGCTTCAGTAACTTTAAGTTTGACCTTCATAAGTGCCCTCCGTGGGCCTAAACTGAAACTGAAAACTGTTTTGAGTAATATTCCCGTCAAAATCGGTCTAGCTCTCTAGGAGATTAGCCGTATTAACTTTAAAAAAAAGTTATTTGTTAGATACCGTATATACTTACATATGAACCTTGTAAAAAGCCGTTTTTTGACATTACAAACAGTAATTTTACTGTTAATTATTTCTAAATATGAAATATATTTTCCTTAAAGAAAATTAATCCTTATTCATTGCCTAATACGAGTATAATTCATAATAATCGCATTTTTGACTTACGTAGCCCACAAGTTCCTAGATTATCGCATAATTAAATCAAACAAACTTAAAAAAGTGTATTTCCTTTATCAAGGACTAAGCAAATTATACACAACATACATATAATTCAATATTTGGTTAGAGTAGGCTTTATGGTCTTTTTATTACCCTTAATTCCCGTAATTGTAATTGCTTGTAATGAAGAAATGAAATACGTAGATTGTAGAGATAATTTTACATACCTTATACCTCAGCTACACAGTTCAGTAGAGAAATAGGCTTTACACAGCTTAAAATTTAAATATATTCTACTACAGTAATTTTCGTCTACGAATTTACGGAGCAGCATTGGACGGCTACGAAACATCGTAGCGTGTGCTACGAAATATTTTAATTGGAGATATTTATGTATAATAATATCTCTTAATATGCAAATAACACAAAACAATACAGAAACGATTTTGAGAAAGAAATATAGTAAGAACATTCAGATTACTAATGATTAGTTTTAGGAAGCATAAATAAATAAATTTTCATAATAAAGGTAAAAAGTGATGTTAAATAAAATGTAACCTTGCTGAGTTTCTTGCCGGTTCTTCTCAGCTGAAGACTGATTTTCAAAGCGGTGGTAGCTTCACTTAAAAATTTTAATTTGACCTTCATAAGTATCCTCCGGAAGCCTAACAAATTAATGATTCTGACATTTGAACACTGACTAATATATAAATATATAGTTTTTTTTATTCGAACCTTGAGGTTAGTCAGAACGTAAACTTGAAAGACTGTTTTATATGCTTTGTGCTTAAGCCGGTAGATTATTTTTAATGGTTCCTATATATTAACATTCACAGCACGATCTACAGTGTAGCTTAATAATTAACGTAAAACAATTAGTGGTAATTGGTTCATCGCTCCACAGTCGTGTAGTGTTTGTAGTAATAGGCAATGAGTGTTTACTTTAATTGAAAGATCCTTCTCAACCCGCTTCGGGGCCTATCTCGTGAGTG
This sequence comes from Habrosyne pyritoides, assembly GCA_907165245.1. Classification (NCBI taxonomy): domain Eukaryota; kingdom Metazoa; phylum Arthropoda; class Insecta; order Lepidoptera; family Drepanidae; genus Habrosyne; species Habrosyne pyritoides. The sequence goes on along the minus strand of OU015594.1, from coordinate 10,734,640 downwards.
CTGGGCATAATTATGAAATTACTCTGCTATAATATGGCATATTATGTTTATTTTGTCACCGATTTGTGGTATTACTAAAGTAAACAGATATTGTAGTTTTTACCTAAATATTTATTATGTTTCGGCCTCATGTTTGGAGTAGAATATTCTAGTAAGTATCGTAGTTCACACATGGTAATCTGATCCCGTACAATACAGAGTTTTCATAGGCACTATACTACTGGCACGCTATGATGACCGCTTTGACGTTTCAGACTGTCATTGGAAAAGAAACTGTATTGCTTTATAATTAGGTTGATTTCCATCATCATACAATTAGCTGTTGGTTCAATAGATGCACCTTATGTCTGAAGGAATAAAGGTTACTTTTCTTTGTCATTGTTAAACGTCAAAACGGCCATCATAGTGTGCCGCAAGTGTAGAGAAGATATAGTGTGAGCTTCTTAATCTACTTTAAATTGCCTCGATCTCCATGATAAAAATATCACTACGTAATTTTTGTTTTAAATTATTTATAAACAGAACTATAAAAAACCGGCCCACTGCATGTCGGGCCACACGCGTAGTGCATTGCAATAATAACATTCCAAACTTATAATGCCCCCAGTTTTAACTTGTTTGCTGAACATCATCATTGCCGTTCTCTACGGATTTTTTGAGAAATATAATATTTTTTATTGTAAATTACCTATTGTTAGTTGACTAGTTTTCTTTAACTCATAAAGTCTAAGAGGCTGTGATATTTTTCCATTCAACTTGGTTATATTATCTACTAGCTGTCACCCGTGGTTTCACCCGCGTTCTCGAGGGATGTAACATTTTTCCGACACAAAAAGTATCCATTGCATTTGTTGGGTTTTGGGCTTTCAAATTTAAATTCACCCGCCAAATCATCAATCAGTGCTACTAACTGTATGCACTAGGAGAAAACTCTCATCAATGCCGCTTGGTGGCGCGAGAGTACCACTTGCATCGAACCGAGTGTCGTGAGCGCAGCATACGGCTAACGTGCATCAAAAATAAATCTTTGTGAGAAAACTATCATAAAACTATGAGTGAAAATTGGTGATGTGTTTACCCAAGGACGTGAGCCACCGTTCCACATAATCGTGGATAATAATATCTTCGAAGCTGGACGCAGTTGGAAACTCAAAATACTTCTGGCGGGTGACGTACCATTTTTGATTTCTACATAGCCCACTTATTTACATGTTTACATACTTATTTCAAGTCCCAGTGGTGTATCGAAAACACCAGTGTTATTCCAGGGAATTTTCTATATATTTGCCAAATTTAATCTAAATCCTTTTGGTAGCTTTTGCGTGAAAGAGTAATAAACACCCCATACTCACAAACTTTTACATTTATTATATTAGTAGGTCTACACTGTGATTTTTTTGGCGGAGCAAACGGATCCCTGAATCAAAAAACACTGACGAACCCCCTATTTTTTTAAATCTTGGATAGATTCCATCCCACAAATGTAAGTAACCAATTTTTTTTAAATTACTTTTTTATATTTTATTTCACAGCTTTGTCAGCGTGTTTAAGTTATAACCAGTGCAAGTTACAACTTTTTAGTACCTTGGCCACTGCGTTAAACCATGGACTGACGAAAATGGCAAACTATATTGACTACGGAACCACAAAAAACATCGACACAATATAGATATATGCGCGTAAAAATAAAAAGGGACCCAATTTCATCAGGAAAGGCCGTGACCTACGTACTTCATGTCGTTAATAAAGTTATCCCTTGATAAATTTTTCCGAGATCGAAGCTACACCTGCAAATCTAATCAACCAGATTTTTTTAGAGAATATCAACAAAGTGTGCTTTAGAATACTTTCTAATAAAATTTAAAAAAACCATTCAGGTATTCAGTTTGGGCCCGCGTTGGGCGCGTATGAAGGTCGAATTTAAAGTTACTAAAGCTACCATAACAACAGAATAATTTGGGATCAGCGCTACGTGTCTTTTTTGTGCATTACGAATCTGGCAGATAAATTTACCGTCGACCGCTAATTGGACGCCAATCCACTTTGGGATTACTTTGGCTGACCACCCGGTGCAAGGTGTTAAGTGCATGTGGTTATCAGAGTACTTTTAGTCGCCATTTACGACACTCTGGTGAAGAATTGAAGTGGTAAAATTCTCCACTGTTACCACACAACAAAACAATAAATTCGAAAGTGTGTGCGGAAGTAAATTACTTTATTACGCTGTAAAGGTAAAACGGATTTGGATCTTGGCTGGATGGATTTTACTTTGGATTAACATAATAAAACTTTTTATGCCAGGAAATAGTCATAAACTGCGAGGTGAAACTAGTACTTAAGGTCTTAAATCTCCACGCTTCATATTTTAGCTCTCCTATTTACCATATTCTATGGTACACTCATTAAAAGCTATTTCTATATTTGCAATTCCTTTGTTTTCCAATAAATAAATATCGTAAGATATTCTTTACACATGCCTATCTGTGCCCTGCCTCCATTCAGCTAATACATCGTCGGCGAGCCGCCGCACGGAGGCTTCGGAGAGCTTACCTCTCACGTGATTGTTTAGTTAGCGAAAAAGACGGAGCATAGAGGCCGCGACGAAATATCCTCGAGCTAGTGTAATTTTCCTAACAGAATCGAGCCCCTGAGCACGAACATCTATCGTAAGCGTATCGTCATCGTATCGAGTGCGTCAAAAACGAATGCAATAAGAAATTGATCATCGTGCCACGTCACAGTACGTGCGATGTTCAATTTTCTATACAAACCAGCTTTTCCGGGCACTCGATACGATGAGGCTATGCTTGCGATAAATGATCGTGTTTAGGCCCCTGGTTTCAAACTAAACACAACTTGGAAATTTAATAATTGATATATTACATAATATTAAGTTATATAAATAATTACAATTAGTTATCCTCACTCAAATGCTTATTCTTGGTTTTAAATTAGTGCTACCAAACTCATTTCATTAGGCTTTTTTTTTCATTATAAAGCAATGTCAGTTCAAGTGATGCTTTAATGCTTTTTACTTTCACACACTGAATACTTCAGTTATCACCCGAAAACGGTATTCAGGTGCGGTTCCAAAGGAGCTTTCTGCCGTGCACGCTTATGCTGTGGAATGAGCTCCCCGCCGTGGGTTTCCCAAGGGAGTACAGCATGGGGTTCTTCAAGAAGGGTGTGAAGAGATTTTTGCCGGGTGGGCAACACGCGAGTGATACCCACGGTGCTGCTAGCGTCCGTAGGCTGCGGTGACCGTTTACCATCAGACGGGCCGTCAGATTGTTTGCTACCTTAGTAGTATAAAAAAAGTATGCTTTTTGGATAATTATGCCCGTTCTACTAAAATATTTCATAGGGTCATCTCTTCACTGTGCAATACTGAAATACAAAAATATCACTGTTTTATGGAAATAAAACGAAAACGCAACATCACTTGGCAAGTTCCAGCTTAAAAGCCCATTTGTAGTGTCGTAATATTCCTAATATTGCGCCCACGAGGGACACTCCCCATTATATTACTGTTTTAGCTCATCGACTAAGTGGCTAACAATATTTCACGGAACATAAACGTTTGAGTTGCAGTACATGATGCGTGTTGAGGCCTTTTAAGTAATGACATAATAAATGTCTTTCCAAATGACATACTCATACAGTTAACAAACCACTCTATTGTTAACAAAAGTTCTAAATGAAATTTAAATTAAATGAAAATACTTTTATTCAAATATGTAATACCGGTTCGGAAGGTTGTTTTTACTGAGAAGAGCCGGTAATAAACTCAGCAATTACTCCTTTTCAAAACGAACCTAGATTTAGTATTGATTTAGTCTCATTGACAATACCTGTGTGTTATTGGAAAAGTGAAGAATTATTGAATAATAATTATTCGAATATATTTGATAAGGATTTAAGGTTCCGAGCCATAATAATACTCGTACATATAGTTTTTATTAAAAAGCTAGCTACTTTTCCGCGGTTTTGCTCGTGTTCCCGAGTGATCTAGGGATTCCCGGGATTATATCGTATTCTTACTTACTTGTTACTTCTGACTTAAGCAGAAATCGGTCCACGAATTTTTGAGTTACTTCAATCCAACTGAACTTAAATAAAAAAATATACTGTAAAATTTCATGGTCAAAAGACAAAATAAATATTTTGTATAACCACAAATATATTATTGCAAAATTTTGTAGTAAAACCGAATTAAGGGACATTAATTAAGTTAATTTTATTATTATTTTACGTAATTAACGAGTCCAACACGTACTAGCCGATATTTAGTAAACTCTTACAAAGTTCTAGCTCACCATTTAAATCACAAATAAGGATTTTGGTCTATAAAGGATTCAGATTGCCTATCCTTGACACCACGTTTTTCATTTGTTTAAATTACATGATACTACATTATGCCGCTCCAACAAAAATGCTATATGACTTTGGTCCGCAAAATTATTTCCAGCTACAAAATTAAATATCGACTATAGTCGAGTAGATTGTTAAATAAATTGATATTTCCACCATCATTGTAATTTGTAAATTAATTCTTAGTCCTTCATTTAGGAGGGCCTTCATTTAGTTTATTATCAGAAATGATTTCCTATAACCTTTGTTTGGTAATATGCTCGGTAGACGGTGACAATGCTAACTCTATATACGTATACTCTAGTCACATGACTTAAAATATATTAGGTAGAACCTACAATGATATGAAATAAAATATGAAAATTAAAAATGTTATTAAGAAAAAAAAATCTTAATATCATTTCAATAAATTTCAATATTATGTAATTATATTGTAATAGTTGTATTTTTTTAGAATAATTATTAATACTATTTACACTAGGTTACTATTTTATAATAATGTTTTCTTTTTGTAAATTATTGTGAATGATGTGCGTGCCTGTAAGAAACCTATTTACACTCAATAATTCTTAAGAACCCTTTTTATATATATGGAATTATAAATAAATTGTTACTGTGCCTTATGAATAAATAAATAAATAAATACTTACTAAAGCTTCAATAATGTAACCCCAAGGGTAAATTTTTTCCCCATAAAATGTCTTTCATCGCACGCTACGGAAACTATTGATGATAATAGTGTATATGTACAGATATACATAGATAGCTGTCCCCCGCGGTTTCACCAGCATTTATCGATATCATATATAGCCTATAACCATCCAGTAATTCCGCGTCGAAAGGTAGCAGACGCATCCCGATATGTTCAGTGGTTTTGAGGTGATGGTGCGTCAAAGGAACCCTATTTTCCATACTCATATAGATCGATAGATTGACAATAAAAGATAGATAATAAATAATATGTACATATACGTGGATGTAATTTATTTATTCAACAATAAAATGTTATTAAATTATAATACAAACAGATAATACAGGTACCTATTGTTATTAAGTTCCAGGCCGCAATTAAAAAATATCATGTACCAAACTTCTCCAATTATAATTACATTGTATCATGGCTTCTAGTTTCATAGCAATTATACTGAGATCCGATCGACTAAATGTTAAAATTGGACTTGTTAAGCAAATAAAACGAGGCTAAGCTTATTATTATTACTTTGACAGTAATTTATGTGCAACTTCCGCAACGCGGCTTTACTTGCGTTACCATATTTTTTTTATATATATTTTGGGACATTCTTTACACACGGCCATCCCAAACTAAGTAGAGCTTGTACTATGGAAACCAGACAACTGATATACTATTTTTTTAAATTGATATTTACATCCAGACACACCATGTCAATAAGTAGCCTATATCTTTCTTCGCCTTGTGAGCTATCCCGGCGCAGAAATTCAAGTCGTCAAGACGTGAAGGAAGGACACGACAAACAAAAAACATTTTACACACTAATATTATGAATTCGAAAGTATGTAAGTGAGTTTGTGTATTATATGTAAATTCATTAATTTACTTACATTTACAAACTGAAACATAAAATATATTATTAACATTATTTAATAAACTTAAAAAAAAAACTTTCATGTGTATTTTTGGTATCCTTTCACGGCTGAACGACTGAAAAGACCTTGCTGATATTTGCACACATAGCCAATTATATGAAGATGGACAAAGACTATTGTTATTATCCCGGGAAACGGGAGAACCCGCAGGGGACAGTTCGTTTAAAACATTAAGAAGGTCATCCACTTGCAGCTTTAGGGTGTTCCCGAGAGATCTATAAAAAGTGCCCTATGTAGAAGTAGATGATACGCGAGCTCATTAAAACCTGTTTAACCGTTTATGCGAGATTTAGTCAAAAACAAAGATTCATTTATAAAATACTAGCTGTCCCCCGGGGTTTTACCCGTGTTCCCGAGGGATATCACATTTTCCCGGGATAAAAAGTAGCCTATATGTTATTCCAGGATTCCTCTATCTATGTGCCAAGTGTCATCCATATCTGTTTAGTAGATTTTGCGTGAAAGAGTAACAAACATACTTACATACAATTCTTTCCTCTTTATAATATTAGTATAGAGTATAGAGAAGTGGTTTAATTTTTAATTTGTACCATACTTATATTATAAACTAACTAGTTTAAAGTTAAAAAAAATAGATAGATACCATAGATATGCTCGCGACTTCATATGTCTGTTTTTTTAAATATAGGTTTACTATTAATAAAGCCCATAATGTTGCCTTACATGTTATGTAGTTTGGGAGATTGGCGGGTAGATACAGATGTCTTATTGATTCAGGCGTGGCTTTGCAGAATTCCAATGTAAGATTGTATAAAAAACAAATATCTAGTAACTAATTCCGCTGGATCTCTTTCTCTGTCAAGTTCCAAACAAAAAAACCCAACAGGAAATCGACACGTGTTTCGCTTCTACACGAAGTATCTTTAGGCGTATTAGACCCCGAATCAGTGACTCTGTGGCCTGCGACTTGACAGAGAAGAATTAGTCACTAGATATTTGTGTAGAAACAGACCAACAAACCTACAGACAATCTGTAATTTTTTTTTAAATTGGATCATTTGTATTTTGTTAAGCCTACACCTTTGCATTATAACTAGACTAGACGAGTTTTATTGGCGTGTTAAAGGAAACTGGAACGTTTGGGGCGAAAATATAGGTTTTATTTTCCAATCTGGCTCATGAGTAAAATCCGGAACGAGGATGAAATAACATAAAAAAAGTTTTAGAAGTCACTTCTACTGTTTACTCATAAAAATTTGTGTATTTCATATTATTATAAAGGAGCACGAAGTACTTCGTAAACTTACACGTGAAAGTTTAACGAAGAACGAAGCTGGCTCTTCAAAACAACTAACTGGCTTTTCTTACCTACAACGAATCATATTTCTTGACTTCACATAGCAATATTCTTTATAATATTTATACATAAATTACATGAATACAAGCACATGAGATTTAATAGCTTCACGTCTCATGGTTGACAACGCATTGGCGATACTCTGGTGTTGCAAGTGTCCATAGGCGGCGGTGACCATTTACCATCAGATGGACCGTTTGCTTGAAGGTCGGCTCAAAATAGTATTTATATTTTTAAATGTATTCTATTTTATAATTATATAAGAGTAAAAAAATAATTAATAAATGGAGTATTAATATTAATGGTAAATGTCAATTTGAAACTTTTGGCACATAGTACCTACAAAAAAATATATTTTATTCTAAAAGCCTGGTATAAAAACCGTGGTAATATGTTAATAATAAATAAATAAAACATTGTAGCGTTTTGGATTATTATATGAGTATTGTAGTATCTTTGTGGTTTATAATAGACATTACTTTTTTATATTTTTTATACTTGTCACCCTAGAACACAGAAGCTGACGGCTCGTCTGATGGTAAGCGGTCGCCGCAACCCATTGACGTTTGCAACACCAGGTATATTATTCACGAGTTGGCTACCCTCCAAAAATCTGTTCACAACTTAAAGAATCCCATGCTTTACCCGTGACGTACTTAAATAGTATCATAATACTACAAAACGAGTTACGCCGCAACTTAAATTCAGCTTAAGACACACGAAGCTCGGCTTTTGATGGCTTAACTAAAACTAAATCTAAAGTTACAGTGTAAGTCACCGAATAACATCAACTCTAAAGACACAACTAATAATAATGTTGGAACAGAGAAAGCAATAGAGTAAAGCAGATGTGTTATGTATTTTGATGAAAGCAAAGGTCTCCTGACGTGATTATTTCGACCTTGTTGGGTAAAATCATTACATATTCGGGTCGGAGGCAAGAGAAATGTCATCCTTGTTTTTTGTTTGTTGTTTATTCAAGTTACGCTCTCGGTCGGGTCAGCGTGATTTCAATAAGCCTTATTATCGTTATGTATTGCTCGAGGTTATTAGTATATTTTCTTTCTGACTTGTAATTTCCTATCCCTCATGATGAAACATCTTCCAAGAAACTAATATCAACGGACATTTAAATGTTTTTGCATCTATTAAGTACTTTGTTTTCGTTTCGGTAAAACGGAGTCTAATAAATATTCTAGTGACTTCCGAGAGACACGGACCTCTTAATAAACGGAAGTAAAGAGAATGAGGGAGTTGGGTTCGTTTCAATATATTGAAGGCCTCCGTTTTATAAAAAAACAAAAGCTGTTCGGTTAAATTGAAAGCCTGTGTGAATGAAATTGACGAACAATTCGTTTTTCAAACAAATATATCCCCGATTGGTTTGAAGGTTGTCAAAACATTTTAGTTAAGCACAAACGTTACAATTTGCGGTTTATTTTCACAAAACACACATTCCTATCTGACGCACATTGTTTTCCAAATATCCGTAATTGAAATAAAATTATGTTCATCAAATTAGGTCTAGTAGGTCCTATTGATTTTATTCGGTATTCCTTTGTTTGAAGGTTAACAGTTAATTAAAACGTGAGTGGAAATTGGAGCTATTTATAGATAGTTTTTATGGCTAATGCGTGGGTACTTGAAATAGAATAGAAAGAAAATGTTGTTGTTTCAATCTAAATTGTATTTAATCTTAATTTAAAACTTACGCGTATCACTGTTATAAATTAAAAAAAATGTCTATTAAATTCTCACAAGAATTCAGAAAACAGTTCATAACTTTCAAAAAGCCAGGCAGATTTTCATCAAATAAAGCTTATGTCCTTCCGTTTGAGAGCAACGAAGCCCCAGACAGAAGTGGGCGACAAACTTATGACACCCCTCGTTATACGACGTTAGGAGCTAGAAATAACTGCAACTGTAAAATTTACTTCAATGAAATGTGAGTATAACTCCAAGTACATTGTGGGAAAATAAACGAGTCAACCGTTTCCTTTTCCATGTGAATATCTCACAATGTTTATATCCGTAACGTGCGGGCAATGTGAGTCACTAAATTTAGACGTAGGAACGCAGTTTTCTATTAGAATATCGCGTGTAAACGAGCCATTACATCGTATCAAGATTATTTACATAAACACAACATGCCTATGGTGGTAACTCGCTAAAATCTTAACTGCCTGTAGAGCCTTCCAGGCGGAAGGGAAACTGTTGTTTAAAAATAATAATTTATTATATTAATGGGAAGTTTCGTGATTTATGACGTGTGTGGTTGATTAAGTACCTAACGTAAGAGCTTAATGTCTTTGAGTACAGAAGGCTTCTATTATTATACTCAGGTTTGAAAATTCACCTTTCATTTTCAGTAGTTTAAGAGTTCTAAGTGTTCTCTCCCTTGGGATTTGATATTTGTACAGAAGCAAAAGGTTTGACGTTTTTCGTAGAATTTATTAATCGGGTGCAAACTCAAGCGGAACATTTCTAAACTAAATAAAATATGTCCCTACCAAGATTTACCCATTTGATGGATATTCAATAATATAACTCACTCGCTATTGCTCACGGTTTCACTCACTGTTAAGTAATATAGCAAAAATAGTAATAAAAGAGAGCCGAAGAAAAAGTAGGTGATCATTGAAACCAAGCTTCTTACACAATTAAAATATAATTCTTTTGAAAAATAAAACATCCCTACTAATATTATAAATGTGAATGTAAGTTTTTTTGTTACACTTTAACTCGAAAACAACTTAGCCGATTATCATGAAACTTTGTACACTTATTTTTGGAGGTATTAGAAGTAACATAGGATACTTTTGTGTCAGAAAAATGTTACATCCATCGAAAACGCTGGTGAAACCGCGGGGGACAGCTAGTCTATCATAAAAAGTAAAAATCTAACATAGTTTGTAACACCAGCATTCCCGAGGGATATAACATTTTCCCGTTATAAAAAGTTCTCTAAATTCTATTTCAGGACATGGTGCTATGTGCCAAGTTCCATCCAAATCCGTTAAGTGAATTTTTCATAAATCCGCATTTGTCTGTCCATCGACAAAAGGTTTCATATTTATAATAGTAGAAGGATTAGTAGTATAGGCCAAACTAAATAGTGCTTCCAGGAAAAATACAAATGGCTAGTTGAAGCCTTACGTGACTATGTTATGGCAGCTTTGTCGGTATTCTGAGAACATTGATAGCGATGTGGCTCAAATTGATTTCACGTGAAGTTGTTACAATGAACAATGCATGGTTATTGTCCATAGAATTTCCAATATAACTTTTTTTTAAAGCTGGTTCGTATTTTAACCAGCCTTCTGGGCACTTTACCTATAGACCGCTCTAATAATCTTAATTCAGTTTTTTATTTATAGATTACTAGCTGTCCCCCGCGGTTTCACCCGCGTTCCCGAGAGAAGTAACATTTTCCCGGCACAAAAAGTATACTATGTTACTTCTAATACCTCCAAGAATATGTGTACAAAGTATTTTTTTTTATTTTATTTCAAAACAAAAAATAACAAATTACACATTCAATTTTCCTTGCCAAACTATATAGCTTGTTGGCAAGATACACTCGTTAACAATACTCTATTTATATATACTAATTAGTTTGTGCCCACTGCATCTCAGGAATGAACCTCACTGACTACAGTGTCACATTTGCCTAGCATTACGTCCTTATGTTTAGTTTTTAACAATCTTTCAATTAATTTAGGTTCTTTCCTTAACAGTTCTATATCATTGTATATTTTAGGGACTAGATAATCGATTTAGTAGTTTTAGTGTGAAAGCGTAGCAAACAAACTTGCATTCACATTTATAATATTAGTAAGGATTATTGCTTTATTTATTAGTTAATTTTAAGTAGTTTTAAGTTTACTTTTTTTTTATTCTGCATAAAATATATGATTTTTTGATGTTTTATCAATATGTATTTTTTGTTATGAGTTTTCTTTTAATGCCACAAGGGGCGACAAACATGCACACGGTCCACCTGATGGTAAGGGGTCACCGTCGCCTATGGACATTTGCAACACCAATGCTTCGCCAATTCGTTGTCGACCCTGAGACGTGTAGTTGTTAAGTCTCATGTGCCCGTAATTTCACCGGTCCCCTTACCTTTCTAACCGAAACACAGTAATACAAGTGCACTATTGTTTCACAGCGGAAATGGGTAAGGTGGTAGTACTTCCCCGGACGAAAAAAAATTACAAAATTTCAGTTAGAAAGGCAAGGGTTTGAAATGTCCGTAGGCGGTGCCCGCAGTATAAAAAAATACATAAATAACAATAAAATTAAAAAAAAATTGAAGTATTCTCATTTTATGTAGGAAATAATTTTCGATGCTTCATCAATTTATAACACTGTTTTCTTTATGTCAGAGAGATACGATCGTTACAGACTTATTCATTATATGTATACCAAATACTTGTGAACTCTCACCATACATACATTTTTTAGCTTGTTCCTGTTTAACTGAATCACAATTTTCATTTACAGTCAAAGGTAATTGCGTAAACATATTATAACTCATTCAGTGGCCTAATTAATACAGTCTACGTTAATATTGACTGGACGTTCACCAAATTTATGAACGATATTTGTTTAACTATGAACTCAATCATTTGAATTTCAATTATTTGAATGAACGATAGAACGCGTTTGACTAGGAACGCGTTCAACCACGAGTGACATAACTATTTACAAAATATCTGCTGACGTTTATTTCATTGGAATAAACATGCTAATTAACATGTCAACAGTTATAAATATGTTTATTTATACGTACTGCTATTATACAATACGATACATTATACTTACACATAACAAGAGAAGAAGAAACATAAAGAAGTGAATAACAGAAGAAGTATATACAAAATAGGCGGTCTTATTAAATTAGTATTATTAAAACGATTTTGTTCCAGACGGCCTAGAAGGATACAGAAGATGATAGAATAGAAGGAAAATATTATGAGGAACCCATGATACATGGTGTTAGGGCAATTTGTAGTACTAATGTATCATTATCATTCATCATCTGTATCTACATAGACCTTTTTAACCGACTTCAAAAAAAAGGAGGAGGTTCTCAATTCGTCCGTATTTTTTCCTCATAACTTTCGACTGGGCTAAGCGATTTTAATGATTCTTTTTTTATTTGAAAGCTGGTGCTTCCCGAATGGTCCGATTTCGTACTCCAGTTCTGACAATGGCACCTGTGAGAAAACGATATAAGTCTAAAATTTGCATTAAGTATGTGTGCGACAAATGAACGAGTAACTCAATATCACGCTAACCGATTTCGATTTATTCATTTATAAAAGGGCAGACTTCACAGATGGTCCCATGATCATTACAACAAGACCTGATGATGGAATTCTGAGAAAATTGAGGAAAATCCTTAAATGTGTAGGCATACATAATACACCTTAAGTAATCGCGTTTAGTAGGTGGGTAGACCTACTAATGTAATATTCAGAAAAAAATCAAAAAAATAAACAAAAATTTTAACAAAAAAAAAACCGACTTCACAAAAATAAACAATTCCAAAACAAACTAATACGCACTAAAAAGAAAAATATAATTGCATTATTAGACTACTTGAAGTCAATCAAATTATTACGATAATATAATTTAGTTACAATTATTGTTATTTTTGGGGGTGGTGTCAGCCAAGGAAACACTACAATATACCTAGCAATAATAATACGAGAATACTTAAATAATTAAACACATTTAACAGCTCCCCTCCCGCCGCGGCCCCGCTCTCGCCTCTTGCCTGGTAAAGTCGCGCGTGCGACACATCTCACCTATAACTATGTATGTAGTTACACGCCTACGTTGGCTGAAACCGACTCCAAAAATAACAATAATTGTAACTACCTTATATTATCGTAATAATTTGATTGACTTTTAAGTAGTCTAATAATGCAATTATATTTTTCTTTTAAGTGCGTATTATCACTTTTTAATTTACATCCAGATTCAGTACAAATAGATGTCTTTTTAGATTAACTAGATAGACAAACATTTGTCCTGGGTATCAAACCCTCGTCCTGCGACTTGGCAATCAGGGTCTCCAACCACCAAGGCAACTGGTCCGTCAAGAATGAAATACATGAACCTATATTTCGTATAATATAGTTAGAGTAGTAGAGCTCTTAGTGCAGAGTTCGTCCGGGGAAGTACTTACCACCTTACCTATTTCTGCCGTGAAGCAGTAGTGCACTTGTATTAGGTACTATGTTTCGGTTAGAAAGGTAAGGGGGCCGGTGAAATTACAGGCACATGAGACTTAACAACTTCACGTCTCACGGTCGACAACGCATTAGCGATGCCTCTAGTGTTGCAAATGTCTATAGGCGGCGGTGACCACTTACCATCAGGTGAACCGTCTGCTTGTTTGTCGGCCCAAGTGGTACAAAAAACAAAAAAAAACTATTGTGATCATTTAGCATTATAACTTTAGTACCTGGAGGACCGGTGAACGACGCTTATTTAAATAAACTTTAAAGAGCAAAACTATACCTAAATACATTTTTTTATCCAAATTGTTAGAGCCGTTCCCGAAAAACTATATTTATATACAAGAATTGCTCGTTCAATAGTATTGAATTTTATAAAGGATACTCTATTTGAAAGAATATTAAATCAACAGCAAAAAACAGGTCTTTTACAACAATTGTCATTCAGAGCCATTCGCAGTACGTACCTTTTAAAATATCCAATTTCCTTGACTTTTCACGAGCAGACAATTAAAACTCCAGCGAAGTGTTCTCTCGCTTTAATTGAAATGGAGATAGTTTTAAAGAGACAAAAAAATGGCCTGATTTAACTTTCTCAGCAAATTGAATGTCTATTGGGTTTTTGATATTGTTTTTTTTTTCTATGGTTTCACAGTGACATTATGTCAATGCTGAGACGTATAAGATATTAGAAATTTATAAGATGGAATATAGTAGGAAGAATATAGTACGTAGGAAGTAAATAAATAAAAATAAATAAATATCCTGGGACATTTTTTTAGACACGACCATCTGATTCGAAACTAAGCAGAGCTTGTACCATAGAAACAAGACAACTGATATACTACATACGAGTATACTACTTTTTTTTTTTCTAAATACATACTTATATAGATATTTACACCCAGACACAGAACAAACAGACATGTTCATACAAATGTTTGTTCTGGGTGGGAATCGAACCCGCGACCCTCGGCTTGGCAGTCAGAGTCGCTAACCACCAAGCCAACTGGCCTGTCAATAATATAATAATACTATACTAGGAAGTAATACGAAAATCTCTGTCTTCCTATTCGGAAATTATGAGCGTAACATCTGTCAGGTGGAACAAAATATAAATATTGTCTTTCTTTCCTTTTACAGTTTCTACAGACTCTCAGTACGTACTTTTAAATGATTTTATGATAAATTGTTATAAGATCATATTGTATTGCATTTTTATAGATTAATATCTTACCCCACATTCTCAACTCGATGTTTTGAGCTGAGGTTACATACTTTTGATAAATGCGAAAGTATGTATGTATGGATGTTTGTTACTCTTTCACGCAAAAACTGCCGAACAGATTTGGATGAAACTTGGCACATAGATGGAGCATATCCTGAAATAACATAAAGGCTACTTTTTATCCCGGGAAAATGTGACATCCCCCGGGAATGCGGGTAAAACCGAGACGGCTATTTTTATTTATATGTATGAAAATTTTCAATTCCAAATGTGTCATGTAAACGACAAAGGTACAAAGAACGATAATCTATGAAGGTTCCGCTATAAAAAAGAATTTTCGATGTTACCCATTCATCGCGTTAAAAGTAGTATCAATCGTCATATATCATTTTCAACGTGACAAAATGCGAGCATTACCTTTTATGGTGGAAGGAGGTGGGCAGGTAAAAGAGTTACGGCAATAGATTGATATTGATTTGGTTTTAAGCTGAGGGTAAATTCCAACATTAACCTGCGTGAACTGATATATTGCTTACGCATTTTGTGTTCTATAATAAAGAGAAAAGGTTTTTATTTTCGTTCGTACCACATATCTATAAAAGTGAATGTTATCTGTATGTCCTTTATAGAAACGTAAACTATGCAACGGATAATACAGTTTTCAGCAATAGATAGAGTAATTCAAGAGGAAGGTTTATAACCAGGATTAACAGCGGGCCAATCCGCAGGGCGCAGCTGGTTTAGTATCAAACAAAGTCGCTTCCCACTGTCTGTCTGTATGCTTAGATCTTTAAAACTACGCAACGGATTTAGATGCGTTTTTTTTTTGTATATATAATATAATATAATATAATATTTTGTATGTATAATACATGTATAATCCAACGGGAACGCGAAAAAAACCGCGGGGGACAGCTAGTAATGAATAAACTCATAAACTACTAGGCCAATTTTAATAAAGTAATTCTTTTAACAAGCTACTTCATCCATAAGTAAAACAAGCTATATTATAATCTGGGAATTTTGATCCTTTGGGAACGCGGGTGAAACCGCGAGACAGAAGCTAGTTAGAAATGTTTGACAGGCTACTTGGCTTGGTGGTTAACGCTCTGACTGCCAAACCGAAGGTCGCGGGTTCGATTCCCACCCAGGACAAACATTTGTGTGCATGAACATGTCTGTTTGTTCTGTGTCTGGGTGAAAATATCTATATAAGAATGTATTTAGAAAAAAAAAAGTAGTATATGTAGTATATCAGTTATCTGGTTTCCATAGTACAAGCTCTGCTTAGTTTGGGACCAGATGGCCGTGTGTAAAGAATGTCCCAGGATATTAAAAAAAATATATATTTATATGGTGGTAGAACAGAAGTGAATTGTCAAACAAATAAGTTTTTATTTAAATGTCGTAGCACAAGCTCGGTTCAACGCATTAATAATAGGTTTCTTATGCAAAAGACTAAGGTATGTAATAAAAACTAAAACTTTGAATCATTGTGAAACAAAACTGAGCTCCCGTAATTGAAAATCTAAACGTATAACACCCACTTATTAAGTCTTAAGTGCTTACATTTAGAAGCTTTTAACTGTAGCTTAAAGTTTCCGTCGCAGTGCACTTGTGTGGGACAAACTTGACAGACACTTGTTGAACTTTAATATTGTATTACATAAAGACTATTTTAATTTATCTCCAGATGCTACAAGCTTTTAGAGCTGTATACATTCGTAGATACTATTTAGATCTATATAAACATTATAAAGAGGAAAGATTTGTATGTAAGTATGTTTATTACTCTTTCACGCTAAAACTACCAAACGGATATGGATGAAACTTAGCACATAGATAGAGCATATCCGGTTATAACATATAGGTTACTTTTTATCCCGGGAAAATGTGATATCCCTCGGGAACACGGGTAAAACCGCGGGGGACAGCTAGTTAATGTTATGAAGAGGTTTGTGAACTTTAATGTAGGAGGAAAATAAATATCCCGGGACGTTCTTTGTACGTACGGACGTACTATGGAAACTAGATAACTGATATACTACATATACAACTTTTTTTTTAAATGCATACTTATATACATATTTACACAGAACAAACAGACATGTTCATGCACACAAATGTTTGTCCTGTGTGGGAATTGAACCCGCGACCTTCGACTTGGCAGTCAGAGTCACTAACCACCGGCTTGGCGTTCGCTCAGTTGGCTAACTGGCCTGTCAAAACTACTGACCTAATATTAAAAAAAATCGAATAAAAAGCTACACAGGCTGTGTCAAAATCCCGTGATACATTAGAAACCTCGAGAACGGAGGCAAAATCAAGGAGAATATTAATATAGATACTACTGACGCGCCCGGCTTCACGTGACTTTTTTTTAATACCACATGAGCCGACCAACAAGCAGACAGTCCACCTGATGGTAAGTGGTCACCGCTGCCTATGGAAATTTGCAACGGTCGGGGCATCGCCAATGCGTTGCCGTCTCTAAGACGTGAAATTGTGAAGTCTCAAGTGCCTGTAATTTCACCGGCATCCTTACTTTTCTTACCGAAATACAGTTATTCAAGTAATTTAATTGGGTAAGGGTTTAGTACTTCCCCGGACGAACTCTGCACCAAAAGCTCTACTACTCACAAAATGATAATTATAAACCGCTTCGGAAGAAATTTTCTAAACAATATGGTGAAAATTGCATCAAAATCTATTAGCTAGGTAGGTTATATAGGAAATATATGCGAACAAACAGACATTGATGATTTTGACTGATTTGTTTTATACGATGTATTGAAAGAAAGATAATAGAATGATATTTAATAAAAAGTTTTCGATTTTCACAACAAATCGGTACATAAAAGCTGAAACTAAACAAGATGTAAAACCAAACGAGAAAAAGTAAACGTAATAGATTTTTCCAAAATAATAAACATGTTTCGTACAAACAATAATGTAGCTCCTAATATAATATCTGAACATGGTACAACCTGTTGATTATCGAACAAGGTTCGGTCGGCAGCCCATAATGCTCACTAACTAATAGGCTTTTCTCAATACGACTAGTGACATATCCATTGAGTTCTCTAACAATAATACGTGCTTTGAATAGTAGTTCGATACCCTAAATGGCAGACTATAGTTTAGATAAGTATCAATTACATTCTATGACTAGATGTTTGGACATCGCTGTTGTGTGGTACATATGGTTCAGTAAGTTGAAGTGCCATAGCCAGGACACTTGCAAGCGTCGGGTTCGACTGGCTCCTGCGGGGAGCTCTCCTCCGTGGCACGAGTGTCATCTGCTACGCGGATGACACTCTTCTCACTGCCCGGGGGAGAAGTTTTAGGGAGGCGGCCGACTTGGCCTCGGCTGGCGGATCCTTGGTCGCGGGAAGGATCCGTCGGCTGGGATTGAGGGTGGCGCTGAATAAGACCGAGGCGGTGTTTTTCCACGCGCCTCGGCAGCGCACCCCGACCGACGCCCACATTTTCGTGGAGGGCGTCGGGGTCCAGGTAAGGGCCCAGATGAAATATCTGGGCCTGGTGCTAGATAGCAGGTGGCGCTTTGGCCCGCACTTCAGCGGGCTGTCGACGCGCCTGCTGAAGGTTGCGGGGGCGCTTTCGTGGCTCCTCCCGAATATGGGGGGGCCCAAAGCGCGATGCCGGCAGCTGTATGCCGGCATCCTGAGGAGCATGGCCCTCTACGGGGCCCCCATCTGGGCGGACTCCCTCCAGAGGAGGGAGAACTCCGCCGCGATCCGGAGACCCCAAAGGGCAATCGCACAGCGGGTGGCGAGGGCCTACCGCTCGGTGGGCTTCGCGGCGGCGTGCGCTCTGGCGGGCACCCCTCCTTGGGAGCTCGAGGCGTGGGTGCTCGCCAGAGTGTACGAGTGGTCGGCGGGGCGCAAGGCGCTCGGGGAGCGCGGCGACCCGACGGTGCGGGAGGCGAATGATGCCATCGTCCACCATTGGGCGGAGGACCTCGCCTCCGCCGTGTTCGGCCGCCGAACGCTGGACGCTGTCGGGCCAGTCTTACGGGATTGGCTCGAGCGGCCCCACGGTTTCCTCTCGTTCCGTCTGGTGCAGGTATTGTCCGGGCACGGGTGTTTCGGATCGTATCTGCACCGGATCGGGCGGGAGGAGGCCCCGTCGTGCCACGGTTGCGGCGCGGCGGAGGACACGGCGCAGCACACCCTGGAGGTGTGCCCGTCGTGGAACGAACCACGTCGCGACCTGGTCGCGGTGGTCGGGCCGGACCTTTCGCTTCCCAGTGTGGTCAACTCCATGCTGGGGAGCGAGGCCGGCTGGGCCGCGGTCGCCTCCTTCTGTGAGGATGTGATGTCACAGAAGGAGGCGGCAGAGCGCGCACGGGAGGAGGACCCTCTTGCGCCGCTGTGCAGGCGGAGAAGAAGGGGTAGGAGAAGGCGATTATAGTCGCCTTCTCTCTCCTCTTGTGGTGGTGAACGGCGGGAGACAGACGTGGAGGCGTCTTCTCCCGCATTGCACTCGTTCACCATCTCCGTTGGGCGGGAACGGTAAAGTCGCTGCCGTTTCCGGGCCCCTCCTTGCAGGGGGAGGGGCGTGCGGGCCCCGCCATAAATGGCGGGCGGTCGACGGGGGGGGGCTGGACGTCAAGGCTCTGCCGGTTTCCCAGCCCCTCTCCACATAGACGATGCCTGAGCGCCGCTGGGTCGTTTAGTGGGTAAACCGGGCCACTAGGGTCCGGGAGTCCCACATACCCCCCCCATCCTCCAATGGGGGGGAATGCGGAACGCATTTTTCCCAGCGTAAAAAAAAAAAAAAAAAAAAAAAAAAGGACACTTGCAAGCTTGAAGGCTTGATAACTCAACGACTTTATACTGGCAACGTGGTAAGAATTGGTCTGGTACAGTAAATAAATATCACCAGGACATTCTTCGCACATGGTAACCTGATCCCAAATTAAGCAGAATGTACTGCTTGTGCTATGGCTACCAGGTAATTGATATACTACTTTTTATATCCATACTTATATATATATTTACACCCAGACGCAGAACAGACAGACAATGTTCATGCACACAAATGTTTGTCCTAGGTGTGGAATCAAACTCACGAACTACTTGGCAGACAGGGTCTCTAACCACCAAACCAACTGGCTAGTCATTAGTATGTAGTAGTACGAAGGTCTTCTCAAGTCTGAATATGGTTCCTATTTTTATGGTGTTCAAAAATTATATAATATAATGTACCTCTTATGTGGGGGCAGCCTAGTCGTTGGATCTTTTATTTCTTTTGATATAATATCTAATATATACCTATTTTCTCTGGACTTAGACTGTGTCTAGATTAACAGAGCAGCATAAGGAGATAAACTAAACTGTATTGTATTTATGTGAAAATAAATAACTCTTGTTGCAACTTTGTGAGTCCAGATAAAAGTATTTTCGTTCTTTCATTTCCATTTTTATTTCTCTCACATAGCTTACCTATTTATCTTGGGTTTTCACTAGTTAGGTATCCATAAAACGGAGTCGTACGTGCCGTATCTTCACGCAATGTCAACAGAGGGCAAAGCTAGATAACAAAGTGGATTTAAAACATTAAAACTTTATCCATTTGGGCATCACACTTAAAATTCCAAAGTATATTCTAGAACGTATTTAAAAAGTTTCGCTCATGTCCATACATATGGAGGCAAAACCTCATTAACAACTCAAGACATCGACCGGGCGACATCCACCATGTGTCACCCGAAACTTTACCAATATAAATGTAAATACATTGAGATGTAGCAAAAATACTGGGCAATTATTATCCTGGAAAACATACGGGTTGTCCTAGTGATATATGCTTAATGTTGAGGGTACGATTTGAGCGATGTGTATTGATTAGGGTTTCGAAAATAACTTTTGTTTATTATTTCCGCAATGCATGCAGCAGAAAATATATTTTACTAGCTGCTTCACCCGTGTTTATCGATATCATAATATCCTATAACCATCTAGGAAAAATTCTGCTTCAAATGGTAGCAATCCTATCCCGATATGTTTTGCAGTTTTGAGGTGATGGTGGGTCAAAGGAAACCTATTTTCTTTATATATCTAGATAGATCATTGAAGTAGAGTTTATATTTACCTAAAATTCAAATGGAAGATTTTTTCTTTAAATAAATATTCCGAGAAGACAGATAATTTCTCTTCTCACTGCACAAGAAGCTCAAACTATATTCTGCTCTTGCATTTTCATAAATAATTACAACATTCAACGTTTCACTTTGTTATATTTAAAGCACAAGAATTCAAAGTGTACAAACGTGCCTTTTGCAAGTCAGACAATCTTAAACCAACAGAAACTATCTTGACTCTAAAGAGACTTTACCCATTTAATATTTGTTTAGCTTATTACAATATTAAGTTTATTATTCTCGTCTAAAACTATAAATGATAAAAAAATGAAGACAGATTTTATTATTAAAAACATTTGAGTAACGATCTATAGGCAAAATATAGAGGCGATCAAATCGGATATTTTGTCGTCGTACATTGTATAGTTAGGTACGTCTTCTTCGAGTTATGTCGGCGAAAGATGTCGTCGTTGCGTAAGATAAGAGAGTAGGCTGGTAATAAGACTGTAGAACTGTTTGATTCACTGATTGATTTTAACTGACTCGTTCTGAAGAGAGAGAAATCCGAGTGAGCTGACTGATAACCTTAATTGAATGAAGAGGTACTTGTAGATTTTTTTATGCCCCTTGGTCTTACAAACAAGCAGACAGTCCACCTGATGGTAAGTGGTCACCGCCGCATTTCTAATTGAAACACAGTAATACAAGTGCACTAGTGCTTCACTGCAAAAATGGGGAAGGCGATAGTACCTCCCCGGACGAACTCTGCACTAAGAGCTCTACTACTCTACAATATAAGATAGTAATAAATGGTTATAGTAATAAAATAAAGATTCTTCAAGATAAACACATATTTTTCGTGAAATTTCCAAAAAAGAAATGCCTGAAAAAAGCCCAATTCCAAAGGAAACCTATAAATGTAATAATGATGGTGATTTAACACAAACAATTCATTTTCCATTGTTTACAACACCAAAGGGTTGTTACAAATGGTATATTTTCATCCAAGGAAGATTTAACCGAAATCTCTCGGTGAAGGAGCGGCACCCGGGTGTTGCAAATGGCCAGTCTCGGGAATAAATTTCCTGTAATTTTATCACCCGTCCCTTCCCAGGGAAAGTTTGAGTGTGATCGTACAAGAACTAAAACTCGATAATGTCGAGTGAAAACTTTAGTATTATATAATTAGTTCTTACTTCTTTATCCACGTAACTTAGTTGCTATCTCGATAAGGCTCTTTTGACTTTCAGGTTGAATATATCATTTATTTGTATAGGAAAGCTAATTTATGGATAGTTAAATAAAAAGTTTTGACATTTTAATATTTTAGTAGAAGGCACCCGTATCTCTGTTCAATAAGTAACTCCATTAAAAGTTTTCGTCTTTTGGTTGAAGCTCTAAAAGAAATAGAACTGGAGGTAAATCTAATTGCTTTTCTTTTTTATTTATTATAATACTTGTCGGGCTTTCTATTAATTACTAAGCTTGATACTTCAGCAAATAATAACACTTATTACTTTGAAATATTAAAGATAATAATATTCCTTTAAAAAAATGAGTCTTGTTTTCATTGTATGTTATTATTTGGAAAACTCAGTTCACATATTGTTTCAACATTTAGTTTACAATCAAAAGTTGAACGAACAGACTGAACAAACACGTATATTTATTGATACAAAATACGAATATGTAGCCCAATGGCTTACACTCAGTTTACACGCTACGACGTAGCAGCAACAATTTGTAAACTGCTACAATGTCGTAGCAGACACTTAGACATGCTACGAATTTTAGCAGCATCATTGCACTATCGTAAGTCAAATTATATTAGACTCCCACATAGATTCTCCACTGGCTTTTGAATATTATGTATATGATGAAGTATATCTTAATTTCATAGCTTTATATTTATACTAGCTCTCCCCCGTGGTTTCACTCGCGTTTATCGATATCATATGCAGGGTGTTACAAAACTACCTATAAAGCCGAAAGGAGATTAAATGGGGCCTTATAAAGAGTCCATTCACAATATTTAAGAACCGTAGTAGCGCTGTATACCCCAAATAAATAAAAAAACTGATTTTTATGAATTAAAAATAGAAAAACTATTAAAGTAGACAATTATAAGTTAAAATAGGTACGTAGGCCTCTCTGTTAAATAATCTGGTTCTCTGACATGACAGCTTACTAGGGTTGCTGGCTTTGATAGTTAATTATATTTTACAGGGTATTTTGTAACACGTTGTATGTACAAAAAAAAAATCACATCGAATAGTAGCAATCTCACCCCGATATGTTCAGTAGTTTTGAAGTGCTCATACCTACATATTGATAGATTAATAATGACACTTAATTGAAAAAAAAAGAATAAATCGTGCCCTCAGCCATTCACAATATAAGACAGGTGGATTACTTAAATGTTAATAGGGATTATCTTTATTACGTCTTTCGACAAACATAATCCCCAGTTAAAATTCACCGTGTCTGTTACCCGCCAGAAATTAAGAAGATTAGGTACAGTTGAGGCAGAAAGTCGCTAATGGCTGAGACGCACGAATAAATTTTATTACGGACCCACGCCGTACGAAGTTTGCTTAGAGAAATGTACGTGAGTTCGAAGTTTGCCGATCGGAAAACGTGAACACATTCGCAATGTTGTTTTGTTTGCTAACGGTACTTGTAGTTAGTGACGTTACTTATTTCTAATAATGTTAAGTTGTTGAGATTGAGTGAGAAAGTTTATATGTTCTTGAGTGGTCTTTGCATGAGCACTAAGTTATAAGTATACAGAATGTGACTCAGAGCAGTTCTTACGGTCCAAGTTTTCAAGAGCATAATTAATTATAGATTCTTTAGAAAGGGTGGGAGTACATGTTAGGGCGTAATATGTCTTCGGTGAAATATGGACGCTTTGTACTTTGATTAATACTTCGGCTTACCTCGTCGAAGATAATAGGTATGAAGATATTTAGGTACATATTATTTATCATCAAAACAATTTTAGAGGCCTTAAAATATCTTGATAATTTGTAAAAAGATTCCTTTTTGAATTCGATAAGGAGATCAGAAAACGACTACATTACATTTCCAAATAAACTTACTCCATATAATATTAAGAATTGTGGTCACAATAATTGTATTGTATTATTATTCTACCGGACAAATGATTGAATTTACACAATATTTGGTTACGGATATTTTCCTGTCATAAAAGCGATTATACTGGGAAAATATTAATTTGAAGCCTGTATTTTCGACGGTGCCAATTTCATATGTGGATTTTTCATCTGTGGTAGTTTTTATAATTTATATTTCGGGAAAATTCAGCCATTATTAATTTGAGCTTCTGTGGATTAAAAACTCATTGGTTAATGTTGAGAATGAAACTTCACTTTGATTGTTACCTTCAAACTTAAACCTGTCGATCATCATTTCAGCCGTAGGACGTCCACTGCTGAACATAGGCCTCCCCCAATGACTTCCAGATTAGCCGGTTAGAAGCGACCTGCATCCAGAGGCTTCCTGCGACCTTTATAAGGTCGTCTGTCCACCTTGTGGGTGGACGTCCCACGCTGCGCTTGCCGGTACGTGGCCTCCATTCGAGAACCTTTCTGCCCCATCGGCCGTCAGTTCGATTATTAAATATCATATAATCTTATAATGTATTTAATTAAATAATGCACAAATAATGTACATACATTTATGCTATTTTTGAATTGTAAAACAGCTTCCTTGAGGTGGAGACCTGGTGACCTGTAATACAGGTTCCTATTACCTACCAAAAGCACCAGCGATCCACAGCCAAAAATTGTAATACATAGCTTACGTAAAAATATAATAAGATGTATTTTGGTTTGTGGTAACAAATAAAGATTATTTTTATTATTATTCAATACTAGCTGTCCCCCGCGGTTTCATCCACGTTCCCGGTCATCGTCGTTAAGAGTTGTAACATTTTCACGTCACAAAAAGTATCCTATGTTACATCTAATACCTCCAAGAATATGTGTACAAAATTTTATGATAATCGGTTAAGTAGTTTTCGTGTGAAAGCGTAACAAACAAATTTACATTCACATTTATAATATAATATTAGTAGGAATTATTTAAGCAATCTAAAATATTAAAATCAAATTTCAACTACTTCAAACGATAAGATTATACGAAAACAAATCTCTAGTATCTAATTCCGCTGGATCTCCCTCTTTGTCAAGTCCCAAACAAGGAAACTCAACAGGAAATCGTCACGCGTTTCGCTTCTACACAAAGCATCTTCAGGACGTATTAGACCCACTATCGACGAAATATGACTCGACGCACTAGCACACCTGGTCGACTTTAACGACGAGATTTGACAGAGAAGGATATCCAGCGGAATTAGTTACTAGACATTTGTTTTCATATAATCTTACAGTGGATATCCGCAAGGTCAGGCCTGAGTCAATTAGTTACTTCAAATGATACCTTTGGTTGCTACTTAAAAATAATCACTAAGATAGTATATTTAAAACAAACAAACCATGTCTTTAAAAAAATTAAGTTTGTTTTCTAATATTTTTCTTTTTTTTTACATACTTTTTAGGAAGCAAAACGTAAAAAAACACGAGGTCAGATTGTACGCGCCGCAAATAATCGATTTATATTATACGGTTGAAATTTCACCTAGCCACCGAATCAGTAGATAAGCCGAGCCAACTTGAATTATAAATAAAGCACTTACATATGATTAATGTACAGTAATTGCTATATACACGAACCTACAGTTGAGTAAGTACGCAATGATGTATGATCAAAGTTTTGACAGTTCTGCTGCACTTAAGAAAGGCAGTATTGACAGAGTACTTACTTTTAAAAACGTACATGCATTAGATGGTTATAAATATTTAATAAGTTTACTGTGTATGGGTTACTACCCTCCCCCTCTTTGGCGTAATTACTTTTAAGGAGTTAATGGAAGTCGATCCACATTAATTTATTATGATGTAATGTTATGCTTATTGTTTATAATCCATAGATCATTTATATCCGGCTCGAAGGACCACACAAAATATAGAGTAATATACAAAATAAATTCGTGGATATGCAATTTGACAGAAGTAAGAACAAAAATATTTCGTAATATTTATAAAAAAGGTAAATTTAACCTTTATGTTCTGAAGATGGTACAAGAACATTTTATGTGTACTTAATTCAGTTTCTAAAAATAAAATGTATTTTTTTTCTATGGGACAGAATTATATAAAAAGTCAACATAACAGCCTCCCCATTATGTCACTTTGTGTATACTATACTGGAATTTCAGAATGGTATGTGTTTTAAAGGAAACCGGTACATGAGGGAAACCAGCTAAATTAAATATTTATAAAATTTCAAGTTTGCTCAGGCACCTACATGTGCGGGTTTGTTGAACCTCCGTGATTATAATGTATGTTCAATCGAATAACAGACCTTACGCTGCATATTTAAGTGTAAAATCTGAATAACACGTGAAAGATATGATGATATACGGAGAGTGAACAAACAGAGAGCAACCTCTTAATCAAAGATCAGTAAGATTGTATTAACATAAGCCTTAACCAAAAAAACCAACCAAACCTTTATATGAGATCGTGCCTCTGCATACATTAATATGAATATTGTTTTACATTGAAGATAATTTGAAGTAGGGAGATTCAATATGCTGTATGTAGGTTTTTAATTTACCTTACCGTGTACTTGGACTTAATTGTGTAATAAAATTGTGGCACTCCGGGAGTGGTAACATAAGTGAAAACTGACATGGATATATATCCATCTATGTAATACGTATATACACAATATATCCTTAGGTTGTCTGGAAGAAATCGATTTAGCGTAAAGACCAACTATTTCGTATACACTTGTTCTGCTATTCACTTCTTTACGTTTCTTTTTCTCATATTATAAATGTTTTTCAATCAAATCTCAACTCTCGTGTTTACGGGGCCCATATATGTAGATACGTATATAAAGAGGTGTCGGTAACAGTGTCGCAAGTTCAATTGTTTTTTTTTCAGCTAAAAAATGCCCAACGCACATAAAGAAGTTTTCACTTTAAAAACATTTTTGATTAGGACTTGAATTAAAAAGATAATAACTTTATATTGTACGAAAAATTCACTCACCTAAAATAATTCCAGAAAAATGGACAATGAGGAGCAACTGCACGTCCCTCCTCAACTTCATATCGACAATCACAACACTTCACTGATAAAAATAGTCGAATATTATCACTATTATACTGAAGTAGCACATTATGACTCCTTACACTGGCACCTGAAAAGATAGAAAGGGGATATTTATTATGGATTATTGAATATTGTAGTAGAAAGTATTTAGTAATGTTAAATTACTTTTAAGCGATGTATATCTTTCATAATATATAATTCTTCAATCCGTGAGTATCATAGAGAACTCCTCCTAAATTACTGGATAGATTTTCATGATTTTGTGTGTGTTCCAGAGAATGGTTTAGATTCACAATTGAACCCGGTAGGTGGCGCTGCGATCGAACTCCTGCACTTTTGTATGGACTTATTTCAACGGGACAACGTCTGTTCGGACAGCTAGTCTCTATTATATATTAATCTCAGATTTTAATCAAAATTAATTGGATATTTTTTAAGATGGTCAATTGAGTAGTAGGTGGACCAGCCACCTTAGTGGTTAGAGGCCCTGACTATCACGCCAAAAGTCGTTAGTTTTATTCCCACCCAGTACCTACAAAGATTCGTGTACCTGATCATATCTTATTTGTTCTGGTTCTGGGTGTAAATAAGTATGTATTAAGAAAAAAATATTTAAGTAGCTTATCAGTTATCTGGTTCCCAAAGCTCTGCTTAGTTTGGGATCAGATGGCCGGGTGTAAAGAATATCCCATGATATTTATGAATATACATTTAGGATTTTTTCGAAAATATTTCTACCCGGCTGTTATCTGTGTTGGTGATAAATTAATTAATTTTACATCGTTGATATTTTGTTATTAACTTTGATTTTTTTTCAATGGATGTTTCCCAAAATGTGAGCTAAATTGTTTCCCATGTCATAAACTGTATCAAAGTTGAATATGGATAGTGAGTGAGTGCCTTCTAAAAGTTGCCGGTACCTACGCAACACTGTAGCTTACATCCCTTAGCGTGTTCCCCCTCAGGCCTTTAAGGAAAACATTTCTCCTCGAAGCGGAGTAATAAAATGCAGTATATAACGCTTTTATGTCAATTTATGCCGACAATTGTTAACTTATAGAGGGATTTGAAAGATCAACATCAACGTTTGCTATAAAGGACCTCATTGTGAATAAATATTGTATAGATATATCTAGTATACATAAATGCTTGTTTAAAAACAATTTCATATTTTATCGACAAAAATACTGATACTGACTTGTAGGTATGAAATGTAATACACACAATAAAAAAGCTTTTGCGTTCACTTGGAAAATTTACGATATTTTATGGTATGATAAAACCTATATCATTTTGTTTATGTCACATAGGCCGACATACAGGCAGGCGGTCCACCTGATGGTAAGTGGTCACCACCGGCTATGGACATTTGCAACATCAGGGGCACTATCAATACGTTGTCGCCCCTGAGACGTAAACATGTGCTTGTAATGACACCGTAATTATATTAAAAAAGCTCTTTAATAATCTACCTTGTATAAATACGTACCATGCGAGCTACAGATATAAGTGTAGTAGTATGTAAAAATAATTTAATACTTTCAGTTTTTTCAGGAAATCTTTTAATAAATCATAATTTTAGTCATTTTGCTCGTTAATTTAAATCGACGAACCTTTTGTTAAGGATAGGGTTTTTAAACTTCTTGCGGATATAAATCAACAAACCAAAACCGACTTCAATACAAGTAAACACAGAAAAGTATAAAATAATGATGTAGGTGCTCTAACCTCACTGTAGTACTGTTTCAAGACACTACAAGTATTCGAAACTGAATCAGAGTTGACGGAAATAGAATTCCCAAGAAACCATTTATTTACTTTGAATTGAGAACCACATTTTTTCTATATCTGTATTATACAGGTACATAGGTATGCTAAGATCTCATTGGGAATAAACGTTGGCGACTGTTCTACCATCAAGATAAAAATCCTATGATTTATTGTCTTTAAATGTCACTGAGTTTTTAAATATGATTATACTCGTATATGTTATGGTTAAGGGTTTAGGATTGAATTTTACATGCACACAAATCCTAGATGAGAACTGGGTCTCAAGTGCTGCTGTCGGAACACACCGACAGGTACTTGACAAATTTCCAAGTTGAAGGTATGAAATGAAATGAAAATATTTTTATTCAAATAGCCCTTTACAAGCACTTATGAATAGTCTGACTCTAATACCAGTCCGGAAGGTTGTTTTTTACTGAGAAGAGCCGGCAATAAACTCAGCAATTACTCTTTTTAAAAAACGAATTTAGTCTTATTACGTAGTAGCTGTAGGGTAAAACATAGTACCCATTTACAGTGCTATGGTTTCAAAATTTTCACCATTGAAAGGATTCAAACCTAGGACTTTCGTCCCGTCATTCGAAGTCATTTCAGACTGAGTACCACCCCCTCAATCAAACTGTACTCATTACGGTAATTAGCTAAATAGATAACCGATTTAGAATAGACAATCATCCGAATTGGTTCTGCACTAATCTATCTAGATTATTAAACTATCTTAATTGACACAAAGTTCATGTTTGCTCTACGATCCCATCTGACATTCCGCTTTAAATTAACTGTACAGTGTCAATAGAGTTGAAATTGTCTTAACAATTTTGATTATGATGTACTTTTCATTCATGCAATGTATCAGTTTGTGGTTTCTATATACGCTGCTTAAATTGAAATAGCCGTGTGTGAAGAAATGGCTCAGAATGTCCTACTAATATTATAAATGCCTAAGTTTGAGAGTTTGTTTACGTAAATTTCGTAGGTTTATTGGTCGATTTGATTTTATTATTTATAAAATTTTGAGTATTGTCTGTATTATAGGAATAAAAAATATTAATACTATTATAAGATCGTGTGAAATCCTAAATAAATAAAGAATATGTAAACATATATGTATATTGTAAACAATATTTGAAATTTTTTTTTTCTGGTATTAAATATATAATATTTATTCAGAAATACATATATTCTTTACTTATTTAGGACTAGCTGTCCCCCGCGGTTTCACCCGCGATGCCAAGGGATGTTACATTATTATTTTGTTCATTCTATCATCAATAGTTTTCGCAGCGCACGCGACGTAAGGAATTTTTCAGGTCATTTTTTTACACCTTATGTTACATTATTGGAGTTTTAGTAAAGATCCCTAATTTTTTTTTAAATATAATATAGCCTATGTTACTCGGGGATAATGTAGCTTTCCAAAGGTGTAAGAATTTTTGAAATCGGTCCAGTAGTTTCGGAGCCTATTCATTACAAACAAACAAATCTTTCCTCTTTATAATATTAGTATAGATATAGATTTCACAAGATCTTATAAATACTATTCATATTATTTTATTCCTATAATACAGACAATACTCAACAATTTTATAAATAATAAAATCAAGCCGACTAATAAACCTACGAAATTTACTTAAACAAACACTCAAACTTAGGCAGTTATAATATTAGAGGGGCATTCTGAGACATTTCGTATAAACTTATTTCTACTTTTAAAATATTATCTACAAACATAACACCAGAAATTTATGTATCAACATTACTCAATCAGCTTAATTTTTATTTATTTTTTTTTATACCGCAAGGGCTGACAAATAGGCACGCGGTCCACCTGATGGTAAGTGGACATTTGCAACACCAGCTCATCGCCAATGCGTTGCCGACCCTCATACGTGAAGTTGTTATTCAATTGTTCAAGATATAATTACCAAAAATATTCAAGCCTCAACTATTACGTGGAGTTTATAAAATATTGAATCCACACTATCATCCATAAAACGTTAGATAAACAGTATCAAATATCAGTCTGTCTACAACAGGCGGGCATGTTGGATCCATTGAGATTGGATCGAATTGGAACGACCGAATACGCGCGCCTCGCTATGTGTAGTAAATAGGCTTAGGCACTTTGATCTCGACCCGATAGAGCGGTCCGGACTAAATCCTCTGAGGGGAATGAGTATTTACTTAACTGATAGGAATATACAATATCAACAAAGCTAGATTATTTGTTACTAGTGCCAGTGCCGCGGTTTTGCTCACGTTTAAATTGATTTCGTAGAGGTTACACGTGTTACAAAATACCCCGAAAAAATATAATTCATTATCAAAGCCAACAACCCTACTAAGTTGTCATGTCAGGGAACCAGATTATTTAACAGAAAGGCCTAC
This sequence comes from Habrosyne pyritoides, assembly GCA_907165245.1. NCBI lineage: Eukaryota > Metazoa > Arthropoda > Insecta > Lepidoptera > Drepanidae > Habrosyne > Habrosyne pyritoides. The sequence goes on along the minus strand of OU015594.1, from coordinate 10,703,358 downwards.
GTACCTATTTTACCTAATAATTATCTACTTTAATAGTTTTAATAATTTACATTCATAAAAATCTGTCTTTTATTTTTTTTGGGTATGTTATACAGCGTTACTACTGTTCTTAAATCCTGTGAATGGACTCGTTATAAGGCCCGATTTAACCTCCTTTCGGCTTTATGGGTAGTTTTGTAACACCCCGCATATATATAGTGTATGGGTTACGTGTGTGTTAAATTTCAGCAAGATCAGTACAGCCGTTTAACCGTCAAATTTCGTAATAAACGGGAAAGACTGACATTTCCGAATTTATGTGTAAGATTGTATAAAACTGTACATTTCATATTAAAGCTATTAATAATGAGAGCAGTGAACTATGCGTAAAAAATGTCTGTTTGAATCAAATTTAACAATTAATAAAAAAAACAGCCATCTATACCTAATGCAGTACTTACCTAATAGTTATAAAATAATGAAGTGGAAAGATGTTAATTTATAAAAACACTATACAATTAATCTTAAAATAATTAATCGTAGAATCTTCAAAGAGTACGGACTAAGAGTCCGTAGAAAATGTAAAAAGAATTAAATAAAAAATTAAGTGAATCTAATCTGATGGTTAATGAAGCAAAAAAACGTTAAAGAAGTTTGATGACTGTGTAACGATTTGACAGATTTTCACATTTATATGGAACGACATCGCATCTTTCTTGTATAGACTGTACAGGAATAACTTATTTTTTAGCGAAAATATTTGAAAAGGATTTATTGAATTTACAATACGGTTGAATTTACAAATTAACAATGAATTAGATTAATAAATTACAGTGAATTATTTCCGTAAAGATCCTGAATAAATAAAATCCATCAAAATACAACGGAATGTATTTTCAGCCGTCTAAATAAGTAGGTAGGTAATTGAATTAAATTAGTTGGCCGTAGTAAAAAGGTTTATTAGTTTGAAACAGCCCATGTAGGGTTGCTTTAATGAGAACCCTTCTACTTTATGCTCCTGACATGTGTTCAAGTTAGTGATACTAATGCAAACATTTGCTAATTCAAAACCTTCTGATTATACCTGGTTTCATAGCGAAGGATTGTTTGCGGATAAGGATATATGGTTATACTCACAATATGAGAACAGGATCCTTTTAATACTTATATAATTTAATGATTTTAGGTCTGTGGTTTCTAAATAGAGACGAAACATTTATAAGACAACTTGAACACATGCCAATTTTTTTCTTATTATTTATGATCTGTACCTTTTTTATACCACATGACTAGCAGATGTTACACCTGATGGTACGAGGTCTTCGCCGCCTATAGGCATTTGCAACACTAGAGGCATCGCCAATGCGTTGTCGACCCTGAGACGTGAAGTTGTTATGCTTCATGTGCCTGTAATTTCACCGGCTCCCTTACCTGTCTAACCGAAACGCAAGTGCACTACTACTTCACGGCGGACATGGGTAAGGTACCCTGGTAGTCCCTGGACGAACTCTGCACTAAAACTCAATGTATGTAATGTAACCTATGTGGATAAATAGGTAGACGATCCACTGGTTTGCAAAGCCAGGGGCAAAGCGATGTATTTCTTGTGCTTTTAAATATTCACTTTTGCCACACACAGATATTGTCAGTGAGACTAAATACATTTTATGTAATAAATCTAAGTTCGTTTTCTGAAAAGAGTAATTGCTTAGTTTATTGCCGGCTCTTCTCAGTAAAAAACAACCTACCAAACCGTTATTAGAGTCTGACTATTCATAAGTGCTTGTAAAGGCCTATTTGAATAAAAATATTTTCATTTCATTTAATAAAAAAGGTGAAAAATTCCTTAACGTTTTTTTAGCAACAGGTATTATATGGCCTGTTATAACTAACTGGTGCAGGTGATTTATTACTCCGTTATTTCATAATAATTAATCTGTTATCTGAAAACGTAACCACTCCCGCTCGAGAATTGAGTAATGGAACAACTAATGGATTAATTTACAATAGATAGAACATCTGTATTGTTGCTGAAGCTTTTATTTGGTTACTTAAACGAATAGTTTGTTATAAATAATTAAGATCGCAACACTTTAGACATAATTAATTATAATATAATCTTGTTCTAATTGTTTGTTTATTGTCATATAAATAATAATGTTCATCTTTGTAGTTAATATTTATTCTTTTTTCTTTTGTCCCATGTTAATTTCTCTTGTCACTGGCGTTCTGCACTATATTACCTGTACACTATTGTTGGAACTTTATGATTTTGTGAGGATCCTTACTCCCATAACACAAGTTCATTCTTAGTTTGGGAGTTAGTGGTTCATAGACTTACGTACTCAATATCAGTGCACTGAAATATGTTTATTAATAACGTAGAAACGAAGATTTGTACACGGCACCAGCTACAAATCTTTGATGAATAAATTATTATTATTACTTAAAAAAAATACACTACGATTTTTTTATGTCTATCATCTTTAAATCTTAAAGAAAAAAAAATATATAAATTATAAGTAAACAGAGCTACTTTCAAATCTACTGAACATATCGGGATGGAGCTGCTACCATTCGACGCGGAATTCTTCGTAGATGGATATAGGCAAATGAAATAGAAAAACGCGGTAGACGCATAGGACAGTAGTATTAACATAATCAAGTCATAAATAATAATAAATAAATATCCCAAGACATTCTTTATACATGGTTACCTGATCCCAAGTTAAGCAGAGTGTACTGCTTGTGGTATGGCTACCAGGTAACTGATATACTACATATACTAATTTTTAAATACATACTTATATAAATATTTACACCCAGATACAGAACAAACAGACATGTTCATACACACAAATGTTTGTCCTGGATGGGAATCGAACCCGCGATCTTCGGTTTGGCAGTCAGGGTCTCTAGCTACCAAGCCATCTGGCCCGTCAAACAATAAACAAAAATAAAAGAAATAAAATAAAAAGATTTTAATAAATCCTGTACCTACACTAGGTATATTACTTACCAGATAAATATACGAATTAATTTTGAGTGTCATATGTCAGGTTGATAAAGCCTGTTGAAAACTCAGTGACAAATAAATGAAAGAGATGGATCACTAAATCAGGGTGGATTTACAAAGTCAAGGTGATAAAAAGATAAATGTTGTAACTAATGGTTGTATTTCTGAGCCCTCTAAGTAACTCTAGTTATTTTTTCTCTAGGTATTACTTGGGTTATCAAACATACGTTTAGTTTACTCCAAATCATAAAATTTTATGTCGAGGTATAGTTTTTGTAACGGGCCCACATAACAAATATTTTTCGATTGTCTGTGAGAAATTTTAATTAGCTTATAAAACATAAAAAGTGCAAACATCAAAGGAAAAAAACGACTCCGTTAAATTGTATTTAGTATTTCAATATTATAGTAAAAGCTTGGTGGTTTGTGGACCTGCCACCATAGGTTCATTTTGACTACCACCGAGGACAAGCATTTATGTGCATGAACATATCTGTTGGTTGTGCGTCTTGGTGTAAATATGTAACAGTAATAATAAATATATAAGTGTGTATAATATTTTGAAAAAAGATGAATTAAATGGAATTCTTCATCTTTCATCTGGTTTCCATAGTAGAAAGATGACTTATCATATAGATATTTGTTTATTTATTTACCTTAAGTATTATAAAGTAGTTATGTTTTTCTTGTAAATGTTTTTAATTTTCTCACCAAATTTTACTGTACATGTATATTTGATATTAAGTCAAAAATAATTGAAACACGGTTTCGATTATAAGCCTCGTGTAAGATATTAAAGCCGGTGGATTGAATGGGCATCAATGCTCCCATTGGCACACGGGTGATTAAAATCTAACAAGCTATAAACAATGTTACACGCTCTCTATATTACATGAACTTCCACTGCCAATATGTTTTTTACAGCAAAAAACTGTATGTGTAATACCTTGTATACCGCACGTTATATCTTGTAAAAATAATATATCTTTAAGCATAAAATATACAAAAGAAAATACTCTTTGATTGATGAAAAAAAGCTTAATTAACGTTTATTATTTTTATTTAACAAATAAAAAAAAGTCAATTGATCTTACAAACACATAATAAAATTATGTTTTTTTGGAATTATTTATAACTATGAGTATTTTTTATTTATACATGCTGTAAAACAAATTATCAAAGAATCCAAGTATGAACTCTTACGCAAAAATTACATAAACAAACCAATTTACCATTTTTTATCCATTATCGTAATTGAATTAATCTTACAAACACATAATAAAATTATGTTTTTTGGAATTATTTATATTTATGTGTATTTTTTGTTTATTCATACAAATTATCAAAGAATCCAAGTATGAACTCTTACGCAAAAATTACATAAACAAACCAATTTACCATTTTTTATCCATTATCGTAATTGAATTAATGTTACAAACACATAATAAAATTATGTTTTTTGGAATTATTTATATTTATGTGTATTTTTTGTTTATTCATACAAATTATCAAAGAAACTAAATATTAACTTATACGCTAAAATTGCGTAAGCAAAACTATTTACCATTTTTTATCCATTATGATAATTGAATTATTCTTACAACACACATAATAAAATTATGTATTTTGGAATTATTTATGTGTATTTTTAATTTATGTTAAAAAAAAATTGAAAATAATACTAAAACAAATTATCAAAGAAATATTTACTTGTATGCTAAAATTGTGCAAACAAAATTTAAATTAATAATTTTCTAGCAAATCTTTTGCATAATCATTACTTGGATAAACATCGTGAGGCAAATTCGTGTTCATACAATGGAAAGTTCATAAGCTCCAGTTTTGTGCAAATACCATAACTAGGATCTCGTAATTGGATATATAGCGTTGGGTTATGATTATTAAATTAATACAGTACAATAAGTACAGGTAGGTCGCACTTAGTTTTGTAAGGCGGTTTGTTATTTGCGTAAGTTTTTTTTTTGTTTCTAGTGTTCGCCAGTTGGTTACATATTTTTATTTGAAAGAAAGAAACAAATTTATGGGTGACAAAGAGAAAAATTACATACGAAAAAATGTTACAGAAACGAGGTACATAATTGCCACAAATCGGTATTTCTACTCAGCATGTACAATTTGATACAATAGATGTAAAGAAAATGGTATCGAACTAATTTCATTGTATCTTAACCATATATAATTATCGCGAAAGTATCTAATAATTTCATACTTATTGGGTTTGATCACTATACCTTCGATATAGACGTAGATTGATTAGGACCTTGTATATATATTTGTCTATATAATTACTTACAAGCATTAAATGTAGTCCCGCGGGAACGAAAACTTTCCCAGAGTAAATAACATAAAATGCTTTGACGAAACATCGGATTCGCTAGTTCAAGTAGACGTTACCTATGAACGATACCTTATATCAGCGAGTGCATACGTTCACTAGTAAAAAAACGCTTCGAGATGTCAAAGGCGCTCGGTTATTTGCAGATCCATTTACGTTGGACTCCATTGGATTTTCAAATTCCCATACAAAATGCAAGTTCACTCGATACGACACTGCTATGATTACGTTAGATGTTTAGTCAGAGATATTATAAGTTAAAAAATGTAAGAGAAATTTTATTTTTTTATTGACGACAATCCTTGCGTGTAGCACTCACTCCAGCAAGACACATCTTTATGTACAAAATTTTATTTTGAAAAGAGAAATTGCTGAGTTTATTGCCGGCATATTATTATTATTTCAGTAAATGCAACCTTCCGAACCGGTGTTAGAGTATTCATAAGTGCATGTACAGGCCTATTTGAATAAATATTTTATTTCATATTAACATTGTTTCTACCCTGTACCCTGAGAAGATCCAGAATAAGTTAGTTAGAAGAACATTATCATAGTAACATAATCTAACTTCGCTCAGAACCAACGCGATAATTAACACAAAGGCAATTTATTAAATACGCAAATTGGTTACTCGTAACAATATTGCAGAGAAATTAATGCTGTTTAACTAAATTTGATAATGGATGTTGCTGAAAACTAACTTAGCTTCTGAATGATGTAGTTTTCAAGATATTTTAACCGCAGTGACTTTTATTTTCTGTTTGTCCATTAGTTTGCGTATGCAAGCAACCATCTCGAAAACTACGATTCAGATTTTGATGTATTTTTCACAATTTCTTAAAACATTCGCCACACCGTTTTATGATGAGCTTTCACCATGCTTTAACAAGCATAATATAGCATATCTAAGAAAATAAAAATGTCCTAAAATATAATATAAAATATATTCTAAATGTTTTGTTGTAATTGTTTATGTGTTTTATCAAATTTCATTTAAATCCGTTCAGTTGCTTATGCATAAAGAGTCACAAACTTACTGACGTATGTATACAATGACTTATATATTTATTAAATACTTAATTTAATTTATGATTTAATGATTTAGAAAATACTTAAAAAATTGTAATATTTATAACTTAATTATTACTCACTAATAGTCACTATTTATATTAATGGCATTTTGTTTCAAGTTTGCTGGCTTTTTCACAAATTTCTGTCAAGTGATGTTGTTAAAAAACCCGTGTATCGTTAAGACACACGATAGAAGTGAAACTTTTGTATTTCAGGGAAACACTTATTCATAAATGATTTTTGAATAGCGTAGATTGTGTTTATCAATCACTAGCTGTCCCCCGTGGTTTCACCCGCGTTTATCGATATCATATATTATATAACCTATGACCATCTACAAAAAAAATCGCGTCAAATAGTAGCTGTTTCATCGAGAAATGTTCAGTACTTTTGAGGTGATGGTGCGACAAAGGAACCCTATTTTGCTAATATACAATATAGATTTATTTTTCGTCACACAAAAAGGTTGTGGATCTAAATTTCACAAAATTACTCAAATCTATTTCCATCGGGCTTAAACACACAAGGTAATAAAAAATTTAAAAGTACATAATTTTACCTTCCCGTGTTCCACGCCTACATGTATATGATAGTAAATTTAAAGTGGATTGAAAGTGCCTACAAATATAATGCGATTAAACCGTTTTATTATTATTGTAAGGAACTCTCTACACGGAAGTCCAACTCCCTTATTTATTATGACTACTAGCCGAACTTATTGACCTTGAGAACGGAGGTCATGACCCTTTTAGACAATGAAATGTCAATGAACGATTCCTGTAACATGCTAGCTTGACTTATAACATAGAATTACTTATGTATCTACTAAACGTAAAGCGCCTCTCTCAAAGGCAGGATTAAGCTGCGAAAAACGCTCGTCCGAAAAAAGATCCAACAGGTGAAACAAAACATTTTCCCCTTTATTTATACTGAAAATGCAAACGACCCAATTTGCAGGTGTTCTGCAGTTACAAATCACATGTCTAAACAAGTGAATGCGCTATGTTGAGGGGGCAACGTGGCTTGTTATTTGAAAGTGAATTTTATAAAATGCGGAATTGCTGGTATGTTTCATAACAAGTTTTGATGTCGGCCACGAAGGCTTTGTAGACATGCCAGCGAACTTTATACCTGATATAACTTTACTAATTAGCTTGTAGCTTGCTTGTTAAGAGTTTATCGTTCCATTATGCGACGCATCTCAAGGGGAGTATAGGAAACTAATAGGTAGGATGGAAGTACTCTTTCAAGAAGCGACTGGATTTTGCTTCCTATTTTGCTGCTTGTAGTTAACGGTGCTCTATGCATATTTAAAAGGTACCGAATAATTATATGAAAGAAGTGTGCCACAGTGAAATACATTAATATTTTTTATGTTATTAGAAAAAATTATTTGCAAATCCCGAAAAACTCTGACGAAGTTATCACACATTTTACCAATCTATCTTCTTTACTTAGTTATTAATTTATTCGTTTCTAGGAACAGTTTAATATTTCGGAGGTTTGTTCATTTTTTTTTCAGTTAGTGTGTAGCATTAAAACTTTAATAATACTACAAGTCCTAGTTAAATAATAATTTAATCTACACGAAAACTAATTGACTCAGGTGAGACCTTGCGGAAATCCATTGTATGTTATATGAAAGCAAATATCTAGTAACTAATTCCGCTGGATCTCCTTCTCTGTCAAGTCCTAAACATGTGCCGATTTCCTGTTGAGTTTCCTTGTTTGGGACTTGACAAGAAGTTCCAGCGGAATTAGTTACTAGATATTTGGTTTCGTATAATCTAATAAAAAAGTGAAAGATTTGAAATCATTTCAATCGTTTGACCACATACTTTTCTGTTCTGGCAAACTTAATCCCAGAATAAAATCAAAATAAAAATTGTGTACCAATTATGCTCAGTCTAATTTCAAAACTAATCCGCTTATTTTGCCAACATAACTCTAATTACCCCTATATATCAGGATTCACTTAACCATGAATTGAAACTACAAACTAAGTAGTAGCTTAAAGCTTGTTCTGAATTTGTTTACTGTTTTGAAGCCAACAAGGACTAATTGGAGATAACCTTGATTTGTACTGACAATAAATTTATTCTGAATAAATTTATAGGGAAATCGTCGTAGAAGCACGAAACCCATCAAATTGATTGCTTTATCCAAAAAGCCAGAGACAATTGAGCTAGAGAAAAAACCGTAAACACTTACAGATAAAGGTCAAATTGAAATAAAAAATAATGGCGCAATGTCCTATAGAATGGTAAGTAAAACCTTCAATATTGGAAGTGTTCTTGGGAGCAACTAGAGTTTCATCGACGTTTCCTTTTGTGAATATTATTCTGACGCCTTTCTGTATTTGTTAGTTTTTACGCGACTCACTTTGTTACCCTTGGATCATAACTAAATGTAAAGATGAAAGTAAATATTTCTTACCTGCTTTTACAATTTTACAAAGCTGAGTTGAATTTCTATGTTGTATGTGCGAAGTACTTAGATAAATGACCTATTAATTAAAAAGTGAGATTAGGTGAAATTCTTAATACACTTGATACACTACTAATATTATAAATGTGAAAGTAAGTTGGTTTGTTATGCTTTCACGTGAAAACTACTTAACCGATCATCATGAAACTTTGTACACATATTTTTGGATGTATTAGAAGTAACATAGGATACTTTTAATGCCGAGAAATGTTACATCCCTCGGGAACGTGAGTGAAACCACGGGGGACAGCTAGTAAGTTATAAATTAAAGTAGATATTTCTCTTCTTTAGTACTAATGTTATTTAAACAGAATCCAAATGCCCTTCCATCAAAGCTAAGGAGGCAGTAAAAACTATTTTCTTTACTACTTAGGCTAGCAGTTACTCGGGTGACATTCTACATAGACAGGGCGTGTCTAATGTAGGTCGTTACTATCTACTTGTTGCTCTACGTAAAACAAAGTCGTGTAGATAAGTATACTGTTTGATTCGAAAATCGATACGACGACTACCTTTTGTTTGTTGAATATTTTTTTATGTTTGTGTTATTTTATCCTGATATTTTAAGCTTGGGAATGTCATTGTCACTGTTGAAAGTGATCCAAGAGTATTAGATTACTGTTTTATAATAGAACGTTGACTTGCAGGTACTATTGGTTTCAAGGATATCTAGAAAAAGAACCTGATCGAATGCTCTACTTTTATAAGGCAACAATAACTTTTCATGATATATTTCATATAAATTATTGGAACGAAGTTCCTTATCGCGCGTTGTGAAAGGGGGCTAGACGGAAAAAAATCATACGAAAAGTTGTAACGACACTTTTTTTCATATTGTTACGTTCGAAATTTAAATGATATGGTTTATTATTGGGTTTGTTTTTTTCATAATTTATTTAAAGGCTACATACAACATGTTTAAAATTCTGTTCCATTTATAAATTAGAATAATTAGTAATTATTATAAGAAAAGGAATAAGTTAAAAGTAAATTATGAATCGCACTGAATTGAAAGAAGCATGTATTATGTCAATGAAAACTTCGTTCCTATCTGGTCTCCCACGACATCATTTTTTATATTCCATTTTATGATGTATACTCGTATATTAATTATTTAGGAAAGATCTTTAGAAAGGAAGAATTTAGGGGAGGCCTTTGTCGAAGGAGAAGCTGTTTCTTTAACCGATCGTCAGTGAAGTATTTTAGTAAGTAACACTTGTTTGTAAACAGTAATAAAGGCTTATTATATTTATTTATTAATATTAATTATTTTTGAAGATTTCTAGAATATAAATGTTTAATTCAACACAGGAACAAAACTTTATAATAACTAGAACTGCGAGCTCATAACTTTATTCATACAAAACGAAATCGAAATAAAGTAAACTGGTCCATTTATTTTTCATAGAACTCCATTATAATGTCTTCTGTTTACGGAAGAGAAAATTTAAATTACAAATATGTACAGAACACACTGGAAATTATGCGCACTTCCACAATGCAAATAATAATCACATATTCTGAGCGCGGAGTGCGCATTTCTGCAAAATCGTGGCTGTTCAGAATACTCGCTGGTTTGTTACTTTAGAGTTGACTATAGAAGAATAAAAATAAGATTTATATCTTTATAACTCTTAGAATAAGCTAAGAAACCGGTTGATACCAAAATTCACATCTTTATAGCTCTTTGAATAGGCCAAGAAACTGGTTGATACCAAAATTCACATCTTTATAGCTCTTTGAATAGGCCAAGAAACTGGTTGATACCAAAATTCACATCTTTATAGCTCTTTGAATAGGCCAAGAAACTGGTTGATATAAAAAATCACATCTTTATAACTCTTTGAATAGGCCAAAAAACTGGTTGATACCAAAATTCACATCTTTATAACTCTTTGAATAGGCCAAGAAACTGGTTGATACCAAAATTCACATCGTTATAACTCTTTGAATAGGCCAAGAAACTGGTTGATACCAAAATTCACATCTTTATAGCTCTTTGAATAGGCCAAAAAACCGGTTGATACAAAAATTCACATCTTTATAACTCTTTGAATAGGCCAAGAAACTGGTCGATACCAAAATTCACATCTTTATAACTCTTTGAATAGGCCAAGAAACTAGTTGATACCAAAATTCACATCTTTATAGCTCTTTGAATAGGCCAAGAAACTGGTTGATACCAAAATTCACATCTTTATAGCTCTTTGAAAAGGCCAAGAAACTGGTTGATACCAAAATTCACATCTTTATAGCTCTTTGAATAGGCCAAGAAACTGGTTGATATCAAAAATCACATTTTTATAGGCTTTTCTATACTAGCTGTCCCCTGCGGTTTTACCCGCGTTCCCGTGGGATGTCACATGTATTATACATAAAAACCTTCCATTTCAATCACTCTTCTATTAAAAAAAAACTGCATCAAAAACCGTTGCGTAGTTTTAAAGATTTAAGCATACATAGAGATATAGGGACGGAGAAAGCGATTTTGTTTTATACTATGTAGTGAAGAAACTGGTTGATATCAAAATTCACATCTTTATAACTATTTGAATAGGCTAAGAAACTGGTTGATATCAAAATTCATCGCTCAAGGGACCACAAAAAAATATTTGCGTGTACGTTGTCATTGGTTTAGTCCCTTGGGAACTAAGATAGTTCAAGCTATAGGCAGGCTTATCAACTTTGCTAGCTTGAGCAATATATTTCATTTAATCTAAACGAGGTCACAGCTCATCTTTAAGGGTGTCATGATCGCGAATATTGGGATCAAAGCTTTATGCGTTCACACTGCAAAGAAATGTAGAGTAGACGGTTGAATCATAGGATGAATAGTATGTTTATGTATCTATAACTTACGGAATTTTTTTTTTCACTGGATTGATGTATTTTTTACTGGAGTTCGGCATTTTTTACAATCTTACGATATAATCAAACATCAATAGTACTATTATTTTTTTTTTATATCAGACCGATTGCGATTGGCCTCAATCTCACTATTTATTATATATGATTTTATTTAAATTTAGTAACCTCAAATGTTATGAAATATATTAATTCGAATACGCCTTTACAGGCATTACTGAATGGTCAGAATCTGTGATGATTTGTATGTAAGTATGTTTGTTACTCTTTCACGCAAAAACTACTAAACGGATATGGGTAGATAGAGCATATCTTAGAATAACATATAGGCTACTTTTTATCCCGGAAAAATATGATATCCCTCGGGAACGCGGGTAAAACCGCGGGGGACATCATGTATAAAAATGTTGTCATGAAAATGTAATTTAATTGAGTAAAGCTTTGTTAAAGAAACGATTTTTAATATTGCTCGTAAAATAGTCGAGTATTATTTATTAGTATGAATATACACATATATTAGAAAATGTCTATAAATATAGACATTTTTTAAATAAACAAAACTTATGCTGGTTTCGAATAACTTACGATGAAGTTTAAATTTATAAACTAAACACGCACAGTCAGTAACTTTATAAACACGTTACGTATTTTCATATGACTGGGGCTTGATTCTGTAAGGAAAATGACACTAGCTCGAGGATGTTTCGTCGCGGCCTCCATGCTCTGTCACTTTCGCTTACTACGCTAATACTACTAATCACGTGAGAGGTAAGCTCTCTGAGGCCTCCGTGAAGCGGATCGCCGCAGTTTGTATTGCCTGAATGAGGGGGCTGGTCTTAATATATTTTTATTTCAAAAGTGAATTATTTCACAAAACAATAAATCCGAGGTACACAGAAATGTACAATAAATTTGATGAACTATAGTTTCATTAAAATTACAGAATAAAGCAATTACTTTCAAATGTACCTTAAATATTTTTTCTTTTATCTTCATCACAAAAATAATCAAATGTAAAGAGTAAACCGAACGCGACCTCTTAGTGCAGAGCTCGTCCGGGGAAGTACAACCTTACCCATTTCTGCCGTAAATCTGTAATGCACTTGTATTACAGTGTTTCGGTTAGAAAGGTAAGGGGGGCGGTGAAATTACAGGCACATGAGACTTAACAACTTCACGTCTCAGGGTCGACAACGCATTGACGATGCCCCTAGTGTTGCAAATGTCCATAGGCGGCGGTGACCACTTACCATCAGGTGGACCGTCCGCTTGTTTGTCGACTTATGTAGTATAAAAAAAAAAAAACTAAATCCACACAATTACATTACACGTTTAATTTTCTGTCCTTGTTCACATTTCTTTAGTACTTGTTACTTTGTGGCATAAACAAGAAAGATAAACCGTAATATTAGCGGCAGTAAGAAGCCTTGTTTAGTCTTTGCTTGTGTAAGTTTTCAATTTTCTCGAGACCCAGTAGGAGTATGAATAAAGTTTGCATACGTTATCGTTATTTACCGAGAGGACTCAACAAGTACTTTCTATGGTAACATTGAGCTTTATATTCACATAAATAAATGTCTTTTTAACATTATGATAACATGAATAACAAGCGAATTGGATAAAAATGTGTACAAACGGAATGTTTGTCACAACATGAAAAACACCATTCTTTTTTTTATACTACTTGGGCCGACAAACAAGCAGACGGTCCACCTGATGGTAAGCGGTCACCACCGCCTATAGACATTTGCAACACTAGAGGCATCGCCAATGCGTTATCGACCCCGAGGCGTGAAGTTGTTAAGTCTCATGTGCCTGTAATTTCACCGGCCCCCTTACCTTTCTAACCGAAACACAGTAATACAAGTGTACTACTGCTTCACGGCAGAAATGGGTAAGGTGGTAGTACTTCCCCGGACGAACTCTGCACTGAGAGCTCTACTACTCGAAAAATATAGTCCAGTTCCTACACCAATTACCGCATTTTTTTTATATCACATGAACCGATAAACAAGCAGACGGTCTACTTGATGGTATGTATGTATGCAACACTATTATTAAAACAATATTAAACATCACCAATGCGCTGTCAACCCTGAGACGAAGTTGTTAAGTCACATGAGCCTGTAATAAATTTATTTTATAATAAATGATTTTATTGTTAAATATTTTTTGTATCAACTAGGGGTATAAAAACTAAAACAATGTTGAATTTAAAGCTTTTTAACATCAAAAGGTCCTTTGAAAATTTTGTGATACATACTTGAGGGAATTTATTAAGAGCCTATTTATAAATAAATTCTAACCCAAATAAAATGGCAAATGCTTCAAATAAAGTATATGTATAAATATCTTAACTATGTATTTGAGCTAATGAACAATTGAACTATCTAGAATCAAGTAAAAAATAAGCTTGTAAAATGTTGCACTCGTAGCACCCTCGTAGCATTACTACAACATCGTAGAGTTTCGTAGAACCAGCGTAGAAGCGCTGTGGTTCATGATTAATTGTCTCAAGGAATTTTGAAATATGGTACCCAGTCACTTGTTGGGGTAACGTTCAGAATAATTTATCTAACAATATTACTACGCTTGCAAACTGTCCGGGAAATATTGTTCATAAATAATTACACTGTATCGTTAAATATGGTTGGAAAAATGCTGTATACATACAATCATAAAATCTTTAAACCCCATGACATTTTCAGCGAAATAAAAAAAAATCTGTTTCCTTTCCAGGAAAATTCTGTAACAGGAATTGGGTAACCAACTATAACGCACTAAACAATGTTGTGAAGAGTTACATCAATCCATTAAAAGTGACATCACTTTGTTACTACGCCTGACGTATTGTCGATCTATCAACATCTTTTAAAATGGGCCGTTATAAGAAATAGGTCGGCGTAAAGTGGCCAGGCAAACGCAAGACGTGGTTCAAACGAATGATGGGCGAGGCATGCCCTGAATCGGCAAATAGAGCCTTCCATGAGTATAACAACTTGGCCATAAACATCTAAATAACCATGAGATTTGAAAGCATTGCCACCAAAATGTATACGCAAAAAGCACCGGTGTGATATAAAGTTATGACGCGGTGGAGGTTGAGCCGATCCCTCGCATTTATAGATATTTACGGGCAACTGTGACCACATATCATCAGGTGGTACACCCGCCTAAAACCCTTGTGAGCAATAACTATATATCACAATAAATACTAATATACCGAGCGATATTCAAAACAATTGTATTTAAAAATAAAATTCAATTTATATCTAAAACTCCTAAACAAAATACAATATAATCATTCGCTTCCGTAAAGTGCAAAGTTGTTATGAACTTCAGTAATATGCTGTTATTATATCATTATCACCACAAATGCAAAGTTTAGAAACAGCAATAAAAACATGGTTAACACAAAATCAAATTACAATCAAAATTTTGTTTATAAAGTAACTCCGAAGCAGTACGAAACTCATAAAAGTTTAAGCGGGCGATTTAATAAAAGTACAACAGAAGTAAGAATTATTGCACGAAATCACCATTTAGTGGAAGTTACAATAACGACCTGTTGAAAACTGACGTTCTTGTGTCGCGTCCCTCTCTATCTCTGTTGGGCACGTATTTGTGTCTCGTTTTTTGTTTTATGGAAGTGTAGTGTGCGAGGCGTCCGCGCGAGCCGGCACTTCGGTGCTCACTGGTCGCGTGCCCCTCGATCTATAAGCGAGGAGCTACGCCCCCAGAGCGTACGGCTCTTGAATAAGTAGGGCGGTAAATAGCTGTGGACACCTGCCCTTCAATGACGCACGCACTGACATAACGTTGAATCTTATCTCCCCATATAAATCGAACCTTAAACGTCAGGATATCAAAGTTCTACCTTTCGACACTTCAGCAGCGCGTGTGAAATTAAGCTTCAATTTGGTAAACTCAATTGTTTCATTAACTCCAACTATTATTAGAAAGTTTTGACGTTGCTCTCTACATATCCAAATACACACAATGTTGAAAAATAATACATTACGACTAAGTGCTTTGTGTGCTTGCCACTATGGACCATACTATCACCCATGGTGAAATTGTGGTCAAACACAAGCCTATGCTTTTTACAAATATTTTTTAATAAGTCACTGAGATATTTATCATATTTTTTTGAAAAAATGGCAACTACTCCAAATGTTGTCTTTTAATTTTAGTACAGTTGTAGAAGTTACTTACTTGCCTAAAGAGATGCGTGAGCAGATGTTAACATTGTATTTGAGTCTGGATAATGTCAATAACTATTGCATACAAATTAATATTTAAATTTTCTTACACACAGCCATCTGATCCTAACTTTAAGTTTTGTTGTGACATTGCATATTTCAGCACCAAACACAAAATAGATATCTACTCGTATTTACATGCTCACAAATGTTTGCCTCGACTGAGCATTGAAACCCGAACTGTGGTGTGCGACTCAGAATATTTCATTCCTACACCAATACAAATTGGCCGTCAAAATACGGTATTGTACATTACAAAACTCCGAGCGCGAGCCCAACATTCATTCGAATGGTGTTTGTTTCGTAGAATTCACTAAAAATCCCATGTTGTTAATAATAAGACAATTATGTTCATCTCTGACTTGTTTAGTAGCTTAGTGGTTTATGATATTGAGGATCAAAGTTTGGTTCCGGAATAGAGTTTGTTTAAAAGGCTTCGGTTCGACCTCAATCTTAAGGCCACGTAAGGCTGTGTTGCAGGAACAGATTGCAGGACAGAGTTGAAAAACAGGAAACAAATGCTATCAAATGCACTTTCCAGAAAACACCAGTACTTGCTTGGCGAAACATTTTTCTGATTAGGCCTGAGAGGACTTAAGTAACAAAGTCATGACTATTAAAGTCACAATCAAGACAAGAATAATAACTTTTACAATTAAATATTTTCTGACGACATTAAAAAGCATTTACAACACCAGAAGTCCGGTCCGGTCCATAAAAAAATTACAACTTAATCTAACTTTTATCAGTCTCCTGAGAGTTTTTGAATCAACCTATATAGGTATAGAGACATTTATTACCTTCAGAACATGAACATTTCGGAGCAATTTTAGGACAAAACGTGACTGGGAGTTGTTTTTAGACAACGTACACTTCCCATCTTAGTATTTCATTGCATAATATTTCGTGCTAAATATAAAATCATTCTGTATAACTTCACCTGCAAAGCCTTTCACCGCACCCTTTTCTGAGGCGTTTTTTATTTATTTCAACCTTATATTCACACATATAAGGGTTAAATTCTCTGTATTCTTCGTTAATGGGCTCCAACTTTAAGAGGGAGCATTCCTGACATTTTTACCCTGAAATTCTGAGACTGTACCGTAAAAGTATGCGGAAAATGACACCTTCCAACACCTATTATGTTTGCACAAATGTTGAGATAATAAAACGTATCTGGGTGAATTAATTGTCGAGCATTTGTCTGACTTTCAATAAATAGGTGGATGAATAAATTAAAACATTGAGACTTAAGCCTTAAGACTTTTAAGCTTCATACGCCGGTGGGTAATACAATGCCTGTAAATAATACCCTAATATATATATAAAATTAAACACAGGCTCCGTTGTCTTGTATGCACAAGTACGTACCATCAATATTTTTAAAATGTTGTTATAGCAACTATTTTAAGTGATCCATACCAGGTAAAAAAACCGGACAAGTAGGTACGTGTTGGGTTCGGGCATAAGGGCTGTACCACCATAATATTATTATCATAATTATAAATATAATTTTTATACATATTGGAAATGAGTAGGTACCTACTGAAATAGGGAGATGAAATTTGCAAGTGGTATTACTACACACAAGAGTTGAGGTGAGTCAATATAATCAGTTGTTTGATAACTATTGATTTCTTCTGAAGACAGGATAATTAATTTAATAAATAATAATAAATATTTTAATTTAATTGAACACGACTACTTTCAAAATACTCTGGTATGTAGTAACAATTTTACAAAAAATGCTATTAAAAAAAGATCCTAGATTTTTTTGTAAGTGACTGAAGTAGCACAATGTTTTTTCAAGTGCTGATATTGAATTTAATTTTTAAAATTTATTGTTATCCTGTAAACCTAAATACACCTATGAGAATTTTTAGTACCTTATAATATAAGAATAGTTCGCGTTATGCCAAATACAAGCACGTACACGACAGACGCACGGGGAGCTACGTGTGCGGAATACCGACTTTCCTCTTTGAATTCGAAGATTATCATTACTATCACACAGTCTCGTTCAAGTTTCCGACGAATATATAAAATGAATTTATTTTATTCTTTCGAAAACCGTTTACTGATGTGCTTACCTTTGACTTTAGCTACATCACACTATAATATTTTATGGGTAGAAACTTTGAATTCCGATAAAAGGCTCGCGTCTATTTTTGATTAGATTTACGTTTGTTTAAAATAGCTACAGTAGGTAGGTCAGTATAGTAAGTAAGTATATAATAATATGCTATAAATATTGCTTTTATAGGTACTATTAATGCGTTTCGATTTACAATGCATATTTAGGGTTCTTCAGTTGTTAATAAAAAGCTGTATTAGTGTAGGTAGGTATTTATCTATATTAACAATTGAGGTATGTATGTACTGGCCATGATTAAAAGAATATTCTGCTTTTAAAGAAGTGGGTTTAAATTTTGGGCCACTGAAATCACAACCCAGCAGTGAATGTTATGTAGCTTCAGTAACTTTAAATTTGACCTTCATAAGTGCCCTCCGAAGGCCTAAACTGAATAAATGGTTTTGATTTTTTTTTAATCCCCTTCCCATATCTCATCCATCATCATCATCATCGACCATGGATGAAATTCAGGTTCATGTCATACATTTTTAAAACGACCGGCCTTAGTCGGCATGAATCACGGATTTGATATAGATACTTATGACTTTAAAAAAAAAAAATGTTTCGATAAATGCAAAATGAGCGCGTTTACATTAAATATTTTGTTCAATGTTTATAGAATTTTCTTGTTTTAAAATAATTATAGTTGACAGCATTACCTACTAGACAAAGTGTTCAATAATCAACACAAAATAAATTTGAAAATGTAAATTGTATTATATACTTTTAAACTATTGTACAAAAACGGAACGCGCCTATTCACGAGCTACGCAAACAGTAAATGGGCTGGAACGCGCGATTTGACTGACAGTAACGTCTGTCGGACTTTGTATGGGTCTGTTTTCCATTGCAGTAGTTACAAGCTAGCTTCGACCAATCATGAGTCGTTGATAGGTGCAGAACTTGGTTGGAACCAAATAAAATGTTGTTAGCTGAATAATCTATCAATGAGAACAAATGATTCGAATAACACAAAATGAAAAATTCGAAATAAATACAAAGTTGTTGATAGTGAGAAAATGTGTATTTAATTCGAAGTGAAACGTAAAATGTCCCATTCAGACAACGTACGTACTTGTCGTTTATGCCTTGGTACAAAATTTACACACAGTGTTTTTATGGATGTAGAAAATGGTTGGCTGGAATTACTTGAGTTCTGTGTTGGTATAGTTGTAAGTACATACATAAAATAACTAATATAATTTACTTTACGGGCTATAAATCAATATAGGTTCCTTTAGGTTCCAAAATTCCATAACATAAGATAAGCAACTGTAAAGAAAAAATGCTTCTTAAAAACATGCAGACCACTATTTTAAAGCAAATGGTAGTTATTAGTCAGACCATCTACAATCATATTATTGTAATGAATTGTTTCGGCATATAAATACTAATTATGCATTGCCAAATTCAAATGTAAAACAATCTGTACAAACATAGACAAATATAGTCGTGAGTTATTTTAAAAGCTGTTTGTGTATCCAATAAATAAACATACTTTAACCACTTTTATGAGACCTCCGGCAATTAGTAGAATAATATATTTTATACTCTGTATAGGTAACTTTTATTTATTCTAAAGTAATTAACTGATAATGCTATAATGACATAATAAAGATGACATCACAAGTTGACACACCCTTTGTTCAAAATAATTGAAATAAAAAAAAAACTGGAATAACCGCAACCTTTTTTCACCTTCAATTTGATTTAAGTTGCTTATAAGAGCAACCACATACCAGTTTTGGGTAAATAGAAACATTAAACTTCTTTTTTGTAGATAACACCTGAAGATGAACCCCGAATTCTCTGTGCGCAGTGTGCTGAGCAAATAGATAACTATGTCAAGTTCAAAAAACAATGTCTAAAATCTGATTTGCTTTGGAAATCCCTTGTCAAATTTGATGTGGTAAGTGATATTATAATTTAATTTTGCACAATAAAAGTAGGGAGGTCTTAAAAAAGGAGTGCCTTCTAATGAAAAGAATGAATTAGCAATGGCTAAAAATCAAATTAGTGGAGTAACAGGATGGGGAAGACCCCTAGTAAAACCAAAATTAAATAATTGTGTAGTAATGAAAATGATACCCATTGCTGTACATGTAAAAATTACCATAGTTTGCCAGAAATACATTCAAGTTTTTACTATAAACATACTGTAAGGCAGATAACATTTTTGAGGAGGTAATTTCCACAAAGGCTAATTCAGTAGTTCCATACAAGAAAATTTATTATCTAGTCCACAGACATTTTGTTAGTAGTTAGTTTTTCTTGACAGTTTTTTACCTAATTTTGCTTAATCGACACAGGAAATGTAATAAATGAAATGCATGTTGATTTTGTACTCCATCCAATTCCATATTTTTTTTCATTACGGGTAGAAGTGTTATGCAGATGCAGACAATTGTGAGCCAGTAATAGCAAAGTATGATGAAGAATATTTAGACAGTGATGTAGCTATTGGCAATAATCATGAATTTGAAACATATTTGGAGGATAGTAAAGAGATAATTGACCAAAAAGATGGCTATGGTGAAGAAACAGAATTATACAGGCATACAGATCTAAATAGATTCAAAGAGAATATAAGAAAATTTACAAAGAATGAGAAAAGCCTTGGTTCAAATGATGTTGCCAGCTACCATGGAGAAAATATTGAAATTAAAAAAGAATTATCAATTCCCGAAAATGTAGAAATTAATAAAATAATAGAAGTTAAGGACCATGTTCTTTGTCCGAAATGCAATAAAGAGTATGGTAAGTCTTATTACATTTTATGATAAAGGTATACCCTATAATTAAAAAAATCGGTGTTTATCTATGAAATTGCCATCTACTACATAAATAATAGTAATCATTGATCGCTATCAAAGACAACAACCTTTTCAAAGGCATCTTGTACAACCACTCGGGTATAGATTCTTTTTCATATCCGTTTACCAATTTCTGGAACAAGTAGAAATCTGTAAGCCATAGGTCTGATAATATTTTTTTTACATCATTTATTTCAAAGTAAAAAATTACAAATTACACATACAATTTTCCTTGCCAAGCTATATAGCTTGTTGGCAAGATACACTCGTTAACAATACTATTATATATTTAATGTAGGTACTTAACTCTATTTACATATTATAAACTAAAATTAGTTTGTGTCCACTGCATCACAGGAATGAACCTCACTGACTACAGTGTCACATTTGCCTAGCATAACATCCTTAAGCTTCGTTTTTAACAATGTTTTACTTAATTTTGGTTTTTTCCTTAACAGTTCTATATCATTATATATTTTAGGGACTAGATATTCAGACATTCTCTCTCTTTATTATTATTTATATAATTATTAACTTTTGGTTTAATTAGCATTCCCTGCCTTATAATATGGTGGGATGCCAGAGATCTTCCAACTCTAGCTCTTGTTGGAGACCATCTATTGTGCAGTGTGGCTCACGCGTTTTCGTGAAGAAGCAGAATTAGCAGGGACGAGCAATTGACCAAAGTTGGCTGAAGATTTGGGAGTTTCTCCATTAATGTGATCAGTTCTTCACAGTACACATCTGGAGTAATGCTTGCACAGTATCTGTATCAGTAGTTGTGTTAAATTTCATAGGCACCAGACCACCAAACATTGACCATCACTTATCTAGAGGTAACTTTCGTTTAGGGCAGTGGCTAGGTGCTAAATCAGGATCCAGACAACAGGATGTTGGTGGTACGGAGTCCATTTTGAGTAGTAGACCTTTTAGTGTAGAGTTTGTCCGGGGAAGTACTACCTTAGCTAATTCCGTTGTGAAGAAGTGGTGGACTTATATTACTGTGTTTTGATTGCCGTTCAAAATCCCTTTAGTTTCTGGGACTGCCTCGACGCGTACGTCGCCCTGGCGATCATTCATTTTGTGTGGCACCCATTTGCGAAGCTTTTAGGTCCTGCCAATTTGAGCAAATGGACTAATATTGTTTTGATGCTAACGTTGAAAGCTGCTGTTAGCTGAGCTGTAGATTGAGTATCGTCAGCTTCCAATAGCCCCTAATTCGTCATTGTCGACTATATTTTTCGGGTGACCACGGGGTTCATTCTTCGTCAATAACGTGCCGTGCGTTCATTTGTAGTGTTCGCTTTGTATACGTCGTTGATATTGCGTGCCGTTGCCGCCGCATAACTACCACAATGGACTTTGTATTCAATTATTATTCGTATTTTTTATCCATGCTGACGAAAATAATACGAAAAAAGTGATGACAGAATTCGGAAATTGTCTTGAAAATAGATGTGCTTTTTATTTTGAATTCCCCGCCAAGCCACAGATACATTACGTTTGAAACTATCAGTAGGTACCTACTATAAAACGGCAAATTCATAGGTAAAAACCTATTCTATACATTTTTGGTTACCCTTACTTTATTTTGACAAATATTTATAATATTTTGCTTCCTAGGATCACTACTACACCACAATACTCATTTCCGTAGTTTAGCAATGCACTATTCCTGTGTTTTGGTCAGAAAAGTAAGGTCGAAGCAATTATTTCAATCAAAATTGCTTGTATTTTCTACTATATTAATGTTATCATATTTAATAAAACATTACAAAATTTTATAGCAAATAAAAAATGGCTTAGCCGTCACATGACTGTATGTGATGGAAAATTAAATAAGGAATATAAAAAGAAAGAACCCACACAAGATTTTCTCTGTGGTAAGGTTTTATAACAACTTTATTGGCTTGTCTTTTTTTTTACATATTATTAATAAATTTTTTTATTGTAGGTATTTGTGACTTCATAGGTATTGATGTAAATTCAGTAAACCAACACCTGGATGAACATTTCTCGAACAACGAGCTGAATTGCAAGCTATGTGACTTTAATGCTGTTGATTTGGCTAGTATGGAAACTCATAGGTTAGTCGCTACTTGTCTAACATTTATTCATTTAATTATCATTTGCATTAGTAACCCAGATTTATTAGATATATAATTAGCACAATCGAAAAAAAACATTATTATTATTATACATTTTTCAGATATTCTCATCAGTCAAATGATTCTAAATCTTTTCATATATGTCACAAATGCAGTAAGAGATTTGGATCGCTACTGTCACTGGAATTTCACTATAGGTCATTGCACTTGGGCAAACCGGGTGGCTTATGCACATTGTGCAATAATAGAGAATTCAAAATTTTTAAAACATGGCGACGGCATGATAAGTCCCACAAGATTACGAGATTTATTTGTGACCACTGTGGAAGAAAGTCAGTATTTTTAACGGTTTTTATTGTGTTAAACTAAAAAAAGTGCGTGTTATTTTACGTAATGCAACAAATCATCATTTACAGATATGTCTACAGATATTTAATTGAAGCACATTTAAAGGACCATTCTAACGTAAAAAACTTTGTTTGTGACGAATGCGGTAAACGCTTTAAGCGAATGCATGGTTTGAAGGTACGTTTTTAGCTCCGCTGTCCAGCTTTAACGAAGTAGGTATCTTATATATTTCATATGTCAAGATAATTTGTGCATTTTCAGCTTCACGTATCGACGGTGCACGTAAAAACCGAACCCCTAAAGTGCACCCATTGTAGTAAAATATTCAAAAGCCCTCACACTCTAGAAAAACATATGAAAAGGATATTTGCAGAGAAATCTTATCAATGCGAAGTGTGCTCTAAGTGTTTCGCTTCTGAGAGGTCTTTAAAAGAACATTTTTTTTGGCACACTGAGGAAAGACCGCATGGTTGTGATATCTGTGGTTCAAGCTATAAAGCTAAAAGTCAATTGAAATTGCATATGAGGAAACATACTGGGGAGAAGCCATATAGATGTCTTCAGTGTTATAAGACATTTCATTCTTCTGGACAATTGAAGAGACATAACAGTGTGCACACGGGGGTGCGACCGGTGAAATGTACGAGTTTGTATTGCGATAAAACTTTCTATAGTAACGGTGCTAGACTGGCACATTGGACGAAGCGACATAAAATTGATGACGAAAATGATAGCAGAAAATAGTGAAGTGAACCTTTTTGTATCCATACATAAAAATTGTAATATTTGTGGTATTTAATAAAAGGTTATGAAAGTTCTTGTAGATATCTATTTCAAAATGATCCTTGAAATTTCGTTTAGCAATAATATCGTAAAATCTAAATAAAACGCTCTAGAAGTCAAAGTCCAATGAGATGGCAAATGAGAACTCAAATTGCAAAAAATTATATAAATTTATTACTTAACTCTCCTGAATATCTACATTGGCAACAGTAATTATTTTTAAAAGTTTCGGAACATACTCTAAAAAGTATGCAATGCATAGTTCTTAAACGTTGTTGATGTGATTTTATATACACTGCAGAAAACTGAACAAAAAGTTATGACAGGTAGGTATATCGTGCAAAATATTATACACCTACACGGAAATGAGATTTTCACTACGTAAGAACTCTTGTTGCGGCTTGTCTGCTTCGCTCCGGGGCACTGGAAAATTTCAATAACCTAATATTTTATGTAGGGGACGTTCCCAACTTTTGCATACACTGTTATTGGTCCATTTTTTACGCATTTCTCTGGGTCCTCACGTTTATGCGAAGGGGAAAAAGGCTAATCCATCACCGTCGAAGGCAGCTAGTCTCGTTAGCATAATGAATTAGATACTGTTGACAGGTCGGCGGTCCCAGGCTTGCTTGTGATCGCTTTACGCTTGATTTCGAGGTTGATCTCTTGAATAACATTATTTTGCCATTATTGAAGAGAAAATGAGAAATTCGAAAATGTACTGAACAATCTCAACCGGGAAGCTACTGTAGGTAAGGTAACTTATTTACTTCAGTAAGTTTCAGGTCATTTAGATATTTTAAGATCTCAAGCTTCGTATGTATGAGATGAATAGGTACAAATACTCGTTTTTTTTTAATTCTGTTTATTCTTGTACTTTCGTTTCGTCACGAACCGGTCCCAACGGAAGATCAGCGCTGGCTAACAACCAGCACCATGCTGAGTTGGGACGATTTTATGGGAATCGTTATGTTTTCATTTTTTAGTTATTTTATTTAATATTATTTTTTCGTTTTTCTATATTATGTTTTTTGATTGTTATTAGTTGCTAATTCCCTTAAATAAATGTTTTTTCTTTCTTCTTTCTAAATACTGAACTGGGTCAGAACCTTATTCTGGCTTATGAGCTAAATTATCACCCAGTATAATCCTTATTCCTACTTCGATTGTTTGTGGTTACTCTGAAATTCCGTTCAAATCTAATAACAGTATGAAGCCAAGACCAATGGCTTAGCGTTGTTTCTGAGTGATGAAGCATTGCCCCAGCTTGAAGATTGATCGACCTGTAGCAGAACTGGCGGTTCCCAGAAATATATCCTCTACGCTCGTATGACGATATTCGATGCTTGGTATGTATAGACGAGGTAATAATTTTCGTGAAACCTGTAATTTTGAATAAGTAGATTCCTTGGAATATGCTCCGACTCATCTTTGAATGGACAATAGAGGTGCAGTCAACCATACCTCAGTAATATAATAGTCCATTTATATAACGAGTGAACGGGTACGAGCCAAACGATTATGAATTTAGAGGTTAAGCGGCGGCTTTGTCGACCGAACCCACCACAAAAGAACCTGTAAGTTTGTCGCTTTTATAAATGTTTTATGGTATTTTTCGTGACGCTGTAGTAACGGAATGAATTTAGAATATATATAAATAAATTGTTCCTAATGGGATATACAGGACTTTATATTCTGGGAATCATTAACGCCTGAAACTTAAGGGAATTGGTGGAAATTAGATAGTAAACATTATTTTGGACTTATTTCGACACTAACTGTGCCACACGGTTTCACCTGTTTTCCCGAGTGATACAACATTTTCTCGGTATATGTGTTAATCCGGGTTGTAAACTATCTATTCGCCAAATTTCATGCTAACCGTTCAGTCATTTTTGGGTGAATGAGTAACAAACTATTCATACTTCCATAAAAACTTTCGCATTTATAATATTAGTAAAATAATGGAACATAGATTGCGATGAAAGCTTTTCAGCGCGTCTGTACTTACCCGTTTAGGGTGGCAACTATTAAATAATAACTAGGGATGCCTAGAGCATCCATGTATTTAAGCAACCTCATCTAGACTAGAGACCCAATTTAACTGTAAATTGTGGAAATCGGCAGTCCATGTCCTAAATCTTGCCTCGGGCTTATTCCAATTAATCTAAAGGACATGGCACTTGGCGTTTCAATTGAGCTATTTATTTATTCAGAATAGTTTTTGATTGTTCCAAAGACTGAAAGGGTACCTTAACAAAGTCTTGTACTTCTCAGATTTTCCTTTCCAATTTTTTTATTTGGTTATGTTTTTTCCTGTTATGAATAGATGAATAGTGCCTTACCAAACGATGAAAATATAATAAAGAGCTATCATTATTATCACAGCTATCGGCTCGGTATAGGTACTGCTGGATATGAAAAGGGGATGTCTCGCCGGGCGTAACAATTCAATGGAAAGTACCTAGCTAGCCCCTTGCGACGAATAAAGGCTTTAGCTTCCGCTCATACAAAGGTCAACCTTTTAATATTAGGTATATCTGTGTGAATAACATTTTTGTACAAAAGATGTTTTGTCGGGAACAAGCATGAGATTGCAAATTAGAAAATGGAAAATAAGTTGATAATTTCCAATGTTTTTGCTGAGGGCTGGTAACAATTTGGTGAACGTTGACACAAAATCATTTCCAGTTGACTTGACTGCACGGTTGACACATTTATTAGTGTGGATTCATTTACTAATTGAAATTGACTGAATAACTTTGATATTGGATGTGCAATAAATCGTTTGCAAATTAATATGGTTAGTTTAAATGATGTTACGGTAAAATATGCTGTATTGAGTTGAGAGGGAAACTAACTTGATTGCAAATATCTTTTCGAAGAGTGTTGATATGCTGATGGACGGCCAGTAAATGATTTAACTTTAGCTGCAAATAGTTTAATGCCGTTGGGTTTCATCGACTATGGTACTCTTAAGTATACATGGCTGATGAACCAGTGGTAAATATGGTAGTTTTGACCTTGTTTTCATGCCTTTAATTTTCTAATTCGTTGAAGTCGCCACTTTGGTGTAGGCCAAACTAAACGACATATATGTACATTAAAAGTTCATAAATAAATACAAAATATCTCATAGTTGAGCCAGACCGATTGTTCTTAATAGGTATGCTTAAGATACTGAAACTTTAATTATTTCCGCTCACTTAAAGGAATCGTACGGAGTCCTCTGTTTTCATTAGCCGTTATCACTGGCTGCAGGCATTGTTCAGACTTGGCGCGTGCAATGAAATTATCTTTTTAGTTAGGTCAGGTGGGCAATAAAGGAAAATCCCTGTCTGCACGACCGCCAACTTTAATAACGAAGACCTACCAACGTCTTTTGTTGGGCAAGACACAAAGGGTAATTTTAACTATAGCGTGCAGAATCTATGAAATAAGTTTCAGTAGCTTACGTATACAATAGACGTTTAAACTTTGCTGTCAATACTTAGGATTAAAACAAAATTTGATAAACATCATTTTCATTAGCACGGATGGAAAATTTATTTAGACGAGAAGAATAAATAAATATCCTGGGACACTCTTTACACACGGCCATCTGATCCCAAACTAAGCAGGGCTTGTACTATGGAAATCAGATAACTGATGTACTACATATACTACTATTTATTTTTCTAAATACATACTTATGATAGATATTTACACCCAGACACAGAACAAAGAGACATGTTCATGCACACAAATGTTTGTCCTGGGTGGGAGTCTAACCCGCGACCTACGACTTGGCAGTCAGGGCCACTAACCACCAAGCCAACTGGCTTGTCAATTCATTTTAATAATGCTTATATTTTAATCAATTTCAAACAGATATTCCGAATCAATACAACCTGAAGCGATGTTATATTTATAGGTGGCCAAAGTTCAGCCTCAAATAAGCACATTTAAAGGCATTAGGGTATGGTTAAGCCATTTTTATGTCGACTCGATCGTGTCCCGAATATTAAGGTAGCATCGGCCAAAAGTTTTGGAGATTACGTAAAATGTCTCTAACCACAAACGATATCGCTTACGGCGAAGACATCTAAAATAATATCTATCGAGCAGGAAAAGACTTCCACGGAAAGTTTCCGATACCTCCGTGGCTTACCTTTACGTAACTTTTCCTCACCCTTTATACGACTTTAAAAAAAGCTGTTTGCCTGTAAATATTTTTTGTGGTCTTACATTTGTTGTGATATAAGTACTAGTGCCTGGATTGCCGAGCATTGCTCGGGATTTCTTTACTAACGTGACTTCTACTGTACCTATTCTCTTTTTTAAAGCACTGTCATATATACCTAGATACGAATTAGATGCGATAATAAAGGGCTCCCAATAACAGTATTTCTCACAAAAGATGTAACTTGAAAACCTTACCATCTAATGACATTGTAGCAGTTTTCATTGCCTAAAAGCACGGATACAGCGACATTTTCTGAAAATGAATCCTAGCTTGATCGATGTAACGCCCCCGAAAACCCCTGCATACTAAATTTCATGAAAATCGTTGGAGCCGATTCCGAGATCCTAATTATATATAAACAAGCTGCCCGGACAGACGTCTTTCTGTCGAAATAAGTCCACACAAAAATGCAGAAATTCTCTCGCAGCGCCACCTACCGGGTCCAATTGTAAATCTAAACCATTCTCGAATCTCCACGAACACACACAAAAAATTTCATCAAAATCGGTCCAGTCGTTTAGGAGGAGTTCAGTCACATACACACGCACACAAGAAATATATATATTAAGATATAAATATATATACATATATAATTGCTCGTTTAAAGTATTAGATTTGGGTCATAATTATATTAATCCAATATATATTAAGGTTTCTAACGAAATAAATTGATCCATAGAATCTTCAAAAGGCTTTCTTAAGACGCTTAAACGTATCTAGGTATTTGCTCATCCGACTAAGATAACATACAGCTTCACTCAATAAATCGATAAAATATTCGGCAATCTCACAAAACACCCATACCTACGAATATCCGATAATATTTGGTTGGTTGCATAAATTATTCTCCACCAGTGAACTCACATCTGGAGATGGTTTTTATAACAAAATCTGATTGTATTCTATACCTATATTCTCATGAATATTTCCAGAAAGAAGGGCATCGTTTTTACGTCGAAATTTACGCAAACTTTAAAATAGATGAGGCTACCTAGTAACGTATTTTACATAAATGAATTAAGTAATTAATAAATCATATTCAAAAGCATTAAGATTTTGACTAATGCTCAGAAGACTTTGGGACTTATGTGCTATTATGGCAGAGCTCCGAGTGGGACGTACACCAGGTGGGCTGTCTGAAGCGCTAGACGATTCCCTGTGGATGTATATTAAAATATGTATATTATGTACTTACAACGCGTAAAATAATCATGCAGAAAGCTTATACACCTCAACTAAAATACATTTTATAAGTTATCTATCTAATTAGTATTTTTTTACCAATCTGTTTTTTCGCAAAGAATCATATGCATATGATTATCAATTTGAGTAATAATGTCTAACAAAAACAAAGTTCAAATAATGTTATTGAATAACTAAATAATCCAAATATTAATAACTTACCAATACTACATTTTGCGAGTTGACTCAAAAATAATGTGTGCTCAGTATGAAGATCGGAATGCCGCGGTACAAATATTTGTGACAATTATTGGCAAATGCACAACCGCTTCATTCCTCTGAGCTAGAATAGACGATTCCATGGTTAACTGGTTGAAGTAATTGGAGTTGATATAAATCTGGACAGCTCCAGGTATTTTCCGCTGCCATTCAATTTCCGGGAGACAATTTCAGGGCGTAACGGGTAAAGTTTCAGTTCTCCGGCCGACAGCCAAAGGCAAAGGTACATTACTTAACAATGTTGTACAACCGTCTGTCTACCGGTTACAAAAGGTAGCAATATCAAAGGTTTGAATTTTTTGCTCCAAAATTTAAAGCTTTCAGACGCCTTTGACTAAATTGTAGGTTTTTTGTTAATATAACCAGGGCTTCCATCAACTTTTATTGCGATACAACTTGACTAAAACTGATTCGTTTTTTGGATCTGGATTGGAAATTGGATCGCAAGAGTTGGAGGTGGGAAGACTTCAGGTCTAAGTTGGATCTCAATGTCATTTGATGATCATTTGAGCAGGTGGTAAACATGTTAAGTCAGAATAAAATTTGTTATCCAGTGCGTCTCTCAGAACAAAGCTGTATTGAGTTTGTGTCTGCGACTTGACTATTTAACAATTACTCTTTCCACATTATGGGATGAAACCAAGAAGAAAGTAGTTTTTTTAAATGTAATTGAAAATTATCGAGGGGTAAATCGACATGGGAGGACATTATTATACCATAATTAACATTACCAAGGTTTACCCAGTAAATATCATCTTATAAATTCATTAACATCAGACTCGCGCGGTCCACAACTTTAGGCTTAGATATTCCTACATGTTCAATGTACTATTTTAATTTGGGTGTAAAAAGCATGTGGAGTAGGCCGGGCCAGCCTGGCGTACACAAAAATTCAAACTTTCATTGCTAACGACCTTTTAACGACCAACGACGTTTGATAAGTAACACTATACTATCTCTAACACAGGTATCGTCTGAAAATTCTCTTCAACGTAAATTGCGTGATCACGCAACCTGCACGAGTAGTTCCTTGATATCGATATGAATGTATAGGGTGGATGTTATAGATACTGTAAGTACAGATGGCTCTATACACCTACTAATATATTTTTACCTTTAACCTTCTGAACGCCAATGTTGGCTATACTCGACATGTCCAAGCGTGTCCTGTGCGGGATTGTCGTCTATACTCGACAATAAACAGTTCAGAGAAAGTACAAAATACACATATTAAATAATTTATTTTTTATTTATTTAATTACTTTTATGTGTTTTATTCATACAGATTTTTATATCGATCGGCTTGGCGTACAGACCCCTTATTCAGCTAATACAAACTTCGTCGGCGAGCCGCTTCACGGAGTTCTCGGAGAGCTTATCTCTCACGTGATTAGTAGTATTAGCGTAGTAAGCGACAGAAACAGAGCATAGAAGCCGCGACGAAACATCCTCGAGTTTGTGTCATTTTCCTTACAGAATCGAGCCCCAGGACATGGAGATGCCGTAATGGCATGACGTTCAAAGTTTAAATATTTATAATGCTTGACAGAGGTGATAATACACGTAGGTGTCAAGTGATGTAAACGAAAACTGTAAAGTGTGTTGTTAATATTTTAATTCTAGCTTTGAAAATGTGACTGCTGAAAGAACTCTTTTGAAATCCTGCAAGGGAACTCAAGGGGCCTCTCAAGTGCAGATGTCATAACACACGGTATGAGCTTATAGACAGA
This sequence comes from Habrosyne pyritoides, assembly GCA_907165245.1. NCBI lineage: Eukaryota > Metazoa > Arthropoda > Insecta > Lepidoptera > Drepanidae > Habrosyne > Habrosyne pyritoides. The sequence goes on along the minus strand of OU015594.1, from coordinate 10,671,720 downwards.
TTTCAACATCATCGTTAGTTTAGTATAATCTGAAATGATCTGTTTGATATTTATCTACAACGAGATGTATGAAACGTCTGGACATTCTGTACTTATCTATTTTGTGGAAATAATGTATCTTACTATCGACGTAGGCGAACCCTTTTCACGAATAAAATCGCCTTGGGGAGTATAAAAATGCGTGGTATAGCAAGATCTTTATTACCGCCAGACAGCTTTCAAAACCCACCTATCTGTTCTGATAGGAAGGTATCGCTTACATTATTACCCACGTATTTCTTTCTTTGCAGTCAATTTAATTTAATTTCGATGCTGGTACAGGCAGCCACATAAGATGCTCTACAACAATATTTACGTAACCCTAATTTACCAATAACTAACATTACAATTATTAACTAATTACCCTGGGGCGTGGCATTGCGGAAATCCATTGTAAGATGTGGTAACTTATTCCGCTAGATCTACTTCTCTTGCTTCTTCCCTTCTCAGAGAGACTTTCTATCCGGCGGTCGGCGAGGTAACATGTCTGTGGTGCTAGTGCGTCGAGTCAGTGACAGCGGGTCTAATAAGTCCTGAAGATGCTTCGTGTAAAATTGAAACACGTATCGAATTCCTTTTGAGTTTCCTTGTTTGGGACTTGACAGAGAAGGAGATCCAAGGGAATTAGTTACCAGATATATTTTATTTATAATATAGTAAAAGAAACAGGTACATTGTAAATATATCTACTTACACTATGACATTTATTATAGTGTACAGGTGCTTTGTACATTTTTATCTGTGCAGTTACTTATTTAGCTGACTGTACGTGCCAATTTGCGGTAATGTAAGGATGGTTGTGTGTGGTTGTGATGTTCATGAAGACAAATGTCTGTCCTGGTTGAGTATCGAAATCATTGCCTGTGGCGTAGCAGCCAGAATATGAAACAACTAATATATATGTATGCTAGTTGTCCGGACAGACGTCCTGTCAAAATAAGTCCATACAAAAATGCAGGAATTCGCTCGCAGCACCACCTACCGGGTCCAATTGTAAATCTAAAACAGGGCGCCACCCAGGCGCATACAAAAAAAGTCATTCAAATCGGTCCAGCCGTTTAGGAGGAGTTCACTGTGAACACACGTACAGAAGAATTGTTGAATTAATACCTAAATATCTTAACACCCATTATTCCTTAAGAGTTAGGCACATTACGCCGTAGATATTTTAAGTTCCAACGCAATATGTGATGAGCATTGACATCATCTTTCAGGCATTATTCCTATCTCGGGCAACATGTCGTCATTTCTAAACAAAGAAACGTTAATCATTCGTGGCTTACCGGGGAGTCGAACCCTGCACCTCCAGGTCTCTAACCAAACTTTATACCACTCGACCACCGAGCCGAAAAAGTGGAAGGTAAGTACTTAGTTCATAAATGTTTAAAGGCTCTTAGACCTTAATTCTTAAACTATTGTAGTGATCAAACGAGCGGTGCGCCGCGGGCGGTCTAACGTCTGTCCAAGGTTTTCATAAAAGCCTCAGTATTAGTCTATAAAACGACTCATAACATTGTTATGACATGACAGATGGTGTCCCACAGTTACGTTCTATTATTAATATCCAACAGTTTATGAGCAAAAACCCTCACGTTGAAGCTAGATTATAGCCATTTAGTATAAAAACTAGCAAAAGTGGCAAGCCTAATATGACCAGACTAGATCTGACAAAAACAACAATTTGTGTAAGCATCTAAGTAAAAAGATGTTGTATACATTTTATCTACATATTTTATGTGAACAGAAAAAGTGGTGAAACTACAAATTATCACATTTTTAGGTGATCAAAAAATGATTTTGATAGTTCAAGGTTCAGTTTATAATATTGGCCTAATGGCTTTTTAATGTCAGATGGACAGCCAGAACCAATCTGACGGTTCACCTGATTATAAGTAGTTACAGCCATATATTAGAAGGTTGTCTATGAGCTGTCGACCTAATCAAAGCCTTAAACACTGCGCTGCTTGTATTTTCATACAGCTCTACAGAAGCTACAGATTTTCAGCATGTTGATAGGTTGATGTGAGCTATGAATTTCGAACTGGGATCATGGGCTACGAAACTATCATCATTTTTTAATGACTCTTCTTTTCGAAAGAAAGCTGTCATTGTCAGTTCTTTCATATTAATATATTGAAGTTGGTGTGATATTGCCCGAAAACTTAAATCTATTTAAAGAACCTTCTAGTATAATAAATGTGAAAGTTTGTATATCATCCATCCATAATGTTTATTACCATTCCTCGCAAGAACTACTCAACGGATTTGGATGAAACTTGGCACATAGATAGTTTATAGCCTGGATTAACACATCGAATACTTTTATCCTGGGAAAATGTAACATTCCCGGTCACGCAGGTGATATCGCGGGCGACAGCCAATAAACACAATATTAAATAATAAAAACCAAGTTTTCATTTTTGTCTGGAACACGTATTATTGTACTATGATCGCAGGTCGCAAGTACTTTCTTTGGGTAGAATTTATAGAGAATATTCTTACCTCTGTAGTTGATAGTGATTGATTACGGCCATCTTTTATTGAATGGCATTCTCGCTGAGTATTTGACGCGAAATAATGTCTATCAAAGGGCATTGTTGTTATTGTGTTCTTTTGCAGAATTTTTCCAAAACGATACGAGAGACGAATGTCAACGCTTGGAATATTTTAACCGCACCATAGTATTAAAGTCTAAGTGCTCTTTTATATATTTATAATCACATTTTCTGGAGGTTATGAACCCTTCTTTAATCGGAATCTTTATACCCTATAAGCTTTAAAACCAACCGAAACAAAATAGTAACAATTATTATTTTCTTCATGTTTGTAAATACATATAAAAAAAAACAAAATTATGCCGAGGATTTATTCATACACGGTTATTTGATTTTGAATTAAACTTATTTTTGGAAATCATACATAAGTAAATACCTAATACTTTATATAAAATATGTAAAAAGAACCCTTTTAATGTGGTACCCACAGAAAATAATTCAAAAAATTCAAAACCATTTATTCAGTTTAGGCCCTCGGAGGGCACTTATGAAAGTCAAATTTAAAGTTACTGAAGCTACAACCGGTTCGGAAGTCAGCCTTCAACTGAGAAGAACCGGCAAGAAACTCAGCAAGGTTACATTCTTTTTTATTTTTTATTATATAATTTTTCATATAAATTTTATCTATTCTGACTTTTTGACTATTTTATAATTTCAATTTTACATAATTTTATATTTAACAATTACAAAATACTTATTATAAGTAACATTAAAAAAAAACAAAAAAAATAACAAGACTACAAAATCGAAAATAACAATAATTAGGTACCTACTTACAACTACAAGAAAATTAGAGGTGCACATTACATACATTTTTATCTTCAATATAATGAACTAACTTGTTATACGCTTTTTCTTTCAAAACTTATATACTTAATATAATTTTTAAATTTATGATCAGACATTTTGGTTACTGTATCTTGTTTTAAAATCGAACACAATTACCAAGAAATGACTTGTTAACTTTAGTTAGTCTAAAGTATGGAACAACTAACTTCTCCCTTGTATTTATACTATGAATATCCAATTTTGACTCAAACATTCCTATGTTTCTACGTATAAACATTATATTTTCATAACCGTGGAAGAATAGAAAAGATTATAGAAGTACCTAAACAATAGTTTGGGGAAAAAGTTCCTTCGCATTTTTTAAAGAAAATTTAAAACATTTTTAATATAGTTTATTTACATTTAACTAAAGTATGTAGGTACTATTTTGTTCGATAACTTTTTGCCATCTTATAGGTAGGGACATGATCCCATTGCTATAGAAATTTTGGGACTTCTGATCAAAATACTGCGACAAGTGGTTTTGACAGTCCTCTCGTGATGTTAACCTGACACTGCCTAAAGAATTCTGAAGAGACCGAAACAGGTGGAAATCTGAAGGTGCAAGGTCAGGACTATACGGCGGATGCATTAATACCTTCCAGCCAAACTCTCTTAATTTTTACTGAGTGGCTAAAGATGTGTGAGGTCTAGCGTTATCATGATGAAAAACCACACCCCTTCTGTTGATTAATTCCGGCCGCTTTCTCTCAACTTCTTGTTTTAATCTCATCAGTTGTTCGCAGTAGAACCACACACACAGCATCACTTTGTTGCGAGTTAACCCGGGTTTCGCCACAGTCTGTGAAGCCTGACCGACCCTTGACTATGACCTTTTTCGCACGTTCTTGTCGTACGTGATCCACTTTTAATCACCAGTTATCAGTTTCTTCAAAAATGGTTCGGTTTCATGACGTCGTAATAAAGAATCACAAATGAGTACACGTTTCATTAGATTTCTTTCAGTGGGCTCGTGAGGTACCCAAATATCTAGCTTTTTTGTGTACCCAGTATTTTTCAAATGCGCCAAAACTGTTTTGTGGTCAATTCCCAGTTCTTCAGCTACGTCGTAACTACTGATATGCCGATCTTGCTCCACTTTTTCAAAAATGGCATCCATTTTATCCGTAATGGGGCGACCAGAGCGACGTGCATCTTTGACATCAAAATTTCCGGATTGAAAACGCTTAAACCAAATATGTGCTACTCTCACAGACACTGCACTAGGTCCATAAACATCGCAATTTTTTTTCGCGGCTTGCGTTGCATATTTACCTGTTTTGTAGTAAAATTTCAAAATGAATCGAATTTCTTCATTAGATTCACTCATCTTGGCGGTACGAAAAACATTTTCCTAATTTGAATTTGGAATTATGTTCTTTAAAATCTAAACTTTCAATGATGCCAAAACCAGCCAGATACAAATGGTATAGCCAAAGAGATTTTATTACAAGTTCATACATACTATAATGCGAAAAGACTTTTTCCCCAACCTAATATAAACGAAATTTGGAATGCACGATTTATTTTCCTAAATTACCGCAATTTCCCCAAAATCTATCAGTTTTTTTAATGAGGCAACACCATCATTTCTAAAAAAGCGACGCGTGGCGCCACCCTCGCCCCTTGTATTGCCATGTAAGATTATAATAAATTTAATTTGGGGTAATCTTTTATACTTGTTATCTGAAAAAGGTAACATAAATAAAATCGAATCTCGATACCTAATAATACATCCTCGGTTCGGACAGGGTTTTTCTTTACATATTGTATTCTATTCGAATATTAGTCTTGGAAGAAATCGATATCGTTACCTATGCTGAGACTGCGTATCGGATTTCCATATCAACCTACCAATTTAAAAAATGTACCTATCCAATATTTAAAAAGACTTCTAGTAGGTTAATGCGTTTTCTAATGAAGCGGTATTGAATTTCCGGCGTCATCATCTTTCCTAGGGTGACCAAATGAAAGAACTTCATCCTACCTATACTATATAAGTATAGGTGCATATAGAAAACCAACAAATAGAGAAATAAACGTAAACAAGCTGTTTCGTGGAATCTCGTGTAAGTCTTTAATCGTCAAACTACTTACAGGGAATCAATTGCCCGGACGGTCGGTCTGACCCTAATAAATCCTTTTCTAAACCATCTGATGCGTATTACTGCTTATATCGGTATCTCGGAACACATTTTTATAATGATTAAATAATTGTTATTTTTATTTTATTGGAATAAAAAAGCATCTAATGAAGGGTTTTTTGCCATCGTACATTATTTACAAAATACGTTTTTGCGTGGGGACCCCTTTCATTGTTATCTTTATAAAATTATTATTATCTGCTCTTAAAGCGCTTTAGTAGTAAACTCTTTGAAAATTTCAAGTGTCTACCTGTTACACTTTTTTTTTTCATTTTTTATTATAGGCTTGCGTTTGTCCTTAGAATGACCCCAGAAGGAGTTATGACGAGGCCGAGGATGTGGCACGCTTAACCAGAAAATGCTTATTCACTCTGGCCTTGAATAAATCCAGGTTAAATGTCTCGGGAAACACTGACACCGCATGAGAGTTCCGCTCATTTGCTGTTCGTATAAGGAACGAGGAAACGAAACAGTTAATAAGAGACACCCCGCTGACAGACAGTTGGACAGCGGAGGCTTAACAATGCCATATACCCTGAAAAAGATAATAGATATACTAAATTATAGCATATATATACATCATAGTCAATAAACTACAAAACATAGGAAGACATGTAAAAATCGACGGAACATAAATTTAAAATATCCAACATAAATAATTTCTCTTTGCTAAGTTTCATCTCAATCCGTTTATGCGCGATTTATTCATAGATATCCTAACATTTACATTAGTTATATTGTACAATATAATACTTTTATTACTATTGATATTAGAAATAGGTAAAAATATTACCTAATAATATAATAGTAATACAATTTTTTTGTTGTGACCAGTCGAAATTTACTGAAACTGGATACAAATGCGTTGAAAATGATATGTCATTATGACACTCGTAAATGCTACAGTACTATTTTATTTTTAATTTTTATTCTGTTTCATAAATGTTTAAAAAAATGTATAATGGTTGTACCTACATTGGTTATAGCATCGAATTAGTACTAAAGGCTGTAATGGTGTTATCATTTACAATTAATAAATGACAGATCTACAAAAAAAAATGTTGCCAGCGCTTCGCATAGTTTACTCAAGAATACATCAATTCGCAATGAGAAAAATCAATGACGCTTTGGCTTGACTACGCAGAAGCACTCCTGAGGTACGACTAGGTTAATATTGTGCAGGAGGAAATCAATAGGTTAATCTTATGCATTTATTGGTCCATGGGGGGCAATGAACGCCGCCTTACTACCTACAAACGTGCTCTTCTTCCTTAGGAAAGTTAATTTGTTTTATTACGCAACCTTTATAAATCTAATTTATTTAATTACCTTTTGTTTGCAAATAGGGGATACTATATCTTACTATGGTTGATTTATTATTGAAGTGAAACTTGTTTATCGACGTATGAGAGAAATTTTAAAATCCTCACTTTATCTATTACGCTCGACCGTCATATGTTTTTAGTATGCATGTATATAACAATTAAAATAGATTTAATTTAATAATAAACAAAAAATTTTAATTAAGCTTTACTTACTCAATTTTTGTTGGGTTGTAAATAGTTGAAAAATGATATCTCAAAAAGAAGTTGTTTCACTCTAGAGATCGACCGTGAATCTAACACTAGATCTCTTTTAAATTGGCTCAGTCAATGGGCTCGATTCTGTAAGGAAAATGACACTAACTCGAGGATGTTACGTCGCGGCCTCCGTGCTCTGTCTCTTTCGCTAACTACGCTAATACTACAAATCACGTGAGAGATAAGCTCTCCGATAATTCTGAACGCAATTTTCCATTTTATTTTACTAATATTATAAATGCAAAAAATTGTGTGTGCGTACATTTGATGCCACTTAGCTCCAAAACGGCTTATCAGATTTGAAAGAAATATAGCCCACATATTTCACAATACATAAATCGAGTATAGAGCCATAAAAAATAATATTTAACTGTTCCTCTACGAAGCGGGAAAAGGGAAATAAAAAACTACATCGCAATGCTCAATATTGGTGCATAGTTCAACGCGTCTAGAGTTCTAAGCCCTCGGAAAAACATTCAGCGAAGTATCGATCATACTGAGCTACGCTACGAGTTACGACTTACGAGTGGTTGAGTTAGCTGTTTGATTTTGGTAATGGAATGTTTTATCGAGATGATATAGGGTGCAATCACTGGACTGCCATTAATGGTCGCATTCAATTAATTGATCGGCAGTTAAAGCACTGGTTTAACGACCATATTTGATCTGAAGTCGTTGATTTGATAATCTTTTTGATCAGTAATTTTAATACAGTTAATGTAAAAAATCTACATCAATCAGAATCTATGGAGAATTTTTGGATTGGATTTGATCATAAATGTCGACTGTAAGTGATTAAAATTTATCTGTATATTTATCTTTGCATATGTCATGTGGGCCGACAACTCGATACTGCCTATGACGTTTGCAACCTCAAGGGATACGCCAATGCGTTGGGACTGCCTTGAGACCTGAAGTTGTTAAGTCTCATGTGCCTGTCATTTCACTGGCCCCCTTACCTTTCTAACCGAAACACAGTAATAGAAGTGCACTACTGCTTCACGAGAAATGCGTATGGTGGAATTACTAAGACACTAGCCGTGTCCCGACTCGCACTTGGCCGGTTTTTATATACAATTGTATGTATTTTTAGAAATATTTATATTTTATTAAACTAATCAATCTTTACCACAGTAACCGTCAATATATCCGCTATTCAATACATTAAGATACAGTGGGGCTTTGGGAGATTATATTGGGAACAAATCTGTTGTTTTAACCATTAAAGTATGGTTTCTTTAACACCATAGAATAGAAGCAAACCATATTAAATTACCTACCTTATATAAAAAGGTGCTTTACTTAAAAGCCTTGAATTTAAGAATTCCTTCAAACTCCATAGAAACTATTATAGAAGCTCATTGGAAATAGGTGTATTTATATTTCTGCCACTGTGATTCGATTTAAGTATTTTATAGTGGAATGTAGTCAAGAATTTAGTGTAATTTACGTGAGTCACTAGATACGCCCTTAACGCAAAGTTTTACAATAAATCAATTTTAAGTACGCCAGTTCGTATATTTTGAGTAACCTACCTATTAATATGAAAGTTTCGTGTTTGACTGCTATGTATTACTGAGTGTAGAGTACTATTTTCTAGAGCGAGAGCTTAGTTTGTAATACGATCATGAAGAAGTCAGCTTTGAGAATAATTACGAGAGGGAATCTAAAGAGGTTTTAATTAGCTTTTCACAACACTGATACAGTATTGTTTCAAGACTTGCAGCTGTTTATTAGAAAACTTTATTTATTCCTTTCCTTATAATTTAAAAAGGGTGCTTAAAAAATAGCTCTGGTTATTAGAATTTGTTTTAAACTTAAGTGTTTTGTGTCGTGGAAACCGGATAATTAATAGACTTTTGAAATATGTTTTTGTATTTGCACTAAGACAAAGTATCGTTTACACAGTTAGAATAAAAATATATATGTATTCATAAATTCATCTGCCAGTTAGCTTGGTGGTTAAATTCCCTTACAGCCTCCACAAACATTTGTATGTATGAAAGTGTCTGTTTGTTCTGTGTCTGGGTGTAAATATCCACATAAGTATGTATTTAGAAAAAATATAAGTCATCTGCTTTCCATAGTACAAGCTTTGCTTAGTTTGGGATCACATGGCTGATATATTAAATTATTAGACTAAAGAGTGTCCCAGGATATTATTTTTTATGAAATTATAAACGTATCAACACAATTGAGTATATAAAGTTCAATGAAAAGGTCGCGAATATTTCATAAGGCCGCTGAAGACGCGGGTCGCGTTATATCGAATTCTTAAAGAGATTTACTGCGACATTTCCCACACATAAATATTGTACAATACGCACACACCGTCTTAAATTAATACGGATGGCTTAAATTCATGTACAGTCAGCGTCAAATTATTCTGAGCCCAGATAGGAATATAATTTAATGAATTTTCTTTGTGTCCGTTATCCCTAAATGATAGGGAATCAACTGATACTCAATTTCATATGATATTATACTTTCAGCCTTCGCGTTACAGGCTTTGCCAAGTGTGAAGATCATAAGCTCATACTTAAAACAAAACTTCCAGCACAATGCATATTGTTTTCTAACTTTGTAATATTTTATGTAATTTAGCTGAAATAAAAAAAAAACATTTTCATTTAAGCTAGCTTTTCCCCTTGGTTTCTCGCGTTCCCAAGGAATATAATATTAACCCAGGAAAGAAATAATTTTATCTGTTATTCCAAAGCATGCTCTATCTGTGTGGCAAGTTCCATTCAAATCGGTTTGGAAGTTTTCTCGTGAAAGACATTTTACACATACACTTTCGCTTTTATAATATTAGTAGGAAAGGCTTTTAAGTCTACAAGTCCCAACGAAACATGTTGTGAGCATTATCGCCCTGCATTACATATAACAGAATATTTGGCACAGTTTTTACTCCCAGCTGCCTGCTTAAAGCCAACCACTTTGTAAAGCTTTTGTAGATCCCTTGGTGCAACGTGTCATCGGTGTATCTTTAGTCGCCTCTTACGATACTCTGGAGATAAGTTGGGGTAGTATCCTATAGCGCTTCTACAATGTACCAAAATATTTAACGATGCTAAATAATTCTCTTGTCTGATACTGTATTTGGCCAATGGCATGTCCATTAGAGCTGTTGACGGAGATAGATGTATATACACCTTTCTCGTTTTCCCATAAAAATGTATTACTCCTTATTCTGAATGTCGTATGTCATACTCAGATACTTAAATACTCATTTTTTTGGGAAATTGTTGCTGATTTAATTGATAGGTCTGTGGCTATGGGGAGAGATACTATATCTGTTAAACAGTGATCATGATTCTCATTTTGTACAAACTGTAAACGGTGATGTAAATATATTTTATTATAAAATAACCTACTAATATTATAAATGCGAATCTTTGTATGTATTTATGTTTGTTACTCTTTTACGCGAAAACTATCAAACGGATTTGGATGAAATTTGGCACATAAATAGAAAATGTTCTGAAATAACACATAGAATACTTTTTGTAGCGGGAAAATGTTACATCCTTCGGGAACGCGGGTGAAACCGCGGGGCAGCTAGTTTATAATGATTATATAAGTAGAATTTGCTGCCTACTTGTCTGAAAAATAATGGCCGTAATTATATTCTTTATTTTTCTATATTATATTATTATAATAAAACTTTACAGATATTTACAATTTCAGACAGGCAGGTCAGTATGATGCTGAGTGTACAATATAGTATTCATGGCTACAGTTGTTTATATTGTTACGTTGGAATGGCAAACGAGTCGACATGCTTAAATGAAAATCTGCGTGAAGGTGTTAAATATAAAGTTATAATTATCTCGCCTTGGAATTGGCACTGTTATTGTGAAATGGCAAATTAAATAAAAAAAAAACAAATTCTTGAGGACCTCCTCCTTCTTTAAAAGTCGGTTACAAAAATGGTGGTTACTTAGAATAATCTAGCAAAAATCGTGGGTTTTTTAAGTGGGAAGATAAATTTTGAATATAACAGTGCGGTTATAGTGTAATTTTTTAGTACCCCCCGGATCTATTTTACCTTCAAATAAGAAATGTCGTCAAGCACGTATAAGTGGTAATAATCTCTTACCACGGTGAGATTGTGGTCAAATATGTATGTACTAAAAATACTAAGTTCAATTGCCTATCATTTGTTATTGTATATATTTTTATGTAATTTTAAGTAACGTCTGTTTGTCATCTATACATAATATATATATAAAAATGAATCCATATTTCCCTTGGTCACGGCATCACACATAGACGGCTGGACCGATTTCGCTAATTGTTTTTTTGTTGTGTTTGTTATTGTCAGAAGATGGTTCCTATGAATGAAAAAAATAAGAAAGTAACGCGGAAAATTAGAAAATTTAAGAAAACTTCACCACTTTACTAGCGCTTTTGACAATATAAACTTTTATTATTGTCAGTCGTTTGACAGCTGGAGCGATTGACAGAATGCGCGCTGCAAATATCGTTTAAAATAGAGGCATGGGTCGGAATTATATCGATAGAACAATTAAGTTATAATTTCTTATTGCACATTTCACAGTCGATTCAAACGGAAGACTCGAATTCAATATTCATATTTTATTTTTTTTTTATTCCCGGGACATTCTTGACACACGGCCATCTGGTCCCAAACTAAGCAGAGCTTGTACTATGGGAACCAGATAACTGATATACTAAATATAATACTTTTTTTTTCTAAATACATACTTATATACATATTTACACCCAGACACAGAACAAACAGACATGTTCATCCTCACAAATGTTTGTCCTGGGTGGGAATCGAACCCGCGACCTTCGGCTTGGCAGTCAGAGCGTTAACCACCAAGCCAATTGGCCTGTCCTGTTAAGACAGGACAACGTCTGTCGGGTCAGCTAGTATATAATAAATATAAAAACTAGTACTGATTGATATATAATATATAAAAATGTTAGTAAAAGATAAATAAAGTTCGAAAATTATTTCTAAATATAATAATAATTTCAGAAATGATCATCTTCACAGATAATATTTATATTATTAATTGCACTTGCTTTTAATAATTTTTTTTACTGACATACCTATAGCCACAACCAGCTCCTTGGATTCTTCACCGGAAGATGCTGAGTCGTTGTTAAAAACTAACGTATCAGAGTGCAATGAATTGTTTAGGTTTAGGCATATCACCTTACGATGTCATTAAAACTTTCAAAAGTTTAAAAGTTAAACGGACTGGCGACTTATGGGGTATATCAGTAACAGTTTTGCAGGGTATAATTGATAATATTGCTCCCCATTTAGCTCTAATCTTTAACCGATGCGTAGATTTTGGTAAATTTCCGGATTTAATGAAACATAGCAAAGTTATACCTTTGTTCAAGGCCGGAGATCCTAGTGATCCAACCAATTATAGGCCCGTTTCTATCTAGCCAGCCCTAAGCAAAGTATTCGAAAAGATTATTTTAACGCAACTACTTGCTCACTTTAATTTAAATAAACTTTTACATAATGAGCAGTACGGTTTTACTAAAGGTCGCTCCACTATTGATGTCGGGGTAGCACTCTTAAAACAAATTTTCAACGCTTGGGAAAAGTCGCAGAATGTTATTGGAGTATTCTGTGATTTATCTAAAGCTTTTGATTGTGTTGACCATCAGCCACTTACGCGTAAATTAGACTATTATGGAGTTAAGGGTGCAGCACTTAATTTGATGAAACAAGTGAGAACTTAGTGAGAGAACTCAAAGTGTTAATGTGAATGGAGTTAAATCATCTGGTTCTCCTGTGCATATAGGTGTACCCCAAGGCTCTATTCTAGGGCATTTTCTGTTTTTAGTATACATCAATGACCTACCATTTTACGTAAGAAATACCTGTGGAATTGGACTGTTTGCTGACGATACCTCACTGATTTTTGGTGTTGATAGACTGAAATACAATTATGACGATGTAAACGGTGCATTAGCCCAGGTATTAAATTCGTTTACTGTTAATAATCTTGTTTTAAATGCAAGAAAAACTAAATGTATCAAATTTGCATTACCCAATGTTAAAAAACTAGGCTGTAGTTTAATGTTAGACAACGAAGCTCTTAGCCTTGTTGTGTCAACAGTTTTCTTAGGAATTACTTTAGACTCAAAACTTCAATGGGGGACACAAATATCATGTCTTGCGGGAAAACTTGGTTCAGCAGCTTACGCCCTTAGAAAAATCAGGCAGATTACAGATGTCGATACGGCTAGATTAGTTTATTTTAGCTACTTTCATAGTGTTATGACCTACGGCATTTTGCTTTGGGGTAAAGCTGCTGATATAGAAACCATTTTTATATTGCAAAAAAGAGCTGTTCGAGCAATTTATAATTTGAGTTCTCGAGCTTCCCTCAGAGAAAAGTTTAAATAAATTGATATCCTCACAGTTGCATCGTAGTATATTTATGCAAACATAATATTTGTACATCAAAATATTAGTCTTTATGTCAAAAAGAGTGATATGCACTCCATCAATACTAGAAATAAGGATAAACTTGTCACTTCTGCATATAGACTGCAAGAAGTGCAAGGCTCATTTTTAGGACTTAGTGCACGCATCTATAATAAAATTCCTGCTGAAATTTTAAATTTGCCTTTACAAAAATTTAAGGAAAGAATTAAGACTGTTTTAGTACAAAAGGCTTTCTACAACACAAATGATTATTTTAATGACGACAATGCTTGGGTGTAGCGCTCGCTCCAGCAGGACACATCTTTATGTACAAAATCTTATTTTGAAAAGAGTAATTGCTGAGTTTATTGCCGGCTCTTCTCAGTAAAAGCAACCTTCCGAACCGGTGTTAGAGTCTGACCATTTATAAGTGCCTGTGAAGGCCTATTTGAATAAATATTTCATTTCATTTCAGTCAAATAAAATTAAAAAGAAACAATAAAAAGCTTAGTTTCAATTTTCAGCAATTTACTTGTATGGAGTATGGATGTGGTATATATTATATTGTATATAAAATAATTATGTACTGTAATATCCAATTGCCTCTGCGCTTAAAACTCGAGAGAAAAATAACTTTTTCATTATTACAAAAGCTAAAAGAAAAGATAAGCTCTCCCAGACGACTACACCTAAGTGATCTTTATAAAACATTATATTTACCTTGGAAAAAACTACAAGAGATCAAACCAAGTCGAGACAGCTTCAATCCCTTCTGTTTGTAATCCTCTTAATGTTATAAACTCATTAGTTCTCGCGGCTTTGTCGGCAGCCGATCAATCTCAAGTGCTACGTCGAACACCTGCTACCAAAATAGCATTGCTTAAATTGAATTTCCAATTTATACCAAGAACTCTCATTCACATTTGATTATTTTTAACACTGCTCTCTTGAGCAGAGTGTTAAAAATAATTGCTTTGATTTTTTGCAAAAACTGTTTTGTAATACTCGATATGCTTTTAAGGTCAGAAATAATGTTTTAGCTGTATTTTCTAACTGACCCTTAGTATTACGAACTAAGAAACTACTCAATTCAAGTGGAAACTTATCGCAATAATTAACTTACTTTGTTCCTTGTGTTTAGTATTCGAAGTGGCCCTCAAGATACTAAGTTGTTCTTAGTTTGACTTAAGCAAGATTAGTTTGAGTAGGTACCTACGTAGAAAATATGCGATTATGGAACGCAACCTAGATTTTCATTTTGTACGTGCTCCTTAGCTACGCCATGGCTACGGTTGTGCTACGCTCATTATGTGCTACGTACCGCTACGGCTACGAAGCGCTACGAATAATTGCGTAGTAAGATATGCTATGAGTATGTAATGAGAAACTAACAACATTGTGTATGAGTTATGTACAAAAGTTAAGAAACAAAAGGAACAGATTACTTTTATTATTACGAATATTGTTTTATTTGTACACTAGGTACGCCCTGCGGCTTTGCCCGCTTTGGATCCTTATTGTAAAACTTTCTCTTGAATTACTTTACTGCATTAAAATCTGCTGCATAGTTTACGATTCTATAAAGGACATACAGCCAAAATTCATTTTTATACATATATATAGTAGATATAGGCTTGATTTGAGTTTGATTAAAATTACATAGGCTGTTACTGTAATTCTAGATACAATGGAATATCAACTTATCTATTACTGAGTGATTAGTATATCAAAGCCTCAGTTAAGTTTATTTAATTAATATCTAATCCATTTAATAAAAGCATAAATGAAGTAAAAAAAGGTATACAACAAAAATACATTTATGACGGCCCGTTTGGCTAAGTGATTTGATACCCTAATTCAGAATTCAAAGGTTCGATTATCACACAGGAAAATTTGCCTTTTAGTGTATGCTTTAAGACGTTTCTCAGGTATCTGGTACCCATAATACTTACAAGTTTTAATTAAAGATACTGCTGACGCATCGGTATTGGATAGTTCGTTTTTTAATAATACCTTTACCAAAACCGATTTATAGAAAAACATCCTAAATAACTTTACTATGCAACTCTTTCTAAATAATAATTAAACACGCTTGCAATAACTTTGCATTAATTATTGGACAAATGATACAGTTATCTGCAACAGGTCTGCGAGCGCTTGTGTGAGAATTTAATTTTACATTTTATAATAAGCTGGTGTTAGCGGCGGCTTCATGGAAAATTAATATTCTAAATTCTGTAAAGCTCACTTTAAATATAATTTATTAATAAACATGCATTCCAAATGACAGTAAACACAACATGAGAACTTCTATCTAATTAATGTGAACTAACATATCAAATAAATATGAACAACAATAATATTAAATAACGCTTCGATTTGATAAATAATAAACCGTGAAAACTCGTACTTGAACGTGAGATACTCAATCATAACATCAAGTGTTTCCGTACAGCCTACAGAAACTGAACAAGCTACTTTACTCTAACCGTCACTTTGATCATGAAAGGAGCTTGTTTTCTTTGCACGGAAAACTTTTCGAGGGCCAATGAAAAAGGCTCAATCGACTCAATCGTATTAATTGTCCGGACATTTTTTCGTAGCGGACGATTCGTAGCGAGCGCGCGGTCGATGGCTACGAGCGGGCGGGGCGGCATCAGTGTGCCCGTAGCCGTAGCCGCGACGCCCGCGCGCTCTACGCTCCGCTACGAACAACACGCGGTATGTAGCAAAAAACGCGAAAGCTACAGGTGCCCTGATCGCCCCTGGCACATGATAAATGGGAGTGTTTTTTCGAGCCGACCGCTGCCGACGAGTTGAGTGGTAGGAAATAGGCAATACGAATAAATAAACAAGTTTTTTTTTTGCGTGGTGCTATTGTTTTTTGTTGCGTAAGATTTTGTTCGATGGTGTGAATTTGTTTTTTGTTGTTAACTTTGTTTTATGTATTTTTATGTAGATATACCATAAGATTAATTAAAGTTGTCCAATAACACTTTGGTAAACAAAGGCGCGTATATATGTATCAAAAGATGACGTAACTCCAACCGCATTCGCCGATAAGATTCGTTCCTTTATATTTTAACGGTTGACGGAAGATTTTCATTAAAAGTTAAGTGAAAAGTTTAATGTTCGTAAGGTTTCAAATCGCGTACGACCGTACTGCGCATGATCTGCGCAAGCGGAACTAAAGTTGCCTGAGTACGTGTCTATTAACTATATTACCTGTATTGATATAGATACCAGTATACGTAATAGGGTTAAAGCAAAATTTCCTTTGACCTAGATTTTATTTAACGGAGCTGTGAGAGCTCCTTCCAGGAAGTCATTTATCATAGATAACTGCGAGCTTTAATACAAACTTGCATACATTTTCCGTTGGCTCGTAAATAGGGAAATTGTTTTCAATTATGAAATTAATTGCTGTACAGATATTAGTTTGAAACAAAGTTTTACCAGAGGTAAACTAAAATTAAAAAGTAAATTTTATCGGAACATTACAATATCTACTTTTAACTGATTTTTAACGGACGGATAAGGTTTAAAGACAACTTTTCATCGAGTTATGAGAGAATACAGTCAAAATTAATAACCACATTATATCTGTACCAAATATTTGCCAAAAATATAGTAAAAAAGAATCCTTGTTATGTTTCCAGCCAATCCTTTTCAGCTGACAGTTGACTTCCCAACCAGAGGTAGCTTCAGTAGCTTCAGCTTGAATGCAGTAAATGCCTTAAATATGTTTTTTTTAAGCTGTACACACTGGTGATAATGGCGAGAACGGAGTAGGCCTACTAGACATGCCAGTTGTCTTGGTAGTTAGAAACCCTGACAACGACGCCGCAAGTCATGGGTTTGATTCCCACCCAGGGAAAACATTTGTGTCTGCATGTTCTGTATCTAGATGTGCTCTGCTTAGTTTTAAATCAGAAGGCCGTGTGTAAAGAATGTCCTAGGATATTTTATTTATTTATTTCTAGGCCACAAAGGATTTAAATATTCATTATTTATAAACAGCTATAAATCTTAATTAAGAGTTTTTTTTTCTGTAATTTTGTCTGATAAACGATTCGACAGTCGGTACTTCGCCGAGATGTTATTGGCCCTGAGACTTAATGTGGTTAATTCTTATTTGTTAGTAATTCGGTGGCGCCCTGGATGGTTTAGATTCACAATTGAACCCGGTAGGTGGCGCTGCGATCGAATTCCTGCATTTTTGTATGGACTTATTTCGACAGAACAACGACTGTCCGGAGAACTAGTTTTATATAATTAATTAATTTAAACACTTACCACTTAATGAGGAAGTGGGATAGCAAAAGATGAATAGAGGCAATGATTTTATCAAAAGAACTATTTTTCAAAAACCTATCATGAATCAAAGAATTTCTATACAACATTCATCATTGAATTCTTCAATTGACACGGTCTAGATAGACGTCTTCGTATCGACAGAAATACTTTGTAATCGAGTGTCAAACACAAACAATCTATGAAGAAAACTCTGTGTGACACGACGTAACCATTTCGCATCATGTAGGTATGTGTGTATCTTCATAAAGTTTATGTTTGCTTTCCACATCGACCTTGTTATGAGGGAATAAGGTCTAAAATTAAATGTAGGTATTATATCGCGTAAGGAATTGTTGCCAGAACTGATAAGTTCTCTCCGCATCGATACATCTTGAATACTTCTAGATATAAACCGTCGAAGAGTATGTTTTCACTTAGGGAATTTTTGTTTTATTCTTGGAACATTCTTAAAATTGTGCTTTGTGGTAGCAACGAATACTTCCACTCTAACTCATCTCTAAAGTGCTCTAAGATGCGATTAAGTCTATATACGTGCCCTATTAAAAACTTTCTTTTCTTTCGATTCTTACCGACCTAACCCCATAGTGGTTGCCTGCGCTGTAGAGGAGTCTGGGGATCTTCGCGTACCAAGTGGTCAACAAATGCATTTGAAAAAAGGGTTGGGGTCAGATATTAAATCTGCCTGGGTATTGCAGCTCCATGTTAGGTCATGTGTCAACAATTATATTCTTTATTTTATAGGTACAGAAATAGACAACAGATTGAGTATTACATATAAATCTAGACAATTGAAAATATATAAACCTGTAGTCCAATTGTAACTGTACACAGCATCTTTTTTTTTTTTTTTTATATCAGACGGGATTGCGATTGGCCTCAATCTCACCTGATGGTAAGTGAAGATGAGGCCGAAGATGGAGCATCTAATAAAAAATTATCATCATCATCAGCCAATCACCGTTCACTGCTGGACATAGGCCTCACCTATGGCACGCCACTGAGTTCGATCTTCAGCTCTTTGTTTCCAACCGCTGCCAGCCAGCTTGTGTACATCATCGCTCCATCTAGCTGGAGGGCGCGCTACACTACGTTTACCAAGCCGTGGTCTCCACTCTAGAACACGACTACCCCAACGGTTATCAATTCTACGGAAGATGTGACCAGCCCACTGCAACTTTAGCTTGCTAATCATTTGAGCTATGTCGACAACTTTGGTTCTCTGACGGATGACCTCATTTCGTATTCGATCCTTCAGAGAGACTCCGAGCATAGGTCTCTCCATAGCTCGCTGAGCGACTTTGAGTTGGTGAACCAGTCGCACCTTTCCTCGCACCAGTCATAACTTTTGTTTTAAAATTAAAGAACAAAAAGTATGGAAAAAAATTAAATTGTTAAATAAAAAAAATACAACACTATAATAGTATAATAAGAGTCAGTTCAGATTTGATTACATTGATTTGACTATTTGTAGTTTTGTAATTAGCTCCCATGCCGAGGTTTTCCGTGAAATGAGTATTGTATGGCGTCCTTCATGAAGGGCGTAAATATATTTTTTGCAGGGTCAGCTAAGCGCAAGTGATACTCCTGGTATTGCAAGCGTCAATAGGCTGCGGTAACCGTTTACCATCAGACGAGCCGTAAGTGATTGTACCTAAGCAGTATAAAAATAGAAGGGTGCTCCCAATAAGCCTGTAATAAAAAATATCACTAACACTTTCGATACAAATATTATTGTCTTAATTTCGACCATAAATTTGTATAACCAAGGGTTGAGGACCAAGTTTTTTCAATGTCAAAATATTTATTCACGTAGGGAAGTTTTGACGCAATCGACTCTTGATAATATGGCTTGATTGATTAATAAATTAGAGCTTCTTGTTCATAAAAGGATTATTCTAAATATCAATTCTAATGCATGAATTGATCCTTGTTTCTTTTATGCCAAGTAGGCCGACAAACAGACAGATGGTCCACGTGATGGTAAGTGGTCACCGCCGCCCATAGACAATTGCAAGACCAGAGGCATTGCCAATGCATTGTCGACCCTGAAAAGTGAAGCTTTGAAGTCGCCCATAATTTCATCAGCCCTCTTACCTTTCTAAACGAAACTTAATACATAGATGAGCACTATTGCTTCACGGTGGAAATGGGTACGGTGGTAGTACATTCCCGGACGAACACTGCACCTAGAGCTCTACTACTTCTAAAACTGATTGGAAACATGGAAAGATGATTACTAAATTACAAAGCTCTAAAATAGCTCTAGAATAATATAATAATCAATCAACGATGCGCAACTATTGCTGAATTACTGCAAAAAAAAAATATCCTACATAATAATAGACAATTATAATTTCAGAGGCATGCCTGTGTGGTAGTCCATGTACTACCACTGTCGTGTACACAGCTACACTAAATACAACATGAAGGAAAATTACATTAGACCTCGATTGTAAGGACATATAAATACCTTAAACGAGCCTTGGGCTTAGGGACAGCTGTCCAACTACTGTCTGCAATTTTATAGTTTGTATATAATGAAATATAGAGTCTCGCATTTTTCATACTTCATCGGTACATTTACTTTGCCATCTCGGCTGTTACAAATAGATACAGTCAGTTGAAAAATAGTCGACTTGTTGCATTCGTTTGCAGAGAAGCTGTTGACTATTTGTAAACTGAAAATAGTCTGTTTATCTCTCAACTAGAAGGTTTTATTCGTTTTATGTCTTGATCAGATAAAGTTGTAAAATAAATAGTTAGTTCTAAAAGTTATTGTAATTTGTGCTTAAATAATCGAATGAATAGAACTGGTGCAATACAAATAATAAAAGTCAATAAAAAAAGAATTTTACACTGAGTATTAAAACTAGTTTTGCAATAACACAATATGCGAATGCAGGAAGTGTTGTTCGACCAATGGCATGAAATTTCCTATGCTGCCCTATAAATGCTTTGTGTGCCACTCATTGCGCATTTTCATTGAAACACAGGTGTTGCAGCGCCCATAATTATTATGGAATGACATTTTAATTAAAATTGCTGCTTCGCTATTTTATGATATCAGTTCATTTAAGCTTTCAGTTTCTATTATACACAGTTGAGCAATGTTATAAATTGCTTTGGATAATGTATATCGGTTTAAGTTTTAGAACCGCGTTTGATATTGTTCACGAAGTATTATTGATTAGAGACATTAAGTGTTTTTCTTTCAAAATCATTTAAGCTTACAGTCTATTGACATTGGCTTTTTATAAAGTTAGGAGCTTGTTATTTCTGGATCTTATAATATATTTATATTTGTTAAAGGAAGTTGGTGTAGCATTATGGTAAATAATTATAAGGCCAACCAAAAAAATGTGAAACAAACCCAACCTTTATTTTCCGTCGTTCAAAAGCAATCGACCGAATTATTTCAGGAACGACCAACCTCATTGCGTTACAATTATAACTCGTTCGTAATCCCAATTACATTCGTGAAATTAGGGACCGGACCTTTTGAATCTATTACGGCAATTTAAAAGCATCGCAGGGCACAAGTAATAGGGGTGCGTCGACGCTCAACATTCGAAAGAGTTGAACCGAATTTTCCCAGACAGGTAAAATTGCGAGCTCACGCGATATCAAAACGTAGTCACTGTCATACTGAAAAGATGTGTCTAGGTTTATTTTGATGAGCAAGGTCTTTGTCGTGAGTCGGTAATTTTACGGTTGGCAGCCCTGGGTGAAAATAAATTCAGCGCTCCGGCCGTCAGCGCGCAGCGAAACTCGGCGATGTGTAGGCGTTGAAGCTCGTTTCAGTCACGTAACCGGCAAAAACCCGCGTCATCGCTCTCTCGTCACTGACGCCTCTGACGAGCGAGACCTTTGTGCTAACCACTACATAGTTTCCGCAACCACGGGCCGTCACGAGTGCAATACAAACGTGTTAAGCGCTTTACATGGTTTGTTCATTTCGACTGCCTTTTAAATTGCTTTATTTTATTCAGCTTTATTTGCTTCCCAAAAGTGTTTCAATGATTGGGTTTTTTGATTGTATTTTACTTCCATTATCCCTGAAGAGGTAAGGTAAACAGAGGATTTATCCGAACGTCAATGAAGCCAAGACTCATTACCAATATCAGGTTTCTAAACAAAGAAACCTAAATATTACCCGTCTAGGTTTGATTTTTGGGCGAGGTGCTAATTTCTGCTTTGGCTTTGGTCAACATTCAACTTTAATAATCAATCTCCTGTGACTATTGATCTAGCTGCTCTATTTAATAGATAAGGATATCCAACACTAAAATTCTGGGGCCAAATGTAGAAATATAAATCAATTTGCTGACCAGGACTTCTATACGAGTGTCCTAGATATTAATGCAGCTGACTGTACCAATCAGCATTCAGACCGACGCGACAGCAACGTTTGCGATTCGTGTTTTATCGAGTGAGTTTCATCTTTGAACCAACGGAATATCGAACGATGTTTATATTCGCTGGGGCATTCGGTTTTACGCTTTTAGTACACATTCAATCAGTTTTCTGTTGAACATGAGAACTAAAAAATCTTTTAGCTGTTTTAGTATCAATCTCAACAAGAGATTAATGTGAAAAATCAGTTACTCGCCCAAAAGAGATTACAAATCTTCTAGGTATTTATCAGCTTTTATTTAACTTCACGGGTTAGTACGCTGAAGACAAATCTTGCAGCTGAGTTTAAGACCAATGCTAGCACGAACGTCTATCGTAAGCGTAGCGACATCGAATCGAGAGCGCCAAAAAGCTGGTTTGCATGTAAAATTGGTCATCGCGCACACCGTGACGTTGCGCGATGTAACAATTAGTAAAGGTTTATCAAAAAATCCTTCGACAAGTATTATAGATGCGTGACTTTGTTTGTTTGTCCTCTATGACGCCATAACAAAGCATAAAATTCATGAATTAGATAGTTTTCACTGGGAGAAATAAACAATTCGACGACGTCATTAACTGCTTTCGATCCTGGAACGCGATCGAGATCTAGTATACTAAAATAGTGTTAAATTAAAAAGTTAAGGGTACACCACGTCCAAGATTATTAAATCTTTGGGCTAAAAGCTCTAATATGTATCATACGAATTAATCACGTCGATAAAGTTGTGAAAAAATACTCGTATATCTTTTGGGGAATTTAGGCTCCCATATACGTAAACCGGGGATGGTATTTTTGTTCTTTCATTCCATTGTGAGTGTTGTCGTTGGATAGGATTTTCAAAAATATTTGGGTTTATTAAGAATATGTTTCCATTCAAAGATTTTCCGAAATATTTTGCTTTAAGTTTTTCCGTCACATGTATATATTTTAGGAATGACTTTATGACCGATGTACGGAGAAATATAGTACTCAGTCTTTGTCAATTTGTCAATGTGGTAATATCGTGTAAGTGCAACCAACAACCGAATGAAAGCCCTTTTTTTAATTAAAAACATCTGGAAAGGTTGGTGACACTATCCACCACGACTGAAAGGGTTATAAATGTATTTTTTGTTAGAGGCACGTGTATATAAGTGAATTTGAACCCACAACCTTCGTATCTGTGCCAACGTCACCGACTGAGCTATCATCGCCTATTATACAGCTTAGACCTTGTTCCATAACTTATACCTACTCCATTTTCCTAACAATGTATGCAACAGGGGAATGTTTTCATTGTTTAAGCCTTTAATCTGGGAAATGGGATTCATCCTATTGTATTCTATTGTTGGAATTAATGCGATATATGTGAATGTGTCTATTGTTGTCATCTTGTAGTCACTGTCAGTGGAAAACGTATTATTTTGCGTTACGTAATAGTTTAGATATTATGGATGGATTTTCACACCACCTTTTTAAGTTGAGGCTCTTTTGCCGAGCATCTGTCTATGTATATTGGTAGCTGGGCTTGCCATATTTGGCCACATCATTTTCTATAGTGAGATTGATATCAAATACAACACTCAAAAGTTATAAGCAAATAAATTAAAAAGCTAAATTATCCCTTAAGCTACCGTCTCAAAAGATTTAATTTTAATTGAAAATTCCTCGACCAAAGGATTTAAATTAAATATAGAGAACCAACGCTAATAAAACAAATTAAGTCTAAGAATAAGTTATTAGCAGGGTGTCATATAAAATGGACGGGAGACAGATATTCTTGAATTTTTTATGAAAGGTCTTAAAACTTTCTAAGCCGTTGCAAATGTTTTATGAATGTCACAATGAATTCCTTAGCATGAATCGTGCAAACTTTCTTGAGTCACATTGAACCCATTTTCTTAATCTTTTAGAAATTATAAAGTCAAATAGGCTTTGCTCTTCACTTGCATAAAAGGTAGATATTTGAATGGAAATTGAAAAGGCATAACACAATATCTTCATAAAAAAAACAGTAGTGAAAAAAAAGAGAAAGAAAACCTGTCTTAATTTTAGATACTATCTTTCTTGTTATAAGTTACATATCTGTGGAGGTGTGTGGGTGTATGTTTATATTATCCCGTCAAGTCAGTGTACCTGGTGCACAAAGTTTATAGAATTATGTTGTGGATTTACAGAATATTATAACTACTACTCGTTGATAAATAAGGGAGTCTCCTCTGAGGTAGAAATGGATAATGTAAGATAATGAAATGTATCGTACGATGTTTCGATGTCTTCCAAAGTACCTATATATACCTATAAATCATT
The DNA here is from genome assembly GCA_907165245.1 of Habrosyne pyritoides. NCBI lineage: Eukaryota > Metazoa > Arthropoda > Insecta > Lepidoptera > Drepanidae > Habrosyne > Habrosyne pyritoides. The sequence continues at coordinate 10,647,145 of OU015594.1, read as the reverse complement.
TCATCTCAGTTGTCAAATAGTCAAGCTTGGCATAGAGACCGAAGGTCCTTGGTTCGATTCCCAAGTCGGTAAAAGTGCCCGAGCAACAGCAACAACGCTCACCACATGTCACGTTGGGCCATAACATATTTTCGATGGAATGTGTCTTGTGTGGGCTTTAAGAACTCTGCTTACCTATTTGAGGGTAATAGTTAATATAACAATGTAACTATCAGCATCACCCCATGTTGAACAATGCGGAGGTCTTTATTTATCTCATTTAAGAGTCCAGAGAAAAAACGATGAAACAAATGGTAAAGTTCTCCCAGTCTCCTTCAAAGTTTGTATTACTTTTATAGACTTACCTAGGCGTGCTTAATGGCCCAGGGGTGGACAAATGAGTGGCGTGGAGTTTCAGTTAAAAGCTCTCTCTTGCTTTGCCTGCGATGAATCTGGGATTACCTCACATTTTTCAGCGGTTCGTACGATGCATTATTTGTCTCTGTTGTCTTTAAAGCTGGAGTAGTTATGTACCTATCTTTCTATGGGATAAATTAGTGCACGAGACCTTATTCTTTTTTATTATCATTTCTTAGTTTACAAATTTTCCAGGTAATTTCTACTTAAACTTATTTACGAGTATGTAACTAAATATAGAAACACAAACAGTTAAATACAATCACTCAGCATCTATCGATAATCGACAATATTTTGGTTAGTCTCTAAGTGTATAAAATACGTATAATAACCATTAAAATAATAATGAGTATGAATTTCATCATCAAATATAAATTGTCGAGTTCCAACAATATTGTTCAGATATAAAATTCCATTGATGTTCTCAAATGCACAGTATTTTAGATTTTTGATACTTTCCATTTAGAAATGCGCCTTTTGTGATTGTAAAATTATTTTACATGTCCAACCCGAGATTCCGAAGTTATAAAAAGGTTCATTCTAAAGCCAGCCGGCCATATACCAGCAAGGGTCGGCACTTGGGAAATTTTAAACTCATTTGCTTCTTTATACTTCGCTATCCCTGAATATTTTGTTTATTACGTCGCAGCTCTCGTGTACATTTTAAAGCTGCGGAGAATACTCGTGTTGAAAAGATCATTTTTCGGACCTCATGTTTTGCCTTTTCAGTGTAGCGGAGAAATAAATCTCTTTTTCACCTCGAGTATAATATATTTACATAGAGGTGCATAAAATTTAATCTATGGCCCAGTTGGCTTATTGGTTACCCTGCCTGTATGGGTCGTAAGTTCGATTACGACCCAAGACAAACATTGAGGGCGTAAACGTGACTATTGGTTCTGTGGCTGAGTTTAAATATCTATCTAAGTAGAAGTAGGTAAATATTTAGAAGGACAATGTAGGAAATGTAATATATCAGTTATCTGGTTTCCATAGTACAAGCTCTACTTAGTTTGGGATCAGCGGGTGTGTAAAGAATGTCTCAGGATATTTATTGTTTTATTTATAGTAAGCTTTCATTCCGAGGTTGTACCCAATTTCCAGTAATAAATAGTATTATTCCAGCACATGGGCTATCTCTGTCGCAAGTTCCTTCCAATAACATCAACCATAACGGGGTTATTGGGTAATAAAACTTGACATAAACTTTTGTATTTATATTGTATTTTTGCAAAAGCAAAAAATACAAATAAAAAACGGGTGCATTTAACGTTGTGCATTTTTACCGTCTTACGAATTTTTGATCAGGTCACGTGACCTGACGGGAGTTTAACATTTTATACCCATCCCAAGAAAAGTGCCGCTAAAGAAGATTCACTTAAAAAAAAAACAATAACATCCTAGGACTACTAACTCATTAGGTAATCTAGAAAATTTACCTGAAAAGGAAATTTCCTAGAAATATTAAAACTATTATATTAATACTCCAGGGTACCTAATGTAGGCACTTCAGGTCCCTGGGTCTGTTATAATAAATTTAAACAAGCTTTTAACAGGCCTTTATCTAAAAGGGTCAATAACATGTTTAACTAATGCAAATAATAATTTCACGGACTTTCAGATTTCTATACGATGTTTTTATTCAACGAAATACGAGTGGTGAAATTGTTTGTAGGTACTAAAGTATTTTTAAAATAGGATGAGTTAGGCGATACTGTGTTTTATAAGATTTTTCAATGTCTTATGTTTATCACTACATAGTATAAAACATAGTCACTTTCTCTGTCCCTATATCCCTATGTATGCTTAAATCTTTAAAACTACGCAACAGATTTTGATGCGGTTTTTGTAATAGGTAGAGTGATTGAAGAGGAAGGTTTATATGTATTAGTATCTACATTGCACCTGAGTAAAGCCGGGGCGGATCACTAGTTTAGACTTAAAAAGGAGATAACGTAACATGTTCTCTTGAAGCATTTAGTGTTTTATCTCAGTGTAAGCAAGTGCTATTTCACAAGATAAGGGGAAAAAAAACCTCCAACTCATCATTTAAACACTCACTACACATACATACAGAGCACATACACACACTACACATTCACGCATAAACACACCCCACCATACACAGAATCATTTGTATATAGAATAAGTTTACTTTTATTTACATAAATTTAAGATTGAGTATGTTTTAATAAATGAAAAGGAAAGTGAAAGGGCACTGGTTTCTGTAACACAGGTATGTATGCCTAGCGCAGAAGTCAGAGACTGAATTTAAATTGTGTAAGATTATTTATGTGAATAAATTTATTATATTATGTGAAAAAGATTATAGTCCTTAGATTTTCTTGTCAATCTTTTAAGTGAGGTACAACTAGTGGTTTAGACTTGTACCCTAATACTAATTATAGGCGTACATCAATTAATACGCCAAGCGTGTCATCGTCTACCTGCCTTGGTGCAATATTATTCGAGTTAAACATATTATAAGAGTTTAGCAGATTTTTTACTGCTGCCCATAAGTTGCTCCTGGTTATCGGTATACTTAAATTACCTCTTACGACCCTGGAGATAAATTGGGTGGTAGATAGTACTCCTCGCTACCATACTTACAAGCGTGTATTTATAGCTAAATAATATATGTAATAATAATCTTTCATATTCTATTTTAGTAAACCCAATAAAATCTGTGACATATTTTATACAACAGATTTTGAAATCAATAATTTAACATACTCTGTAATAGGAAACTATCCTGTATTCAAGATAAAATATCAAACTGTGTTGAACAGGCCAAAATACACGGATCTACATTTAATAATTAATATGATTTTTAAGTACCGATCTAATCACAAGGAGTAGCTCTTTTGATGCTGTACAATTATGACGTTCAATCGTTTTGATTATAAATAAAAAGTTGCTGATTTGACATATCAGTCAACATCCCTATTGTTCAAATTTAGATTTTTCTCAACTTCTTTTTTGTTAATATTTTTTTTATATTAGCTATCTTTACAATCTAAGAAAGCTTCGTTCTCTACATATACATTAAAACGACTACTTTCATTAAACGAGTAATATAAGGCCATTACAAAATAATTTTAAGTCTGGTTTCATACTACGCCACGCAACACAATTCAAAATTCCCACGGGACTGGAAAATAAATGGGATCCACAAGTGCAGGTAAATATTCTCTGAACAATTTGTGTGGATGAGTTTCACAAGAATTGTGTAATTGAATCAAAAAGTACTTAATAATTTGGGATTATTTCTGCTAGGCTACCTTTCCCACTTATCGGATAAAAATATGTTAAATACGAGGAGCTACTGCGGTGAGCGCAGATTCAATGGGTTATGATAATTTTGGAATAAACCGAAGACTGAGGACTGAAGATAAAATAATATCAAAATGGCTGTTGCATCAAAGATTAGAGCTTAATCCACGATAATAAGACTCATTTTTGAGAGAATACTTAACACTTTCTTACTAAGATAAAGCTTACAATAGAATCATACAACCATAAATATTGTTGATTACAGAAACAAGCAATACTTTTGTTTTTTGGGTAAGAAATGAGAGGGCAACGAGTGGAAATAATCGCGGGTTCCATTTATTTTGCATCGTACCGCGTAATCACGGATTAAATGAGAAATTATTTTTCAAAGACTTTCTTCGTAGAACCATAATCATAGAATGAAATCTTATTGGACGGGAAGTGAGTTTGTTAACAAGCATTTCGAATTTAAAAAGATATTCAATATTGGTTTTAATGAAGCATCTTTTTAAAACTTATTTTGTTTTATATAACACGAAATTTGTACCCGCGTAACGTATACATTTATTCTTATGTTACCTTGTTTGAATAAATATCTTGAGCTCAAATTGTCACAACGCTGCGTAAATACCTCGCTTTTTTTCATAAATTTACGAACAAACAAACCTGTTTGTTTTTCATTACATTCCCAAGACAAAGCTCGGTTTGATTTCGAACGCTGTCATTGTTTGAGTTTTCATAATGGGTTGTTCAAACAATTCTACGGCGAAATTATGTTGTACATTTATTTTTGGAGGTCGTAAATATACATACACGGTAGTTTTTATTACAATGCATGTTCGTAATGATCTTGACCAAAGTCATATCAATAACATTATGAAATGGAAAATTAATATGCAAAATTTATTGAATGGTAACAGCTGGAAAGCAGATAAATCTAATTCCTTGCGGCGTTAGGATGGGAATGTGGTAAGAACTTAAAATTAAACGAGTAAGTTATTATTTTAATATTACGTCACCAATAAGTCAGCGGTTCTAAAACTTTTTTGGTGTGTCCCGGTTTGGAAAGCAAAATATTTGACGGAGCCCCAAAAATATCTTTATTAACAACCATGCTACAATGTTGCATATACATTATCGCGGAGCCCCCACAGGAGTTTGGTGGAGCCCTAGGGCCCCGCGGAGCACACTTTGAGAATAGCTCCTATAGGTAACTCAACTAAAACACCTACACAAATTTAATAGTTACCATTATCATAAACGTAAAACTATGTTTAATATGGTATACAACGGGTTCGTAAGCAATAAAATTACACCAGACGATAACTTTTATGTGTGACACACTGGTTTGGGTGGGGTCCCAGCTCTGACGTCACCACTAGTTCCATTCCAACAACAAACATGTCTGTAGGTAAATAATGTGGTTCAATTAACGAACCTTTATTGCTTTTTGTTTAAACAAGACGGAGTCTATCTTGGAAAATAATTACGCGGCAGTCTTAAGTATTTAGCTTAGCAGAAGTTAATTAGTGCGAGGAACAGCTGCGTTGGAGCGCTGTTATAAAATGTACCTATCTCATGTTTTATAATAAATCTACAGCTTACTGTGTGTTAACCAGGCTGTACTGAGGTATGCATTTTAAAGCGCTATGTTCATGTCATAAAGTCTATATTCCAAGTCCTTATTTTTTATTGATTTATTTAAGATACTGTACAAAGCACTAAAACGTACATGTAGGCATCGCAAAGGCTTATTTTCTTTTTCAAACATCTACCTTGAAAATGAAACAAATAATCATATTAATTAATTTGGAATGTTGTTGAAGTTTGTATATTTAATTTTGACTATGTTTATAATATATTTACGTTTGTGTTTATTTTATATTAATAATTTGTGGGCATGAATATGTCTGTTTGTTCTGTGCCTGGTTGTAAATATCTATTTAGAAGAAGAAATAAAAGTAGTTTAAGTAGTATAGGACCGTTTTGTGGCAGATCTGAAGGTACCATGTTACCTTATTTTACTTGCATAATTTAAGTTTTCTTTTATAAGGTACATTTAATTTGGCATAAATCAATTTATTTTCTTTCTTCTTCTTTGTAATTTTTTTGGTTGCCATAGTACAGGCTCTGCTTGGTTTGGATCACATGACCGTTTTTAAAGCATATTGATTTATTATTAAAATCTTATTGATTTTACTATATTCATTATATAAATTTTACTATTTTCATATTGTAGCTTCAGTAACTTTAAATTTGACCTTCATAAGTGCCCTCCGAAGGCCTAAACTGAATAAATGGTTTTGAATTTTGATTTTGAATTTCAAACATTCAAATTGGATTCACCGAAATAAAATATGTGAACAAAAAACAAATAACTTAAATTTACACATTTATATTGAACTTCTGTGTAGCCTATAGTAGTTTTAGTTCTTGCTTATGTAAATACGAAATTTGTAAAGGATTAGGTCAAGTTGCTCACCCATTTATCAACGTTGAAGTCCCCAGCAGCCGACTTAAACTAGTTGATGGATGATTCTTCAACAGTCACAATATTCTAGTACACGATATTGAAACATGGCTTTAGGTTCTTAAAATAAATATTAAGGCTACATTTTATTATGAACTCTATTGCCTAGGGACTAAAAACACATTATCTATAAATAAAACCTACCCAAAAATGAAGACTTTTCCACTGAAATCTCTGATCTATTTTTATCGACCTTGACAATGTTTCCACTACCATTTATTGACGGATCATTTGAGAGGTTTATTTAGGGATGAGCCATTTATAGCACAGGTAAATAAATGTATCTTCACGACCATTACTCCTGAAAAGGTAAACAGAGGGTTAAGTACCGTGACCCACATTCCAGCGACGATATTTTAGGCCCTTTTGTGACATGTGGCATTGTTACCATCTCTAGGGCTAGACGTTAAAATTTCTTATACTGAAGTGTCAACTGCACCTTGCTTGACCTGGTAATAGAATCCAGGACCTCGAGTATCTGTCCCGAGTTTTATAAAACTTGAATCACCTATTCTATTCATAATAGAGAAGGTAAAGCTGAGTTTACTTTTTTTTAGTATAATACAGCGTAATTTGTTAATAAAAGACTAATTTGATAATGACAATGCTTGGTTGTAGCGCTCGCTCTTGCGGGACTCACTTTATTGCATAAATATGTAATTTCTTACTTTGAAAAGAGTAATTGCTGAGTTTATTGTCTTCTTCATTAGTGTCTGTTGGTCTATCTGACTAAATTTATTAAATTTCAGTTATCAACAAATAAAAATGGTAATAGAATAGAAAACATCAAAGACGATATGACTAGAAACAAATACATAAAATATCTACTTTGCATATATATTCGAACTATCGATACAGCAACTGAACTGGAAGACTGTACTAAATTAGCTTAATAATTGTTTGAGCTTTCACTAACAGCATTATTAGTGTTCACAAACTAATTCAATTTCAATTATTGCTCAATTTTGAGATCCTATTGCAACACTGATTGGCTTAAAACTAGAATCTACTAGTTCAGCAACAGTTGAAAGTTTTTGTGAATAGAACAATTCAGGCAGCAAGTAGACAGTAAATATTTTAACAACAGGAAAAGGAAGGGTCCGGGAAGTGACGTCCACTCGAAGATATATCGAAGGTTCATTGAATAAAATGTTGGATAGCCGAGGGTTTGGGCAAACCCTTTATTATCATGTTGGGACTGATGTAGAATGATAACAACCCCCTTTCACATTAGACAAATACCTAGGGCATTTGTAGCGAACATGTCCTCTCGAGTAAGCAGTTTCTAAACGGGGACCGTGATAATCTTGCAATATTTTACTCGCTTATGCTTAAGGGACTTCAGAAAGGGTTGAGTTGGCAGCATTTATTTACCACACACGTAATTTTACGCACGTGTAAGTTATTTAATGTAGGTAGGTATTAACGTCCACTTTAAGTTTGTGAAAAGTTCGTGAACCCCTAATTGGGGCCTTCTATTAGAGAATAAAGGTTCTTTATATCTTTTCTTGCTTGTTATTAAAGTGAAATCACATCTTAACGCTTCAAAATTAGTTTATTATGGGTGGGTGTGAGTATTTGTGTGGGTTTATCACTTTAGGTTTATTATGGGACAGATTTTGTTCAGGAATGGGCATTCTTGGGCTGATATTATGATAAATACTTTGATTTCTAAAGTGATTTTTTCTTTTGTTTCAGTGCCTGAGGCGATATGACAATAAATTAGTTTAAATTAATTAATGACAAGAGGCCATTCAATTTGAATAATGTTTTAGTTATTATTGTGATAATAATGTGCTAATATTCAAGTGTTAAGTGAGAATCATTGTGATGGTGTAATAAACAAGCAATTTGTGGGCGATGATTCAGCTGCAGATCTCGTCATGCCATTTGTGGATCATTTTGATGGTCCTCGCTTTAAAGCAAGGTAAGATTTGATTATACAGAGTGTTCGGGGTTTTAACATAGCATATGGTGTAATTTGGGAATAGTGCAGCTTCAGTGAAAGAATATGAATTCAGATAAAGATTTTTGGAGATTACTTACATCCATACTTACCTAATTTATCTCTTGATAATATTAGATAGTAGCAATATACAGATGTTACAAAAATACCCATAATGCCGAAAGGAGGTTAAATGGGGCCTTATAACGAGTCCATTCACAATATTTAAGAACCGTAGTAACGCTGTATAACATACCCAAAAAAAAAAAACTGTTTTTTATGAATGAAAAATAGAAAAACTATTAAAGTAGAAAATTAATAGCTAAAATAGGTACGTAGGACTTCTGTTTACTAGGGTTGTTGGCTTTGATAATTAATTATATTTTTACGGGGTATTTTGTAACACGTCGTAAAGGTGTAATCTTCTCATCTACTAATCATTTGGCTTTTGATGAATATGTCAAGGCTTTTTTGTATTAAAGAAGTTGACAGCCAATCCACCTGATGGCAATGTGTTGCCAGCTTGTTTTTAGGCCTAAAAACCAACAGGCTCCCAGGTGCAACTGCCACACGATTTGTCCATGGTGACTGATTGGTAGATTGTAGGTGCCGTTAGGCCGGAACCACAAAGTACTGACGGACTACAGTTTTAGGACGATGTTTTCCTTTGCTGCAAGTTCAAATATATTGTAAGATACCACTTTTGCCACCGTATTTAACGCAACAAAAAAAATACATACTAGGTCTTCGTAGTCCGGAACGATGTGAATGACACGTTAACGTACGTATTAATATTATAAACAAGCTCTCAACCCGCTATCCCAAGGGATTTCATATTTTTCTGGGATAAAAAATGTCTTTTATTACGGCGAAATTACAGGCACATGAGAATTAACAACATCACGTCTCAGGGTCGACAAAGCATTGGCGATGCCTCTAGTGTTGCAAATGCCAGCGGTAACCACTTACCATCAGCTGGACCGTCTGCTGGTTGTTGGCCCATGTGTGGTATAAAAAAATGTTACGTAGAGGAGGTATCAAACATATTATCCAAAATTTATGAATATTTGGATATATGATTTGGAATAGATGAAAAATAGTTTTATTCCAGAAAATCATAACTTTATTAAGCATCGTGGGGCGAAAGATAGAACTTTAATTATATCTCAACTATAGGTACAAGCTTATTATTATAGTGTAGCGTAGTATTAGATTTCTCCAACATGTATTAAATTTCGTATTTCTGACTTTACTTTGTAATTGTTTCAATAGAGCTAACAAAAGAGATTGGTATGGGACTACAAATCCAATATTGCAACAAATACTTACTACAGAAAATATTATTTTCCACAATGGTAACATTTAAGGAGATTTAACAATGAAAGAGTTTTGCTGTTCATCACTAAGACTCGGAGTAAAATGGGCAGGATAGAAATATGGACATACAGACACGTGATTTTGCTACGAACATTTCGAAAATAAAATGATTTTGCTTGAAAATTTTAGATTCAAATGAAACTATTATTAGATTTCCATTAGCAATAAAAGCTACAACCAAATCCTAAGATAACAAAGAAAATATCTGAACCCACACTCGATCCCACTCATTCTCGATCCATATCATGTAAAATACCACGTCTCATATTTACTGAGTACATTTTCTTGTAATTATCATTACCTAAGCCTTTTGTAATTACAATTTTGTTCTAACTGCCGCTTTGAGAGGGAGATCACTTTTTTCTGGTAATGTGAACATTCTGCTTCGTCCCCTTACTATAAGGAAATTAGGACAATCCACTGAGTTAATTAAGTTCAATTGGCGCCCTCAAAACGTGAAGACGAGGACGATTAAGTCGCAGTAGGTCAACTCAGGACCCGTGGTAATTAACGATCCAGTGTTATCCGGTGGGTACAATTTGCAATGTCTATTTACTTATACAACGTTTCTGGATTGATTTAAGCGACTCGTGTCTCGGATAATGGTGGAGTACGATTTCTCGTAAAGATTGAGAAGCAATTATATTATTTAAATTTTTATAGGTATACTTTTTAATAAAGTTAATCATAAGCTTCAGCTGTTCTTTGTGTACAGAGGATCACTGACTCTCATAATACAGATTACTCTAGTTTAAGAGTCAGAAGACTCATTGTCTTGTGTATTAAGCCATTGAAATTAATTTAAATTTAGTTATAAAAAGTATTGTAAATAGATTGAAGATTTTTTTTGGTTTATGTTTGTTTTGTGTGGCAAGAATTTATTTTATTATTAATTTATACAATTAATTCAAAAAATTTGGGAGTAGAATTCTACTCCCAAATTAGGAATTATTCATCCTATCCTACATATATCTATACTAATATTATGAAGAGGAAACGGCTACTATCTATTCTTCATACCCCTAAGTGATAAAGTTGTTCACCCCTAACATTAAAAAAAAAAAATAAAAAAATGTATAATGTGGCATTAAAAAAAGCATACATCCGCAATAGGGTTGCAAGATGGCAAACGGATATAGTAATTTTAGTACGATAATTTTTCGCATATAGTTTATAATAAAATAAAATAAATATGACAAAACAACGTTTCCCGGGCAGCTAGTCTATACTTAATATTATAAAGAGGAAAGATTTGTATGTTTGTTATTTGTTACTCTTTCACGCAAAAACTTCTAAACGGATATGAATGAAACTTGGCACATAGATAGAGCATATCTTGGAATAACATATAGGGTTTTTATCCCGGGAAAATGTGATATCCCTCGGGAACGCGGGTAAAACCGCGGGGGACAGCTAGTATATTATAAATGCAAATGTAAGGATAGATGTATGGGTGTTTGTTACTCATTCATGAAACTTGGCACATGAAATACCAAAGCCTGCTCCATTTATCCTTTTTATCTGGGGAATATTAAACATTCCTCGGGATCGCGGGTGAAACCGTGGGTAATAGCTATGTTTCGTATTATTAACTATCTTAATGAACTTAGGAAAACATGAGATTTTTTTTTTATCGTTTAAGAAAGTTTTTTTTTTTAATTATAGTACTCTTGATTTCTATAACTTAACGTAACGTATTTAACGTTCGACAGGCCAGTTGGCTTGGTGGTTAACGCTCTGACTGCCAAACCTAAGGTCGCGGGTTCGATTCCCACCCAGGACAAACATTTGTGTGCCCAGACACAGAACAAACAGACATGTTCATGCACATGTAAATATCTATATAAGTATGTATTTAGAAAAAAAAAGGAGTATATGTAGTATATCAGTTGTCTGGTTTCCATAGTACAAGCTCTGCTTAGTTTGGGACCAGAGGGCCTTGTGTAAAAGAATGTCCCTGGGTATTTATTATTATTTATTTTAACTTAACTAATTAGAAAGTTAACACCAATTAGAAAACCTACATTATTTAATCCACTTCAGAGCATACCTGTATACATAGTTGAAATCAGTTTCATGTTTGTTAAAGGTATGTATTATATATACTACACTATTTATACAATCTATATATATATATAAATGTTATGATGGTTTGTGTACGCTTCAAAAACTCAAAAAGTTCTGCACCGATGGAGCTGAAATTTTAGCAAGATATATAATCCGCATCAAGGATTGTTTTTATTTATTTTTTGCATCGGTCACATATCAGCGACCATCTTTGTTTTGTTTCTCATTTCTCAACCATTCAATCACAATGTGCCACAGCGAAGCGTGGTAGGGTACAGCTAGTATTATTATATATACTGATTCAATGAACTATATGTTCAATTGAATGCAAGTTACTTACGTGCGCTCGACTGTTAGACGGCAATTCTCAATACCCGGTATTCATAATAAAAATCCATTATGCAAAAAAATCTCATAGTTGTATTCTCCAAATACCTGTTGCAAATATTCAGCTCTAAGTAATTTAAATTCAACCATTCCCAGCAACAATTATGTGGTATAACCAACCTAGATTCCGTGTTCGGTCCGGTTACGAACCGGCAAAACGTAGGCAATATATAGTTACGTGTCACTCGCAGTGCATCCACTGGACCGCGAACCATATCGCCCGACCTCGATCGAGCGAGCACGACACAAAAAATATATTACAATACCGTTTTTCGCGGAATAGAACTGTTAACATCGAGAATTGTTACAGTGTGCACCTTGAAGTGTGAGCTTTGAAAGGTTATGAGCACGTATATTTTTAGTTCTTTTTCTCATGATTTTAGCCCTTTTTTAATGGGAATATATAGAAATATTAGTTGCTTGACTCTTTATGTTCTTATGATTATTGATATTTTAATAGAAGTGAAACTTCAGTAAATCGACAAAAGAATGAGATGAATATATATAACAAGGGTAGGATAATTACATAGTTTATTTGTTTAAAAAAACGACAGGTAAGAGACACAAATACAAAAATGTGTAGGATGAAGCCGGCAAAGAATGAGACAGAAATATAGTTAGTTTGTTTAAAATATAGTAGTAATTAGTAAGTTTCACTTCAATAATTAAATTGTTTGGAAATATTATATTGGAAATCTACGTATGGTATTTAATTGTGTGTCAGATTCCGTGTTTAGAGCACATAATATGATGAATTGAATGAAAACAAGAAGGAGAAAAAAATTTTTTTTTCGCCGACCAGTGTTATTAATCTAAAACAATCAATTATGGTGGACAATCTTTCGAATTATTTTTTGTAGATGGGTTTATATTTGGTAACAATATCTACATTAATTAGTGATGATATATAGCTGAAGGCTGTATACAAAAGCCCTAGAAGGAAAGTAGCTCTCTATGCAACCGGAACACTGCTAGGTGCTCGGGGACAAATTTTCAACACGAGGGCAATACAAACTATTGTTTAACTTGGTTAGTTAGATTATTTGAAATTTCGCAACTTCATTTTAAACCTATTCTCTCTACCGAAGGAGTTGAAATTTTGCTACAGATTTGTTTTTGAAAACAATGTTCTTGTAGCTTAGTGTTAAAACTCCAATTCCAATGTAGACAATGTGACAAGTGTGTGAGATATTTATGAATTATTATTCTTCATCACTTTGAATGATATTTCTTTGAAAAATACTCTATAAGTAGCACACCTTTTCAACTCTACCACAGAAGCCACTATTGATATTATTGTATCTATTATAAGTTATTGAACAAGGTATTCTTGGATTTATTACACAACCGGCAACCATTATTGATAACAATCCTCATTCATAGAAAACTTCGTCAAGTGGAGTTGCCTATCAACTTTGCAGCAATATCGTTTGATTTAGCAACAATTTATTGCTTGCTTATTCTAACTGTTATTAATTATAGGATATGGAATAGAAGTTATAGAATAACAAAAAACATGGTTTTTAATGAAGCGAGCTTTTTAGGGTTTTTAAACTATAATTTATTTTTAGTTTTTTAGTTCGAGTAATCGTTAAAGGGTATTTTTTTGTTTTTCAAATCACTGATCTTGAAGATCCTGGTAAGGATAATGGGACCAACTATTTAAATTATTGCATTGTCATCGGTCCTCGATAATCGTGCAGAGTTTCAAATCAATCCCTCGTTTTAAAAGGAGTGAAAATCACGTTCTAAGATTCCGTTACATTGATAAATACCAAGCTTAAAAAAGCGTGTTAAAAATAACTACAAACTTTTTCTTTTATTTGCTGTCCCAAGTACTCATATTTAATGTTAATCGTATTTATACTCTTCTCATGTTTTTCTCTTTTATTTATTTTATGTAGGATTTTTAGCGGATATAAAATATCCTCTTTGAGGATATCACGGTCCACATACTGATCTGCTGGATGGTATGCGTATATACAGAAATAACACGAAGAGGCCTTTGCTAACTGGTAGCTATTTTTTCTCTCTTTCTAGTAAATGATTTTAAAGAACAGTTTTGCAATAAGTAAATATTAATTTTATATCTTACATTTTATTCAGCATGTTTCAAACATTCCGTCAATAGTTCATAATTTTATAATTGGTAAAAATACATTTCTTTATATTATTATTTATGAAGTAGGATAGACAAACACATTTATAGCTCCAAGAGCCACCAGAGGCTAACACCTTAGTCCAATACAAAAATAAAAAAGATTTAACTTTAAATTTTCACAGACTAGTCAAATTTATAATACCTTGTAAAGCAAGTTTGTAAATCGGCATCGGCCATTTAACCAATGTTCTTGTAGGATTCAATAATAACCCGACTTTAAAATTATCCCCTATTAAAAAAAATATTAATCTTATTGTCCAAGAAGACGGCCAAGTAACAATTATAATATTTATTTTAAAAACTATTTATTACCATGAATTTTTTTTTAAATTACTTTATTTTTCACCCTTCGGGGATGAAATACCGTAAACAAAGTACCGCGCTAACGTTCTTAATGTTTAACCAAATGCTGAATACCAATCTCATGAAAATAAATTACATTAATACCTACCTATGATTAATGTACCTTTCATTCATGTTACGACATTACCTTTGTATATTATTATTCTCCTTGTAACACGATACGTGATTACATATCTAGAATAATATTCAACACTAACAATAGAAAGCTGATAACTGAATCATTCATTATGTAGATAGACTATTATTATGATTGACTACCTGTACGGGCTTTCAAATATATTTGTCGAATATTTTCCCGTTATTATACAAACGTTTTAAATGGAACAATCGACGGAATAGAATTGCAAATGCAATGATAAAAATTCTATGACATCAAACTTTAGCTTGAATACTGCATGTTGTACAATTCATGACAAACCTTTAAAGCATGATTTTCATCTGAACAAATATTTTTGAAAAACAACAATTCAGCTTTTATGGGCAGGCCAGTTGGCTTGGTGGTTAACCCTCTGACTGCCAAACCGAAGGTCGCGGGTTCGTATCCCACCATGGACAAACTTTTGTGTGCATTAACACGTCTGCTTGTTCTGTGTCTGGGTGTAAATATCTATATAAGTATGTATTTAGAAAAAAAAAGTAGTATACGTAGTATATCAGTTATCTGGTTTCCATAGTACAAGTTCTGCTTAGTTTGGGATCAGATGGCCGTGTGTAAAAGAATGGCCCAGGATATTTATTTATTATTTATCCCAGTATATTTATTTTATGAGAATATTCAAAAGATTCAAAAACACTACTGTGGTGACATTCTGTATGGTAAAATGGCATAGCGAGGATGTTTTGCCGCGGCCTCTATGCTTTGTCTCTTTTGCTATTGACGTAAACACACGAGAGGTCCGATCTTGGAAGCCTCGTTGCGCCAACTCACCGACGAAGTTTGTATTAGCTGATTAAGGGGGCTGATTTCAAGTAATAACGATTGGACGTACTTGCCTAATCAACACTTCTTATTTTTGTTGATCTTTGCCAAATGGTTTATCGCATAATGTTACTTTTCTGAAGATTTTTGACACAATGACGATTCTGTTTGTCTATCTGTTAAATTGCGATTAAACTACGCCATTGAGCTTAAAGTTTAGGTTGGGTTAAATCTAACTTTTAAATCGTATTTAAAACCACATAAGTACATACGGGACCATAGAGACGTACGTCACAGTTAACCAACAAAATTATAAAGTTAATTGAGTTATTCTGTCAGCAAACTAACAACTTACTACTTATATTTGTTCATCCAATTAACGGCCCTTTGTAAATTACTTTTAGTTGAATAATTTTCTATCGGAATACTTTAACACCAACGTTTTTATAAGAATAGGTGCCCAATCATAATTCTAATAATTCTAATAATAGGTTGCTAAACCAACATTGGTTTAAGCTCCTAAAATCCTTTTAATTAATGGCAGAATCTACATACATGTAGCAGAAGTGCCTGAAGAGCCGCAAGTACTCTTGTCTAGATATAACCAGTATATTTTCTGCGTTTCGGGTTGAAATTCTAGAGCTTTGGGGACTGGAGGTTGTATAAGAGGTCTCTTATCGACTCATTGAGACCTCTTGTTACAAATGGACGGGCTCATACTCTGTTCAAAGAATTGCCATCGCCATTCAGTGCTGCCAGCTTTCTTGGCATTTGTGGTTTTTATAACCTTTCGTATATTACTTAAAATTAATAGACATTAAGATAGTCACGTTTATTACGTGACTAGCTTAGACAAATTTGCTTATTCATCATTCATTCTATTAAAACGCAAAATAAAATATAAAACAAACGTGATTTATTTGCTCGTTTTTTTATAAATACCAGGATTTGTTATTTACGACAATAAAAACCTATTTTTTGATTATAATATGTTCCTACAAAATTGTCCGTGGGCGAATCAGACTTTAACCGCAGTTGTCCAGTTTCTAATACCTATACGTTATTTTTTAGAACACTTTTTCTGTAGCAATATCTCTACTGCTATCTAAGATTTGCTTTATAAAGTTTAATCATAGAGTCTAGACCGATTTAGTACTGCAGACTTACTACGAAAACAAAATAGATACGTGCCATTCTGACTTAAGCACCGAGAGTTCCATACAAAGCTGCATAGATAGCTCCATCATGGGAATCGAGTCTCTATAAAAACATCGATCATTGCTCTTACGAAGATTCATGTCAGATTGAGGGTCAAGCCTAATTTTGTAGTTGTAAAACAGCTCTATTTAAGCAAATTTTATTTTTATGTGATAAAACTACAAGTTATTGATTTTCGGATGTACCTCTTACGCTTTGAGACCTTGCTGTTAGCAAAATTTTATGATTATATGACAGCGGGTTGTAGGTATAAATGGTATTTACGTATTTTATTATTGCCTTCACATTAAAGCTTTTTGACAACTATAAGAGACTGGAGACCTACTAATTATAAGTGCGAAAGTTTGTAAGGATGTATAAATGTTTGTTACTCTTTCAGACGAAAAAGCACATAGGTAGAGTATGCGCTGGAATAACATATAGGATTTTTATCCTGGAGAAATATAGCATCCCTCGGGAATGCAGATGCAGCCACGGGGGACAGCTAGTTTAATAATAATTTCAACTTGATACCATCACACGTTCCTCAGAAAAAGAGACCTATGAGGGTGGGTTCCTCTCCTTTTGAGGTATGAAACCCTAAAAAGGATATTGTGTGACAACATTGATTTTACATACCGCAAGATATACCTTATTATACAGTCTTGTTTTGAAAAGAGTAATGCTGGTGAAGTAATTACCAGATTTTCTCAACAAATGCAAAATTTGACACCTGAAAAAAAAATTATAAATCAAATTTAATTATTGACTCAGGCATGGCATTGTGGAAATCCATTGTAAGATAGTTCAAAAAACAAATATCTAGTAAGTAATTCCGCTGAATCTCCTTCTCTGTCAAGTCCCAAGCAAGGAAACTCAACAGGACATCGACACGTGTTTCGCTTCTACACGAAGCATCTTCAGTCGAGTCAGTGATAGCGGGTCTAATACGTCCTGAAGATGTTATGAATGATATGTTGTATAAATGATGTTATGATGTAATGAATTAGTTACTAAATATTTGTTATTTTATAATCATATTTATATATTTTAATATGTACATTTTATTTCACTTCATGTTGGAAAAGTCAGATAAGTATTAAATTCCAACCAAACGTAGCAACTAAAAATAGTGCTTCCGCAGTAAAGTTGGGACTTGGGAAAGAGGACAGCTGAAATCTAAAGCAATTAGTTAAACGTTAATTAAACAACGGATAGCTATCCGCCACAGCTTTATCTATTTTATTTTTATGTTCATTTAGTAGGTTTCATTCCATTTAGTTTCACGCGCTTTGAAGTTATACCGCTGTGTCTTTTTGATTTGGTGTAAATTATTATATTGTTTGGTATCAGAATTAGATGCTTTTACTGGAATTATTTTTTTGTACTGACTTAGTTTCAAAATGTTATCGTTTAATGAAAGGTATCACGAAATACCAGTATGCATGGGATACTTTATAAATCCTATGCTGATTACCCTCATACATCAAACAGCTATTTTGACAATTGGTTTCGGTATTCATTTTCGAGTGGTAGAGCTCTTAGTGCAGAGTTCGTCCGGGGAAGAACTACCACCTTACCCATTATTGCCGTGAAGCAGCAGTGCACTTGTATTACTGTGTTTCGGTCAGAAAGGTAAAGGGGCCAGTAAAATTACAGGCACATGAGACTTAACAACTTTACGTCTCAGGGTCGACAACGCATTGGTGATGCCCCTAGTGTTGCAACTGTCCATAGGCGGCGGAGATCACTTACCATCAGGTGGACCGTCCTCTTATTTGTCGGCCCATGTGGCATAAAAAAAAACCTTTGATAATAAATATCTTGGGACATACTTCTCACACGGTTCTTGTATCTTAAAATAAAAACGAACTTTAACTTCCAGTTACATAACTGAAAACTGAAGAGTCAGAGCTATATGTATAGACAATAACATACCACTTTTGTTCACAACATAAGTAAGGTAGTTGAAATTGTGGTCAAATAACATGCAACAAATATCAGAGAAATGCTTCAACATTAGTTCACAAAATCCACAGATCTTAAATCTATTAAAAATACATGTGTTACTAGCTGTCCCTCGCGGTTAGCCCCGCGTTCCCGATTGTAACATTTTCCCGGCTCAAAAAGTATCCTATGTGTTATTCCAGGGCATTTTCTATAAATGTGCCATGTTTCATCCAAATCAATTTGGTAGTTTTTGCGTGAAAGAGTAACAAACATCCATACATACAAACTTTCGGATTGATAATATTTGTAGGATTTACTATTAGTATTTACATCAAATTTCAACACACGGATTTACTTTATATAGGTACTTATTAAACAGCCTATAAAGAACACATAAAATTTCCAATGAAAGGTAAGCAATAAAACATAAAAAAAAACATCTGTACAAATTTGAAACATCAAACATTCCAAAAAATTTAAATACAATATAAAATGTTATGATTTAATTAATATAACAAGTCTTTTCGTTCATACGTTATTTATTGTAAATAGATATAAGAGAATTAACGAGAAAATACTAAATAGGACACTAACATTTATTTCGGGAAAGTTTAAATAGTTTGAAGACTTTAGAGCCAATTAAACCTTTTCGACGTTCCCAATCCAACGACCAAAGGCGTCTCTAGCGTCAAACTTTAAATTAGTTCATTTATAGTTATAATCAAACACTATACCAAATCATTATCACCTTCGCTAAATAAAGAGTAATGTCATCAAAGGTCATTGCATTTTTATCAGCGGATGTAAAGGCAGACAAATTACTGGTAATGTCTGGTGAAGAATTCTAGCAAGCGCGTAGGTACTCTTTCGAGGAATTCACATAGCTCTTCAGTATACTTTACCTTTTTCCTTCTCTTAGAGGTAGAGAATTTAATTAAAACCAATTTTCTAGTAAAGAATTTCAAATATTCCATTCTGATATTACAATTCTACAAGTCTTCTTATAATGTTCTTTTTTATAATCGAAACTTTCCGTCTTGTCTATTAGATGCTAACTAGATGTCCCCCGCGGTTTCACCCGCGTTCCAGAGGGATGTAACATTTTTCCGGCACAAAAAGTATTCTATGTGTTATTTCAGGGTATTTTCTAAATATGTGCCTAGTTTCATCCAAATCCGTTTGGTAGTTTTTGCGTGAAAGAGTAACAAATATCCGCATAGAAACAAACGTAGAATGTGTGAAGAAATAAAATAAATATTACTTTTGATTTACAAATTCATTGGTAAATAGCCCAAAGCTAATGCATTTCTGACACGTCTTTAGCCGGTTTTTCTGTTAACGTCCACCATCCTTTTTAGTCCGATGTCCGGGGAATAGAAATCCATTCAGAGACCTTCGCACACGTTCAACATCCGAGATTACGGATTCAAGGGTCCGGGTTTGGAAGTGACCGGAATTGTCTAGACGAGGGTATCTCTATACATTTTTATCAGGGTGCCTTATTTTATTCTTGTATCCATTGTTTGAAATGTTTTTTTATGTTTTGGCTCCGAATTTTTATTTAAAGTTTTTGCATATACCAACATAGGTAGCTGCATAGAGTCCAATTTACAATACGCCTGGAACTATTACATAAATGTAGTAATGTAGATTTTTGAAGGAACATATTTACATAGCACCAGCCCTTTTTCTTGCTAATACAAACTTCACGGAAACCTCGAAGAGCTTATCTTTCACGTGGTTAGTAGTATTAGCGTAGTAAGCGAAAGAGACAGAGCACGGAGGCCGCGACGAAAGATCCTCGTGTTATTTTCATTTTCCTTACAGAATCGAGCCCCAGGTAGTTTTAATTTCATGAATAGTTGTAAAAGATCCCTTCAATTACTTATGTGGCTGACTGTACAATCCACCACACAATTTCACTTCTGACTCAGAGGGATTTTATATGCGATCCAGAATAAAAAAAAAAACTGTTATCTATTATTACAATATCTATAAGTAAGAAATCTCCACAAAAATAACAACATGTATAATGTTTACCTATGTGTTTATCCGGGTTATAAACAATCGATGTGTCAAGATTCACACAAATCCGTTTAATAGTTTTTGTATGAAAGAGTAACAAATGTCTAGCCATACATTCTCACAAAATTTTGCATTTATAATATCAACTACATAATTAGAATTGAGTTTCCCCACAAAATAATGAGATCGCAATGCTAGGGCCAAACTAAACGAAAAAAGACTAACAGAAATATTGTAGCCTACAGTTGGACCCGCAAAGTGGTCTTTATATTTTCTCCCAGAACTAGACTTCAAAGCTCGCTACTACAATTTTAAAGGATACTAAAACGCCAGTCCTTTTAACTTTTAAATAATAAAGCCTGTTCATGTCTTGGAGTTTTACGATCCATGTCGCGTTTTTATTCAATAATAAAATATGAAACACATGACATTCACTAAAAATTATTAAATGAAACTGTATTCTCGGATGTTACATTCAGAAAGGATAAATTATTTTCTCGCCAAATCACGTTTCTCGTTTGTTATTTATTTCCTGCTGCAGGTGACTGTTGAAATTGTTCGTGTGTTGTAACGTTTTATAAAACACAGACCTGTTATATGAAACTTTAAAGATTTATATATTTTAAAACCATCACATATTAACTTAAAGTGTAATAAGTATTATTCAAAGTTTTGGAATAAATACTAGTGTTTTTTGCAATCCGCAATCTTTAGCCTTGTTCCCGAAAATGCTCATGGTATCAGGTGGATGTGACGACCTGTTAATTCAGTCTGGAAATGCGGATGACATCAACTGCAATCAGATTTTGGCAAATAATTTCAATGTCATGTTCATGCATCTAAATATTTGTCCTGGGTAGAAATCGGACCCATAACGAGAAGCATTTATTTTAAATATTATTTTCATATTAATAACTGCATGAGGCACACAGGCAGAATAATTTTATCAAAGCCTCAAGCAATTTAAGCACAGACTTTGCTGGTAGCGCAGGCGTTGAGCCGCTTTCCGGTGTCAAAACGTGTCCTTTGTCCGCCTTCTCTGACGCGTATACCGGATGTGACGTTCCGGATGTCCTCCACGCCATCCTATTCACACATATCTTCCAATCCCCTGAGACATTTGCCGCTATCTACCTAGTAACAACTAAGTTACTGAAAATTAATGTCAACATTAAACTCGAATTCATTTGAACTATCAACCTTGCGAGGATGTCTTAAAGTTGTTAGTTGCTTATAGTGCTTAGGAAAAAACGGTCGTTGGAAGTAGCGCAGAACAAACAATACCTATGTCCGAGAGATGAATAGAGTTAGTTGACCTCATTAGTAGAAGCGCCTGCTTTTTGTCTTTTTCACTGGAAAAAATAATTGAGGGAACATTTTTCTGCACAGTTTAAAAAAAGTTTATTATTTAAACTTTTAGTAATATTGTCAAAACCAACTCTTATTAAATACACTTGGAACTAAAAGTGAATTCTCATATAGCGGCAATAGAGGCCAAATTTAAATAAAAGCTAATAATGCAGCGGTTTGCACTATTAACAAACTCGTTAACGCTGAATCTGCAGACTCGTGGGAGCTTTAGCAAAGTCGCAGTTATCTGACGACCAAAATACCATTATGCAAATTGTTTGGTTTACTTAATATTTTCAAACTCACATCAACTTGCACTTTTTAACAACACTACATCATGTTTCCGGCAACCGTAGGCGTCATGAAAATTAAAAAAGAAAAAATACTATATTTGTGGGCAATAAAATATCAAATGCCTTATCAATGTTGCAGAATTTATATAATCTCTTTGGTATCTTTTTTATCGATCAATCAAACTCTAGACTCACCCATAAAGGGTGATGACTTGACCGGGGATGTATTACCCTTGCCCAAAAGCCAACTCACTCTAGCTTTGAAGATTGTAGAAATCACGCTGACACATATCTGTATGGTATGAGAAGCAAGTGCAAGCCAGTTCTCGCTCAGTTTGTGATTTATCTCCATCAGTCATAGACTCGATTTAAAGCATATTCGAATAATAAGAAAGAAAACAATATAGGTAGTGCTTAGAAATATCATTAGATATACCTCAATGTCATAGAGGTGTTTTATGAATTGATAAAGTGCCATATGATCACATCCGCCATGTTGAATTAGGAATGCCGTTACGTCTGCTCATTATGCGTAGTCGCAAAAACCCAATGAGTATGCTTAAATTCAGGACCATCGAATCGGGGACCTAGTTTAAAATTCAGACCCAAACATACTAACGAATAATAGTAATTTGTTAATGTGTCTGAAACATATTAGTAATGATTTGGCTTAACATGTTTCGCCAATTACTAGCATACAAAATTTAAACACAAAAATCTTTTAGTTGTGAAATAAAAAAAATATAAAATGACACCTTTACAATTATTTCAAGTGGTAGCTTCAGTAACTTTGACCTTTATAAATGCCCTCCGCGGACCTAAACTGAATAAATGGTTTTTAATTTTGAATAATAACCCTATATAAAAACCAAAAAGTAAAACAACTTCCCCTTAACAGGAAGGGCTCACGCAACAGAGGTGGATGTCCGCCTCACGGCCCCCAGCTGGGTGGCCCGTGGAGGCTCAGCCACCCTGCGCTGCCTGCACCAGGTCCCACCGCAGCTGCTCTACAAGGTCGAATTCCTCAGAACTGAAGCCAAACTGCTGCAGTATGTCCGGGAGAGGGTACCACCGTTTACTAACTACAGCTTTCCTGGTGGGAGGATCAATGTAAGTTTCGTTACTAAAATCTGAACAGAGCCTACTAGAAAACAGCCTACTTGGTAAAGATAAATCTAATCTTCGCTTGTAGACTTTACAAGAGGTTTACTAACTTAGTTGAGTACCATTGATTTCGACAGCCAATGTCTACATAATCATGAAATTGGTGTTGTAGGCATGTCTCAGCTTTTATCGTTCAAAACTATATCGATGATTAAACAGTTTAAAGAGGACTTGATGAAAAATTTTCTCACTTCTTAAGAAATAAGGCAGTATATATTTTCAGTTTGTTCTTTTACAAATTACCATCATAACGACTTCTACCCAAAGGGTTCCCACGATTTTATTACCCATATCTTTATTTTTGCATGAAGTATTCTAAAAAGGAAACAGAAACTTCTTATGCGGCCAATCCAGGCTTGAAGCCACTTGCGAGGGTAGATTCCGGGATTTATGTAGATTTCCGGTCGAGACAAGCGCGCTTGTTTGTAAGGCCCTCTTGATTAGGACTTCGCCCTTATTGTAGGCCATTTACATGACAATAGTGAGTACTTTGGAAGAATGAGTAAATGTCATTTTTAGTTGTAGGCACAATGACGCGTATATTGTGCCTGTATAAGTTCATATAAAAAAATATTGAAGTGTTTTCTGCTAAAAGGTTTTATTGTAAAGGCCTACACAATATAATAATGGCAGTCACACTTATTCATTGAATCTGTGTGTTTATTTATCGACAATGCATGTTGTCCCATCGGCATGCTAAATATTTGTAATTATGTAACACTTATTAAAAATTACACATTCTTCTACCCTGTAATAATTCTAAGCCTCTAAGTAAACAAAAATTAGAACCTTCAAATAACCCCTATTATTAACTCGTTAATCAATGTGTTAAGCCCAACATGATTTGTTACAGATGTCCCTAGCCACAGAGAACTCGATAACAATAGAGAATCTGGACCCGACCGCTTCGGGACAGTACTGGTGTGAGGTGTCCCTCGAGACACCCATCTTCACGGCAGCTTCGCTCCCCCACCAGTTGACTGTCGTGTGTGAGTGAAACATAGAAATCATAACCGATTTTATAGAACTACTTTCCGTATTGGCATGCCACGGTACTACCTGCAAAACAACTTAATCAACAGCTCATACCCAATTCCCGTATTAACTAAGGGAATTTTGATGTATGAATGAGCTTAAATTTTCATGAAATTAATAAAACTTGTAAAAGAACTTCAGACATGTACAAATTTCTTTTACAATTAGGTACATAATTGTTTTTTGTTTGTTCAACCCTTGTGACGCATATTTGATACGACAGTCCCACTCCTATTTCATTCGTTTGTTTCAATTTCTATGGTGACATGTATGATTATTATTGCACGCAACACATTCACCTCACTGAATACAAAATGGTTAGATTTGAATGAATAAGTCATTGTGGGGGGTGACAGAGTTTCATACGGTGTGCGTCGAGATAACCGACATTAACCTAATTCTTACCAAGTTTTCTTCCGGGAGAGAAAGAGATGGAATGCAATAAAAGGGATGGTGGATTATGGATTTGGAGTCATATTACGAGTTCCTTGTCTTCATTATTATAACCATACTATCTGTCTCCCGCGGTTTTACCCGCGTTCTCCAGGGATATTAGATTATTCCGGGACAATAAGCATATATGTTATTCCAGGATATGTTCTATCTATGTGCCAAGTCCGTTTAGTAATTTTTGCGTGAAAGAGTAACAAACATACTTAGATACAGATCTTTCCTCTTTATAATATTGGTATAGCTAGAAACATAGACACAGAGAATAATATAGCTCTATTAACTTTATTCCTCGTGTAGTACAACAAATAGGTAGTCGGTCCATCTAATGGCGTGTGGTGACCACTGTCTATGGACATTAGCAATATATATACATTCCTGGCTTCGCTAATGCATTGTCGATACTGAGGCGTGAAGTACTAATGTCTCATGTTTCTGCCAAAACACAGTCATACTAGTACATCACTACTTCCCGACGGAAATAGGTGTGGTGGAAGTACTTCCGTAGAACGAAGTGTGAATGATGTAAACGCATGCAAGATAGTGAAAACCAATGTAGTTTTTTAACCTCATATCTTTTGGGTCGAATTATGGCCCAAAATAACGATGAACTGGGTCTCACGGATCATGAAAAGATATCGTGGCAGATCTAGCTGAATGTGGTGGGACTAGGTAGATAATTCCTTAAAAGAGTAATCCAACAGAACTCTGCATCGGGAAGAGTTGAAAAGAACATGAGGGGCCATCACAATATATTGCGTTGATCATGTTCCTTTACCTGAACTCATATTATTCCTTACTATCCGCTGAAAATGTTTTATCGTAAATATACGGGATAAATAGCTTTTTACTAAGCTTAGGAATGTTACTTTAAACTCAACTTTATTGTTGTGTGTACTTAAAAGACATGAACAAATCTACGTTTGGCGTAAATAAGACGTCAAGTAATCCTAAAATGTTTTATTTGGAAACTTTCACGTAATGAAGAAATTGTAATTAATTACATAGAAACATTACTGCACCATTTATGGACATTCGTATAGCGAAGAATGTTACTTGACAACTTCGACAGGCCAGTTGGCTTGCTGGTGAGCGACTCTGACTGCCAAGCCGAAGGTCGCGAGTTCGGTTCCCATCCAGGATAAACATTTGTGTGTATGAACTATTTGTTGTGTGTCCGGGTCTAAATAATAGGTTGGGGAAAAAGTTCCTTCGCATTTTTTAAGAAAATTCAAAACATTTTTAATATAGTTTATTTACATTTAACTAAAGTATGTAGGTACCATTTTGTTCGATTACTTTTTGCCATCTTGTAGGTAGGGACATGATCCCATTGCTATAGAAATTTTGGGACATCTGATCAAAATACTGCGACAAGTGGTTTTGACAGTCCTCTCGTGATGTTAACCTGACACTGCCTAAAGAATTCTGAAGAGACCGAAACAGGTGGAAATCTGAAGGTGCAATACTATACGGCGGATGCATTAATACCTCCCAGCCAAACTCTTTTAATTTTTGCTGAGTGGCTCTTTAGCCACTCAGCAATAATTAAATTAAATAACGCTAGACCTATCTAGCGTTATCATAATGAAAAACCACACCCCTTCTGTTGATTAATTCCGGCCGCTTTCTCTCAACTTCTTGCTTTAATCTCATCAGTTGTTCGCAGTAGAGTTCAGAATCGATGGTCCTGCCTGGTGGTAACAGCTCATAATGAATAATGCCCTTCCAATCCCACCACACACACAGCATCACCTTGTTGCGAGTTAACCCGGGTTTCGCCACAGTCTGTGAAGCCTGACCGGCCTCACATCGTACGTGATCCACTTTTCATCACCAGTTATCAGCTTCTTCAAAAATGGTTCGACTTCATGACGTCGTAATAAAGAATCACAAATGAGTACACGGTTCATTAGGTTTCTTTCAGCTCGTGAGGTACCCAAATATCTATATCTTTTTTGTGTACCCAGTTTTTTTCAAATGCGCCAAAACTGTTTTGTGGTCAATGCCCAGTTCTTCAGCTACGTCGTAACTACTGATATGCCGATCTTGCTCCACTTTTTCAAAAATGGCATCCATTTTATCCGTAATGGGGTGACCGACGTGCATCTTTGACATCAAAATTTCCGGATTGAAAACGCTTAAACCAAATTTGTGCTACTCTCACAGACACTGCACTAGGTCCATAAACATCGCAATTTTATTTCGCGGCTTGCGTTGCATTTTTACCTTTTTGTAGTTAAATTTTAAAATGAATCGAATTTCTTCATTAGATTCACTCATCTTGGCGGTACGAAAAACAAATGCAAATCACACATTTTCCTAATTTGAATTTGGAATTATGTTCTTTAAAATTTAAACTTTCAATGATACCAAAACCAGCCAGATACAAATAGTACCTATAGCCAAAGAGATTTTATTACAAGTTCATACATACTATAATGCGAAAAGACTTTTTCCCCAACCTAATATCTGTATAAGTATGTATTTAGAAATAAAAAAGTAGTATATGTAGTATATCAGCCATCTGGCTTCCGTAGTACAAGCTCTGCTTAGTTCGGGACCAGATGGCCGTGTGTAAAGAATGTCAAAGGATATTTATTTTCTTTAGTAACTATTATCATTATTATATTATATAAAAGATAATACAGGTTAGGTATTTAGAATTGATTATTTTGATACCAACCGATATTTGAATATACCATTGCATCGTTCCGGTAGGCCCATCAAAATAAAATCGGATCCTCCATTTTGATAATAGCGCAAACCCACCGTAAGTAGTAGTCATGAATATAAATTGTTCAATCTACCAACGCTTCAGAAATGATAGCTACTTTTCTAAGAAGCACCGAGAAAGACTAGATTGCTTATTTCTTAGCAACAGAATATACCTACCTATCTATTTACTCAATAGCGATAGAGGCTGTTTACGACTTATCGTAACTTTTTCTCGTTATATATTTTCTCATATATCTCTTCGAATAACACTCGTTGTTGAGTCTATTAGGTATATCTCATAAAAATCTTTCCCGTAAATTCATGAAGATGTCTAAAGGAAAAAAACTTGTTGGAATTTTGTTCTTTATTAGAGATCAAACTTTGCGAATCATCAATGCTAAATCAAACTCCTGAATGCTAAATAACTTAAGTGACTTACGTGTAATATAATTATTTATTTTTGTATTCGTTACAAAGCCCTACTATAGCAATACGTAGTCAGTGGTCTTTTATATTTACAAATTTACATTACAACCCTGTGATAGACTTGCAGACGGTGTGGTTTTGGTAACAGGAGTCTGTTGTTCTTAAGGAACCCCTACAAGGTTTTTTTATCACATAGAATTATTATTAATCATTTTATTTTATAATCAGATGCTCAAAAGCACCCACCAATCATAACCTTCGGCAAACCAGACGTGGTGGTGGGTGGGTTGCTACGAGCCAACTGCACCAGCGCACCTGCTGCACCAGCGCCAAAGCTTACGTGGTACATAGATAATGAAAAGGTACTGTTTTTTTTGCAAAATAATATTTATGGTCGTATGAAAAGGATCTTATCTTAATTCTCTTCTAAATTCCTCTAAAACTAACGATCATTCGAAATTTGTATTTGTTCTAGTAGATGAAGTTCATGCTATTTGAAATTTAAATACTCCCACAGGTGGACGACGAAGCTGTGAAATACTTCTCCTACCGTGTGTCAAGCTCAACCCGTACAAAGGGTGGGGGTGGGTACAGACACAGAAAACACCAGCATCGGTACATAGCACCGGAGTTCAACTACACAGCCAAGTACTGGGCACTTGTCAGCGAGACCACAGCCTCGCCGCCGCTAAATCTAACCAAACATCACAAGTGCACTTTGAAAGAAGGCCAGAGTGAAGAGATGGCGAAGGTACGTAACAAGGTATAAAAATATTGGGATTTTAAGTTATGATTTTGTGAATATCTACCTACACTCTACACTGTTCGAAACAGATGCTGATTGTCGCAATTGTAGTTGTTTATATCTTAAGTTAATTTACTGTCATGCATTGATGAGCATTCTGCGCCTTTCACAATAGTTGACGTATTTTATTGACTACCCTTTTTTTTTCTGCAACAAGTTCCGCAAGTCGCCAGTCGCCTGTCCGCCCTAATAGTTATCATGGCGCTTCAATACGGTTGCTTATGTACTCGTCTCTCCACGATCTGCAGACGGAAATAAAAATGTATTTGTGATTTACTTGTGTTATGTGAATTTAAGTTCTTTTCGTTGTCCGTTGCAAACGTAGGTATACTTCTAAAGAGCAGGTAATGAGCAGTAAACGTGACTGCTGGCTATTTGTTGTATCGACAGTTAGTTCCTGAGTGTTCCTACCATCCTCAAGTGGAACAATATTTAGTTAGATATTTTCCTGAAGATTATCAACATTTATTCTTTTCAATTGAATAAAAGCTTCTTGTACAAATACGCTTTTATTATAACACTGGACTTATTGAGCAACCTTTTAGTTATCTTCTGTTGTATAAGCACCTTTTTATTCTATAGGAAAAACATCAAGTACAAGAACGAGAATAAGATTATTTATTTAAATTAGAGTTCAATCTAACATCGAGTGAATCCCCTTTGTCATTCTATTAGATGCCTCGCATGTTTTATTTTTTCGTTCCTTTTGTATTTGTTTGTTCATTTCAATGAGATTTCGATTGAAATGTGAGTCTTGTAATGGGATAAATGGAATTCGACTAGTGCTCTCCTTTTACTTAGGGAAAATTCTTTATTTAAGAACCGAATTAGATTTTGATTGTTCGAGGTTAATAAATTAGTATTGTTTATGGTAATCCAGATACTTTGGTTTACGCCCGTATTTAATATAATTTTAATCTTTCTAGTCTGAAAGCACTGTAATGAGAGTGTAGTAAACCTGTTTAAAAGTTTGTGGTCTGACATTTCATGCTTAAAAATTACTATAGATTTTTTGACTTATATAACATCTGGTTTAAAATGATATTAAGAGAGATGTTATGACAGTCATTAGATTCTACTTATTGGGACAAAATTCTTCATTCATTACCTTTTTTACTAATTAGGCTTATGTTTGACCACAATTTGATCATGTTTTTTGAAGGCAGATCAAGAGTTTGGCTCATGAATTCCACACATAAACTTTCATCAATCAGCTCCGATTTTTTTAAGCGATCTTTTCGGTATCACCTTCTCTTTAGTTATAGAAAGTGTTTCCTCTAGATGCAAGAAAGACCTCGAACACCGCCAGTGATACCTATCTCCCTCTGGGTATCGATCGCTGAGCTTCGTGCGCCAGCGCATGGAAGACTGCAGTTGACCTGTACTGCTACCATTCCAGATGAAGTTGGACCTGGAGAAAAGTATGCCGATTTAAAGAAACAGACTGTCACTGGTAAGATATTTTTTATACAACTAATTTGCTGGTTAATGAGGATGCAAAGGTCGTTAAACTTATTCTGTTAAATCTAAGATGAATAATTTAAAACAAATATGATAGAATAGATTTGACTATTATATTGCTTGTTCTAAACTGCTACACTTGTAAACTCATTCAAATTAGAATATTTTGGAAGTTATTGTTTCATTTTATACGTTCAGATAGAATAAATTACTACTTTATGTATGTAAATGAGTACAGCATAAATATGCGTAGGTCTACTGTGAAAATTTTTAAGGCAACAAAAGAATAAAACTCGAGGAAACTCTTATGAGACTTACCTACCGAGAAGTTTCGAATTTTCATTAGATATTGTGCTTTTGCTAACTTTTGTTCCCAAAAACTAAAGCGGTTTCGCTTATAAAGTTATAGCCATACAAAGTTTTCGTATAGCCATACAAGTAAACGAAAAGCACGGAACTACGTTGTTATTGTGAAGAATGCTATTATCTTTATAAATGTTAAAGTTTTCCTGAACGATTGTAGTTTTAGAGTTTTAATGTAACCTATTGAAAGGAAAATCGGCAAGATAAATTCAACTACTGGTGCTTCCTCATTATACAGAGATGTGCTGTTTCAAATAAAAATGAGGATACTGTTTAATAATTTTTAATAGCAATGATTCCAACTCTCGTGGGCAGACTTTTGTGTGCATACACATGTCTGGTTGTCATTGTGGCACTGGGTGGAAATATCAAATTAAGTATGTACCTACATATTTAGAAGAAAAAAAATTTGAACTATACTACTTTTTTTTCTAAATACATACTTATATAGATATTTACACCCAAACACAGAACAAACAGACATGTTCATGCACACAAATGTTTGTCCTGGGTGGGAATCGAACCCGCAACCTTCGGTTTGGCAGTCAGAGCGTTAACCACCAAGCCAACTGGCCTGTCAAAATAAAAAATAAAAATAATTTATTTCTGGGACAAAAAAGTTTCACGTGTTAGTAACATATACCTACCTAATTAAAAGATAGTGTTATTATCTAAAATTTACAATATTTATTTACTCATTTTAAATACACACTTGTATAGACTATAAAATAAAAATGGTAAATCTTCTCACAGTGGCAGTGAACGAGTTGAGCATAAAAAAGCCACACTCTGAGACGAGCCACGCAAACGCCACAGCCACCTGCCTCCCGCAATATCACACTCTCTGGCTCCTCGGCTGCGGACTACTGTACGAACTTTTGCAATTATACTAAAGTTTCACCGCCACATAATCTATCGAATGATTTTTACCACAACGCTTAACCTAACATTGTACTATCGAAACTTATATTTCAAGAACCCTTATTTACAATATACAAACATAATTTTTAAATCAATATTGTGTATATTTTAAAGACATTCTCGTCTCACTTTCAAGGTTTAAAGGTTGTCCTAAAGATTTTTTGGTTTCGCTAGATATATTTTTAAAACTTTTTATCTATATCCAGTTAGTTATAGTGTTTAGAGACTCGAGCTCCTGCTTTTCTAATCAAAGACATAAGATGATAATAAATAAGAGCATAATTTGACTGTGTTCATACATTGTAATTTTGGAGTATGATTACAGATTATTATTGTTATTATACTGTAATTTTTTTCATAAATTTATACTGTGCCCTCTTTTCTTCCTGAGCTTTGGTAAAGTCAATTATTGTGTACCTAACGACTCCGGTTTAACCGACAGGGTTCATGTAATTGCAATTTTAAATTGTAACATTCCAAGTCATTATGGTCCTTAAGTAGGTAACTAACATGCAAGATTATATGTTAAGGTGAACATACGACGGACTATGTCATAATTTTTTTTAAGGCTCCGTGCTCCAAGTACTTTGCGCAATGTGTTTTATTCTTCCTATCCACATTCAGGCTATTTTTATTAATAATATTAAATAAAAATTAACTGATATAATTGAATTTGCTACAAATGATTGTCCATCGTTCACCTTGACTTATTACTAAAATGAAATTAATATAAAATTATACTAATAAATTTAAATCCAAACCTTATTGAGCGATATATTTATAAATGATTCAATGTAGCTGCATCACTTTGCGAATAAAAAACATTCTTACATGCTATTTATATATATTTAACCTTAAAATTCGAATTGAGAACCTCCTCCTTTTTTGAAATCGGTTAAAATGATTTAAAAGGTATACAGGCTGATTTATTAAAACCAATCAGCATGGGGAAGTCAGAAACTTGTTTTAAGGACAATGACGTCAACCCGTCCAAAAAACGTTTGATAATTCTTATTCGGAAATTAACAGCTAAGTCTAAGCTGTTAAAAATAAATAAAATATTGCTTTGAAAATCTGTATCTACATTCAAAATGGTGCACTACTCAATGTCTTACAGTTTCAGACTCCCCCAAAAGTACTGAGGGGGTTTTATGAATCACTTTGTATATTGCATACATATTACTTTCATATATAAAAAAAAAATAGCATGATTCATAGTTCGCAAAGTATACTTGTATATTGGCAATAAATGTTTCTATCTAAATTCAAAATTATTCAGAGTTCTTAATAATAACAAAGTCGATCATATATTAACATTGCAATCGCTTTGAATGTTGTCTTACTTATTAATAGATTAAAGGTCATCATGAAATATTCAGATAAACAACCTTCAGTACGAGTAGTTGTAGATGTTAATGAAGCTCTTAAAATTTTCCTTATATAACTTATAACTATTACTTATTATTTTTTTAGATAAATTAGATTGATATTGTTACTGGGTAATAGATTTGAAAATATTTTATTTTTATTTTCAATAAATATATTTGTGAATTGGTGTTTATTTCATAATTAGGTCTCCGTTTAATAAAAGTTGTCGGAATATTCATGTTGGTAGGTGATTTTCGAAGTGAGAATGTATTTTGAGAATTCAATTATTGTCTATAATATTTTAGCAGAATATTTTCGATATAATTAGTGTTATGCTGTGAAAACAGAAATTATGATATGTAATCGTAATTGCCAAGAAGATTTTGACTCGTTATCGTTATCGTTATGGGAACGATAACGAGCCAACTCTAACAAATTGGTGTTGAAAGTCTTCCTGCAGCTCTTTACACTGACTATTGTAGAAAGTTTATTTGTTAGGCTAAAGGATGTGATAAGTTAAGAAAAACGTGTACATTGATGCGAAATAATATATTTTAAAAATATAGAATAATTATTTATGTGCTATTGTATAGTTGAAATTATATAAATAATGTACTATAGATACAATATAGGCGTATTAGGTGAAATCCGTAAAAACTAGCTGACAATTGTTTCTTACTTTGTAATGTTAAAAATATATATTATTTATAACGCAATGAAAATATCACCTATAACTATATCATATATATTGTTAAAAGAAAACGTAAAGGTTACCCGAAAAATCAAAATATTTCAGGTCTCCAAAATTACAAAAGTTTACAAAATTATTAATCATGTCACTGTAAAATATTTTCTTTTTTAAAAAAAAAATATATACAAATCTATTTCAATAATTTTATGAAAGCCCACTATTAAAACAAATCGCATTCGAACTATTCATAAATAAAATACCATAGACAATTTGTGCGCTTTATTTTTTTAAACTGAGTTTTATTGCGAAAAAAGGAATAGCGAACCCACAGTACTATATTTGTCACTTATTCCGTAATATTTCTGCGTATATATTTCTATATACTTCCATCCCTACACCGCGACGTTTATAGCGCTATTTATTCCAGAATACATCGTTATAGGCACAGTTACAGCTGTTGTTACGAGCTATCGTCGCTTGTGTTTTCTTAATGTTTCATTTATATTCATTTACAAAGATGTCTTATTCTATACTTCCCTTCTTTTGTTGTTTATAGAATCGTAGGTTGGTATCGCAGTCGTTTATTTTAATTGCGTACTATACACTAAAGGGTTATAATTGTGTAAGAAAGCTACTGTAAGTCTACTATTTTTTGCACTAATTTATACTTATTGCCTAATTTTTTTTTCTTACTGGTGTTTGACAAGGCGTTTGTTAGGATTGGGCTTTATTCATATTGTTTTTATGAAAACGACTTTCTTTTTCAAGTTAGTAGGCCATACCGGTTCATTATTGGTAAATGGTCACCGCCAAAGTGTGTCAATGAGTTTTAGGTCCTGAATGAGCCTCATGTGGTGTTATTACATCGGCACCCTTTACTGTCTGACGGAAACACTGTAACACTATTGCACTACTGTGTCACGGTGGAAATTTTTATGGTGGTAATTTTCCGACAAACTGCACTATGAATGCTAATTACTTTATAAATCTTTCCCTAAATCAAACTGCCTTATTTACACAAAAATACAATAGTTTATGCATAAAATTTAAAAGTAAAATGATTTCTAAAATCAAATTTAGAATGTTGTTTGGAAAGCTGGTATAAAACAAACAATATAAGACCTAACAATGAATACACTAGTATAACACTGAATAATTAAATAGGCGACTCGTATGTTCCGTGGCAGAAAGCTGTTAGCGCAATACTACCGCGTTGGACTATGCACACTTATTACTAGGTTATTACAGTCTAGACATAATGTACACTTGTTATTGCCTGGAGAGAAGTTTATACTAACTTATGTTTACATACTCGAATGTCAGCGTAGAGTTTGTTTTGTATAAGTTTGCTGGCTCAATGTTAGTAATGAAAGCGTAATGAAAATTATCGTGGAGTAATGATTCGAGTTTCCAGCTAAGCACTTTGTTACATAAGTTTAATCTTTCACGATTTGAGTATGTTTCACATTTGAGAGTTGCCCTCGATTTTCCTGGGATTCCATCATCAAATCCTGACTTGCTGCCAATGGTATACTACTAAAACCTCAAGTCAACCTCAACTCTTTCAAATAAAAAATATTTATGAGAATCAATCCGCAAATGGTGGGAGAAATCGGTGAATAAAAAAAAATACAGTCGAATAAAGGTCGGTATATCAGGAAAAAAAAATTGTGATTATTTTCGATAACAGATATCAGCGATAAAAATTATTCGTAAATGTTATGAGGTCTTTAAAATATTCCTAAGATGTATTTTTGAGAATCGGTCCTCAAATGGTGGGAGAAATCTCTATACACATGAATAAAAAAAAAATACAGTCGAATATAGAAGGTCGATATATCAGAAAAAAATGTGATTATTTTCGATAACAGAGATCAGCGATAAAAATTAATAATAGGAGTCATGAGCTTCTTAAAATATTTCTAAGAAATAAGAAAAACTTACACAGCTAGGTTATGAACAAGGTTCAAATATGTTTAAATATACTTGAGCTTTTTATTATTATAATTCAGTATTTTTTTTTATTTATTACAATTTAAAGCATCAACAATCTCGATTGCATGTGGCAACATTCTGCAAACAGCCTCGCAAGAATAAAATATTTCAGACTACCCACAAAATTTCAAAATACATATTATAATATGATATTTAAATAAAGAATTTACTATTTTCTTGTTAGATTCCAATGAAAAGTAAGAAGCAATTGTCAGTTCTGATATTATTCTTTTATCCTCTGGCCATATAAAAAAAAAATTAAATAATGTACATGATCGTACAATGTGAATGATAAATAAAAAGCTTGATTTGAAATGACTTTGTTTTATTTAATTACAACATGTATTTAGTCATTTATCATGTATGGTATTACAGTTATCCGTTACATGCTGGCATGTCAGCACAACATGGATTGTGCAATGGAATCAGTGTATTGAATACTAGAGGAGATAATGGTGTGTAAAATGTACATATATTTATACTAGCTATCCCCCGCGGTTTCACTCACGTTAATCGATATTATATATAGCCTATAAATATCTAGGAAAAAATCCGCGTTGGATAGTAGTAGTCCCATCCTGATATGTTCAGTAGTTTTGAGGTGATGGTGCGTCAAAGGAACCCTATTTTTCCTATACAGGCCGTCCCACGGATATGCCACATGGAGGAAAAGTACCTTGAATATTGTAGATGGAACATTTTACTGAATAAAAACATTATTTGAATTTAAAAAACAATTTAAATTTGTATTCATAGATATTTAAATAATTACATCGTTGAACCGGGAATGGAACTCGTTACATGAGAAAAATAATCACCTGTAGCTTTATCATACCGATCGAAAGGCTTCATCACAAGGATTATTTCGTGCTAAATAACATAGTGTCACAAATAAAAGGAAGACCATGAATGATCTTTAATTTGCAATGTTTGTTGGTTTAGTAGATCAAGTCTTGCAAGCAGTAATAGATCTTCTTCTTATCCTATGGAGCTGAAATTTGACATTTTGGTGTACTTCCAATGACAATGCACTTTTATGGTGAGATAATGATGACGCCAAGAATTTACTCCAGGCGAAAGAGTTCCAATAGTTAAAATAATGAACTCGAAATTTTATGAAAAAAAATTTTTTGATTCCAATAATTGGCAGCTGCAACCAGGGCTGTCTCCTGACAAGAAAACTCCTTAACGGTTAATAGAAAAGACACAAAGAAGCGTGTTTAAAGAAGATTTTTTATTCGTTAAATAAGTTTTATTTACTCTTACTCTGAGACTATAAATAGTTTTGTGGTAGCGATATCGATTGCCTAGATGAACTTCGTGTTCACAAATTATTACAGGGCTTCTATTCTGTAAGGAAAATGGCATTATCTCAACGATGTTTCCTAGCGGCCTCCGTGCTGTCTCTTTCGCTAACTACGCGATCATATGAGAGGTAAGCTCTCCGAGGCCTCCGTGCGCAGGCTCCTCGACGAAGTTTGTATTATCTTAAAATGAAGGCAGGTTCATTACGGCTGGCATACATCGTTAGTTGAAAATTTAATACGGTCCTACCAGCTGATTCCACATAATATCTTTATGCAACAAGGTTTTCAAACTATATTTTTAAGGGTACTAAAAGTATTAGTTTTTATGGAACTTTTACTGTAGACTTAACTGTAATTAGTTTCTTTTTATTATCTTTTAAGTTTTCGTGGTTTTCATTATAATCCTCATAGTTTTGGATTCGACCATCCACCAAAAAAACAAAGCTAAAATATAATAGAAATCCGGTAAAGATTTAGTATAATTTTATTTCATCAGGATACTGGGCCAAATTGTATTATTCCTACTAATATTATAAAGTGAATGTAAGTTTGTTTGTTTTTAACACTTTCACGGGAAAACTACTAAACCGGTCATCATGACACTTTGTCCACATATTCTTGGAGGT
This sequence comes from Habrosyne pyritoides, assembly GCA_907165245.1. Classification (NCBI taxonomy): domain Eukaryota; kingdom Metazoa; phylum Arthropoda; class Insecta; order Lepidoptera; family Drepanidae; genus Habrosyne; species Habrosyne pyritoides. The sequence continues at coordinate 10,609,582 of OU015594.1, read as the reverse complement.
ATTAGAAGTAACATAGGAGACTTTTGGTGCCGTAAAAATGTTACATCCTTTAGGAACGCGGGTGAAATCGCGGGGGCCAGCTAGTAAATAAGAAATCTAATAAAAAGTGAAAACATTGTAACATGAACGAAAAATATAAGATACAACTTTTGATATTCATAACGTATTGAAAAATCCAGTGAAATATCAATGATTGGAATAGATACAGTCTATATACGTGATTGTCACTCCACTCGATATATTTTGGCATCGTATCAAAAGTATCGATCGAAAACGATGAATAATTCAGTAGGACTCGCACCGACTTGTTATCGTTCATAATTCGATGTGGGGGTACAATAATATCCCGCCTCATTCGTTTTTTTTATTATACGATAAAAAGGAATAAATCCACTTGGAGTTCGTATTCCTTGGCATTACTTAAGACCCATACATTGTTATTTTTATGTGTTTCTGTTGTTTCCTTCAACAGTATTGCGGTTATTTGCGTACGTATGTATGCGGTAAAGTTTTTATAGATGTGTCGCTGTTTAGGTCATCATCTGCCTGTCTTGTTCCCAATCATTGGGGGATGGTGCAATAAGTACGCTTTCTACATTTGGTGCAATTTATTCTTAATCTAGGCTAAATATTTTTGTTTTAATTTTACATTCGATTGTCAACTATTATATATTTTTTATTTAGAAAACCAACAGCTATTTTACAGAACATGATTACAATAACAAATACAACTTACCATATGCCAATTATAGGTTCTCCTAGATTAACTAATACAAAAAGTAAGGAGCAGAAGTGAAACATACATAAGAACGGTAAGTATTACAGTTAAATAAAGTGATATTTCGATTTAGAAGCAAGAAAGTACAGTAGTGCCTTTGAAATAATTAAATAAGGTATTACAAGAGATTTGCAGATTTTTTATGGTTGGTCGCCTGCCTGACTCCATGACTGGAATACCCTCTCCAGAGATATCTGGGAATAGTTTTGTTGATCACTTGGTTATCGGTGCTCTTTAGTCGCCTCTTATGATACCCTAGCGATGAGTTGTGGTGGTGGAAGTCGTCGCCGTTACCAAACTGCACCCGCTACCACTCAGCACATGTGTCGCTGTATATTTCACGGTCGGTTGTAGCTTCAGTAACTTTTAATTTGACCTTCATAAGTGCCTTCCGAGGGCCTAAACTGAATGAACGGTTTTGAATTTAGAATTTTTTTTTTAAAAAAAAAATCCAGGTTTTTGTTTTAATAATTATTATTATTTGGGACATTTTTTTTCAAACATAATTAAAACTTATATCGTGAAAGAAGTAATTCAAACAGTGCTACCATTTCTAAATTTTACATAAGTGTTATACATATAGAAATTATCATACATATTTTTCTTTGGTTGTGGCAAAGAAACACGAATAATTATAACCTATCTTTTCTTATCAAGTTAAAGGTTATGCAAATAAATTTTTGCTACGTTGGTATTCTGAAATCAAATTAACGATCCTATAATTTTCAGCTCCTGAATAATAACAGCTTTATTGGAACTTCCGAAAGAAAACTTTCGAAAGGCACTGTATAATTTACTTTTATCTCATTCACCGTTTTAATCTATTCAATATGCTCAGTGCTTTTCTTTTGTATTAAAAAAATATGAAGATCGTTTTAATTCCAAAAATGAATTAGGCATTGTTAAACATCTCTCTTGACATGACTTCGATATATTTTACTGTAAATTTAGACACTTAATCATACAAAAAACTAATAACAGATACTCAAATAACAAATTATTCTCTATATAACGCTTTCTTTTTTTTTATTATCCCTACTATATTATATTATTCCTACTAATATTATAAATGTGAAAGTAAGTTTGTTTGTTACCCTTTCATGCGAATACTTCTTAACCAATCATCATGAAACTTTGTACACATTTTCTTGAATTTATTAAAAATAACATAGAATACTTTTTAAGTCGAGAAAATTTTACTTCCCCCGGGAACCCGGGTGAAACTGTGGGAGCAGCTACTTTTATAATAAACGTGAATGTAAGTTTGTTTGTTACGCTTTCACGTGAAAACTACTTAACCGATCATCATGAAACTTTGTACACATATTTTTGAAGGTATTAGAAGTAACATAGGATACTTTTTGTTTCGGGAAAATGTTACATATCACGGGAACGTGGGTAAAACCGCGGGGGACAGCTAGTATTTAATCAATTTCTTTTTGGTATATTAACAGTTTCAATCGAGCTTCTTTTCGTTGAATAAAACTAAGATTTTATCAATATATATGTGGATAACGTAGTGAGTTGCACATGTCCATATACTCGTATTGTATTTAGATATAAGACCTACAATGTAATTAGCTTGTCTAATTGTTTGTAATCCTTAATAAAATAAATAAATAATTCAAATGAATAAATGGTGTTTCAGTTAGAAAAGTAAAGGGAGAAATTACAGGCACATGAGACTTAACAACTTCACGTCTCAGGGTCGTCAACGCATTGGCGATGCTACTGGTGTTGCAAATATCCATAGGCGGCCATAACCACAGACTATCAGGTGGACCGTATGCCTATTTGTCGGCCCCTGTGTATAAAAAAAAACGATACTTTATAAAATTACAACAATAAATATTTTAAATGTAGGTCACTCTTATCAGACTGAAGTAGTAACTATTTTAGATAACCAATTACTAACGCGGGAACCAAACAACTCAATCGAGTTTGTTTTTAATGGAACAGCTGATTTATTCACTGACTTCAAACATCATTATATATTTATCAGCTTAATTATTACTTACATTTAATTATATTGATACTTCATGTATTTAATATTTATAGAGATTATTAAAGATCAAATATGCAACAAAATATATTATAATATACTGTTAATAAGCTGTCCCCCGCGGTTTTATCCGCATTCCCGTGGGATGTCACATGTAATATACATAAAAACCTTCCTCTTCAATCACTCTATCTATAAAAAAAAACCGCATCAAAATCCGTTGCGTAGTTTTAAAGATTTAAGAATACATAGGGATATAGGGACAGAGAAAGCGACTTTGTTTTATACTATGTGATGATAGGATACCTGTGCCGTTTACCTTTGAGGTATCCCGTCAGATCTTCAAAGTAAAAGTTTTAGCAGATCAGGATGATAGTGACAAATTTATAATGGTTAAAGAATCACTTTTTCACAAAAAATTACAAATTTCTTATAGAGAAACATTAAATTAAAATGAAATAACTACTGGTTACTACTGGTGGACTGTAGTAGTCATGTACGAACCCAAAAAGGTTATTCAGTAACGTTTAAATTCACAAATACACAAATATTAAAAACGAGAAATTTCAAAAAATTTAATAAAAAAAAACAAGTAAAATTGCAATCTACGACTAATAAATCTGAAATAAAAGTATCAATTAATATATTTCTAATTAATTGTTTATTTTAAAAAATTTTAACCATATTATTAAATATTAAAATGTTAAAATGATGTCTGTAAAGGCAGGACTATTTCACGTTAAGATAATACTTAATGGTAGGTACATATTCCGTAAATTGTCAAACATCACAACCCTTTCGCATTAAAACCGAGACGTATACAAGTTAGGTACAACAGCTATCTTATAGTCGCTGCTAAACGAGTGACGACCTAATGTTGGTCGAGATAGCACCGAATGAGGTTGTTAGACGAAAATTCTCGATATCTGACTCCATAAAAATATAATAACAGAATAGGGCACGGCAACGTCCTTATAAAGTTAAATGTAAATTTTACGGAAATATTTGATAGTAAAGATAAGCGTTACGGTACAGAGGGTCTATCGAAAACTTTTTGATGTAATCAGAGCCTTAAGTCCGAGTTTCCAAGTACCTATTATCAAGGAACATTGTTGTACTTACTTTCAGAGTGGATTGTGAGGCTTAGGGAGTATATTTATAAAATCATGTCCATTTGGAGCATAAGTTTATTTTACGTACAATATGGTTTAATCAAAAATATGATTTATTAATATTTATGGCATATTGGGTGACAGATGGTGTTTTATAAGATTTCTCAATGATATTTATTTCGACAATAATGGGATATCGTAACAGAGCAAGGTAACATGAAGCATTTAGTGTAGGATCTCGGAGTAATCAAGTGCTATTTCACAAGATATGGGTAAAAATCTTCAACTGTCCGAAAAGGGTTATAACACCAACTTGTAACATGTTAACTAAAAATAAATGTATTTTAGCTTGACGCTTTTGACAGATGCATTTAGGTGGTTTGTGATGGTCTAATAGCTAGAAGAAGCCTGCGTCAAAATTAAAACTATACTATACTGTATACAAGAGATGTTATAATATGGATATGAAATTTCGGATTAGCCCCCTTATTCAGCTAATACAAACTTCGTAGGCGTGCCGCTTTACGGCCTCGGAGAGCTTATCTCTCACGTGGTTAGTAGTATAAGCGTAGATAGCGAAAGAGACAGAGCACAGAGGCCGCGACGAAACATCCATGAGTTAGTATCATTTTCCTTATAGAATCGAGCCTCTGGATATGGATAGATTATGAATACTGTTATATCGGTTTCGGTTACGGATGTGACATTATTTCGGATTATCCGACAGTTTCTGATAGTTTCGGATATTAGATTTTTTAGCTATTGTTTTCGGGAAATACAAAGTAAGGAATATTCTTTATTTCTTGAAGTTTGCTGCTACTATTACGGAAAGAACAAATGCGTATTAAAATGTTACATCTAAACTATAAAATACCTATATAACACACAGGTTTTGTCAGTGAGACTAAATAAATATTTTGTAATAAATCTAAGATCGTTTTAAAAAAGAGTAATTGCTGAGTTTATTGCCGGCTCTTCTCAGTAAAAAACAACCTTCCGAACCTGTATTAGAGTTTGACTATTCATAAGTGCTTGTAAAAGCCTATTTGAATAAATTAACGGGTGTAAAATCTATCGTTACGTATCTCATTTAGTCTCCGCCCAGATCCGATATTTTTCCTATCTTTTATATTGGATCCGGATACAGTTTCCATTTTTTTTTATTTCGGATATCCGATAGGTTCGGTTAGGCTGTACAACACACCCGCCCTGGGACCTGGAGGCTAAAGTACTCGCGTCGCTATATCAGTGGCGCGAGGAAGAGGCGGAGCGGGGCGAACGACCGATGCAGCGTCAAATCGAGCTGCGTCGGTCTCAGCTCCGCGAGGTCCTGGTGGCGGAATGGCGGGACAGGCTTTCGCGCCCTACCGCCGGCCTCGACATAGTCGGGGCGGTCCGGCCGGTGCTCGAGCGCTGGCTCGGGAGGAGGCACGGCTCCCTGTCGTTTCGGGCGACGCAGGTACTCTCGGGGCACGGTTGCTTCGGGAAGTACCTGTGTCGCATAAACAGGGAGCCGGACGCCCGGTGCCACCACTGCGTCCATTGCCGGGAGGACACGGCGCGGCACACGTTGGCAGAGTGTGCCGCTTGGGAGGAGCCGCGTCGTGCCCTCATCGCCGGAGTAGGCCCGGACCTCTCGCTGCCGGCCGTGGTCGAGTCGATGGTCGACAGCGAGGAGGCCTGGGACGCAGTGGTAACCTTCTGCGAAACTGTTATCTCGCAGAAGGAGGCTGCGGAAAGGGAGAGGGAGATTTTGACCCTCAACCCGGCCCGCAGCCGACGCACCGGGCGTCGGCGGAGGGCTGATAACGCCCTCCTCCAGCCCCCCTAAATGGGTCCAGGGGCGACAGACACGGGGATCCGTCTGTCGCCCCCCATCATCATCAGGACCCGAGGTGGCGGCGCGCGTGTAGTGTTCCACGCGCGCCCCTCAGAGAAGTCGGGGGGGAGGAGTTAACACCTCACTCCCCCCCTCGACCAGATGGGGCCCGCGATGGCGGGCCAGCACCAGCCGGGGGTTGCGGAAGCTGAATTCGTGCCCGCGACCCCCGGCGCTTAGGTGTGTGAAGGAACACCGGAGGGGTTTTAGTGGGTATACCCTCGGGCCCCTTCTCATTTTTGATATGGGAAGGGGAGTTTGCGAGTGGGAGTCCCACATAACCACCGCGTCTCTCCCCGGGCGCGGTGGTATGCGTAATGCATTTCCCCTCCGAAAAAAAAAAAAAAAAAAAAAAAAAAAAAAGGCTGTACAACACAAACTCAACTGGGTTTTATGACATATTTGTAGCGTTAAGTCATACTATATTCGCACTAAAAATATTGTCAAATTTTAGTACCTACACTTTATGGGTTTGGTTAGTCATTACCAAAGGATGACTTGCGCCAAAACATTAAACTAGTTATAGACTAACTAAACTGTGATTTACCATACATTTGAACCTTTGAGCCTTAAGTCGTAGTTAACCTATATTTGAGTATTGATCCAAGTTGTCTCAAGAGTTTATAGCAGTGAAACACATTTTGAAAGGCTCATGGGCTCTTTGGTTTCTCTAACCAATTTTATGAAATAAAAAAAACATAAGCCGCCAGATTCTTAGAGCGAAGGATAATTCCAATCGAAATTTGAAACTGTTGGTTGATTTATTCATAAACTTCAACCCTATTACATAGTGGCAACATAGTTCTATAAAACTTCACTAAATAGTAATTTACATTTAAATATGAAAATCATACAAAAAATTATAAAAAACGAAAGTAACTTATTCCGATGAATCTCATTCTCTGTCAAGTCCCAAATAAGAAAACTCAACAGAAGATCTACGTAACTATTATATTATTTTTTTTTTTTTTCACGCAGAAATTATTAATCTGCGGGTGTACATAATCCTCGTATAAATATTTCACTTATAGAGAATAAAGCTTAATTTCTTAGAAAAGTAAATAATTTAGTATAACAGACGGCCTAAATTTATTATTCCTATTCGAATAAAACAACAAATAAACAAAGGTCCTGAATAAACAAGAAACTGCCCGTAGTATTTGTAGACTTATTCAGTTAACTAAACGCTTGAGTTGAATTCCTGATCTCTTGACATTTAACTGCGTGAAATATTTAGTGAAAAATATTATCAAATCTCCATTTCTGTGGATATTAGTGGTCAAAGTGACAGTAGATTTGTAATGTCAAATTTATATTATAAAAAAATACTGGTCTACTACTCATCAATATTTTTATGTGAATGCAAAATGGAAACCTACCTAGATGATAATATGGTTGATAATGCAATGCATTAATCTGCGTGTGTCGTATATTTGTGACTCATTCACGCAATAACAGAAGATCATATTTGGATAAAACTTGACACATGGATAAAATACTATCTGGATTAATACACATCCTTTTATCACTTACGAAAACATTAGATTTCTAGGCGGGTAGATTTTCTTTACATATTTTTAATGTTTAAAACAATAACTAAATCTTTATTGAAAACTAGCTACAGCTCCATGGTTTCATCCGAATTTGTGAAGGATCTAATATATCCTGAGATTATAGCATACACCATGTTATTTCTTTATAAAATAGCTTTTTAATAGTAAAAGAATGATTGAAATCAGTCCAGTAGTCTTTGAGTAAATTTATTTCAAACAAAAATACATAAACAAATCATTCCTTATATATAATATAAGGTAATAGACTAAATCTTAATATTAGAAAAATTCTGCTTTTACAATGATAAACAGCTAAACTTCAAACTTTTTAGAATTTAAAGCGTTATCTATTCACCTTACATCGTTGTTCGTGTAACGACCGTGTCAACCCACATACGATATGTAAGTTGCGCCTTCAATGGAAAATCAATTTTCTTGGCTCATACTGAAAGGAGATAGTCACGTGCTCGTTAATCATTAAACAGGTTAAAGTCAACGTTTCGTCATGACAATATTGTCGGTTGAACGTAAATCCTGAAAGTGTTGCTAATCATTTCATTTTATTATTTAGTTGACTGGCAAGAAAAGTTTTGTGCTCAGAGATAAATTCTATATATAAATAAGCGAAATGGGGTTCCTTTAACGCACTATCACCTTAAAACTACTGAAAATATCGCAATGGGACTGCTACCATTCGACGGGGAATTTTTCGTAGATATATGCTATATACATATGATATCGATAAACGCGGGTGAAACCGCAGGTGACAGCTAGTTTATATATGCTCAACACAGTCACCTAACATAATTTTATGTTCAACAAATTATTTTACTTATCTGTGCTTCTTTTTGTGACTACTTATTGTTTGTGTTTAAGGAAACCTATCATTAGTCTTACCTTTAGTTTATTTCATTAAAGCCTTTCTTTGAAATTCGCTGTTGGTTTTCTTAGTAAAGAAAGTAAAATGGTGCTCATGATTTTTATGGTAGATTTTGTAATTTCTTCCTAACAACAGAAGAAGCTTAACAGATCCATCAAATACCTGTACACTAAAACTAATTCATAATATAATAATGATAAGGTAGGTTTTTGTGGACACATTTACAATTTTATCTTCTCACTAGCGACCCGCCCTCATTTTGCCTGATGCGGATAAAATCTAAATTGCAGTGCAAACCGCAACAAAATCTATTGCACAGTTAAAAAGAATAAGGGTACAAACAGAAATAGTGTTCTTTTTATACTATATAGAGATAGAAATAATTGTAGTTCATCAACTTCTAACATTCTGCGAGACCACTGCTGCAAGGTGTTGGCTGTGATGTCAATATCATAGTTACATACATTTAACGAGAATCGATAATATACATTAATTGATAGCACTCTACAAAACAACTTATCAACAGAAAAAAGAAAACATAAATTAAAAATAACCTCTTAACCGCGGGTGACTCCTACGATTGACACTCAGGGCACCTCTAAAGACCCCAGACATAAATACAGGTTAAAAATAAAGAAAATAGACTAAAATATTATATTGATAAGTGTCTGCAGAAAAATCAAAAAAAATCGTTTTGGACTTCAGGATTGTTTTATTTTTATTAAAACTTTCAGTACTATTAACTATTTGTCGATTGCTTAGTTAAAATTTGTTTGAATGCGCATTAACTTTTTTATACACCAAATAAGTACAAATTGCGAATGTACACACACGTTTAGTGTGTATGCTGTAGTCTACATGTCTACATATAAGTCACATCTACTGGACGGATTTGTATGAAATTTGATGTAAGGATAGATTATGACCCTTGTTACATTTAGAGTACCTTTTTATCAGACTACGATAGTGCATTTTTCTTTGTTAGTAAATGATGTAGTTTGTTACGTACATTTATTATAAGCTGGCTGTGCCCCGCAGTTTCACTCGCATTCCAGAGGATTATAGTTTCTGTCCTCAGACATAGCGTTGACAACGAAACATGTTTGAGAGAAACAATTTTTTTAGTTAGTTATTGGGGTATTCAGGATGAAGATAAATCCAACAAATCAAAGATCATTCAAATGTGCAGCCGTTCTTGAGTTATAAATGGTGTAACTATCACGACTTTGTTTTATATATTAAAATATGTATATAGTTTCCATTATAAACAGCTCATGTTTTATGTGTGCACATATAAACAGACCGACCGCTGTGCTACTTTAACCACCAACCGCATTATTCGTAGTATGTTTCATGTGCAGGCAAAGTTTTGGTATTCTATGTAAGTTTATTGAGTTTGGAATGCGTTCACGTGATGTAATGTAATGTGATTTAGCCATAACCATAAGTGTTAGGACTGCAATGGTGATATCGTTTTTAGCAAAAATTCGCAACGTGGTTTAGGGTTCAAGCTTTCTGTCCAATGTCAGTGCAAAAATTGTGGACATCGCTGCATGTTGTGCTGCTTGTACATTTAACGAAGGTTTTATAGCTATTTTAAAGATGATGGACGTAATTGGTATTAAAATCGGCCCATACGCCGATCAACTAGCCCGAGATCGTGATGAGCGAAGAATCTATAAGGCTGATCGTCAAAGCACAAGTGACTCCAAAGAGGCAAGAACTGCTCGTAAAAAATCCAAGAGTCAAGAAAATGAAGACTATGAGAGAACAGAGGGAATCCTTTATGGTGCTGGGATCGCCGATTAATCGTAAGTGCATATTTCAATACAATTTCTTGAGAATATAGTTACTTAAAACTTTAAACGCGTTTATCTCGAAACTACTTTTTTTGGTCTACTGAAGCTAAAAAAAAAAAACGGTTCGACCGATTCGTCTGAAATTTTAACAGGTCATTCTAAATAGTACTGGCTCTCGCCGGTCAGAAAAAAAATATTTTCTGTTGAGTATTTCTATTTTTTTTATTAAAAAAACATTGCAAAAAAAGAGTCGTTTTCAGACTCGTACTTTGAATTACGCGCCATTTTGTCAATTTTTTTTTATTCTAGTCCCCGCCATAACTATACTTATACTGATTAAAAATCCGTCTTATTTTTTAATTTCAGATCAAAGGGAGAGATAAAACCTCCTTCAGCAGCCAGGTCCTTTTTTTTTGAGAGGGGAACTTCAGCGCCACTTTTGGAATTAAAAAAAAATTTTTTTTTTGTATTTACCATCATTTTTGTATTGTTAATAAGTAATAAAATAAGCCTAAAAAAATTTAAAACCCTTAGTCATTTCTGTCATATCAAAAAAATAAATTAAAAATAGGCTACATTTTAGGCCGCTAGACCACCGGGTCCCCATAATTACAACATTGTCATAAACATTTTATAATTGTCATGATTCAACTAACGCAAACTACGTCGGCGAGCCGCTTCAAGGAGTCCTCGGAGAGCTTATTTCTCACGTGATAAGTAGTAATAGATATAAATCCGGTTTCTCTGTCATTTGGGTTCTGGTTGGCACAGGTGCCTGTGTCTACCGATCGCACAGCGGTGATCAGGAGACAATCTGGCTTTTTCAATATCTTAGCGTCACGGCGGACGTGATCCAGCAAAGGTACCCATTGGCACAACTGGTCCTCCTGGGGGTCTTTAATGCTTACCATCGTGATTGGTTGTTCCCATACCAGGAGACTGATCTAGCTGGGAGAGAGGCGCTGAAACTGGTATTGTCGCTAAATCTCTCCCAGCTCGTTCAAGTAGCCACGCGGTTGCCGGATATAGATGACCATATGACTAACTGCTTGGACCTTCTGATGACAACCGACCCAGACAGGTATTCAGTGTCAGTGACTGCTCCTCTTGGAACATCCGACCACTGTTTGGTGAAAGCTGTGTCGTCTTACTCTCCGCCTGATCCTAGCCCGAAAGGCAGAAGGCGAGTTTGGCGATACAAGTTAGCTAACTGGGATGAGATGCGCCACTTCTTTGCATCTTACCCTTGGCGACGAATGTGCTTCTCTTCCGAGGACCCGTCGAGTTGAGCGAGCGCCATATCTGAGGTGATATGTCAGGCTATGGAATACTTTATCCCATACTCTGACATATCCCTTAGCAGCGGGACCCCTAAGTGGTTTAATGCCGATTGTACCTCAGCCGAGGTTATCAAACAATCTGCATACCAGGCCTGGGCTGATGCTCGCGCTCGCAAAGCCCCTGACGTGTGAAAAAGAGAGCTTTCAATTTCGCCGCCAAGTCCTGCAAAAAGGCCCTTAAGAAGGCTCGCTTCGACCACATTGGTCGAATTAGTGACAGGCTTTCGTTATACCCATCTGAGAGCAAAGCTTTTTGGGCACTCGCCAAGTCAGTCGAGGCGAATTTCTGCCGCCCATCGCTACCGCCATGGCTGAAACCTGACGGTTTTAATGATATATAAGAATGAACTAGAATGAAAAAAAAATGCATGGAGAATAGAAAAATGGTAACAAGATGAGTGAAAGTAAGATGAATGAAAGCGATGAGCGATAACTTGTGAATAAAAATAGATATTGAATGAAAATAAGTGAAAGAAAAGAGAATGCATGGAAAAACGTGAATAAAAGATTAAGAAATTATAATAGATGTAAAGATAATGCATGAATAGTGTGAATAAAAGATAAAGGAGTAAATGATAGATGTAAAAAGAATGCATGGAATAAAGTGAATAAAAGATAAAGAAATAAATGATAGATGCAAAGCATGTAGAGAATGAGGGTATAAATGTGGAAAATAGAAAACAAACAAAGAAAGATAGCAAAACAAAAGTCGAATTAGTAAACAGGGGAAAAGATACAATAAAAGTGAAAAATAAAGAACACGTAAAAAGGGGAAAAGGTGAAAAACTAAACAGAACACAAAAAACAGTACACGAAAAAATAGTAATAGAAAGGTCTCCGACTACCATATTGGAGGTACACGATGAGGTCGCTTCTAGAGGAAGCGGCCACAAAAAAAAAAAAAAAAAAACCTGACGGTTCGCTGGCCCACACAGCCGTTGAGAAGGCAAATATATTTGCCACTCTATTTGCGGGGAACTCACATCTTGATGCGGGAAGCCAATCACCCCCAATACTTCCCTCTTACGACTTCCAAATGCCTGACATTCATATTCGGCAAAAAGAAGTAGCTAAGGTACTACGTAATCTAGATGTGAACAAACCAGTGGACCCGATGATATTCCAGCCATAGTCTTGCGGACCTGCGCGCCTGAACTGTCTTCTGTCCTGACACGTCTGTATCGCCTCTCTCTGCTAACAGGTCAAGTTTTGAAAGCCTGGAAGCTTGCAAATATGCAGCCTGTGCCCAAAAAAGGCAGTCGTGCCTCCATACTCTGTAAGATTATGGAACGTGTATTGAATCGGCGGCTCCTGGCATACCTCGAAGACAATGACCTCCTTAGCGACCGCCAATTTGGCTTCCGTCAGAAACGGTCGACTGGGGATCTTCTTGTGTATGCCACACATCTATGGAGCGAAGCTATTGAGAGATATGGTGAAGCTCTTGCTGTTTCCCTCGATATCTCTAATGCTTTCGATAGAGTGTTGCATGACAGCCTCTTAAACAAGCTTCCTTCGTACGGAATATCTGCTGTCCTGTGCGTCTGGATTTCTGATTTCCTGAGCGAAAGATCCATACGAGTTGTCTTAGACGGGTGCTCGTCGAATCTACTGGCAATCAATGCCGGAGTTCCTCAGGGATCAGTTCTCTCTGCGACATTATTCTTGCTGCATATCAATGACCTGCTAAAACCCGGTCTTTGGTTACGCAGATGACAGCACAGTTGTGGAGAGATCTTTTTTCCAGCGCACAGGCTTCCAGTAACGAAACCTTGACACTTAGAGAGGCCATGGTTGAGCGTATTAACTTGAACCTGCAAGCAGTATCCGATTGGGGTGATGCTAATCTGGTCAAGTTTAATCCCTCCAAAACACAGGCGTGTCTGTTCACAGCTAGAAGGAGTCTTTTCGACCTGACTCCTTCTTTTCAGAATACATCCATACCGATTTCCGACCAGCTTGAACTCCTGGGCATAACCTTAACTGCCGAAATAATTTTTGGTAGTTCTATTGAGTTAAAGGCTAAAACTGCCGCAAAAAAATTGGGCATCCTCTGGAAGGTGAAGCGTTACTTTACGCCGAGTCAGTTGCTCCAACTGTACAAAGCACAAGTCAGGTCGTGCATGGAGTACTGTTGTCACCTCTGGGATGGATCTGCCAAATACCAGCTTGGGAGGCCCTTGACTCAATAGACCGCCGTGCCAGGAGACTCATCGGTGATGTTTCGCTAGTTGAGGCAAAATTAACGAGCCTTGAACATCGTCGTAGGGTTTCGTGTTTGTCGGTTTTCTATAGGATGTATTTTGGAGAGTGTGCGACTGAATTATTTAATATAATTCCTCCATCCCCATTTCTCCATCGAACCACAAGGCGCCGGGACAATTTCCACCCACACGTTGTCGACATCCCGCTTTTACGAACACAACGTTTCGCTTCTTCGTTCGTTATATGAACAGCAAAGGAGTGGAACTCTCTTCCGGGGTCAGTGTTTCCCGACAGCTTTAACCTGGATTTATTCAAAGCCAGAGTGAATAGGCATTTTCTGGGTAAGCGTGCTACATCCTCGGCCTCGTAACTCCTTCGAGGGTCAGTCAAAGGCCAAACGCAAGCCCATTCTTAATTAAAAAAAAGCGTAGTTAGCGAAAGAGACAGAGCTCGAATCCCGCGCGAAACATCCTCGAGTTAGTGTCATTTTCCTTACAGAATCAAGCCCCAGCTCCCTTATTCAACTAATGAAAACTTCGTCGGCGAATAAAGCCTCCGAGAGCTTACCTCTCATGTAATTGCGTAGTTAGAAAAAGAGACAGAGAGCATAGACGCCGCGATGAAAAATCGTTGAGTTAGTGTAATTTTCTTTATAGAATTATAGAGTAATTTTGGCGTTGAACGAAGTTACGAGTGCCGATGTAGCACAAAATTCGTTTTGGACTTCAGGGGCGATATTTTTTTTTATTCAAACTTTTTGTAGTATTAACTTTTCGGTTATTTGTCTATTGCTTAGTTAAAATTTATTTGAATGCATCGAACAATTCTTTCTTATATTTTTTATTATGTTTACAATTCTCAACGTTACAATATGCCACAATACCTTTAGCCAATTCTAGAATTACATTAAAAGTGCAAAGTTAAAAGAAAATGAAGATTTTAAAAGCAATTGCCTCATTTTTTTAAATTCATTGTTCATAACACGTATTTTGATTCTTAAAAAAGTTTTTATATAGCTTACTCCGAACTCACGAGTATAGTATTCAAAATGTTGTCGGCATCCTGATGAACAACATCAAAGATAGAGGAATGAACGGATGGAAATCACTCAACGAATACTACAAAACTATAGAATGTACATTTATTCTCAAAACAGATGTGCATTTTCATTGAGAATTCCCCGTTTGCATCAGCTTTGCTATTCACAAAACAAAACTCGCAGGGTGATCACTCAAGCAAACACGCAGATAACGGACCTTTCATCTATTTGCGAGGCGTGCGAGAGAGACAGAGAATAGTTGCTGCGTGAATTCAGCGTCTAGTTTTTGTAGAGAATAACATAGCTGGCCTCTGTAATCCCAAGGGTGAAAAAGCAGCGCAGCGTGGGCGGGCTCAGTCAAAGCACTTTGCGCGAGCCGCCCTATGTATCTTTTACACTTGTGCCAACGACTCTTCAGCAAGATTTTTCACTACATATTAACGCTTTGTAAATCTAGTAATGGGTCTACGGCAAAGGTCTTGTTTCTGTTCTTGCAGGCCAGCGGCTTGTTGGTTAGAGACACTGAGCTCTACAAGCTCTGCTTAGTTTGGGATCAGATGGCCGTGTTTAAAAAATGTCTCAAGATATTTAAGCATTATTTTATTTTTATGGTTTTATTTATTTATTATTATGTCATGTAAGCTGGTAGAATATATGGATATTTATTCATCTTCACATTATCGCATTTTTAATATTAGTAGGATGTAAATTTACGTGGTAGTATCATCTAAATAGAATGAGCATAAAAAAAATAAAGATTTTGACATAAGCTCTTTGTTGGTAATAACATGTAAAGTGTAGGATATCATAAAATAAAGCCAGGAGTTTATAGGCTTATAACATTCTGTAGGTAGCAGCAGCTAGCACTTGAGCTTACACTTATTTACTAAAAGTTCATACATCTAGCCAGTGCCTATTTTATAAAGAGCTTTAAGGATTTGCCTACTATCTGTATTTTGTCAGGTATTCGTGTAATGCCGCCCCTTGTCAAAAGACCTTGTTCGTTTCGACCTTTTAAAACTTTCCGGAGAACTGGAACTAATATATTTTGTTAAATCTAGTCGGCTGATTGCAGAAAAAACTAGTTCTAATGGTAATGATAGAAAAATAACAGGAATCACTTTTTTTAATAAATAGTTGTTATATGTTCCTTCTTTCTTTTTTTTTATGCCTCTTGGACCGAGAAACAAGTGGACGGTCCACCTGATGGTAAGTGGTCACCGCCGCCTATAGACATTTGCAGTACTAGCGGCATCGCCAATGCGTTGTCGACCCTGAGACGTAAAGTTGTTAGGGCTCATGTGCCTGTAATTTCACCGACCCCCTTACCATTCTAACCGAAACACAGTATTACAAGTGCACTACTGCTTCACGGCAGAAACGGGTAAGGTGATAATTTATGTTTTCCAACATTTACTACTGCTACTACTTACTATTGCTAATGCTACAAATCACCGAGAAATGTTAACGAAATGTAAAAAGTCTTCAAAAGTATAATAACTGAGGTAAGATTAAGGTGTTATGAAAGTCGGAAGAATGACTGCTAAATAAAAAAAAAACAAGTTCACAATTCCTTTTTTTTATGCCTTAGTGGCAGACAGTGGAGACAAGTAAATTTTCAGCCCGCAATCTATTTGTATACGTATATAAAAATCAATATAAGTACCGTATGTAGTTTGTGTTCTATGCACTCGTAAATTATTGATCCAATTATGAAACTTGTGTGAGTTGTTTTAAGTACGTATACGAAGGTTCCTGACACAAAAAAATACAGCAACGCGTGCCGGGTAGTTGCCTTCTGCGAGTAAATAATAAAATACGATTTCTAAATCATATTTTTTTTTTATACCACGTGTGCCGATAAACAAGCACATGGTCCACCCGATTGTAAGTGGTCACCGCCGCCTATAGACATTTGCAACACTAGGGGGGCATCGCCGACGCGTTGTCGACCCTACGACGTGAAGTTGTTAAGTCTCATGTGCCTGTAATTTCACCGGTCCCCTTGCATTTCTAACCGAAACACAGTAATACAAGTGCACTAGTGCTTCACGGCGGAACTGGGTATGGTGGTAATACTTCCTCAGACGAACTCTATACTAAAAGCTCTACTACTCAAATAAAAGGTAAATTTCAAATAACACATAGTATTGTAACTTTCAGACACAACATGAAAACCGAGTGCACTCCAGTTAACAACAATATCCACTAGCAATTCCAATTATGCGATGCACCCGTCGTAACTGGGGAGCGGTGCCGAATATCGTTCGCAAATTAAATTCATAAATTGTTCCATTAGCTGACATTGAAATTGAGATTCCAATTTCATCACGGCTTGTTTTTGTAGTACATTACTAGTGTGATATGATTATGCCTTATGAAGTGGAAAATATTACCAAATATACATACATTTGAAAAATAAGCTTTATTGCTAGTACTAATAAGCGTGAAAGTATTATAATTATTGTCTTGATACCGGTGATATATACCGACGTAATCTGTTTTTAATTTATTTATTTATGATGGGATTACGATTGACCTCAGCTGATGGTAAGTGAAGATGAGGTGAGGTGAGGCCGAAGATGGGGCTCGCTTTCCCGTTATTAGCCTATTCACTCTTTTCTTGAAGAGCCCCAAGTTGTAAGTTTCCGGGAACACAGACGAGGGAAGAGAATTCCAATCTTTACCTGTCCGCATGAGGAAGGAAACTGCAAAGCGCTTCGTGCGAATTGGTGGTATGTCTACAACATAAGGGTGAAATTGACTTGAATTTGTAATACTGAACTGCTTTCGCTTTTAATAAATAAAATTTATAACTGATTATCTTTTCCCAGCGGTTTCACCCGCGTTTATTGATGTCATGTCCTATCATACGCGCAATCACATTTTCTGATTATAAACCAATTTTCATCAAGATTGCTGGAATCGTTCTACACGTATAAAAAGATATACGGACAGAAAGTTTGCCATTTTTTTATATCGTACAATTGGCGTCAGTGAGTCACAAAACGAGTATCACAAAATTTGACCAAAAAGATTATGTACAGGCATAGGCAAATATATACGACGTGACACATAATACCCCGTAAAATATCATTAATTATCAAAACCAACAACCCTAGTAAGCTGTCATGTCAGGGAACCAGATTATTTAACAGAAAGGCCTACGTACCTATTTTACGTAATAATTGTCTACTTTAATAGTTTTTCTATATTTTATTCATGAAAATCAGTGTTTTTATATTTTTGGGGTATGTTATACAGCGCTACTACGGTTCTTAAATGTTGTGAATGGACTCGTTATAAGGCCCCATTTATCCTTCTTTCGGCTTTACGGGTATTTTTGTAACACTCTGTATAGTAGTAAAGATATTGTTACTATCTAATTTTATCAAGAGATAAAGTAGGTAAGTATATGGATGTAAGTAATCTCCCAAAATATTCATCAGAATTCATTTTCTTTCACTGAAGCTACACTATTCCCAAATTACACCATATCCTATGTTAAAACCTCGAAATACAATACGTCCCTCGGGAACACGAGAGAAACCGTGAGATAGTAGCTAGCTAAATAGAGGTCCATATGCTATTACTTAGAATTTTCTCATTCTGACTACGTATAAGCTTTTATAAAATAAAATGTGAAAGCCTTTAAGACGTCTTATATGATTTGCAGAGCAATATGAAATTCCAATTCAAGGAGCGATTCAATTTCTGCACGCAAACTTTTATGATTGTTTGCACTTTACCTACTTTGCTGACAGTATGTAGATAGTAGATAGGTAATATGATATTCGGACCTAATTCAATATGGGTGGATATTCAATACGAGTAAGTTTTAAGAATTTATATTTAGTATAGAATCTCCATTAATATTGTTAAAGAGTTGAAAAAATAAAGTCGCAAAATGGGTGGAAATTTAAATAAATCCTTTGTATTTCTTGCCGGTTCTTCTCAGTTAAAGGCAGAATGGTGACCCGGTGGTAATTTTTGTTGCTTCGACTTTCTTCAGTGATTTCTTGTGCAATAACTAAATAATTTCGAATTCTTATTATTTTTCTATACAATGTACCTAATTAAAGCAAATAATAGTATCTTTCTAAAAGTCACTTAGAATCATAAAATATAAAGTTCATTTTTAAGTAAATAAAATCGTAGTAGAAATAGAATCGTAGTAGAAGTAGAGTCAAAATTACCTATATAAGGGAAATCCGTAACTGGATGTAAAGACTAATAGTATGTGTACAAATTTTTTTTTAGATTTGAGATCTGTGGATTTTGTGACATAAATAAATAAAATAAATTACTTGGATGTGAAATTTACTCCAAATACCCAGGTACTGCGTAAAGTCAGACAAGGCTTAATAACCAGTTTAAATACTCAAATTTCAGCATAAAGAAGCTATATCTACCAGGGCGCCAGAGCCGGTTATCTGGTCTGCTCAAGCTGATATTGTTATGCGAAGGCACGACACGAGCTACACTCTACCAACTTGCCCTAGATGCTGACGTCACAGCTCTGACCTTTACTATCAAACAGAGTAGGTTACTTGTTATCATGTGTTCCTAGTAACATTATGGCTAGATCTTTGTAGTTTTATGGTGGTACCCTCGAAAT
This sequence comes from Habrosyne pyritoides, assembly GCA_907165245.1. Lineage (NCBI taxonomy): Eukaryota > Metazoa > Arthropoda > Insecta > Lepidoptera > Drepanidae > Habrosyne > Habrosyne pyritoides. The sequence continues at coordinate 10,590,377 of OU015594.1, read as the reverse complement.
CTTTTAAGACTTTTGTTTTTTTTTAATAAATATATATCCTGGGACATTATTTACACACGACGATCTGATCCAAAACCAAGCAGAGCTAGTTCTGTGGGAACCAGATAACTGTTATACTAAATATTCTTATTATTATAGAATAGGTATAAATACCTTTTTTAACCCGAAGTTTCGGCTGACTTACATCAAGCCGTGAACACGGGAAGACTTTCCTCTTTTTTATACCTCAAATGATTACACGATTTAGACCCGTTGTCTATAATAATTAGAATGTATACGAATCGTGAAACCTTAAAAACATTAAATTTTCTTACTTATGTTTCTTGTAAATATCTTTGTATAGATCTACACTCAGACAAACCTTGCTTGTCCTGCGGGGACTTGAATCCATGACATGTGGCGAGACTCTTTAACCACATAGCCAACTGGCCCTCCATGAAATATTTCCTTTAAATATTAGACAGATTTTTTACCACAATGCGGGGCCTTTCAAAGATATATAATGCATAATGCTTTTGTCCCGGTCACTCAAGTAAGTTGTGTTTGACCACTATCTTACCATGATGTCTGATGAAGCAGTTTAAGGTGGTAAGTATACAGAGCTTAGAAGAATTAACTTAACAATTTAAAAAAGAAAGTTGAAAATGATTCTCACAAAAAGAAAGTCTGATGGAATCTAATAGAGTGAATTTCCGACTTCAGAATAAGACATCCATCTTTATATAGGAGTCGGTGCATCAAGGAAGTAATTTGATTTCGGCTGAAGGAGCCAAACCATCTGTTGAAGTCTGGCTTAGATCTGCAACTACAGAATTATGTGTACCGTTTATTGAGGTCTTGTATGTAACGTAGGTATCGAGTTTAGTTCAATGTAATTTGTGATATTTAACTATTTGGTTTATTTATGTTTTTAAATGCTATCGGTCTATCTAATCTACACTTGTGTGTGAGTGTGTATGTGTGTAATGAATAAACTCAAAAACTACAGTGCCGATTTCATAAATTCTTTCACCATTGGAAAGCAACACTCACCCTGAGTAGCATAGGCTATATTTATTGCTAGAAAAGATTAGGGATCCTTACTAAAACTTAAGTAACGTAACCCAAGGTGTAAAAAAAGTGCCCAAATATATGTTATAAATAGGAAATATTTGATTGTTTTTTGTTTGCATTAAATAGGCTCTGAAAATACTGGAACGATTTGAAAAATTGTTTCACTGTTGGGAAGCTCTATCTTCGGGTGACATAGGCTATATAATATTTTTTTTTATTTGGGATCCTTACTAAAACCCCAATAATGTAGCCCAAGGTGTAAAAAAATTACAAACCTTACATCGCGTGCGCTGGAAAACTATTGATGGTAGAAAGAACAAAATAATGTAAAATTCGGGAGCGCGGGTGAAATTGTATATACATATTTATATGTAGTAGGGATAGGAGTTGAGAAACACGTGACATTTTTAATTTTACAAGTGAGTTTGGGCGATGTTAGAATTTATTTAATACTTAAAAAGCAATGCAAATAGGTTTATTTCTAACATTATTAATACTTAAAACTACATAAAATATTAACAATAAAAATGTGAAAGAAAAGGCAAATCAGCTGCTCACAGTAAAATATCTATGTTAAATGTAGATATTAAAACAACAAATCGAAAAGAAGGCGGTTTTATTTTACAATTTATCAAATTAAACTATACATATATCATAATTTTGGTTTAGAAATTCTGTGTCGTTTTAAGCAGAAATCTAACATTATGCACCTAACGATAAATAAACTAGAAACATATCTCGTTACATAATATACCTTGCTACAATTACATAAGAACCATATTGGGTTTAACATGAAATCTACCGGTATATTGGAAAGCAATAATTGCTTTCGTGGAAGCAATAACGATTAAGTTTCCACGTACTGAGAAGCTGAATATGCAAAAACAATTTATAGCTATTTGATGCCAATATATTCCACACAACGCAGAACACTATAGCCAAAATATTACCCGGTATATAAAAGAAAGTTTAAAAACCATTAAACGCCCAAAAACCAATAAAATTCTGTCATCGAGAGCACTGGAACTCATGAAGGAAAGAAGCGAACTACAAAACAAACCTACGCTGAACAAATCTGACAAAGAAAAATTAAAAAACCTCTACAAACTAACCAACAAAGAGATAAGACATTGTTACGAGACCTACAGAATAAACACAATACAAAAACATCTGGAACAATCTAGATCTACTAAAAGAGCTCATAAGGAATTAAATAGAGAAAAAACATGGATTTCATCACTCCAGCCGGGTACCACCAAGTGTAAATCTCGTACTGAGATTATAGATATAGCTACGAACTTTTATACACAACTCTAAAGTCACCCTACAACAACGACAACAAAACAGAAGGATGCTTACCGCCACACTGACACTGATTCTTCTCAAATACAACACTTTACAGAGCAAGAAGTGTTGAAACAAATAAAGAAACTTAAATCTGAAAAAAGCCCGGGGCCAGATGGAATAATTAATGAACATATCAAACAAGCACGTACTTTACTACTTACCCCAATTACTATTTTATGGAACAAAATACTCGTAGAAGAAACTGTACCAGGCGAATGGAGAGAGTCGGAAATCATACTGTTGTACAAAAAAGGCGACCCTGCCGACATCGGGAACTACCGCCCCATCAGTCTCATGTCCTGTTTCTACAAATTATTCGCCACCTGTTTACTCGAAAGAATATCACCTGACATCGACGCACACCAGCCGATAGAACAGGCAGGCTTCAGGAGCGGGTTCAGCACGGCAGACCACATTCAAGTTGTTGATCAGGTTATAGAGAAATATCTGGAATTCCAACGCCCCCTATACATAGCTTTCATAGACTATAAAAAAGCTTTTGATTTGGTACTACACGACGGCATCTGGGAAGCTTTGGAAGCACTAAATATCGATAGGAAATACATTAACATTCTGAAGAACATTTACGACGGCTGTACAAGTAGAGTCAGATTAGACAGAACTGGCGCAATGATCGACATACAGAGGGGAGTCCGTCAGGGCGACCCAATCTCTCCAAAACTGTTTATCGCTGTGCTTCAACATGTAATGAGAAACCTAGCATGGTCCAAACGTGGCATAAACATGAATGGCAAGTACTTAAGTCACCTCAGATTCGCAGACGATATCATTTTGTTCTCAGAAAACTCAGTACAACTAAATACAATGATAAACGAGTTACATCAAGTCGGTTCAAAGGTTGGTTTGGAGATGAATCTTGACAAAACAAAGCTCATGACTAACCACCGTGTGTCAATAATTTCAATCAACAACGTACCTCTGGAATTTGTCGATAAGTACATATACCTAGGTAAACAAATATCATTTAATAAAGACAGAAACTTGGAGGAGGTGAACCGAAGAGTCGCTATCACCTGGAAAAAGTTCTGGGCTCAGAAGGAAATTTTTAAGTCGGCATTACCACTACGTACTAAGAAGCTAGTTATGGACACAACTATACTTCCATGCCTGACCTACGGGTGCCAAACATGGACATTCAATGTAAAGATCAACAACACCATCCAAACCACCCAAAGGAAAATGGAAAGGAGCATCATGGGCTTAAAACTCAAAGATAGAGTCAGGAATACGGCCATTCGCAAGAAAACCAAGGTAATAGATGCTTTAAGATATTCATTACAAAGGAAGTGGAAGTGGGCAGGTCATTTGGCTAGGTACGACGACAACAGGTGGACCCGGCAATCGGTGGCATGGCCAGGGCCACTTGGAAAAAGAGCGAGAGGCCGCCCGCCCGCCAGATGGGCTGATGAAATCGTAGCAACAACAGGTAGAGAGTGGATGAACACCGCCAAAGATAGAGACAAGTGGCACGCCTTGGAGGAGGCTTTTACCCAAGAGGGGTCCGTGCAAAAATAATGAATTAACATACTAATGCTTACACAATTTAATTGTTAATCCAAATAATATAATGTGAATAATGTAATATCTAATATAATAGTAAAACTCACTAATTTAAATAATATGTACATATTTGCAAGCGTTATAGAATGTCAAAATTATATAACTAAAAAGAACTTATAACATAAGTACAACTTAAAGAATTATATTGTATTGCTGAGATTTTTATTTCGATTGTTAAATGTATAATGTTTTTATTTTTTTTGTTAATTATTGTGATATCTTATTTTGCATGGAATAAATAAGCTTTATTATTATTATTATTATTATTATTATTATATTCCACCAATCCCAACCCTCCTCTAAGGTATCGTGAGAGGCAACTAAAGAGTATACCGTTAACCTATGTGCACTCTACACTTTGCACTGAGTGGTCAACAAAAGGATTCCCAAAGAGGGTTGTCAGGCAAGGGGGCTTTACACACAAGTATGTATGTAGAAATGTAACTTTAAATGGTAAACATTTGTGGTAACTGTATCAAATGAGCATAATGGAGATGACTAGACATTACTCAACGTACAAAGAGTTTTAATTCCTAGTCCTAGTAAGTTCATAAATACTATTTTGTTATAGAACTTTCTTTTCACGCATTGTATTGTATTTGTAAGACTTTGTTCAAGTTACATATAGACGTGGAACTACGATAAAATAAAAAATTGTAGCTCTTTTTATATCCTCTAAGGAAAGAGGTTTCCTTAAAAGGAAATTACTGGTTCTAGACATTGTGAATAGTTTACAAAACGTTATTCCTTAAGGAAGCTGCAACGGCTGTCACAATTCCCCGAATTTAAAACATGAAATGCGGTTTTCCGCATTTCCGCACAAAAAAAAATTATGATGGTAAAGACACCATCATAAATTTTTTTTTTTCATAAAAGTTGGCCGACGGACAAACATACGGTCCACCTGATGGTAAGTGTTCACCGCCGCCTACGGACATGCAACACCATAGGCGCAAATCCATTGTTGTGAATTTCACCAGTCCCCTTACCTTTCTAACCGAAACATAGTAATACAAGTGCACTACTTCTTCACGGCGTAAGTGCATAAGTACCCGAACTATGCACTAAGAGCTCTACTACTCTATCTGAACTAATCCACGAAATACTATTTAAAGATGCATAAATACAATGCGATAACGTATAACAGATGCAAGTTAACAATATAGAAACCTAGAAAGATCCAACTTTACGACATAACATAGCACTGGCAAGAATTATTGTCCTATGTAAACGAACGTATGCAAATGTTGGATCCACAGATCACAAAAGAAGATCTATTTAGTCAAGCCACGGGGTGTTCTTCAAAAACATACATTACATTCCTGTTTGCGCTCTTTTGATCGTTGGCGCATGTAATTTTTAATTTAAATGTAAAAAATACAAACAGAATAATTTGTGGAAACGTTTGCTTTTAACTCTATTGCGGTTTCTTGCTTCTAAATGATAATGAATAAATTTAAGTGATTCTGAAAAAGTGTTTGTATTAAAAATTTAACTTTATACTAGCCACACCCACATACATACAAATTCACCTTTGCTATGCCTACCTTTTTAAATAAATTTAATTTTACTTCATTTCATTTTATTTTTACAATATATATGTTTTGCTCGTAGTTTGTAAGTAACTATTTAATAAACAGTACATATGTCCGTGGCGTGAGGTCCTGGTGACCTGTAAAACAGGGTATCCTAGTGCAGGCACCAGTCTCTCACAAAGTAGTAGCGTTTATAAACTGTGTAATGTTAATTTTAATTACTTACCTACATATTAAGAACCTTTGTAGAGAGAGAAATAAATAAATAATTACTATTATTACTTTAATATTACGAAAACATGAAGAATACTAGATATAAAATGGATATTAGGATATAAATAAATTAATATATTAATACGTTGTTCGTTAGTTTTGAGTAGTATACGAGTACAACAAATTTTTTACTGATTTCAAAAGGTGTAGCTTCTCAACGCCGCAGTATTTTTCATGCTACGCGGTGACATCGTCGTTATGTTAATCGATTTGGATAGTTAACACTGTATCCTAAAAAAGAAGTCCCAAGGTCCCATATATCCTTGTATTCGACTAGATAGCTTGTTGCTTAGAGACCCTGACTGCCCACTACATACAGGTCATGGATTGGATTTCCACCCAGGACAAATATTTGTGTGCTTGAAGAAATGTCCATTTATTCGGTGGTGACATCAATAAACACGCATGCAAGTATCCTTCATCGCGATATCAAAGTTTCCTCAGGTTTTAGGTATACATAAAAGCTTCCAACATCAACAGTTGGACCGCGGTCCCCAGGCATGATCACCTAGCCTGATGGAAGATCTTCCCTTTTAAATTGGGTATCAAACCTTGGTCCTTCATTGTTCTGTATCTGAGTGTAAATATCTACGTAAGTATGTATTTAGAAGAAAATACAGTAGTATAAGATCTATATCACTTATCTGGTTTTCGAAGTACAAGCTCTGCTTAGTTTGGGATACACATAGCCAGTGTATAAATAACCTAATAGGATTTGTAGAAATAGCTTTTTTATGGCATTCAGATTTTCATAAAATCCCAGACTTAGGTACATGAATAAAGTAATCTAGTTTCAGTTCATGATGTCCATTCATACGTAACAATAGTATAATTTAGTAATAATAATGGTATAGGATAGTAATAATAGTATATATTTAGACTAACTGTTTTCTTTATTTTGTTATGGTACATGCGGTGCTTGTTTTTAAGTAATTGTTACACTGTTATTCCTATTTATCATATAATGTATCTTTATTTTAATGTATGTGTAAACAATTGTTGGTAAGCCTGAAAAAAAAATACAGTAGAAAATCGCATGACAAATAAAGTATATTAAAACTCCTTTGAAGAACATATTTTAGGATGTACCGGCTATATATTTGGAATAGTGAAACTCTCCAAAACTCCTTTGTTGAAGTTTAGAGAATTATTTCTGTATGAGAGTAGAACTTTTATTGAAAAATCAGACTTCAGTTGATACCGGCACCGAAGTGGCCACCGTCTGTTGATGCACACTCACCGACTAGTTTGAAAGCACGTTTCTTATTTGCTGAGCTGGTATTGCGAGAACTTAGATAAGCGATATTTTTTGCTCTGAACTCATCTAAAGGTATCGATATTAGCTTTTAGTTTTCAATATACCTTCCTTGTTCATTGTCGTGTTTTATTTATTTTATGCTAGCTGTCCCCTCCGCGTTTATCGATATCATATATAGCTTATTTATCGCCAACGCATTGTTGACCATGAGAGGTAAAGATAGTAAGTCTAAAATGCAACCTTCGAGTAGCACGTTTGGTTCAGCAATGGTTTGGTTACGATTAATGTCAAATTGAAGTTTGACATTTCATAAATATGGTATTCTTGCGCACTACAACCGAAACAAACATACATTTTGATGTAATCTTTCGAACGGATGTGAACCATTACCGAAACACAACCGAAGTTCGATTTTACGTTGAATTGACCCCCCTCTCCCCCTGTAATTCCACCGGGCCCCTTATTTTTCTAACCGAAACACAGTAATACTAGGACTACGGCTCCACGGCCAAAATGGGTAAGGTGCACTTCCCGGACGAACTCTGCACTAAGAGATTTACTACTCAAACATTCAGTTATATGGTTTCCATAAAGCTCTGTTTTGTTAAGAATCATATCACCGTGTGTAAATAATATCCCAAGAAATAAATTACTATTTCTATAAGTTTATACAAAAAACAAATATCTAATAACTAATTCTGATGGATCTCCTTCTCTGTCAAATCCCAAACAAAGAAACTCAACCAAACAAAGAGATCCAGCTGAATTAGTTACTAGATATTTGTTTTTGTATAATCGTATAATAGACTAGCTTTCCCCCGCGGTCTCACCCGAGTTACCGAGGGATGTTACATTTCCCCGGGATAAATAGCCTACATGTTATTCCAATATATGCTCTATCTATGTGGTAAGTTTCATCCAAATCCGTTGGGTGGTTTTTGCGTGAAAGACGAACAAACATCCATACATCTATACATAAAAACATTCGCGTTTATAATATTAGTAGGATTTGCCCGAGGCCACGCCTGACTCTATTAGTTACTATTACTATTATTTATATCAAATACTTATTGAAATAAAATAAATAAATAAATATCCTGGGACATTCTTTTTACACACGGCCATCTGATCCCAAACTAAGCAGAGCTTGTACTATGGAAACCAGATAACTGATATACTACATATACTGCGTTATTTTTCTAAATACATAATTATAGGTATACACCCAGCACAGAACAAACACACATGTTCATGCACACAAATGTTTGTCCTGGATGGGAAGCGAACCCGCGACCTTAGGTTTGGCAGTCAGAGCGTTAACCACCAAGCCAACTGGCCTGTCATACTATTAAAAATTTTCAACTACCCGTTTAAGTTAGAAAACATAAGATAACGTATTTTTATATAATTTTTACTATATTGCTACCAGCATCACAAACCGGACACATATCTAGGTCGGCGTTCATGCTCATGTCGCGTACAATGCATCAGGAAACTTCTCTCTTCTCACTCTGAAACACATGTCATTCCTAATACACTGACGCTTTCATATTTCCTGTTAATCTTGGATATAATAGGACAATAACAGCCTATATTATCTCTATAATTATATTTCTGTGCGGTATTAATAGGCGTGGTGGCTTTATTATGAGGTTTGCAGGTTCGCACCCCATTTGTGCGGAATCAAAGCCGGTTTTTCGGTGACCCAAAATAGGTAAGAAACAGCTTACCTCAGAATAATATTTCACAGACTCTGATTTCACGAGCATGAAACTTGCACGGATTTTGTCTTTTTTTTTTTTATGCCACTTTGGCCGACAAACAAGCAGACGGTCCACCTGATGGTAAGTGGTCACCGCCGCCTATGAACATTTGCAACACTAGGAGCATCGCCAATGCATTGTCGACCATGAGACGTGAAGTTGTTAAGTCTCATGTGCCTGTAATTTCACCGGCCCCCTTACCTTTCTAACCGAAACACAGTAATACAATTGCACTACTGCTTCACGGCGGAAATGGGTAAGGTGGTAGTACTTCCCCGGACGAACTCTGCACTATGAGCTCTACTACTCTGATTAAAACTCGAAGTCAATTTCGTTTTAGACCAGCTACCGTCCAGCGGTTTAAGTCGCATTCCCTAGGGATTTAAAGCCTATCTTCATTCGGAATAACGTACCATTCAAATTGTGAAAGAATTTTTCTAATAGGTCCCATGGTTCCGGGTACTACCCTCCGCGAATTCACAAAATATTATTAAGTTATTATTATATACTATACATGAAAATTTATCGTACTAAAATGATTATATTCGTTTGCCATTTTACAACCCTATTGCGGATGTATGTATTTTTAATGCCACATTATAAAACAATAAAATTAAAAACCCGAGAATAGTAGATATAGGTTTCTTTCAGTAAACATTTTTTTAAATCGGATGAGCATTTTTGGAAGCATACAAACTTAGAAACTTCACCCTGCTTAATATATTAGCGTAGTTCAGTGCGCCCAGATAGAAATAGCAGTTGTAGCGCCTACCACTATTCCGAGAGCATAACACAATCTTTCCACTGAGCTGGACGAGCTAGGGGAAGATATTTTCTATTCTACTTAAATCAATTTAAATTTACTATAAAAACACTGATATTATAAATTTCTAGCAGTCCGGACAGATGTTGTCCTGTCGAAATAAGTCCATACAAAAATGCAGAAATTCGATCGCAGCGCCATCTACCAGGTCCAATTGTAAATCTAAACCATTCTCGAATCCACTGGAACATATACAAAAAATGTCATGAAAATCTATCCAGCCGTTTAGGAGGAGTAGTTCACTAACATACACGCGGACAGAAGAATGATATCTATACTAATATTATGAAGAGGAAATATTTGCATGGAAGTATGTTGGTTACTCTTTCACGCAAAAACTACTAAACGGATATGGATGAAACTTGGCACATAGATGGAGCATATCATGGAATAAAGGCAACTTTTTATCCCGGGAAAATGTGATATACCTCGGAAACGCGGGTAAAACCGTGGGAGACAGATAGTAGTATATTTAGATTTTTATAATACCGAGTAACTTTACATCTATTTCACCACAACTTAATGATAATCAATTAAAATACCTATATATTACTCATAAATAAATTATCCAACATAAAAATATAAAATCTGTACACTTTTGTATGATAAAAAATAAGCATGCAACTTGCCATTCAAACCGTTTCTAAAACAAAGCCAAAAGGAAGGTACGTGCTATAATTAAATTAAGGCAAAAAGTTAACCGCATAGAGGCTTATTGTGAGGCGAAGGGATGCCCTTACGTCCGGGTAGGGGCAATACGCACCCCGGTACAAATTACCCAATAGGCGTATGATATCCTTCTTCAAATTGTCTTATTACTTTTGTTAATTTAATTTTGTGTCTTGCTATATTAATAAATTTTAAAAATGTTTTTTAATAGCTTGTTATTAATACTTAAAGACCTTTTTAAAGATAATTTCAGTTATGTAGGTACTACATATTATACAAAATTAGATTTCACCACAGTATATATATGTGTGTGCGTTACATATATCAATATCTAGTAGCTTCAGTAACTTTAAATTTCACCTTCATAAGGTCCCGTGGGCCTTAACTGAATCAATGGTTTTGCATTTGGAATTGTTTTTTTTTAAATTATGAATCACTGACCAAATTTTTAGCAATGCAAATTACTAAATATAAACACGTTTACTATATACAGGAGCAACTATGAAATCGTAAATAGAAATCCCTACAAAAGATTGCCACCTCTCATCAAGATTTTTCACCTCAAGTCTTTTCAAGTCAAAATTTATGAAAATACTAGCTAATTTGCAATAAAATAAAATTGCGACTATAATTAAAGATCTAAGCTATCCTATCTCTTAAGTTGGACCAAACTGCTCACGGTGTGCCAATTTAATTTAAAATCGGTTAAGTAGTTTAGGAGTCCATCGCGGACAAACATCGTGACAGGAGATTTATATATATTAAGATAGGAGTCCATCGCGGACAAACATCGTGACAGGAGATTTATATATATTAAGATTTATTTAACTATTTTAAAGTTGCTCTCTTTGTTAAACAAATTAGTATTTATTTAAGCAGGTAACCCCAAACAATATCCAATTATATCTTTTTATTGCTACCATTATATAAATTCAATAGTAACCACATTTCCTATTCTCCAAAATAAACTGAAAAGTGATATGCAAGAGATAAAGCTGGAATAACAGGCAACACACTGCACATTGCAAATGAACAAACCGCTGAAAATGAAAAAGCACCGGAGGCGGCAGTTATTACGGTACTTTGTATCTTCATTCAAAAAGATAGTGCGATAACCTGCCCATTCAACTTCTCTATCCATCTATTCAAAAGAGCTGTGTAAAGGTCTTTGCACATCATCGATTCGAAATTGGAATGAGAATTTTTAAGCTGTTAAACCATGATATTGAAAAGGTTAAACAAAAAAGTTTTTAAGGTACCGATTATGCTGAATTTTTTTGTGTTCAAGTAGATTCGAGAATGTAGGTAGCGCTGCTTGAATTCTTGCATTTTTGTGTTGACTTATTTTGGCAGGACAACGTCGATAAGGACTGGGATTTCGATTCTGTAAAGTAAATCAAATAAGCTCGACAATGTTACGTCGCGGGTTATATTCGCGGTCTTCATCTCTAATTACACTATCACGTGAGAGGTCCGTTCTCTGAGGCCTCGCTGCGTTGGCTTTGCTACTTTTATCAGTGGAACAAAAGGAATTTTTCCTGACTTTTAGGTACGACATCGGCGCAACATCTGTAGGTTCGTTATCCTCGGCAGAGAAAGCTCTCTGGCATATATTTGTATGAGCGCTTCTTGTCTAAGGCAGTACGTGCGGCAGCCGGGCGGAATCGTTTCGGTATTCTCCGTCTTAGTATGCATTTTGTTTGCTTTGTGGCGTGGCACCACATATCAGAAGTTCGATTCCCAACCTAAACAAGCATTAGATCCAAAGACATGAAGTCTATAATAATACGAAACAAAGTAGCATCTATTAAACTGAGAATGCTAGGTAGCTCACAACCTTGATAAACCCCCATGCCCAGAAATTTTTTTAAGAAAACTGAAAATGTTGGGTATGTATTAAACGGGGGGGGGGGGGGTCGATCTGAAAAAATAGGTCACGTAGTCATGCTAAACTTAACCATCATCGTAATTAAAATAATCGTTTATGTTTGTGTTTGGGCTTAAATCTTAAAATCCTAAGATTTTATATCTATGATTTTTTTACTCTTAAATATGGGAGTAAGTCAAGTAAGAAGTAAATACTATTTGTCGAACGGATCTACGACTTATCGTACAGTGCAATGTCACTTCAATGTGACCACACCTTTACATCTCTTTGTTATTATTGAGAACGCCTCGTAGCTCGACGGTCATTTCAGTCAGAGGCGGCCTCTGTGACGTCACCATTTCCTCGCAATATCTCCCCTTTACAACCCCTTTGTGATGCAATACTTTGTTTCCTTTAGTTGAAATTCATTGTATTTTAGAAGAGAATCGCCCTTGCCACTTGATTGTAGTTGAGATATCTTCTATTTTTCTGTCAGAACGTATTACTTAACAAATCGATGGTGGTTGCTTTAGAGATTAGATACCTTAACTACGACGGCACAGGTCGTGGATTCGATTAATTAATTCAGGAGACGCATTCCTGGGCATGAACGTTTTTGTTAAATTTTAAATTTTGTTAAAAAAAAAAAAATAATGTTACAAACTTATTTATATACATTTTTTTTTTAAGCCACATGGGCCGACAAACAAGCGGACGGTCCACCTGATGGTAAGTGATCACCGCCGCCTATGGACATTTGCAACACTAGGGCATGGCCAATGCATTGTCGACCCTGAGGCGTGAAGTTGTTAAGCCTCATGTCCCTGTAATTTCACCGGCCCTCTTACTTTTCTAACCGAAACACAGTAACACAAGTGCACTTCTGCTTCACGGCAGAAATGGGTAAGGTGGTAGTACTTCCCCGGACGAACTCTGCACTAAGAGCTACTACTCGCAAAACTTTATAGATACTTTATAGAAAATAAAATTTCTGGTTCTCATACAAACTCTGCTTTGTTTGGGACCGGGCTACGCATATGGAATTACTTAACATATTTAGTACCTACTACTATTATAATTTATAAAATATTATTTGTCCTCATCCTACTGAAGGATAAATGACATAAGGTCCTCTACAACTGCCAATCTGTAATTAGCTTTTAATTCAAAAGTATATATCAAAATTACTTAGTATTTCAGTTAAATCTATTGAAACTTTTTACCATACCAGTAACTAGGCTAACATCTCGATGAAAACTTTAGCCACTTAGCTCCCTAGAAAGTTAGGAAGTGTGTGTAGTTTGAGGCAAACTGCTTCCTGTGGTAGAACCTTATATATAGCCTTACTGTATATAAATAGAGTAAAAGTATTCTAGGAAACAGTTTTACAAAATATCATGCCGTACTCACACTACATCAACATAGACAATTTCATTGACATCACAAATTACACACAGATACAATATTGAAACAACAATACAATCATACAGACACTGTGTGAGACCAAAACGGCACCTATCTCAGCATAAGCTGCGACAGTGGTCTTAGAACTGAGGTACTTCTCCATAAATATTTTAAGTCTAAACGTGACATGTGGGACGAGAGTCCGCGATATCAAACCCAGGCTACAGGTGATCTTTTCTGACATAAAAACATCAACTGTACCTTTCCTGACCTGGAATTTGAACCTTACCTTGATGCGTTTAGGCTCTATTTTGAACCTACTAATAGTAAAACCATATTTTCAATGATTAATTTTAATCAAACTACATTATAAAACATAACAATCAAATATGACTTATTATTTTATGAAAATAATATAACAATAGGAAACATTATCAGAAAGTACATTACAGTGGTATCGTTTAATCTCTACCAGACAACTTTTCACCAGCAGGATACAATGATAAAATAATAAAAGTAAAAAAATATACTAAATCATTATACACAAAATAAATATAGAATTATGAATAGATTTAATTATAATAACAGAAATACTCGTAAGCATAGAGGTAAAATTGCGCAGGTTTCCATCCGTTCCTTATCAATGAAGGCTTCGAGCCTATCTTCAATCCCGAAATCCCTAGTAACCCTGATAAGCCCGCCTCATCCTTTTATCGAGATGGAATTTCGCGAAAGGGAAGGAGTATTTAAGATTCTAAAGCCTTACTTACTTGTGCAGAGCCGATGTCTAGATACTGAAAATGATAACTGTTAATTAAATTATATTGAATTTAAACAATTCTATATTTTTATAATAATCAATGTGTATAAGACATTATTAAAGGAATGATGACTGAAATAATATCAGGCATCATTACCGGGAGAAATAGAAGAGGAAGAATTTGTACCAAACCCTACTTAAAAGGGATAAGGGTCGCGGGTAAAAATGGGGGGATAAAAATCATCTTAAAAAGGGTATATTATATTTAATTGCATTTGTGTGCATGAGCTGGTATGTATTAAGAAAAAAGGCATTATGTGCAGTTTATAAGGAATCTGTAGTATAAGCTCTGCTTAGTTCATGATAAGATGGCCGTGTGTATAGATTGTCCCATATATATGCGCAACAAGAATGTATTGGAATATATAGAACGGTTATAGAGTAGATAGTACCTACAGTAACAAACTGAATTAGAACTAGTGCCGAGGCCGTGCCTTTCGGATTGATCCTCAGATTAGAACCATAAATCAACCCTTCATTTTGTAACTTTGGTCCCTAAACTCCTTTAAATTTGCACTTATTATGAATTCATTAACTTATGGCAGTTGATTGAGGAGGGATAAGCCTGATATTTGATGATGGGCTTACATGTTATGTAAATTAATAAATTATTTGTTAATTTGTGTGGAATTTAATGCTGTGTTATTTTAAAAGCACAACCGTCGGACCATTAAGGTGATGTAGTTTGATATGAAAGGTTTGGTTCAATTTAATTATCTTTTTTAATGATAAATAGATTATAATACGATACCTCAAATTGTCATTTTACTTAATCCATTGGTACAAAAATTACCATAAAGTAAAATACAACTCATTTAAAAACATCTAGGTACTGTAACTCTGATGAATGAAAAAATAAAGTAATATAACCTTTTTTGATTTGTTTAATAATCAGCAGGTTGTTTCAGTTAAAGGGTAAATAAATGTAGACAATAAACAAAAAATATTATTGGAGTTTTCAAGCGCCGATGAAAATAAACATTCGTTTTATCGACGTACTTTCGACTTCTGACTGCTTTGTTTACTTCTCCCCGGTGAGGCACAAATAACAAACCCCTATAACTGTTGTTTACGTTTGTTTTGATATAACAAGACGTGTTTTTATACCAACCTTTATTTGATTCAATAAACATTTGAAATGTTTGGGATAGTTGATTAGGACATCCGAGTGAGCTCCGAAAACGTAGAACACTGAACAATTGGCTACTGGCTGTCCCTGGTAGTTTTAATAACATTCGACGGATGCAAAGTGTAGACCCCTACTGTCCTTCTCTGGAATCCAATCAATCCTTCTGTTTTGTAATATTATCACGAAGCATAAAACGACACTTTTGTAGATACTATTTTGCTCATATTAGAAAGGAATCGTCTAGTGGAAGTAATCTCGAAGCATAATAATTTTTTCATGTTTCGACTTTTTCTTTGAAATGAATGAGTTTTGATAATATTTTTTTATATAAAATAGCTAGCATAAAAGCGCTGTACCAATTATTTGCACTTCATTAAGTTAAAACAATGAAAATTTTATTAAACTTTTTGGTACACTTGTGTTTATTGCCAGACATGTACGGTTTATGAAGTCTGTTAGATGGTACGGAATCTTTTAATATCTTATTCTATTCTTTTTTTATTTCAGTACACTACCATGCACGCTGTCTACCTACATGGTTTTAAGTGATCACTATCACCCACGGAAAATTGCCAAGATGTTACGTATAGAAAAATTTGGAAGTAACAGGCTATCAAGTACAAGGTACAGGCATCTATAAATTACTCTACCGCCAGCCAAAAATGAGAGAGAAATCCAAAACCAAAATACATATATTTAAACTTAATAAAAATTTTAAATACAAACCTTAAAAATAAAGAATTTGACGAAATGCCAATTTCATTAAAAAACCTCATTAATTATACCCTTATTTCAGCACTAATTAACAATTTAGCAAAAATTCCTACTTCAACTTCGTTAATCAAAACCTCGATCTTCAATTAATTTCAATTCTGATATAAATTAAATGTTGTTGACTGACTGAAATATGATTCATTATACCCGACTTTATTGGCCTTATCTTAGTAGTTAACTGAGTATTTGCGTAGTGAGACGATTATTTAATATTCGAAATGGTGTTAAAGTCTCTTTGGTGTTTTAATTATGAGCAGCAGAAATAATGTGTTAACAAAAGTGTTTCTAAATGGATGTTTAAAAATTGTTTTCTTACTAATTTGATTAAAGTACGATGAGCTTATTGTGACTGTTTTATTTATTAGATACTAGCTGTCCCCCGCGGTTTCACCCGCGTTCCGAAGGTCTGTAATACGCTAACTGTAAAACACGCGCAGTAAAAATAGTTGTAATACTTTAAAATTCTCGCATTTTCTCAATTATAATATGGATGTATTATACATAAAAACCTTCCTCTGGAACCGCATCATAATCCATTGCGTAGTTTTAAAGATCTAAGTATACACAGGGACAGACAGACAGCGGGAAGCGACTTTGTTTTATAATATGCAGTGATAATGTGCATAATTTTGAAAAACTATAATAGTTAAATAAGTTTTACAGCGCCAGACAAGTGCCTCCCAAAAATTTACTAAATTTCATGTATCAAATGAATGAATAGCGTAGTACCTAAAATACACATTGTGCCGACCCCAAATAATTGGAAACAAGGCAAATGAAGATATGACAAAAATAAATACCAGAAATAAAGTTATTGACACACACAAAGTTAATTTCGGAAGGTTACGAGAACGGTTTATGTGTGTAACAAACACCGGTTGTTTCGTATTTGTGACTGAAATAAATCCTGAATTATTAATACTACAGTACCCGTACAAGCGTAACATACATACGTAAAATTGAGTATGTGCTCACATAAATTTTACGCTTTTGTATTAAAATGAACTTAAGATCTGAAATATCTGCTAACAATCCGTCAAAACTTGTAGTTTTGAGAAGTAGAGCTCTTAATGCAGAGCTCGTCCGAGGAGGATAACCACCTTATTACCCATTTCCGCCGTGAAACCGTAGTGCAATTGTATTACTGTGTTTCGTTTTGAATAGAAAGGTAAGGGAGCCCGTAAAATTACACATGAGACTTAACTTAACATCACGTCTCAGCACGACAACGTATTGGCAACGCTTAGGTGTTGCAAATGCCCATAGGCGGCGGTAATCATTTACCATTAGGTGAACCGTGTGCTTGTTTATCGGCTCATGTACCTAATATAAAAAGAAAGTAATTTTCAATCACTGAAAACATAAAAGAACAACAAAAAGCAAATCCGTATGCGCAGTTACGTAAAATATTATATTTGTTTGATAGTCAAAGAAATAATGGAATAAATGGCAATCAAAAACTTCTGAACTATAAATAATATGTGAATTCGTACAAAAACTTTATCGACAAATCAAATTCGAGAATTCCTTTGATGACAAAAATTGTCTATCGGAAAACAAGATTGTCAGAAACTCATAAAAATGGTACCTATAGAGAGCGTAGGTAGTATCAAATTATTCAGAAAAATAATATATACGTCATATAAAAGGAACTCTATCACACGTCATTATATTTCACAAAGACTTAATAGGTGGAAATATCGATATATTGCTTGATACAATATGTATATGTTTCCCATATACTCCAAAATGGTTGGAGCGATTTCGAATGGGCCTTTCACGGCTACTTTTCCGAGGAAATATAACATCCCTTGGGAACCCGGGTGATACCGAGGGGGACAGCTATATTATATAATTGTAAATGTATATATTTTATTATAAATAATATTTTTTAATCAAATCAAATACTATATAATATTAGCTGCAACCCGCCGCGTCCCTATCGCAGAAAAAATATTATGAAAATACCCACGCTTGAAATTAGCACAAATACTGAATTAAAGGTCAAAGTGACGCGACACTTCATGTTAATGACTTCACCTTTATGAACGATGGCTAAATTATTTGGATATTGATGATACAAAAATACTAAAATCACGATAAAAAAATGGGGGGTAGGAGGGTGAAAAATACATTACGACCTATTCTGATACCTACCAAATATACAAAAAAAAATATCATTAAAATCGGTCGACCGCCAACACCGTGACACGAGATTTTTAAATATTAGAAGATTAAAAGAAGATATATCGATATATAAATAAATAAATATATCCTGGGACATTCTTTACACACGGCCATCTGGTCCCAAACTAAGCAGAGCTCGTACTATGGAAACCAGATAACTGATATACTACATACACTTTTTTTTTCTAAATACATACATATAAACATATTTACACCCAGACACAGAACAAACAGACATGTTCATGCACACAAATGTTTGTCCTGGGTGGGAATCGAACCCGCGACCTTCGGTTTGGCAGTCAGAGCGTTAACCGCCAAGCCAACTGGCCTGTCACCTACCATATACATTTTTCCAACCTACTCTTTGTTCAAACTATATGGTGAACTCTCCAGTCTTCGGGAAAAACTTTATTGTCCTATATATAGGCGAATTGCCTACGATCTTCTATTATTAGTACAAAGAATTTTCTTTCACGATTTCCTTTCTTTTGATTTTACATTATCACAAACATGAAACCAATATTTAGTCAATGGACTTATATTTTGGTAGCTAGGTATTCGAGGCTTTGCAAAAGGCTTTTCAAATCCCCGCAATGAGCGTAGCTTTATTCGGCCTAATTTAATTACGGCCTCAGATGACCTCA
The DNA here is from genome assembly GCA_907165245.1 of Habrosyne pyritoides. Taxonomy (NCBI): domain Eukaryota; kingdom Metazoa; phylum Arthropoda; class Insecta; order Lepidoptera; family Drepanidae; genus Habrosyne; species Habrosyne pyritoides. Next base: position 10,571,250 of record OU015594.1, on the reverse strand, counting down.
TCATCGCCCCTCTCGTCCTGACCTTTGTTATTTAAAGACTCCGAAAGGTTATTGGAGCTGTGACATTGAAAAATTGAAATTGACGTGAGAACCTTGTATGGTATGGTAAGGGATGGCTACTTGTACTTCTTGTGATAAAGCGCTTCCCCTTTTGATGTTTTCTATTGTTGATATCTTCAAATAAAAATAAATATATTACTTTAATTAATTTTTAATATTTAATTATTACAGTTAATCTAGACTATGTATATATAGTGTGTTATACGAGTATGCGTCTAGTGTATTTATTAATAATTAAGTTTAAATATCATTCTTTTTAAAAAAACAATGTAAAAACTAATTATAAGAAACTGTTAAGGCCTACATGAATAAAAATTATTCCTATTTTCATTATTTGTCCCTTCGCAATATAACAACAACGTCTAAAAACCGGAACATTTTATTATTACGATTATTTATTATCGACAGGCCAGTTGGCTTGGTGGTTAGCGACCCTGACTGTCAAACCGAAGGTCGCGGGTTCGATTCCCACCCAGGACAAACATTTGTGTGCATGAACATGTCTGTTTGTTCTGTGTCTGGATGTAAATATCTATATAAGTATGTATTTAGAAAAAAAAAAGTAGTATATGTAGTATATCAGTTATCTGGTTTCCATAGTACAAGCTCTGCTTAGTTTGGGATCAGAGCCGTGTGTAAAAAGAATGTCCCAGGATATATAATGCATATATATATAATAATGCAGAGAATCTATTATTAACATCAAAGCCAATCACACTTCTACACTTATATTATAAATACGAAAATAATTCTGTCTCCATTTCTGTTTCTTACCGTTTATAGGCTAAACGATAGAATCGACTTTGATGAAAGATGACAATTTTGCGCTGGCAAAACCACTGGTGGAAATTTATATTACGAGTAATATTATAAAGAGAATAGATTTGTATTTTAAGTTTGTAATGGATAAACCCCAACAACTACCGCTGATTTTAATAATTAGTTCATTGTTAGAAAGCTACTTTATTCAGAAGTAAATCTTAACAATCATAGAACTAAAATGAGGTAAGTAATAAAATCCATTTCAATTCTTATGTGTTACTGCTGGGTGTCCCAGCGTCTTATTTATTTGTTCGAAATAAAAGGAAAAATTGTGTTCATAAACTTTTATTTCTAAATGGTAGCGGATAAATAATATTTTGAGTTCTTTTCGGTAGGTGTGCAAACATAAACATTTTTCGGCATTCCAAATTATACAACTAGTACAATTTCATATTTCGATCGAATTTCAGCGAGAATCAAAATGAGCAACATTATTTTTTTTCTTCTAAAACCATCTTCGCTTTATTGCCATTCTAATGGAATCGGTTTGGGCCACATCGTTTAATGGTATGTAACGGCCATAGGTAGAAACATTTTTTCCATTTCATAAATATAGATTCAGGGCTCCATCGTGCATATTTTACTGTAAAGTGACAGATAAAAATCGTAACGTACACTAAAAGCTTTGCCTGTTATTTAGGTTCGCGAACTATAACGCTTGCTCACGTCAAACATTAATTTTTATGTCCATAAATGTTGTGTACGTCTGATATTGCGTCATAGAGCAAGTGCAGCCGGCCGGCGGAATAAATTGGCAGACGGAAATTGAATGTCACGTTACTTAAAGTTACAATGAAGGGCGGTGGTCGCTGAGAAAACTTTTAGCATTGACAACTGCTGACATGTTTCCAATACAGCTTTAACTGATGAAAAGTTTCAAATTCTAAGGCTTATTATTTTATTAACTGTCCACCAAGGGTTCACCCGCGTTTCTGATGGATTCTACATTTTGCAATGCTGAAAAGTATCCCTTGTACCCTTTCGCGAGCATTGGCAAAATAATTGCCAAACCACTTTTAGAATCTCTAGTTTTAGATATAGTTTATGATCTGAGAATGTAATCATTTTATAATATGTAATTCAAACTGGGCATTGGCAATTACTTTGCCAAATAAGAAGTCACAAACGGGCATTGGCAGAGATATTGCCGTAGCTCATAAAAAAGGGGGGCGGCGTAGGCAGGGGGGGGGGGAATTGATAAGTATTGTTTTAAATATGTTATTTCACAATGTTTTGAAAAAATAAAATCAAAATCGGAGGTGTAATTAGTATTGCCCGCGAAAGGGTTAATACAGGTTATAAAGTATAATAATAATCATATAATATAAAATCGTATAATAGTACAGTAAATAGTACATAAAAGCGTTTTAAAAATAGTTTTGCGTTCATTTGGAAAAACTGAAAAATGTTGAATAATAATATTAATTTATTTTGTAGCTTGATGGTATAATTAAAAACTTATTTTTTTTATCATAATCATAAAATATTGTAAGTTTTGTGATACAATCACCTAGTTTCATCAACATCCCTTTGGCTGTTATTCCGTCAACATCCATCCGCAAAAACTTTCGCAATTATAATATTAGGAGGATTCATTAAGGGAAAAATCCTTATAAAGATATGTGTTTGATATCTTTTCCTCACAGCCAGCCGATTGTATTATCTTATGAAAGTCACCCAGGAATTTGATACAAAAGGGCTATTTGCTCACAACCTTTATTACCTCATTGGCGTTAAGTAACTGATTAAATAATAATGAGACCCTTGCCCATCAGTAGAATATAAATAGGCTAATAACAGGAGTGGTTCAGTACAAAGGATCGCTATCTGGTTACACAACAACCGACAAAACCGATCACTGGAATAGATGCACTGTGTTAACATTTCGAAATAGCAAATGTATTGACTCTTGTTTTGAATCTGGTTCAGAATTAATTAAAAAAAATGTAAGCAAATGAAATGCAAAATTCTTTATACTTGTTTGTGTTACATATATCGCAGAACTACTGATTCAATTCGAGTTATAATATAATAATATTCTTTTTATTTCAGCAAAACACAAAATTATTACAGAATTCCAACAGTAATATAAGAGCTTTGCAGGTCTAAATTATAGGACCTCACTATGCAAGCCTGTATCGAGGAAACCTAACTCCGATTATTTATTAAAATTAGACTTTAACTCCTCAGAGGACATAAACATATTAACTTATACCTATTGCAATGCAATCATGATATTTGCAGGTATTCTTTGGATCCAAAAAGAGCATCATATTACTTTTGTATGTGTGCATGTATGTGTTGTGTATGTGTACAAATATCGCGTCCTATCTATCTTTTCATGTTCAACATAATACTTTCTGTTACGTCGTATGTAAGCCAGCCATTTCTTTATCATGGTTTTTGCTTCCGTAAACACCACCGTAACAGTTAAAACAACATTTTAAAGCTACAAATCATGTTCACTGAAAAATAAAAGTTAAAATGTCGTGTCAATTAAAGCTGAATTCGAATTACATGAGACATTTATTCCAAATCGGAAGGATTGCATTTGAAATTATGTTATGAACTCTGTGTCGATCCCGTGAGGAAACATGCTCGGCTTAATTAGATCGCATACATACACGCAAATTGTACCGTCTCTCAATGTGACAACTTTAATTGGATTTATCCATGCATGTAGATATTGTAGTCCTAATTAATTTTTGAAAAAAAATTCTAAGTTGGCATTTAAGTAGGTTATTTATCCGTTGTTAGAGTCTGACCATTCATAAGGCCTGTGAAGGCCTAATAGAATAAATATTTTACTTCATTTAATTATCCTAATTTTGCGATTCGACATTAGGGATGTTTTTTGCAATTATTTTTTTTGCAATATATTTTTGACCACAATCTCACTGCGGTAAGTGAAAATGTCACAGCAGGTGGTAAACTTACAAAGCCTCGGAGGGAACTGGCTCACAAGTGCAGGTCTTATTAACAGATTTTCAACTTAGGTAGGTCAGTTAAGCAGGTGTTCACAAAGTACCTTACCACCGTGGCAAATAGCCTGATACTTTGTGCTTACTAGGCATATCCCGCGGTTTTACCCGCATTGCAGACGTTACATTTCACTGAGATAAAAATTATCCTATGTCTTTATTCGGGTCATAAAAAATATGTCGAGTTTCATTCAAATCCTTTTATTTTGGTCCATCCTTACAAACTTTGTCATAATATTAGTAGGATGGTATGACGTAGTTCAATTACTAAAGATTTAAGTAATTGAGTGGGTAGATTGAGGTCTTAAATAATCGCCACAAAGAGCCTAAGGGTTGCAATACCATCTAGTATACTCTAATCTCGGGAGAGCACCTGAAACGCTTTAAGATTAAATCATTGTATAAATTTTCACTTGTAAAACTTACACAGCTATGTGTTATTTTTTATTTTTGTATTTTTCTTTATTTCGGACAGCAACAGTCTTAAACTATAAAAATGTACCTGGTTTGAACTTATAATTATGAGACCAATTACAGCTATCCACGTACTAAAATGGAATTTTTAACAAAATATCTTACATAACACTACTTCGAAGCAAACAACAAATATATGTATAAGTATTATACAAAAAGAAAGAAAAAATTACAGTAATAACAACAATATGCTATATATTTATTTATGTGAGTTTGTGTGTGTGTGTGTTGGGTGAGGGTGTGTATGCAGTGTGTGTGTAAGTGATATAAATTTTGTATATGTATTGTAAGTAAATTTTAAATCAAGATCCTTTTTATGTAACACTTTGTTTAATATACCATGTCTTTTTTTAATACAATATATACTATATAATATAATATACTACAATTTAAACTACATAATAGGACCATCACAATATCAAACTAATACCATAAGTTTAAATAAATATCGTCATGTTTAATATCCCCAAAAACTCTCAGTAAATTTTTTGAGTCTCGTCCCAAATGAGATTTATCGCTTGGATACATTACCAATCATCCTGTAATAATTTCTAAACAAAGGAACGTCAATTGTCTGACAACACTTAGACCAACCTGGAAATCAAACTCAGGACGTCAAATCTCTAAGCCAAGCAAATAACATAAAATAAAATGAAAATATTTTTATTCCTAACTCTAATACTGGTTCGGAAGACTCAGCTATTACTCTTTTTAAAAACGAACTTAAATTTATTACATAAAATTTATTTTGTCTCGCTGACAATACCTGTGTGTTATCGCAAAGTTGAAGAATTATTGAACAATAATATAATATTATATTATTATGAATATGTAATAAAAAAAATCAAAAAAAATACAAACAAACTAAAACTGACTAGCCCCCACAAGCAGCACCTGTTCACAAGTATGACACATGTGGCAGCCATCGCCCTCCTCGCAATATTGTAGGGAAGTGAGCGACCCGCCACACGACGCCGCCGCAAGCAAAGGCATTAAAGCGAGCATGACTAACTTAAGTTTGATGCACATACTAATAATAATTTACCGCTTGACCACCGAGCTAACATAAATAAAGTATTAACCAATAAAGCACCACCACAACAGAGTATCGTATTCATGAAACAGGTCCATTCCACTCAAAATAGCTGGTCTATTAACCGATGACAGCTGAAATTGGGATCATTCACAGCGCGACAGTGGCCCGAGTAATTACGGCCGAGCTGTCCGTGAGTGGACTGACAGCCATGCGATGCCCGGACACTGTAGCCATTTGGAGCCCGCATGCAATGTAGATACGCCCATCGAATTAGATTAGCTATCGATTATGCTGTAAAAATGTCGACGATTTTAAATCGAGGTGATTCCATTAGTGTCCTTTTCAGATCTATTCACTTCTGCAGGTGAATAAAAGGCCTATCCGTATTCATTAGTCACGTTTTTAGTTTTTGTCGTTGTCATATTTGCTGCTGGATTAAAATATATCCAAAATAAATTCTATACCTATTAATTCCTACGAGCTGGTATTGTTAAGCCGGATTGCCCAAAGTTAAGGCACTGGGTCAGCGCCCGTGTTATGGGGGTGACCTAAACATATCTTAATATATATAAATCTCCTGTCACGATGTTTGTCCGCGATGGACTCCTAAACTACTTAACCGATTTTAAATTAAATTGGCACACCGTGAGCAGTCTGGTCCAACTTAAGAGATAGGATAGCTTAGATCTTTAATTATAGTCGCAATTTTATTTTATTGCAAATTATTGGTCTATAATTAATTGACAGTCACAATTATCTGTTAACTCCAAAAGATTCTAACAAATGGCGCTGTGTTGAAAGTACCAACGTTTAGTTTTTTAGGGAACTTTTTTATGGACTCACTTCGACAGGACAACGTCTGTTGGGACAGCTAGTATATTATAAGGGTGGATGTGTAGATATAAGTTACTCTTTCATGCAAATACTAACGAACAGATTACCTATAATACAGCGGTGGCCTTACCCATTGCGAGGCTCTGGGCGGCAGGTCATTGCGAGGCCCTTTGTCCTTCGTGAAAAGTATGTTATGCGAAAGTAGGTCTAGTTGTTTGGTTTAGGTATTTGAGAAAGAAATGCTAAAGTTATACAAATAAATTTAATTTGTAATCCATATATGTTTTAATGTGCTTGGATTACGCGAGGCCCCTGCAAGAACGAGGCCCCGGGCGATTGCCCAGTTCGCCACCCCCTAAGGCCGCCTCTGCTATAATAAGTACCCTGAAATAACATACTTATTATCAAAAGTATACCCCGGAAAGGCAGGTGAAACTCGGTAATTTAATTCATAATTATATACGGTTTGGTGCTGTCCAAAAATAGCTATGTTACCTCAATGTAAAGTGAGGCTCATTCTTTGTCCGTTCGTTAGGCTCAATAGAGGAAGAGAGAGAGGTTAGGTACTTTTTTGTCCAAAGGTCATTTTGAGGTCTTTTCTTCTGAATTGACTTTCCTCTACCTAAGGGTCTTTTTTATTTTAATTACACAAGCACTTATGAATAATCAAACTCAAAACTGCAAAAAGTTGCAGAAAAGCCAGCAATAATTTCAGTGATCACTCTTTTCATAATCGATTTAGTTTACCAAACTATTAACCATTTAATCTCCTTCTGATCATAATTTAGTATAGATACTTGAGAGCGTACACTTCGTGAGCATACTCGGTATATGCAAAGCCACTTCCCAGTTATTATCCTATCGCTGCCGGCCACTCGCTGCAGCCCAATTGAGGCTCCATAGTTTGATATTTCAGTTAATTAGCCAATAAACTCAAATGCTCTACTAACGTGTACAAATTTAGTAACAAATTACCAACAATAACTTCAGAAACCGAGCCTTGAAAATATTCGAACAGTCTTTAAAAAATTACAGTTCCTTACAAATTGCTTGGAGTGTTAAAGAAAATTGGAAACACTTAGAAACATACCTTGGTTATGATTTCAAATATATCATACAAATAAGTTTTATATTTATTTAAGGCTGTTGTGAAAAACATTGTTAAAAATTTGTATATATCTTAAAATTGACGATTTTTGCAGCTAAGAGTATTATGGACAGTTTAAAGCAATTTACGGTTAGTTCGATCGTCATGGTCATACAATTAACCATTAGATGAACCTTATACCAGAGCAATAACGATGATTATTCAATGTCATTTTTAACTGTCTAAACAAATAAATAAATATCCCAAGACATTTTTCACACATGGTTACCTGATCCCAAGTTAAGCAGAGTGTACTGCTTGTAGTATGGCTACCAGGTAACTGATATACTTACATATACTACTTTTTAAATACATACTTATATAGATATTTACACCCAGACACAGAACAAACAGACATGTTCATGCACACAAATGTTTGTCCTGGGTGGGAATCGAACCTGCGACCTTCGGTTTGGCAGTCAGGGTCTCTAACCACCAAGCCAACTGGCCTGTCAACAGACCATTTAGATCTCAACAACATAAGTAATTGATATTACTGAGACATGAATAATTGTATTAATGAAACTAATAAGAAAATATAAGGTAAGTTAAGAAAATGACAGAATAAAGGAAGACAGAGAAGATTATAACAAAGTCTAACTTATTTAAAAAAAGGTACAGAGAACAGACGACGTAATGACTCAGCGGAAAAAGCCTACGAAAAGTTACCCCAGGTACAATAATTAGGTAAAATTTCCTTTTGGGCCTACCTTAGTCAAATTAACCTTTGTTATATTTAATTTTATTCAAGCTTAAGTAAAAATTAAGTAATGAAATAGTATCGTGCTACAGTAAAGGTAATCCTAACCATTAATTATATTCTTCTAATAATAAAAATGAGGATGCGAGATTGTTTAATTTGTTTCCCTTCTTACGTCATAACGAAACAAAGGGTCGATTTGAATTTTTGTAAGGGTTTAGTTGACAAGATAGTAATAGAATCAGACTGATAAGAATAAAGATTTATTTGTTTTTAAAACTATTATTTTTATCCCGGTGTATTCTGATTTGATTTTTTAACCGACGAAAAATCGGTGGGTCTGCTTAAGTCAACCTGTATATTTAGAATTTATGTTTGTTCTTTTTCTTGTTGAATATGTAGTATGTACTTTAAAATTGGTCCTCATTTCAATGTGTATTTTCTTTTTCTTTAGTTTTATTCTTACTTTGATGGTTTAATATTTTGTTAGTTGTTTCATTATGTTTAATTATAATAATATTGATAAAATGTTATGCACACCGTAAATTGAGCATGTGGTGTTGTTAGCCTATAAGTAATCTATTACCTATCTATTACTAAATCTATTACTCCTAAAATGTACACACTTTAAATACTGAAAAGTAAATATTTGGAAACAAAAACTGGCAGACAGTACCTACGCCGGATGGTAAATGGTCACCACAGACTATGCAACACCAGAGGAATTACCAATACGTTGTCGACCCTGAGAGTTAAAGTCGTTCAGTCTAATGTGCCTGTAATTTCACCGGCCCTCTTACCTTTTCAACCGAAACACAGTTATACAAGTGCACTACTGCTTCATGCATATGTGTATAGTGAACTGCCCCGGCCGAACTCTACACTAAGGGCTCTAAGTGAATTAGTGCGATTCGAATAATATTTCTTATTATAAAAATCTCACTTACAAGGAATGTAACTTTTCCTTGTATGACGGGGCAGTTGGCTTGGTGTTTAGAGACCCTGACTGTCAAGTCACAGGTCATAGGTTTGATTCCCACCTAGAACCAAACATTTGTGTCCATGAACAAGTCTGTGTGTGTTCTGTGTCTGGGTGTAATTATCTATAAGTATGTATTTAAAAGTAAAAGTAGTATATGTAGTGTATCAGTTACCTGGTAGCCATAGTGCAAGCAGTACACTTTAATTTGGGATCAGGTAACCATGTGTGAAGAATGTCTTGGGATATTTATTTATCTAAGGAAAGCATTATGTAGTTTCATATGTACTTTTTTAACTTGTGTGTTTACACTATATTTTGTAGTTTACAAAATCTATTTACAATCTGATTCAATTTTCTTGGGCGTATTAAAAGTTTATTTCATTTTAATGGAACTAGTTTCCTAAAGGTTTATCGCCGTATCATAATTCGCAACGTGTGAACCTGTTGAACTCTTGGTGTGTTGGTGCCAAGCTTGGCGGTTAGCCAACCAACTCCAGCAGGTCTTTTGCATAATTCCTCCAATTCTGATACGACACGTTCTAAAGCCATTACGCGATTGATGACTCTTTCACCTTGCTGTGGTAGTTTGATATAGCCGGTTAGTATCGGTCAATGTTGCTTAAAATAGATTGAGGGTACCTATACATACTCGACACCAGTTTTTAGAGTAGTAGAGCTCTTAGTGCAGAGTTCGTCTTGGGAAATATCACCTTACCCATTTCTGCCGTGAAGCAGTAGCGCACTTGTATTACTGTGTTTCGATTAGAAAGGTAAGGGGGCCGGTAAAATTACAGGCACATGAGACTTAACAACTTCACGTCTCAGGGTCGACAACGCATTGGCGATGCCCCTAGTGTTGCAAATGTCCATAGGCGGCGGTGACCACTTACCATCAGGTGGGCCATCCGCTTGTTCGTCAGCCCAAGAGGCATAAAAAAAAAGAAAGAAGGAACAAATAACAACTATTTATTAAAAAAAGTGATTCCTGTTATTTTTCTATCATTACTATTAGAACTATGTGGTATAAAAAAAATACCCTGCTTATTAAAAATACTAAGGGAAAAAATTAAGGGATCAAAATTTTTGGGCAAATTTCAACAAGCCGTAACTTCGAGAGAAAGGTCGTACAGGAAATCAAAAAAATGAAATTGGAGCTCCAAGTGTCTAGTTTTTGGATTAGACCTTTAAAATTTTTTAACCTTTGTTTTTGAGTAATCGTATCTCCTTTTAATTAAATAAAAAAAAAAGTTAATAGGTACCCCCAATCGAATTTCGATCTTTTTCACACGCTTTTCGCAGTTTGTTTTTCTTTACTTTTTATGAATCCTTAACAAATCGCTTAATTCAACAGTTTTTTTCAAAACTAATCCCTTTGCACTAAAAGATTTTTTTTTAATGTTTTCGGTCAAAATTGAAAATTTCTTACTTTTCTAATTTTCAATCATGGTTAGACGACAAACAATCTGCGAAAAGCATATGAAATAGATCGAAATTCGATTGGGGTTTTTTTTTTTTTTATTTAATTAAAAGGTTTTTGTTGCAAAACAAAATTTTTTTCAGAAAAGCATTGACTAGTAGTTTAAGGAGAATTTATTCATGTCCTTGAAACTTTTACTTTCTGTGCGATCATTGGTTGCTGAGATATCGATAATCAAAGACAAAAGGATCCGTTTCCATTTGAAGACCGATATCTCGGCAGGAAATGGACGTATCAAGGTGAAAAAAATTAAAGCTAAATGAACAAAGTATTCGATCGTTAAAGTGGTTAAGCTAAAAAAAATTTTTCCACGCCGTAGACCAATTTCATTTTTTTCATTTCCTGTACGACCATTTCTCTCGAAGTTACGGCCTGTTGAAATTTGCCCAAAAATTTTAGATTTTTTTTTTGATCCTTTAATGTTTTCCCTTATTGTATAAAACAAAGCAATTTATGATAGAAATCTATGAAATATCAGAATTATGAATATTTTTTTTAAAACATCAACCCTATTTTGACTACCATCACAGTATTGTATGTGATAACGTAGACAAAGAAAATAGAAATAATAATCATTAGGTATTACTCGATACGTCACATAATGTGAAAACTAAAATGGCTTGCGTCCCTTACCTTACCACCATACCACCTCGCCACTTAATAGCCTTTCTATTTTTTATGAGACATGGGCCAAACAAGTAAATGGTCCACCTGATGGTAAGTGGTCACCGCCGTGTATGGACATTTGCAGCACCAGGGCCAATGCGTTATCGACCCTGAGACGTGAAGTTCTTAAGTCTCATGTGCTTGTAATTTCACTGGTCCTTTCTAACCGAAACACAGTATTAAAGTGCACTACTACTTCACGGCGGAAATGGGTAATGTTGTAGTACTTCCCCGTTAGGGATTTTCAGATTTCATTTGATTGTTTTCCAATGAAAACATGACACATTATTCTTGCTAATTCCATCTTACAATTCATCGCGCAATCATGACTTTCGCCAATTATCTTTTGAATTTTTTTAAGGCATTTTTATGAGTTGGTTAAAGGTCCAACGACATCACGTTTATCGTAACTAGAACTTCTTATAAGCTACCTTTATCTAACAGTATATTAATATTTGCGGGATCCAGTCTAACGTCAAGCAATCGTTTAGAACAGATATTTAATTCTGAAAGGTAGTTTAATTTGGAGATACATATAAGTATACGTCATTTCCGAAATGGTTAAAATCCAAATAGGGATGTCACACCGCCAAAATGGTTTTTTGGTTTTGATTCTTATACATATATTAAACTTAAAAAATTAAGTTATCCCTTCGACTACCTGATTACTTACTATAGCGGCCAAACACAACCCTATATAAAGTAAAAAAATGGGATGTGTCATAAAAACACACGATAGAAGTGAAACTTTTGTATTACAAACCATTTTGTTTGACAGGCCAGTTGGCTTGGTGGTTAGCGACTCTGACTGCGAAACCTAAGGTCGCGGGTTCGATTCCCATCCAGGACAAACATTTGAATGCTTGTCTGTTTGTTCTGTGTCTGGGTGTAAATATCTATATAAGTATGTATTTGGAAAAATAAGTTGTATAAGTAGTATAACAGCTATCTGGTTTCCATAGTACAAGCTCTGCTTAGTTTAAGACCAGATGGCCGTGTGTAAAAAGAATGACCCGGGATCTATAAAAAAAAAAAACGTTTTACTTATTCATCAATCACTATTGAATTAATACATAGATTGTGTTTATCAGTCATTTATTTACATAAAATTGTATATATAATATGTGTGATCTTCTTAGATCTTTGGATCAGAATTTCAAGGCCCTCACTTCAAAACAGCTTGCTACAATTATATGGTATAGTATGTTATATATAGTATATATCCCATAGGTACCACGGAACAATAATATGTACATACTTTTATTCATTTACATTGCCTTAATGGTATCTTTGAACACAGGTTTTTAATCGAAATTACCACAATAATATTCAAATCACTTATACACATCATACATCTTTCCGTGACATAAGTCGAATAAAACAGCGCAATAAACTTCAATAGGACAGATTTATCTATGAAAAGAGGCCGCTAAGAAGGTGTTTTATGTCTTGAAGACGTGAAAAATGTTACTGGCAACCCTGCCGAGTGGGGGCATGTGTGCAATATGCCACGGTATGCGAACTGACACGGCGGGGGCGGTTTACGACTGCCCTAGTTTAAAACACGCTCCATGTCGGCACAAACTGATTATTCGAAGGGATGAACAATGAAAATGCTCCTTTTGTTTAGTCATAATAGTTTGGAATGGATCAATGGAATGTGGGATGTGGATGTGGGAGGTACGATAGTTATTCGTTGCTAAATGGTCCCATTTCTCTAATTAAAATAATATTTGCTTTCAGCTCAGCAAGGTAGTTTAATTTATGCGTTTATTTAATTACTCTAAGATCTTTCAAGGCAGAAGAAAACTGTGCCGTTATTTGGAATGGTGTGTCAGCAGGAGTCTAGAGAATCTAGTTACGTTCGATTCTTTATGCCTGAATGTCAATTTTTTAAATATAATAATACGATGATCTATTTGAAAAAGTAAATATCAGGATGTCTAATTTTGTTGATAACGCGAAAATAATATTGGTTTCGTTTGAATTTTATTGACATACGATTCGGTTCCGACCAAAATAATTCAGAAACGAACCTTTTTAGTGAGATGTCTAAAAATAACAGAACGTTTCTAATAATCTGAAATAATTTAGACTTTATTTTACAGGATTACACATTACAAGATACACAGTTTTAAATCATAAAAAAACCCTTAGAATGTGAGTCCTCTCACATCCCCGTTTTCATTATGTGTTTGATCTCAATCTCATAATTTTAAGAGAAGTAATAATTAGCTGACAGTAATAAATTGCACTCTAAAAAGTGAACCAGCTCTCAAGAATAGCAGCTGCAGCTGGAACACATAAATGGATGCCCGATGCCATATTCATCGTGCTATGATTGATAATATTTCTTACACTAAATGTTCAACCTCATTGCACAATTGAAATCCACAACCTTTGTCATGGCGTACGCAATAATAAATAATCTAACAGATTTTTCATACACGGCAATCTGATTTCTAACTAAACAGAGTTTGTTGTAAGGAACCTACTTTATCATCTTCAAAATAAATACTATAATGTAGATATTGAGACACGTTCATGTACACACATGTCCCTTGAAATTCAAAAAAAAAAATTAAAACCATTCATTCAGTTTACGCCCGCGGAAGGCATTTAAGGAGGTCCAAATTTAAAGTTACTGAAGCTACCATGTACTTCCTAAGTGGGAAGCTAGCCTACGACTTCTTACATCGCAGGTTGAATATTAAACAATATACCAATTCGAAATAATAGGGAAAACTACATAACAATAAGGAATTTTGTAACTGTGTAAATTTTTGTATTTTGTTTTATTTTTTAACTGGCTGTCCCCCCGCGGTTCTACACGTGTTCCCTAGGGATGTCATTTTTTTCTCGGTAATTAAGTATCCTATGTTACTTCCAATACCTTTTAGAATATTTGTACAAAGTTTCATGATCTGTTAAGTATTTTTACACGCTTTATATTAACTTCACCTGTATGTATGTATGTAACCGACCCCTTTGAGCTCGATTTTGTCCTACTTTGAACGATCAGATTTAATTCAAACTTTGCACACCTGTCAAAGATATGCTAAGATAAGCTATTGCATTGTCATCGATCTTTGACGCTTTGAAGCATCCGATTATCCTAATTAGATTCGCCAGGATTAATTAATTTCTTTCCGCATTCTTTGCATGCGAGTAAGAGAGTAAGAGAGATAGAGCTAGTGCGCGAACTACGCGTGCGTGCAGTTCCAGATTTACTCTTTCGGACATTCAAAATGCTTTTATTATAAACGAAAAATAAATAATAGTTTATAAAAACTAGAAAACACGCTTTATATAGAAAACCAAACTAAAAAAACAGAAAATAAATTTTAATAAATATTAATTCGCGTTCAAGCGTAACAAACAAACTTACATTGACATTTATAATGTAGGGATTTCCTGTTGTCCCGTTTTTCTTGATGTTGTAAAGGGTTCGACCGAGAACCAGTTCCTGAGATATGCACTTAGTATATGCCTAAGAGTAAAACTGAGTCGTTTTTTTTTTTTTTCATCACTGTTTTAGTAGTAACGTTTAGTAACAGTTTGAATCGTACCGTCTGCCTGTGAACTTCGATCGTAACACGCGCCCAATTCCTCTCATCATCTTTAAATTCAACGACAGGAAGCAACAGAAGTTGAAGCTCAACGAGTGCTGGTAGCAGTCCAAGGTACGTGCGTGCATTGTATTGATAGCTGCTATCACCTAGATCAAGATTTGAATATCGTAAATCGTCAGACACCACATCTGTCCCAGTGTAGTAGAAAGCCATCTGCATTCGTGGATGCGTATGCTACAATCACACACTATTAATTATGTTTTTTTTCCACGTTTATATATTTCAGCAATATTGTTATGTGTCAAAATAAATGTATTTCATTCTTTTAACTGTCTATGAAAACAACTAATCAATTATGCGAACAAATTATAACCACGAACGCGATCATCCACTCATTTCGTATAATTGTTTGCTGGCATCATTATTCCCGCCAACCACGTCACAACAATGAACCGTTTCCAGTATTCATTAATCAAGTTCTGTCATCGTTACTTTGTTACTATGTCGCTTCATTTGTGTTCACTAAAAGTTTTAATAGAGCTACAGTCACATTTATTTGTTTAAAAGTTTACAGTGAACTTTACCGTTGCAGCTCCTTTGTGTGGTTATTAAAATTATGTTTCTACAGCTCTTTGGAAACTTTATAGCGTTTTGCAGTATTACCACAGAATATCAACATAAAATGTCATTTTACTAACAAGCTCTGTGTATATTTATTTGCTGTGTGCAAAGAGATTTCCCAGGGTTTTTAATTATACTACATAAATTTCTGGAAACAAGCAACAGATAATAATACTGATAAAAGTACATGGCTACATATTGTACAAGGTCTGATATAAAATTCTGCAACCACGGTACTGTCTGAGCGATTTAGTAGTTTACATTTTAAATTATACGTTGTCTAGCCACGTGTTGCAGAAACAACGTTCGCTGAAATTGAGATATTGTGTTTTAAGTATATTATTACTGGTACATTCAACACGTTCTAAGCTGGAGTATTATTTAGACAGGCCAGTTGACTTGGTGGTTAGCGATCTAAGGTCGCGGGTTCGATTCCCACCCAAGACAAACATTTGTGTGCATGAACATGTCTGTTTGTTCTGTGTCTGGGTGTAAATATCTATATAAGTATGTATTTAGAAAACATAAAATATTTATGTGTATATGTAGTATATCAGTTATCTGGTTTCCATAGTACAAGCTCTGCTTAGTTTGGACCAGATGGCCGTGTGTAAAGAATGTCCCAGGATATTTATATTTATTTATATTTCTACTTTACATCTTGCCGATAATGTTGGAGACAATGGTATGATGACGACAGCTATCTCCTATAATGCCACTTTCTCTCGCCACTCTCTCTCGCCTAAAAGCATTACAAGCACCAATCTCCATTTTACACCAAAGTAATATTCTAAACAAAGATATGAAAAACGGCTTTTGCTCGACATAATAACAAATTGTATGAAATAATGTTGAGGTACCGGCTCGCTTGTTGTACATCCACCGAACCGACTATTGTTCTTTTCACAAAAGGATAGATACCGACAAAATATTGACAGCGGTCGAATGAACGTAATGTCGTATTTAAGCGCAATATCAGGAGGTTGGACAGACTAGCGACTATGTTGCACTACGGCCATCTACGGCCATCTGTTGTCGACTTTCAAAAAGCCTATGAGAACGCATTTAGCTCTCAACTTCGACGGCCCAAGCACTTGAGTAGCTAGTTGGCGATAGATTTTCAACTCGAGTGTCGTAACAGCAAGGTGGGAATTTTTACTTTATAACCACCTATTATGGTTCTTTCGGAAACACTTTTTTTTGTTTTTTTATAAATTATTACACAATAAAATTACAATATAACATTAATCGTTACCATCTAAAAAACACGGAGGATTGTCTTACATATTACGACCACAGCGCAATTATAAATTTATCCGAGCAAAATTATACAAAAACAAATATCTAGTAAAGTGACATTCACTTTCTGTCCGGCGGTCGGCGAGGTAACACGTCTGTAGCTAGTGCGGGTTTAATACGTCTTGAAGATTCTTCGTGTAGAAGCGAAATACGTATCGATTTCCTATTGAGTTTCCTTGTTTGAGACTCGACAGAGTATATATTGTATAATCAACAATGTATTTCCGCAAGGTCACGCCTGAGTCAATTAGTTACCCGAGCAACTTTATTCGATACTTATGTTGTACATTAGTACACGCTAAAGCTACAAAATGTTGCTGTAATGTGGCCTAAAAGTGGCGTGTCTGCACAGATTAAGCTCCCCGTGGACTGTACAACAATAGGTAGTCGTTGGAAATTGTTGTACTGATTTGTACGTCTCAATCCCCAATGAATAATCGGCTACATTCAATAGGATATTGTCGGACGATTATGAGATATTGTATTGATTAATATAGCAATTGCGACAGACAATGCTTGAGTAAACTTTGTGAGGAGCAAATTGATATTTCTGGTGATTAGATGAGGCAACGACTAATGGGCTACGTAAATTGATGATTATTAATGAATTCGAGCAAAGTTTTGAATAAAAAAAATATCCGGACACATTAATTGTAATAAATAATATTCTTCTCCTGTTTTTAATACTGTACCTATATTTACTTTTAAAGACCTAGAACCTCGATCCTAGATCTATCTAAACTAACCTAGATCTACCTAGAACTATATACTATACAGCTTGAAACCAAACATTTGATGTCCACTAGATCAAACAACCCGTCGTGGTTTGTAATTTAGTTCATTATATCATTCAATGATTTTTTGCGTTGAGTGTGAAATGTAACAGTAATGTGCCAATGCACATTCCGATTCCCACCCAGGACAAACATTTGTGGGCATGAACATGTCTGTTTGTTCCGTGTATGGGTGTAAATATCTATTATATAATAAGTATTTATTTAGCAAAATAGAAGAAGTAGTATATGTAGTATATCAGTTATCTGGTTTCCATATTTCAAGCCTTGCTTAATTTGGGATCAGAGGGCCGTGTGTAAAGAATGCCCCAAGATAATTACAATTTATTTCATCAGTAAAAATCTATCTATACAGAGTGCTACAAAACTACCCGTAAAGCCGAAAGTAGGTTAAATAGAGCCTTATAACGAGTCCATTCACAATATTTAAGAACCGTAGTAACGCTGTATAACATACCCCAAAAATATAAAGAACCTGATTTTTATGAATTAAAAATAGAAAAACTATTCAAGTAGGCAATTATTAGGTAAAATAGGTACATAAGCCTTTCTGTTAAATAATCTAATTCCCTGACATGACAGCTTAAGGGTTGTTGACTTTGATAATTAATTATATTTTTACGGGGTATTTTGTAACATGTTGTATACAATATATAAGGACTGGGAGTCGGCTAGTTTAATATATATCTAATTATAATACATTATACAGCTCCATTTTGACCTCCTCCAACTACTGAATACGTTTTTATTCTCGAGAAGTGAAAATAAATATTTATGTAGTAAAATAAAACGTATATAAATAATATAACGTCTAATATGCCTCAAACAGTCCACAAACTGTAACTAACAAAATAATTTATTTAGCTGCTTAATTTCACAGTCGGGCGTCTCGACAGTTTCTTATATCCCACGCAATAATATACTAGCAATAATCACCTCTGTACAACAGTCTCAAGGTTCATATTCCCATGTCGACATATAGATATACTAATTACAAGGGAGGCTGTACCTTGGATGGGTAGGTAACCGATGTAATTTATGGTACGTGTTACGTTCACCGACATGAGATAAAACGAGTTATGTTGGTGTGTACCTCATTTTATAAGGGATCTTTGATCATTAGGGGGTTGGAAGCCAATAATTAATTTTCAATTTAGGTAAAGTTTAATGCACACGGAGCTTGTGATGTGTGGCCACTGGAATGAGCTTGGAGATTAACAGAGCTTTTCCATGATGAATAAATAAATAGAGAAGGGGTTTTTCAATGGCTTCAATATATTTTTGTTTACTTAACTATTAATATAAGCTAATTGTTGTCACAATAACAATGTAACGTAAAAATACGTTTAGCTAAAAATAAAATTGACTCTAAAATAGGTATGGACTGAAAAAGAACACTCGTTTTTTTGTTCGATTTGACAGCAGGACCCTACGTTTTTTTGGCCATTGTAATTAATTAGTTAAATTCATTAGGCGATATACCCTGCGGGGTACTACCCAAGGTCGCAGCCAAAATAATGATTGAGGTATTAAGTACCTTTTTCATGTCGGTCGTTAAAAAAAAACTAAAAAAAACCTACCTTTATGAGATGTCTCACAATAATAAAATGAGAATAATCACGGGCAGTCGGGTTCAAATATTAGTTCTCTTCCAAGAATGTTATAACTATTAAATTTTATTCCAGAATCTTCGAAAATGGATGGCATTTTCTAAGTTTACGTAAACTCATATCGGCAATATCGTATCCTACATGACAAGGCTCTACGCCGTAGCATGTCGTAGCCTCGTAGCTGGTCGTAGCTATTTGTAATAATAGCGCAGCTTGTCCTCTATTGATAAGCCTGATGTATGTAGCATAATGCATCTTAGCCATATTGAACTAGTTTTTTACTCTTTAGTTAAGTTTTAATCAATATAACACATATCTTACTATCTTATCTTCTCTTAATAAAATAGTAAATTGAAATACTTGTGTGTGTATCTATTTATTTACTATAATATTTATTTATTTTTTCAAAATAATAAGTTTTTTATCTATATTTACATTTGGGAGTGCTCACTTTCACTTTCATCGTATTTGTCTTGGTATTCATTTCTAGTTTTGTTTTTGTGTATAAATATGTTTTGAGTAACAACCCAGCTGTGTTATTACTTATTATTACCTTTTGGTTGTAATTTGTATTGTGTATCCTCAATAAATAAATAAATAAATATCTATATATATATGTAAAAATTAATGTCTGTCTGTACGTCCTTTATCAAATCGTAAACTATGCAACGGATTTTAATGCAATTTTCAGCAATAGATAGGGTAATTTAAGAGAAATCTATATAACCAAGATTGACAGCGGGCAAAGCCACGGGGCGCAGCTAATTATATATAAAACACGAAACATGTTTCTATCTATAGCTATTATAGTCTTTGAAAACATCCTACCGATGTGCCCCTTTCATTAGAAAGACAATAATGCGAAGATGGCTTTAAAAAAATAAAAAAACATTAATAATCATAATAATATAATTAATTCAGAAAATTACCTTTTTTCCAACAAACAAACATTTCTATGTATTCCTTTTTTTAGCGCAAACGCCGGGTATCCGCTATTACTTAATAAATTGGAATGAAATTTGGCACACAGAATCCTAAATTATCCATAGACATGTTTTTATCCAGGAATACTATATCCCTTAAGAATGCAGATAAATACCACGAGGCGAAAGCTAGTATTCAGTTGTTTTTGAGTCAAAAGTTGACAATATTGTTTATGGAACGAAATAAAATTAATTACCTCTTTCATTTACCGAACTGTCTTGACGATGTTTCGCTCTTTGTTCGGTGTTTATTATTATCGTACCAAAATTAACTTGACGTTTAAGTTTAATTACTTAATTAACTTTGTATTTGAATGTATGGCTTAATATTAGATCTACTTAATTACACAGAGTATTATGTAAAAATATATATAATTATACATTAGTATTATCCATACAAATTTCGGAGTCTAGAAATCTAAACGTAGCCTTTGCGGTGGAAAATATAAATACCTTCAAAGAAGAAAAAGGCGCCTAAAGAAGTTTTCGCTTCAAATGTCAACAGAGGTGTCGGTAACAGTGTCGCGAGTTCAATTGAATTTTCGCATCTCAAAATATGCCTAACGCGCCTAAAGAAGTTTTCACCTAATCAAAAACCAATGTTGTCACGTTAGAAAACTTTAAAAGTTTAATGACTTCTGGGTTAAAAACTCATGTATGGCTGCTACGACTGTGAAAAATATTAGTCAATACCAAATAAGCCAAGAGATGGCAGCCGATCTCCTGCTCAGGTGTATTCCGGAATTAGGCAAATGTACCCGCTCATGCTTGGTAAAATTTTGACGTCACCCTGATTTACTGCGCACGCTTCCCTAGTTCTGGAATGAAAAATATCCTCCCCTCGTTGTTTTGTCAAAATAAACTGAAATGAGTTTTGTCACTCGGCAGTTTAATCCGTCAAAGTTTTCCGTTTGGGATTGAAAAAAAAAACAATTATTTCACGTGAAACGTAAAAAGTTTCAATCTGAAAATGATGCAAACTCTTTGAAGTTTCAATATCTTTTTCGAGTTTTTTTTTTGTGGTGAATTCACGCAATGCGAGCTCAAAATATGATCGCGTGGTAGTTTTTAATCCTTGTGTGATTTCCACATTAGAGTTTTAAAAATTACAAACAATTTTATAGGTATGTGGCCAGTATTGTTTGAAATATAAATAATAGCTGTCCGGACAGACGTTATCCTGTCTTAGCAATGAATATTGAATTCAAATCTTCCGATTGAATCGACTGTGAAATGTGCAATAAGAAATTATAAATTAATTATTTTATCAATATAATTCCGACCCATGCCTCTGTTTTAAACGATATTTGCAGCGCGCATTCTGTCAATCGCTCCAGCTGTCAAACGACTGACAATAATAAAAGTTTATATTGTCAAAAGCGCAAATAGTAAAGTGGTTAAGTTTTTTTTTAATTTTCTAATTTTCCACGCAGTTTTCTTAATTTTTTTATTGCATAAGAACCTTCTCCTGACAATAACAAATGCAACAAAAAAAGAATTAGCGAAATCGGTCCAGCCGCAGATAGATAGATAATTTCCATATTGTTTAAATTTTGAAAAACGCTGCACGTATAACATAAAACGTCACGTAATATAAAATCATATTAGATACAATCAAATAAATTCTATAATATTGTCAAAAACGTCGAAAGTGCCAATAGTTTTATTTAAAATTGAATATAAATGGAATTTTATGATATTCATCAAAATCGACGTTCAACCGACTATGAGTTGGAATGCAACCAGTCGAACAAAGGGATATTTATAACTTATATTGCTCACTTTCAATATTTCACGGAAAGGCGTATTAATGTCAACATATTCGCGTTATGCTCACTAAACCATAAATAACTCCACTCGTGTCACTGCGCAGTATGAAAGGTCACTGATTCTGGTGTGTTAAATGACCTTTTTATGCGATCCAAACGTTTTATGTGACTAAAAGTGTTAAGTATCATAAACTAACAATTTAGCAAGCATTGTTTGCTTTCTTTAGCGCAGCTATCTTATCATCGTTTTCTTATCTTTACTTCAATAGTTTTAGCGCCTAGTGTAAGAAACTATGTTGTTTCATATAAAGGCTGTTACAAAAGTACCCGTAAAGCCGAAAGGAGGTTAAATGGAGTCTTATAACGAGTCCATTCACAATATTTAAGAACCGTAGTAACGCTGTATAACATACCCAAAAAAAAAAACTGATTTTTATGAATGAAAAATAGAAAAACTATTAAAGTAGACAATTATTAGGCAAAACAGGTACGTAGCCCTTTCTGTTAAATAATCTGGTTTCCTGACATGACAGCTTACTAGGGTTGTTGGCTTTGATAATAATTAATTATATTTTTACGGGGTATTTTGTAACACGTTGTATATTAGTATAACTGTCCTAATTTTTTTCATAGCAGGGGTGTCATTCTGTAAGGTAAAATGACACTAGCTCTAGAATGTTTCGTCGCGGCTTTCGTGCTGTCTCTTTCGCTAGCTACGCAATCAAGTGAGAGGCACGGTCTCGGAAGCCTCCGAGCGCGCGCTCGCCGACGCAGTTTGTGTTAGTAGAATAAGGGGGCAGATTTCTGCTGTAAAATGAATATACACCTAAATAAATAAATAATTAGAATGAGAACCTCCACCAACCTAAGAAATAATAATGAACTTCTGATGGATAAGTATAATGTTTGGTGGGAAGTGGCACGTGTGCTCTAGAGTCAGAGATTAGGAGTTTAAAAAGTGATGGTGTGGCATTGGCATAACTTTTCGAACTATTTGGACATTTTATTTCTCCGGTTTTTAAAACTAGTTATCAATTCAGTACACATATGGAGATGCATTTTCTATTCACATTAATTACTAGTATGTACCTGGATGCCCGAGCTTTGCTCGGTATTATTTTTTTGGTAAATTATGTAAAGTTGATTATTGGCTTAGTGTTGGTTAACAACGCCATCTACTGGAGTAGCTTTAATGTTGTTGTGTCGATAAAACAGTTTATGTCAGGAAGTCATTTTTTTTTCAGGTTATGTTTAAGTCAATTATCGATAAAGTTGATAATTGAAAAGAAGGATAAAATGACATTTTCTGAAAATGAATCCTACCTAGATCACTTAGATAGATTACTTGATTGACTAATATTTTTACTTTTTCTAATTGGAGTCGATGTAATAACTGTAATTCGAGTAGTAGAGCTATTAGTGCAGAGTTCGTCCGGGGAAGTACTACCACCTTGCCCATTTCTGCAATGAAGCAGTAGTGCACTTGCGTTACTGTGTTTCGGTTAGAAAGGTAAGGGGGCCGGTGAAATTTCAGGCACATGAGATTTAACAACTTCACGTCTCAGTGTCGACAACGCATTGGCGATGCCCTTAGTGTTGCAAATGTCCATAGGCGGCGGTGACCACTTACCATCAGGTGGACCGTTCGCTTGTTTGTCGGCCCATGTGGTATAAAAAAAAAAACTTTGTTCTTTACTATTTAGTTCATTACCTACAAGAGCTTCTTCAAAATATTTACAGCTGTTTGCTTGACTGTCAACCTGTAGTCGGTTGTTCTTTAGTAACCTTCATACTTACTTAGATAAGGGTTGAGGTAGTATTTGTCACTATATAGTAAAAGCGCGATAAAAAGTAAAACCTGTAAGGTATCACTGGCTGGTTTCTTGACTCTCAAATAGAATGTCTGGCAAGTACTAAGCAATATCCTGCCATCTTGTGATGGATATATGATGGATATTCAAAGAGCATAAAAGATTCCGCGTTGTTGTATGATAGCAGGCTTTCTTGTTGTTGGGTAAAATTCGAGTGACATTAACATTTATAACAAATGTAAGAAAAGGAGAAGGTTGCATCGCCTTCACGGATACGACATCTTTAACCTTATACAATTTTATTAACACAATGCTCCCCATTTCTTTGTAGAATTTAATGTATTATAAATCAAATTTTATTACGAAAGTCGACTATTGCTAACGCAAAAATGCTGCTAAATGGCCTCAAGGGTTTTTATTTCTGTCATAAATCATATTAATTGTTTTCGTACAACGGGCCGTACTGAAAGGGTTTCGGATTTGGTCTCAGTGGGTACTTTCATACTGTTTAATGTCGCCGACCGTTTTGTTGGTATACAACCGTGAGTCGATTAACAATTTTTAATTATAAAAAATAATTTTGTTATCACGTAGGTGGAATATCCATTATACACCGTGTGGCTGGCGTACCAATTACTGGCATAGAGGGTTACTGGAATTACACGTTTGTTTTTAAATTTTATCGGATTAAACTCTAGATGCAATTTGGACAGGCTTTGTAGCAGTTATCGATCATAGAATCAACAATTTTACAGTGCAATTTTTATATGATGAGCTCAGGAAACAATCCATTCAAGGCATACATCAATTTTATTTATCAAGACACAACTTATTATTATATAAGTTATCTAATGAACTTTGAAAAACAAATATTTTTGTCAATTACTATTATAGTGCTGTCTTAAATTATAAATACCATTATTACTAAAAAATGACATCTGTCAGAGCTTATTCGTCTGTCCGACCTTGGCCACCAACTAAACCTATCACTGGTTTTCAATACAGGGTGCTATATCTACCCTAATATTATAAATTAGTAAACACTGGACCGATTTAAAAACTCTTCCACAATTAGAAAACTATTTTATCCAGAACTCTTCTCCTGGCTACGCGAGTGAAACCGCGAGACAGTAGCTAGTTGTTCTGAAATTCACAAACTTTCAAATCTTTTCGGGTCATAGAGCATCGAGAACGCAAACCTTGTGAAAAAATCGAAGCGTAAAATACTTATACCGCCACTTTCATCCAGTCAGCGCTGCGTCAAATCCCTAAAGATTTTTATGCGAGGCCCTCGGGAGTTACAAATAAAATTGAAACCCTTTGTAGTGCAAGAAAATACCCTTTGAATATCAATATGCGTGGATATAATTTTCCGCTCAAGAATTTATTAGGATTATTTATTATTATCCATTTAATCTTGGGTAAAATTCTTCGAATATTTTTAGATATAATAGATGCGGGATGGCTCAGTAAAACGAAATAGTTTATTCTTGATATCATTTTATTAACAACGTATTAACACTTAGATCGGTGCGATTTCAATGCACCAACCGCTAATGGCTGGTGCCTTTTTATCCGTTTGATTGTGAGGGTATTTGAACATTACAATCAAATAATGACAAACAATACAAATTAAGTACTTAATAATTATAACAGCTTGAAAAATGTACGCATAATTATAAATCATCATAATGTGAATGGATTAATAACCTATTTTTAACAGACATGTATAAAAAATCATCTAGAATTTCAATTCCAGGATTTACGTACTCAAAAGTACACACTTATATTTTATTGTAACGAAATACGTAAAGATAATTTGTTACTCTTCAGTGTTTGTCAGTTACTTGGCGCTTTACTGTAATTGGTTCTTCAAACTTTGCGGTCTGCCCTTTGCTACTTCTCCTTGAGTTGCCTCCTAGTTATATCGGCAGCGTATGATCTTTCACGGAAGATTACTCTGGTAATAGTCTGCTCTATTGACTGACTGTTTCCCCAACATGCAGTAAGCAGTAGAGTGTATTAAGTAACACTTAAGCTCAAATGTATAACAATTTCTTCGCTTGGTTTGCTTATAATCCGTTTTAAATCTTAGTGCAAGGTATTAGATTTATAGCTAACTAGCTGTCCCCCGCGGTTTTACCCGCGTTCTCCTGTGATGTCACATGAATTATACATAAAAACCTTCCTCTTTAATCACTCTCTCTATAAAAAAAACCGCACCAAAATCCGTTGTATAGTTTTGAAGGTTTAAGCATACATAGGGATAGAAGGACACAGAAAGCGACTTTGTTTTATACTATCTAGCTAGTGACCACTGTCCATTTTATTTGACTTTCAATTAGACAGGCATTCTTTTTCATTATTTCCCACAACTAAGTTAATAAATAATACTGCTCGAAATGGAAAAATATACGTCGGGATCTTTAATTTATCTTGCAAGTAGGTATATAGTAGTTACTTACCAGTACAGATGCGGTGCCAAGTTTGTCCCATTAGCATTAAGCTTCCAACGCTTCCCAGTCGCAACTTGTTGCAACTTCCACAAACTTTCTCCTACCTATCCAATACTATGCAATTTGCTAGTTCATCCAATAAAACTGGATCTCCTTTGTAGCTGACAAAGACGGAAGAAATTTATACGACATTAGTATAGTCTGGTTCGTTTGTGAGAAATCGATGCGAACGAACCGTTCATATTGGAAAATACCTTCTGTTATAAGGAGTAAAAACTCTCTGGATTATTTATTGGCTGAGTTCTGTCTCCTTTCTATTTTAAGAAAATGGAAACTTAGTTTCTGGTGTTCCTTTTTTATGTACGATAATATAGGACTGCAAAAAGGGACTTAATAAAATAAGCATATTTGATTCTTAGATAGGTAACAAACATGCTTGTTTTTTTATAACTTTTTGATGTAACCTTTACCAATTGTCGGTAAGACGGGCCAGGAGACCCTGTCTGCCAAGCCGCAGTTTCCTGGGTTTGTCCGGGACAAACACTTGTGTGCATTAACATGTGTGTTTGTTCTACGTCTAGGTGTAAATATCTACATAAGTATGTATTTAAAAAGTAGTATATCAGTTACCTGGTATCCAAAGTATAAGCAGTACACTCTGCTTAATTTGGAATCAGGTAACCATGTGCGAAGAATGTTCTGGGGATATTTATTTATGAATTGTTACATAGTCCATTGTAAATGGTTTTATTAAATCTAATCATGATTTCAATGCAATTATTATAATACTTTGAATACAGAGAGATTCTAAAAAAAAACTAAATAATTAAGCGCTAGAGCCAATCATTTGTTGATAGACTTCGAAGTAATTTGATAGTAAAAAAATATAAGAATTCTACCACTGTCGCCTATTGCTAATTAGCCTCTTTTACATCGAAATAATAATTGATGGTTACGTTAAGGCTTCTGAAATGTTCTTTTTTATGTAAATGGGGCCAATATCATGCAAACGTTCTAGAGCGTGGTCACCACCGCCTTTGGGCAGTTTCATCGCCAATGCGATGACCCTGAGACGTGAAGTTGTTAAGTCTCATGTGCCTGTAATGTCATCGCCCCTTTACCTTCCTAACCGAAACACAGTGTATGTTGTATATATACAAGTGCACTGCTGATTCATGGCGAAAATGGGTAAGGTTCTTCCCCGGCCCAACTCTGCACTGAGATCTCCTGTTCTTTGAGAGATCTTCTGTTAAGAAAATGTTACATTTGTTTTAAAAGACCTCAGAATCTATGGAAAGAAGCAATTTTGTACTGTTAAGAAAATCTGTTTATATTGTTAAATTGCAATACGTACGGTAGGGCAACTGCACTCATCAAAGATTCTTGTCAAGACTTCGGGTACAATCTTAATCAGCCCCAATATAATCTGGTAAAAAAGTCATAAACTCGCGTAAGCCTAACCAAATCCACTTACAAGAGGGTCGCAGCAGAATAAGACATTAAGAGGGCTTAACTTGCCTGATAGTAGCTACTTACTCACATAAAATACGAGTCTATGCGCCGTTTGTGTGTCTGCCCTTTGTGACTTTCTGAATTGCCAAATTACGGAGAAAAAAATCAAGAACGCGTTACTATACCTTGAAAGTTATTCTGATCTAAAAGGTCTGCTGACAGCTAAGAAGGTTATGGAAAAATGATCTCTATTGCTTAAGAAAAATGTCATCTATAGATCCAATATTTTTTTGGCATGATGCTGATGAACCTTATCGTAAAACCATAGGATTACTTTTTCTATAACTCTCTGAGCTGTCCTAATGAAAAGGGCCAATTAGATCTCGATTACTTTATATAAAGAAATAATAAACACAATTAATATAAAACAACTAAATATTTTGAAGGGTTTTATCTTTTGTTTAATAGATATACTTATATTATACTTACTACATACTTATTATACTAACTATAACTACACGTTATACTAACTATAACTTCACGTTATAGTAGAAAATAATAATTCACCCCATACGCCCATATTCTTTGTAATTAGTTCACATTGCTTCAATGCTCATCGTAATCTTCTCTTTGTAATAAGGTGTATTATGTATGCATTTAAGGATTTTCCTCAATTTTCTCACGATTCCATCATCAGGTCTTGTTTTAATGATCATGGGACCATCTGTTAAGTCTACCCTTTTATAAAGTAATAAATCGAAATCGGTTGGCGTGATATTGAGTTACTCGTTCATTTGTCGCACACATACTTAATGTTAATTTTAGACTTATATGGTTTTCTCACGGGAGCCATTGTCAGAACTGGACCAAATTTGAAAATAAAATCAAAAATGGGACCACACGTAAAGCACCAGCTTTCAAATAAAAAAAGAATCATTAAAATGCTTTGTACAACAACATAAAAACATAAAAAAAAATACAGACGAATTGAGAACCTCCTCCTTTTTTGAAGTAGGTTAAAAACCAAATCCACTTTATACCAAAGGTCAGTGACACGATATTAGGCTTACAACACAAACAAGAATAATCCTTTAATCCTTTAAACCCCTATGCCATTTGAAATCGTTACCAAACAAACAGAACTCTCTGGTAATAATTATGACAATATTTTCAATCATTCGCAGCTTGACTTTTTCAGTGTGGAATTTTTGATGACTTACTTATTAACGAATTTTCACTATGAAAGTTATTCATGTATACATTATATGCATAAATTACACATAAACCCAAATTTAAATATACTGGAAATCTACATATTTTCTTTCATATCCTACTTATATTATTGATCGGGCCAGTTTAGAGAACCTGATTACCAAGACACAAGTCGGGTTCGATTCCCAGGAAAAACATTTGTGTGCATGAACATGTGTGTTTGTTCTGTGTCTGGCTGGGTGTAAATATCAATATAAATATTTACTTTAAAAAGTAGTATGCCTATATAGTATATCAGTTACCTGGTAGCCATACTACAAGCAGTTCACTCTGCTTAATTTGGGATCAAGTAACCATGTGAAGAATGTTCTGAGATATTATATATCGGTCACCCATCCAATAACAAATATTTATATTCCTTCCAAATTCTAATAGCTAATTGTAAACATTATTAGCCTTTATTTGATAAAAGTAAAGTTGACTTAATACTGCATAACCGCAACTCATTGGCAGTTGTTTTTAATTAAAAAAAAACTCGTTCCTCTGGCGCTGAACGAGGGTTAATTACGTCATTAATTCAAGCTCAAACGCGATTATTATTTTCCGGTTAGCTAGTAAAGTCGGTTCATGGACTTTATAAAGGATGTAAGCCACGCGGCTGACATACATACAAAGTCACATAAATAACAAAATCAATCAAAAATTGCCTTAAATTTTTTTGTTAATTATTCTACTTCTTAAATAAATAAATATCCCGGGACATTCTTTACACACGGCCATCTGGTCCCAAACTAAGCAGAGCTTGTACTATGGACACCATATAGCTGATATACTACATATACTACTCTTTTTTCTTAAATGCATACTTATATAGATATTTACACCCAGACACAGAACAAACAGACATGTTCATGCACACAAATGTTTGTTCTGGGTGGGAATCAAACCCGCGACCTTCGGCTTGGCAGTCAGAGTCGCTAACCACCAAGCCAACTGGCCTGTCTTCTTCTATATCTAAGAGTTATGGCTCTTGTCAATTTAGCTTCCTCCAATCCGTTTGGTTATAAACGCTTTCTTATAAACGCACCTCCTTTCGACACGACTTCTACTTTTGCTTTTATTTTGGTCCCTGTAGTTGGTTTATGCCCTTTCTTTTCTTCTATCTTCTCTTCTTCGACATCTGTAAATCCTCTTAAGAATATCTTACTCAACTTAAAATAATCACTCAAAGAAACCCAAGCTATTATGTTATATTTCACAGAGAGCTTAATGCTTTATGTGGGCAGCAAATAATAGACAACTAAGAAATCCTTTGTTAAGACAGATCATTAGTGTTCCATTAGAAAATCATTAAAAAGAATTACCTCTTTGCGAGCTAGTTATTATCTTTGTACCTAGATCTGCAATGCCTACTACTAAAATCTAATAAAAAACTGCTATCAATCTCGTGGGTGGTGGCTAATAATTAAGCTAAGGTGCAAGTGCATTTGATGGATGGGTGACCGTAGGGCTATGCACCCTCTGGTACTCTACAAGGAGTCATTTTAAGGGCGTATTTTAAAGGTAGTTGTTAGGTGGACTCTGACCTCCTATTCAGCTTAAAAATAAATAAAATATCCCAAGAAATTCTTCACACATGGTTACCTGATCCCAAGTTAAGCAGAGTGTACAGCTTGTAGTATGGCTACCAGGTAACTAATATACTACATGTACTACTTTTTAAACACATACTTATATAGTTATATACACCCAGACACAGAACAAACAGACATGTTCATGCACACAAATGTTTGTCAGGGTTTCTAACCACCAAGCCAACTGGCCCGCTTATATTTACAAACATCGTTGCCGGCGCAGCATGGCCTTACAAAGTGGACATTTCATGTGATTGGATAGTAAGCGAAAGAGAAGGAACATAGAGGCCACGACAAAGCGTCATTGACTAAATATTGATAATAGCTCTGAACCAAATTGAAAACAAATTGAAATTAATGTCTAACTATTTGAATAATAACGGACACCAAAAAAGTGTGAAACAAGAAAAAAATATTTCAAGCGACATTCTACTATTAATACATGATTTGTTTAACATCTAACAATTATGGTTAAAATGAATTAAAACAGGTCAATACATATATTGTTTTCTTTTCAGCATCATTGGTCTGTGGTATTTTACTATGGAAAGCAGCAGCCGATATATACTATACTAGCTGTCCCCTGCGGTTTCACACGCGATCCCGAAGGATGTAACATTTACACCGGCACAAAAAGTATCATATGTTACTTCTAATACCTCCGACAATATGGGTACAAAGCTTCATGACGATTGGTTAAGTAGTTTTCGCGTGAAAGCGTTACAACCTACATTCACATTTATAATATTAGTAGGGATTTATTATACAAAGAAGAGTAATTCGCACAATGTATGGTATGGTCCTCGTGAATCATAATGAGATTTAATTCAGAAAATAAATATAATGGCGTTCTGTCATATTTATGAAATTATAATGTTTATACGTGGAAGCAAAATTGGATGTTCATATTATGAATACCAGACAAAAGGAGAAGTTAGTTATTCCATATTTTAGACTAGCTAAAGCTAACAAATAATTTCTTTGTAATTTTGTTCGATTCTATAACATAATTCCACTTTCGGTAACTATTACTTGTTATTTCTTTTTTGGTTTGTGATTATTCTATTATTCTATTATTATTATTAATTTTATAAACGTAAAATATAAAAACCGAAAAAGTGAGTAGAGAATGTAATTTTGATGAGTTTCTTGCTGATTCTTCCCAATTGAAGGCTGATTTCCAAACCGGTGGTTGCTTCAGTAACTGTGACTTACATAAATGCCCTCCATGGGCAGCGTGTGCTGCCTGGCTCATGATAAAAGTGACTTATTAACTTCACGTCTCAAGGTCGACAACTCATTGGCAATTCCCCTGGTGTTGTAAATGCCTATAGGCGGCGGTGACTACTTACCATCAGATGGACCGTCTGCACGTCGACCATCTTGGCATTAAAAAGAAACTGACGTTATTTGAAACAAAAACGTTAGTCAATCTGAATTGGCTTGCAAGAGTTGATTGAATAGAGAGTTGAGTATTAGGGTCTCAGTTCTGTTTCACGGTATCATAGCGGTTGATTACGGTGTAACCACTGGAGCAAATTAGTACATTTGCATATAGCCCAAACAGTTGCACTAACACTAACTACTGTTTGTCGTCAGCACATGTGGGGGGAAATACTGTTGAGCTAGTGGCCTAACGAAGCCAATCCTCATTCTGTTATCTGATATAGGATATCTACGCTAGTTAAATCATTCATGCACAGCAAAGTTGAATTCTATTGTCGGGCATGTTGGCTTGGTGGTTAGAGAGCCACGTCGCAGTTTGGTTCGATTCCCACCCAGGTGTGCATAAACATGTCTGTTTGTTCTGTGTCTGGATGTAAATCTATCTTCTTCGATTATATATCACCATCACCTCAAAACTACTGATCATATAGGGATGGGACTGCTAGCATTCGACACGGATTTCTGAAGTGAAAACTGAAGTTCTTTTCTTGGGACGTGACCTGATCGAAAATTTGTATGACGCTTAAAATGCACAACGTTAATTCCTAGATGTTTATGGGCTATGCACGCTATCGATAAAAGCGGGTAAAACCGCGGGGGACAGCTAGTATTTATATAAGTAGCTCTGTTTAGTTTGGAATCAGATGGACAAAGAATGTCCCGTATATATATGTCCCGTAGAATGTACGAGTATATCTTATATATAAAATTCTCGTGTCACAATGTTAGTTATCATACTCCTCCGAAACGGCTAGACCGATTTTTATAAAATTTTATATGCATATTCAGTAAGTCTGAGAATCGGCTACTATCTATTTTTCATACCCCTAAGTGATTGTTGTCCACCGCTAACATTTTATTTATTTTTTTGGCAAAACAACGTTTGCCTGGTCAGCTAGTTTATTTATATTATCGTAAACTTGACTGGTATTCCATTGACATTTCAATTCAGTATTCAAATCAAAGATATCCATTACTTGCTAGCTAACGTCTTGCGGTTTACCCGTGTTCCCGAGGGATCTAATGCAGTAGCTTTCTATCATTGGAATAGGTTTTAAATCGAATTCCTACTATTGAGAGATATTAGTATAGATGATCTTTAAATCTACTGAAGTTATCGGTTAAAGGTTAGCTGAAGAATAACATAAGAGGGTTTAAGGGTTTCTTAAAACCCTGACTGCCATTTCATAGGTCGTGGGTTCGATTTCCACCAAGGACAAGCATTTGTGTGTACCAATAGGCCTTTTTGCTCTATGTCAGGGCGTAAATATCTATTTTAAGTATGTATTAAGGAAAAAAATAACTTTTCAATCATCTGGTTACCAGAATACAAAATCTGCTTAATTTGCCGTCAGATGTCAGTGTGAAAAGAATTTATTATTACAATGTTATACTATCTTAGATAAAACTATATGCTTCACCGTATACACCGTATATACCTACCTTAGTATGCTAATTAATAAGCAACAGAAGTCCTGTTTTAGTCCATGGATCACATTTTATTAGAGGCCAGCTGTCCCCTGCGGTTTCATCCGCGTTCCCGAGGGATGTCACTTTTTCCCGGCATAAAAAGTTACCTTTATCTTATTCCAGGCATGCTTTATCTGTGGGCCATGTTTCATTCCAATCAGTTTGGTACTTTTTGCGTGAAAACGTTACAAACATGCATCCTCATAATCTTTCGCATTTTAATATTATATTAGTATGATTTATAAGTAGAGATATTACTATTAAGGTACTAAAACTTAATGCGAGTGATGAAGTACAAAAACATATGTAAATTTGATTTCAAAATGAGTTTTTTTTTACCACCAGGCTCCACCTGATGGTAAGTGGTCACCGCCGCCTATGGACATTTGCAACACTAGGGGCATCGCCAGTGCATTGTCGACCCTGAGACGTGAAGTTGTTAAGTCTCATGTGCCTGTAATTTCACCGGCCCCCTTACCTTTCTAACCGAAACACAGTAATACAAGTGCACTACTGCTTCACGGCAGAAATGGGTAAGGTGGTAGTACTTCCCCGGACAAACTCTACACTAAGAGCTCTATTAGTCTTAAAATAAAAAATATAGTTCAGGCTATACGTGCATTAATTCATGTTATCTAGGCTTTTTTCATTTAATATATAAATACAAACCTAATCCTACATTCCTAGTCAGTTAGAAGAGGGTAAATAAAAGCAATCCGACCAAATAACTAGACTACTGCAAACGCATTGAAACTTAGACATATATGGTTGCTGTTAGGTTTGTTGAACGAACTCAAATAGAACGATATTGACTTCTAAAATAAGCTGGGTAACTGTTAACAAGTGGGTCGCGATTCCAGCCCAAACGCCCGAAGTTCAGTTCTGTACCATTAATCCTTACATCTTAACGATTGTTTTCAAGCCTTAAAAGCCATCTGCGGCCGAGGACCGACGATTTTCGTAACACTTTGAAACTGCTAGGATTTGAGGATAAATCTAGGATAAATGTCTCCTTGATTGGAAGATTGACAAGGCCTCGACAAGACGCACTTAAGTTTGCAAAGCATTGCCTAATATTGAAGCCGTTATATAGTTTGGTATAATGTATGATAAGTAGACATATATACAGTATGCGTTGGTACTTTATTACCAGAGTCTTTATAGTTTTTTGAACTTGTCGCGAAAAGAAGATTTTGTTATTAATTTTTAGGTGCAATTTCTTCTTTTTTTACGTACTGTTAGGATCCGCTCCGTAGGTCCTTTTTAAAAAAAAACACATCTTCACTGCTAGTATAAAATTTAATTTTAAAAACCAATTAAAAGGACAATAATTTACAAAGTATTAGATGGTAATGCTCTGCCACCACATGTGTTTAGGCTTTTTATAAAGTCGGCGTAAACATGGAAGCGACGGGAGTTTTCACTCGGTGGGCGATACATCGGTATAAGGAATGTTCATAACAGTACGTAAGGAGACTAACAAGATTTTGGAAACAAGGTATCGCAAGCACATGACCTTTGATTTTTTTAATCTTTTATCATGATGGTACCTGTAAATTAACCGAATTGTCAATTAAATAGAATCATAAATAATGTAAAATAGTGTAGCCAGTTTTGTGATATTGAGTGAATTTATAAACAAGTAATAACATAGGATACTTTTCAAGCGCGGCTATCTAATTTTAAACTAATCTTCTCTATATTAATAAAAATCAATCGCTAAATGAGTTGCTAAGCGCAAATCTCGAGAGCGGCTAAACCGATTTGGCTGATTTCATTTTAGTTGTCTCTGATGAAGTCTGTGGAAGGTTTTTATGAATGAAAAAATTAATAAAATTTCGGGGAATGTTAGAAAATTTAAGAAAACTTAATGACAATATAAACTTTTCTAATGTAACCATTATGGCGTTTGACTTAACTGTCAGTTGTTTGACACTTAGTGCGATTGACAGAATGCGCGCTGCAAATATCTGTTATTCTAAATGGGATTTTCTTAAGGAATGGGCCGAAATTATATTAATGAAAGAATAATTATAATTTTTCATTTCTTAGTGCATATTTCACAGTCAATTCAATCGGAAAGTTGTATTGTAATGTACAGTGAGTTTTTTTAAGATTTTATAATGAACAATCATCACAGATGGTTTAGAACGCCATCACTCTTAATATTAAAAGTTTAATTGTCATATAGTGCCTGTAATTTATTGACGTAAAAAAAATGTTTTTGTTTGACCCGTGAAGGATTTGAACCTCCGCCCTCCGATGATCAAGCTAGTTTATATCGGCGCTCTAACCTATTGAGCTAACGAGTCTTGTCGTCATTCGGCGAATATTTGCAAGACTTCATGGATTATGACGTCATACGCATGCGTCAGTCGTTTCGCGGCTTACTCATCAACCGAGTTTTATAGCCGGTTGTTGATGTACTGTAATGTCGACATTGTTGCAATTTTATTTTTAGAATCAGCTTGCATTTGGCCTCTACTGACCCCAGAAGGAGTTATGACGATGCCGAGGATGCACACAAAAACTACACGTGGGACGAAACTTGGGACTTATATAGTAAATGCCCTGGAATAACACATATGATACTTTTTGTGCCGGGAAAAAGTTACATCCCTCGGGAACGCGGGTGAAACCGCGAGGGACAGCTAGTAATTCATTAAAAAAAACTATGACTTGTAATATAGAAATCAGATGTGATATATCGCACCCTCAGAACGATAACTCTATGATCGTAACTCCATTTCGCAAAATGTTGAGTTAAGCTCTTATCGTACTGAGGGTGCAATATATTGATATAGGATAGCACAGATCTAACAAACATGTTTATACATTATTTGCCCTAGGTGGGAATGGAAATAAACTCATGTGTCGTGACAGCCATGGTATCTAACCCTCTCATCAACCGTACAGTCGAATGTCACAAAATTCAATAATGGCTCATTGGTCCGTAGTAAGAAGGTGGTCGCCGGTTTCTTCTATCGTTTAACCTCCACACTGTCACCTAAGTTCAGTCTGATGGAAAAGAATGGAATCCCTCATTGAAAGTCCACTAGGTGGAAACCAACTTGACCTATATTTGAGGGATTTACTGAAATGGTGCAATAAAATAAATGTGTTCCAAGAACATCGTTTTCACATCAGTTTGGAAGGCCGCCGTGCCTGGTGGCTGACTCGCCTCTTCACTCTATTTCCTTCGCGTTATCAGGCATGTTTCAGTTTAAGCCAGGGCTGCTAAAGTAATAATAAATCTTCTAATTTTTTTTTCTGCAGAGTAAATGGGAATTTGATGCGACTGGTAACCTAGAAGTTTGGTTGTCTATTATAGAGGGATTAATTAGGTCCAAAATTAAGTTTATATTATAAGGAATGACCAAACTTTTTTTAAATATAATCATAATAATAAAACCATCGTTTAAAAAGTCGTCATATTTTTTGAGGATAGTCACCCGTAGATTTAATAAAAAAATATCCCTTATCTTGCTTCACATAAATTAGGAAATGGATTATGGGACCAATATTATATTACGCCATAAGAAAGCCCATCCCCTCTTACCCAAAATGAGGTCAGGAAGGTACTGCTGTAAAAGGATAATATTTCATCAAAACTTTGATATGACAACCCTGAATATACTTGAGTGTCTTACTACTTATTATAGGTGTTTTCTGCAATCCCTATTCTGGTTTAAATTATATGCAAAGTGATTTTGGTAATTCGAACAAATTTTAAGTTTTATTAAATTATAATTTTGGTTGCTGATTCTTTCGTTATTAATTTTATGCTAATTTCAATTTCCTTTTTTAATATTATAAATCCTCGAATCGACAAGTCCGAGACAAATATTCTTTCCTTTGGATAATTTTACCACTCAACTAAGTTTTATATTGATACGGGCGTGAGACTTGTCGTATATTTAACTTTAAGAAATCCCACTACTATAATATTATAAGTAAATGAGAAAAAAATATTATTTGTATTATCGAGACGCAATAATGCGTAAAAGGCTGAACAGAAGTTATTCCGGAAAACCCAAAAAATCTCTAGAACACGGGAAAACCCGAGGAACGCCAGCTAGTATGTTATTAGGAATGCTAGAACAAATAAAATAGCCAAAAAATCCCACAAATTCTACCACCAGTGAAAATTACACTCAACAAAAACTGCAGTAGAATTTAAAACTAACTCTGACTAACGAACTGTTTTACGCGATATCTGTTTTGGGAAGCTTTATTAAAAATTAATTTGAGGGTAGAGAAAACTCGCTAGAGCTAATAATTTTTTGTTTTTTCGCACAGGTGAGTATGTATTATGAACCTACTTAGACATGTATGTCTTTCTAATCAGAAACCCGAGCCATTACAATATTTTTTAAAAGTGTAGAGATCTTTGTGTAGAGGTTCACCAGTGAAGTAGGTAGTGTGTATAATTAAGCCAGGTAAGGAGGCCAGTGAAATAACAGTCACATACAGACTTAACAACTTCATGTCTTAGTGGTGATAGTGCATAGGAGATGCCCCTATTATTTGCAACTCATCATCAGGTGAGCTGCCCTACTTGAGATGCAAAACGTAGACCAATATCTCTACAACTTCGATACACTTACCCCCATAAAATTAATATAGAGCTACTGATAACGACCACTGGTCAACCAAACGAGCTATTATAAAACCCATCCCCTCTCCAGTACAAACATAAGGTTGTCTTGCTTAACCAGCTTAACCCATGTTCAAAAACCACCCTGACTTGGACAATTTAATCTCTAAAGATAGGGTTAGGGCCCAACACCTGTTCACTTAAAATTTCATTAGCTACCTGAGCTTTTACTGAGCCATCACAGAACCATTAGCAAAGACACTTAATTGTTTAAGGGTTTCTTTCTCTAATAAGGTTTTGGAATCGAGTTCGTTACGAACGTTGTTTGGTAGCCAGATGGCCTTTTGCAATTAAAGTCGGAGTAATCTAACCGGCCCGCTTTGACAGCTAAAAAAGTCTTAAAAAATGTATTCCAAAGTAGAGGTTCAAATTTAGAGTAAGATGAGATTAAATATAGTTAGATGAATGAATTTTTTTTACGTTCCAACTACTCATGAAAAATTGACAATTTTTTTTATTTATTTTTTTAAATAATATAAACTAGTGCTAGAGTCGCACTAGTTTACAATATTACTTAGTATACGTTTCAGCTACAAGTTTGACTCAAATGGCGAAAAAATATTACCTCTACTGCAAATCATGAACACTAAACACCTCGAAACAAAAAAGAAGATTGCATTGCAAGTCTGCTATTCGAGTTTAGTTTTAATGGTTTATTTCTACGGGAAATCCTTTCTTTATGCATTTTTAGGTACAGGCAGGAGAATTACGTTGAACAATTTAATATATTTTAAAGAGCGTATTACCGGCAGTTCATTATATAAAAGATAAAAATGTTTGGAATTATATGCACAGTGCACCTCTAATTAGCTTGCTTAGGTTGTAATTATTGTTATTTTCTATATTGTTGTGTTGTTATTTCCTTTTTGTTTTTTAATGTAAAATTTTAATAATAAAATATCCAAATAGTCAAAAGACGAGAAAAAAATATAAAAAAATATTTATTTCTTGCCGGTTCTTCTCAGTAAAAGGCTGACTTTCGAACTGGTAATAGCTTCAGTAAATTTAAATTTGACCTTGATAAGTGCCCTCCGCTAAGGGCCTAAACTGAATAAATGGTTATGAAATTTGATTTTCTTTTTATATAAAATAATTTACTAGCTGACCTGACAGTCGCTGTCCTGTTTTAACTATGAATATTGAATTCGGATTGGTAATAAAAAAATACTACCAAGGACATAGTGTTTATTATTCTAATACTTTATGATACACAACAATTGAACTTTTAATATAAGACGTGATTGCTCTGAACTAACTGTGACGAACACGCACTTCTCAAAAAACTCGTGTAGAAATTTTCATAAATATTCCGATTGAATCGACTGTGAAATGAGAGAAATTAAATAATTTATCAATAATTCCGACCCATGACTCTGTTTTAAACGATATTGTCAAACGATTGAGTTTTATGTGAAACACCATAAGGTTACATTATAAGAGTTTATATTGTCAAAAGCAGTAAGGTTACATACATTTGAAAAGTTAATATGGTCGTTATGTTTACTAAAATTTTCTAATTATCCACGCAATTTTTTCATTCATAAGAACTTTCTCAAAGATAATAACAAACACAACAAAAAAATAATTTGCGAAGTCGGTCCAGCCCTCCATGCGTGATACCGTGACCAAGGGAAATAGGGATTTATTTTTTATATTTATACAATATTCACAGTACTTACATATTGCTATACGTATAGGTATGTGCCTTAACATAGGTTACTTAATTAACATTCAAATCAATTACAAAGTATGTGATAATTTATTCCTTCTTATTGTTTCTCATATTAACTTAAAATCCATGGCACTGACAAACAGACCATTGTGTGACCAGGAACTCAATGTTACTGAACAGTTCAGGTGTGTTGTGTTCAAAATCGTAAAAAGTATCGTGTCATTTACATAACAAATGCTATGAAAAATATGCACTCACTCAACTTTTGGAACGGAACAAAAAAAACTAATAACTAAACTAATTTATTCGTTGAGTGTTCAACAATGCCGCGGTGCATATTTAGTTAGGTTATTTTTTATTCTAAATATTTTATTTGCTTGCGATAAAAAATATTTTTAGTTTCAATTAGTTAAAATTACTGCTAGTAATCATAAATCTAAATTATATAAGATTCCTACATAATAGTAGTGACTCGAATATACTCATGATAATACAAGTGTATTTACACATAAACCTGCCCGATGACACTTTCTAAATTATGGTGAAAACTGTACTGTGTAACAGAAGAAGGGACATCGTTTTCTACTATGTATGTCTAACGTAACTGTATATCTAAATATGGTTATCTCTGAATAATTGATAAATATGAGTTTGGATCACAATTCTAACATGATAAATATTTCACAACAAGTTTCAAAACGTATGTAAATATTATAACATTTGAATCAACAACTGAAATTCTATTGGGTCAATTATATTGCCCTACATTATTGATAGAAGAGAGCGTAACAAAAATGACTCAGTTCAATCTAAATATCATAATAATAATATTGTTACGAACCGAACTTATTTACAGTTAGTTACACTAGAGAAGTGCGCTGGTTTTTCTCATTTGTTTTGTAAATTAATTTAAAATATAAAAACTGTGGCTTCAATCCAGCGCCCTCTTCCATTTCGTATAGTTAAGATCAGTAACAAATATATTCATACGAAAATCTTTATTCAAGCTTATTTAGCAATACAATACAAAATAGTTAGCATCTGTTTTATGTAATACTAGCTACCCCCCGCGGTTTTGCCCGCGTTCTCGTGGGATGTCACATGATTTATACACATAAATCTTCCCCTTGAATCACTCTATCTATTAAAAAAATGCATCAAAATCCATTGCGTAGTTTTAAAGATCTAAGCATACTTAGGGACAGACAGACAGCAGGAAATTACTTTGTTTTATACTATGTAGTGGTTCTCCGAATCAATTAGCCACGCTACACGTATGGACATGGCGTATCTCTAAGTGTATGTCCATACAGCCCCCTTATTCAGCCTATACAAACATCGTCGGTGAGCCGCCGCACGGAGGCCTCGGAGAGCTTGCCTCTCAAGTGATTGTGTAGATAGCGAAAGAGACAGAGCATAGAGACCGTGGCGAAACAACCTTGAGCTAGTGTCATTTTCCTTACAGAATCGAGCCCCTGATTCTTGTTTAAAAATTTATGAAAAATTCAATATGCCTGTTCCGGTTTTTTTATTTACGACTGCAGATAAAACCAATTTAATTGAGGAAATTAACTATATAGAATTTAATTGCATTATCATACATATCAGTTTATACGTCGCGAATGATAACAGTAGTTCATTCTTAATCTGGCAGCGTTTGAGTGTGTAGCGTATAAATATGTTGTCTCTGTTAATGTGACCTTGGAAATATTTTAAATCATTTGTTGGCGGTACGGTTCATGTTTTAGTGGCAATGGACGAGTAAAAACGTGTGCACGTGCAAGAAAAATTGTAACGTCTGTGCAGCACATATACGAGATTTTTTTACATGTTTTAAAATAATATATACTTCTACTTAATGGAATCTGATTTGGAAAGGGCATTGGATGTTGGTGAGTAGTGAAACAAACTGGTATATACTCATGTTGTCGCTTCAATAATTTTATTTTTATTATATATTTTTTAAATAAAAATAAGCAAACCTTACTGTCTTTTGTGTATATGTGTAGTTATTTACTTATCTAGCAAAAAGGGTCAGTCAGACAATTCTTATTTGCCTATAAAGGCATATTTTTTTAATTTGAGAGTATTTTTCTGAGACTTTAAGAGTTTGGTTTTTTTACCTGAGGTGCATAACTTAAATAATTATTAACGTTTAGATTTTGATCATTGTTATATTTTGTAATTGCAATATCTGTGATGATCCATTTTTTTTTCTATAATTAAATTTATTTTAATTTTAAGAAAAGTTTTATGTAAGTATTGTATATTTTAGTACATAACTCAATAAAATTGTTATTTATACAATTTTTATAAATGTCTGGTAACTGTATTTTTTTATTCCATTGCCATTTCTTATACATAGATATGCCACAAATATTTTATAACGCATAGTGCTTCTTTTCATGTCTACAACATTTTACTGATATATTATTTTAAGGCCACGGTCGTTACAATGTGCTGGTTCTACTCACATGCAGCATTATCCAAATTGCTACCGTTCTGGACATGCTCGGGTTCAGTGTTGTGGCACCAGCTGCCAGCTGCGATCTAAAGCTGGGATTGCAGGAAATCAGCTGGCTTACTTCTATTTCGTTTGCAGGTGAGCCCAATACGAGAGTAAAGTTCTTTTTATTAACTAACTAGATGTCCCCCGCGGTTTCACCTGCGTGTCTATGGGATAGCACATTTTCCCGGGATAAAAAGTAGCCTATATGTTATTCCAGGATATGCTCTAAATGCCAAGTTGCATCTAAATCCGGATAGAAGTATTAGCGTGACAGAGTAGATAACAAACATACATACAAACTTTCGCATTTATATGAGTAGGATGCTTCTGAAATGTTTTTTTTTATATTGATTGCCTTATAGCACCTCGGTGAAGGAAAATATCCCAAACAAAACTTAAAATATTTAAAATTCAAACCCATTTATTCAGTTTAGGCCCTCGGAAGGCACTTATTCAGAAGGTCAAATTTAAAGTTACTGTAGCTACTAACTGC
Organism: Habrosyne pyritoides; assembly: GCA_907165245.1. Classification (NCBI taxonomy): domain Eukaryota; kingdom Metazoa; phylum Arthropoda; class Insecta; order Lepidoptera; family Drepanidae; genus Habrosyne; species Habrosyne pyritoides. The sequence continues at coordinate 10,528,611 of OU015594.1, read as the reverse complement.
ATAGCTGAGAACATATTATTATATTCGATATCACATTCGTTAGTAAACCAATGACCCGCGTGGTGGCTTCAATTCCCCCTCATTATTAAGGAAGACTTGTGCTTCAGCCATTGAGACGTTTATAAGCTGCGGATCATGATAGTGATATTTAAAAAGGAGAGTAATTACGAAACCTAATGTAGGCTTCTAAAATCTTAAAATTTATTTAAAAATGATCTACATTGCCTATGATATTCTATATTTAAAAAAATATGCTGGGGCACTTTTTACACACGTTCATGAGATTCCAAGCTAAATGGAGTTTTCGGGACCCGATAATTCTAATGTTTTGTCGGTATTAACTACTGCCAACTATTACATATTATGTACTTATTAGTCATTGCAGTCATGCTTTTGCTCTTACTGTTATTACTTGTAAATCATATTTATGTTTCGGCTTAAATAGCAGTATTAGCAACGTACCATAAAAAAGTCTTGCAGTAAATACTTTTATCATTAACGAGACTTCGCTCAACTTCCAGCCAGTTTCAACTAACTGCGGGGGCCACTCTGAAAATCCAAGGCGTCCTTGTAAATAAGTTTATTCTTTCTTGATATTTGAACCGTAAAAATCCAACCGAGAATAATGTTCCGCATTTTTGCAAAATTATCTCTTCGGAGATTAAAATAAATATTTACATTTATTATCATCATGTTAAAATATGTGACATTGGGGCACGATTATCGTTGCATTGCATTTATAGTTTACTTTGTGGACTTTGAAATTTGTCAACTAAAGTAGTTAGTATACGTAACAAGCAAAATATTGTATGGTTTTGTATACAGGGGCTCGATTCTATAAGGAAAATGACATTAACTCGAGGATGTTTCGTCGCGGCCTCGGTGCTCTGTCTCTTTTGCTAACTACGCTAATACTGCTAAACACGTGAGAGGTAAGCTTTCCGAGGCCTCTGTGAATCGGCTTGCCAACAAAGTTTGTATTAGCTGAATAAGGGGACTGAACTTGTATTTTGTATTCATGGTCGACAACACATTGCCATTTGCCCTGCATCCAGCTAATACAAACTTCGTCGGCGAGCTGGCGCATTGATATCTCTGAGAGCGGATCTCTCCGGTGATTGTGTAGCCAGCAAGAGGGACGGAGTATAGAGACCGCGAAGAAACATTCTCGACCTAGTGTCATTTTATCTTACAGAATTTAATCTTTGGTATTGCTAGTATCCACAGACGGTTGTAACTACTTACTTTCAGGTAGACAAAATTAGATTAAATTAGACACGTAGTAAAATTCACAAAAATCTTATCAATTATAAATGAAATGAACAACAGGAAACGGGCCCACTTTTCCACAATATTATAATGAGGTAAAGAAGAGTAAGTTAAAGCAGAGAGTAACTTTGCATGTAATCTCCGAAAGTAGTTACCCTATTTAAAAAATTATCTCATTGATAGAACTCTACACTATTCCCGAGTGAAATTAAATAAAATAAAATTAAATATATTTGTACAAATAGACCTTCAACAAGCACTTATGAATCAAACTCTTGCTTTTACTGAGAAGAGCCAGCAATAAACTCAGCAAGTACTCTATTCAAAGTAAGGTTTTGTACAAAACGATGTGTCCTGCTGGAGCAAGCTCTACACCCAAGTATTGTCGTCATTAAAATAATCGTTTATGTTGTGATATAGGCTATGTTACAATCTCGGGGCAAATTCATTCGCTCGGTAACGCGAGTGAAACCGCGGGTGGAAGCTAGAGTGTTGAGCTAGAAATGAAATAATTGTTGTTTTCAGCGTATTTATTTGCTTTGCCATGGGGATACTTTGCCGATATTCATGGTCGACGGAAAGCTATCCTCATATCTACATCAGTGGGATTTTTCTTCGGTGTTTTAACTAGTTTTGCAACCTCTTTCCAATCAATGATGATATTAAAGTTTCTGGGATGCTGTTTGTAAGTATTGTCCATCTTATTCATATGTGTGTTTTATCTCTTTACTTCAATACATCTGGAAGCCGTCTTTAATAAGGTTTGGATTAAATTCTAGGAAATTGTGGAGAATAAACCATTAATTTATTATCTATAATAATTGATTCAGATTAGGCCCTCGGAAGGCACTTATGAGGGTCAAATTTAAATTTACTGAAGCTACTACCTTAATTGGCAAACCAGCTAACTCCTTATAAGAAATTTGTTGAAGAGGCACTTAAAAAGACTATATTATTGAATGTAGTCATTATGAAAACGTCTAAAAAGCCGTTGTTAGATATTGTGGAAATAAATGTGATTATATGGGAGTTGTCGCAAATCAATTTTTCAAATCACGACGAATTATTCTTGCATTCAATCTGAACCATAACAATATTTTGACGAAATTTGGAATTGGATGGTTTGCCAATTAAGGTATCGAAATGTACTCTTCTTGACACAGCATCCTTACATTTTTATTTAATTAAAACATACAAATTGCTTAGTTATAGATTAATTGTTAGTACCTTAGAACCAAAAACGGGCTAAAAGAAAGAGCGATGGCTTACAAGTAATATTATAATCTTGTATCGAATGAAATTTATTTCATTTCCCGCATTAAGATTATGCTTTATCAGTGAACTCATTTCTTTCAACACACATTCAGGTCATGGTCACGCGAATTATGTTAGGTATCTCGCTTTATCTTTGAAAATATTATCAAAAGAAATCTTTGAACGTGTCATGAACATTTTATAGATGAATAAGAAATCTATACTACATTCATTATATTAAAGTTCAAAACGCATTGACTGGAGTTGTTTTAATTCCACGAGGGCCAGGGTAAGTGACCATGGCTGCATATGGACATTTCCAACACTAGAACCATTGCCAATGCATTGTCATCCCTGAGACTTAAAGTTGTTAAGTCTCATGTGTCTGTAATTTGTTATATCATGTTTTTTTTATAATAAAATCACATTATATTGATCGAATATATGATTGAAGATAATTAATTTACTATGTTACTGTTTATGTAATGTTTACTATTTTAGGCTGTTTTTTAATCTTCTGAGTCTACATAAATATCTTCTATCTTATTAAATTAATAGTTTAACTTTGAGCTGTAATTATTTTGTTTGCAGTTCAACGGCATCTCTGACACTTTCAATCACTTATCTCGGCGAGTGTACCGGAATGAAACATAGGAATAGATATTTATTCATGTTAAATGGATTTAACCTTTCATCTGACTTGGTATGCTTCGGTTAGTACAATTGAAGATCGAATTTTCTTCACTAACGGCGAAAATTAATATACGATCCCGATCTAAAATCGCAAGATTGAAGTAGAATTTTGACATTAAGTGTATTAAAATTACTGTCAAAAGGTTCATCAATCCATGGATTTTCGATCGGGATTGGATTAAGTTGTCATAAATTTTTTTTGATAGTTCAATTTTTAAAATATCTTAAGTATATTTGGGCGTTGATGGAAATGTGAAACTGTAAATATGATGAAATTACATACTTTTAAAGGCGACAACGTTTTAGAAGTCTGGATGATTTTTTGATTAAAGGCTTTTTTTGAGATGACTTTGCCGTTTGTGGAGGGTTTGCGTCGACAGCCACCGTATCAAATATGGTGCGCTTTTGTTTAACGGTTAAGCCGACTCGTCAAGTAGTTCCTATTTTTCTATGAAACGCGCTTTATTCCAATCAAGCAGCAGGTTTACTTGACTATTTAGATTAAGTACTTGAAAATGTAAAAAAATATTTAATGGACACAAAACCTAATTTATTTTCTTAAAAGAGCCATTTTAAGAGAGGATTGTCGGCTTAAAAATAGCGTTTAACAAAAAGCCTGCGTTTGTTTAATGATATAAAGAAATAAATCTGATCATTTTGTAAGGCTAAAGATGTGAAAAATAAAGAAACTATTGGTATTTTCCAGGTCTCGCGTTCGCTATTCTACGCCTGGACTTCAATTTTCCCCTACCATTGTTACCAATCACATTCAGACCATGGAGACTGTTCACACTTGCTTTGGCACTACCTCTTGGAATTGGTGCTTTATTCATGTTCTTTCTTAAAGAAAGCCCCAAGTTCTTGGCTAATAAAGGGGAATCAGCTCAAGTATTGGAAGTATTGAGGACTTGCTATGGTATCAGAGGAACTGAGGAAGAGCACTTGGTATGATTTCTTTTCAATATGGATATTTTTTTGTATTTCTTTCTGTTCACCAGTTTTTTAACCGCTTATACATAAATCATCTTGTAGAAGGTTATGACGAGTTCGACTGGCTAGTTGGCGTAGTGATTAGCCCCTGACTGCCACATACATTGGTAGTGTGTTCTATTATAATCAACGGCAATAAAATGTATGTGCTTGTGTATTAGTTATCTGGTTCACATTAAAAGATAGACTCAGTTTTAATTATATATTTATTAATAGGTCCATGGGACCAACCAGGTTCTACAATAATCGTGACGTAAAGACAGGCACCAAAGTCTTAAGCTAAAGGATCCTCTTTAAAATTTTGTTCCAGAACCCTAACCGTTTGTTTAAGCACATTGTGTGACTTCAATTATTATGAATGATCAATATGGCGCCGCTTTAATGATCTCAAGTGGATACCGAGGCCATTGTTCAGTGTTGTATAGACGATTGTAATGATTCATCAAATGTTTTTAGTTGACATATCTCATCAATGAAGGAGAGAAGACTTTAAATCATGAGAATACATTTTGGCAATCTATAGTGAAACAGGCGATTCATATATTCCGGCCACCTTTACTGAAGAGTACGATACAGCTGTTTTATTTAATGGCTATCTGTTGTGGCACGTAAGAATTTATCAATAGCTTCCACCCGGCGGTTTCATCCGTTCCTGAGGGATCGAATGTTTTCCCAGCATAAAAAGTGCAAAACAGACATCCAAACATGCTTTTCTCGTTATCATATACCTATTCCAAGCATGTGTTGCTATGCAACCTTTTTATATATTGTTTGGGTCAGGAACCTTCGCATTTTTTCGTAGAACAACTCACTTAAGTTTCATTGTAATCGGATGAACAGTTTAAGATATATAGCTGTAATGAAGACAATAATACTTACATTGCTTTTTATTTAGGATTTATTTATCTATAATCCAAAAAACACATGTTACAAAATGATCCAATATTTTGTATAAATGTATTTCTTGGCATTATATATAAATTACAATTTAATTATTTTTAGTAATAACATATTCTTCATGTGGTTCCCTACAATGGTCAATTCATTCTACTCTCAAGACTCCGATAGAGAGCTAAGCTTCTGTGAGAAGATTGTTGGAAATATTTCCAGCTCAAGCGACATTGCAAACGTAAGTACCATCATTCTAAGATCTGGAAGAAGGTTACTTAGACCCTAATACCTGTGATGTAGAGACTATATTTACCTTTTCCGTAGAAATTTTCAATTTTGAGGTAAGTTAGTGTCTTTTTAGAGACAACTTTGATTAATCATGTTGTGGGCCCCATAATCTTCTAACTTGTTAGCCCTTTATGTGAGACTCTTGTCGACTAAAACCCCACTATGTTCCTTCCCTCCCCGTTGACGGAGCTGCGGGACCGGACAGGTCCTACGACCGCCTAACTTCTTAGCCCATTACATTGATTTTTAAACCATTTTACATTGCTTTGTTTAACTATAACTAATACAGATTATTATTTCGGGATTAGATTCGTTGATATCTGTCATTCAAAACAATCAATCACTCAGAACTTTTACTTTAATGTATAATACTAGCTGACCCCCGTGGTTTCACCCGCGTTTATCGATATCATATATAGCCTATAACCATCTAGAAAAGTTCCGCGTCGAATGGTAGCAATCCCATCCCGATACGTTCAGTACTTTTGAGGTGATGGTGCGTGAAAGGAACCCTGTTGTCCTTATATTTATGTATAGCTGTCCCCCGCGGTTTTACCCGCGTTCCCGAGGGATATCACATTTTCCCGAGATAAAAAATTGTTACCTTTATGTTATTCTAGGATACGCTCTATCTTTGTGCCAAGTTTCATCCATATCCGTTTAGTCGTTTTTGCGTGAAAGAGTAACAAACATACTTACATACAAATCTTTCCTCTTTATAATATTAGTATAGATATTTAAATTAGATAGCCTATAACCCCACGGTCCCAACAGTTACATTATCTCGTGTTAAAAATGTAAGTCACAAACTATTGTATATAAGTTGGTAAGTTTCATCAAAATTCGTTGATAGATTTTGCGTGAAAAAAACAACCTAACATTCATCCTCACAAACCTTCGAATTAATAATTTAAGTATAATAAGATAAATAAAAACTTTATTACTATTCACGGTACGGTTCTAATTCGAATGAAGATATAAATAGCATCTGGAACAGATTTTTTACATTGGACATCTGATTTCAGGTAACCTGTAACGAATCTGGTATAAGTACAATAACTCTATACTGGGGTATGGCATTCAGCCTCATCTTCACAGCTATTAACCTCATCGTATCGACAGTTGCTGATAAAAGAAAACTAGTTCTAATTATCACACTTACGATATCTGGGGTCAGTGCTGCGTTAGCTGATTTTATTTACCAGCCGATAGCCAGTATGATACTCTTCATTCTGGTCCAGGTGACCGGAATATGTATTGGAAGTGTCGGATCCTACTTCATTGATGCTTACCCTACTTCTTATAGGTAAGTTGCTTAAATATTATACAGCTTATTTTTATTGGTCTGCATGTATTGCCGTTGCATGTTTTCTATAAATTTTATTGCATGCTATATTTTTTACTATAATATTTTAATATTTAGACAGGCCAGTTGGCTTGGTGGTTAACGCTCTGACTGCCAAACCGAAGGTCGCGGGTTCGATTCCCACCCAGGACAAACATTTGTGTGCATGAACATGTCTGTTTGTTCTGTGTCTGGGTGTAAATATCAATGTAAGTATGTATTTAGAAAAAAAACGTAGAATATGTAGTATATCAGTTATCTGGTTTCCATAGTTCAAGCTCTGCTTAGTTTGGGACCAGATGGCCGTGTATAAAGAATGCCCGGGATATTTATTTATTTAAAAAATAAAGTTTGGTGTGCTGTTTAGACGTAAATTGTTTTATAGGGTACTAGCTATCGTCCTGCGGTTATACCGCATGCGTTTCCACGGGGTACTAAATATACTGGGATCATAATATAGCCTATGTCCACGTGGAATACTTTCCTTATTTTTTTTAAGTAGGTGCTATTTTAGTTTATTTTTTACTTTTGATGTGGCACGGAATCTAAATAAACTTACAAAATATGCTCTCTCTCTCTTTATCGTATTAAGTGACGATGATTAGTAAAGGTATTTGAATAAAGAATTCTAATAAACCCGAATTAAAAGTGCGGACTATTGATGGATATTTTCAATGTATTTTTTTTTATTTTCCAGAGGCACTGGCAGCAGCATTGGTATGATGTTCGCAAGAATGATCAGCTTGAGTGGTGTCAGTATTATTGGAGCTACAATTGTCGACCACTGCCGACTAACGTTTATAGTTGTTGCAGTCATTGTTTTAAGTAAGTTTCTGATGAACTAGCTGTCCGCTGCGGTTTCATCCGTGCTTCTGCGAGACTTTACATATTCCTGGGATAAAAAGTATTATTTGTTTTAATCCAGGTTATAAACTATTTACTCGTATGTGCCAAGTTTCACCGAAATCCGATGGATAGTTTTTGCGCGAAAAAGTAACAAATACCTATAGATACATCCGCCCCTAAAAGTTTCACATTTATAATAAACTAGCTGCCCCGACAGACGTTGTCCTGTCTTAACTATAAATATTGAATACGAATCTTCCGATTGAATGCACTATGAAATGATCACTTAATTATATAGAAATTATAAATTATTTATTTTATCAATATAATTCCGACTCTAACTCTATTTGAAATGATATTTGCAGCGTGCATTCCGTTAATCACGCCAATTGTCAAGCGACTGACAATAATGTCAAACAGGTAAATTTAAAAACGTCTATCTTATCAAAGGCGCTAGTAAAGTCGTTATGTTCCTTAAAATTTCAAATTTTCCACGCAACTTTCTTAATTTTTTCTTTCATAAGAACCTTCTCCTGACAATAACAAACACAACAAAAAAAGAATTAGCAAAATCGGTCCAGCGGTCCATGCGTGATGCCGTGACCAAGGGAAATAGGGATTCATTTTTATATATATACGAGTAGATAGTAGTATAGAGTGTTATATTTTGCCGGGATATAAAGTGTGTTATTCCAGAGTCTAAACTATCAATGTGGCAAGTTTTATCCAAATCCGCTAAGTAATTTTTGCGTAAGAGAGTTACAAAAGTTATTTAAGTAGTAACGCATTTATAATTTAAGTAGAATTTGAAGACAGTCGGCTGACACAATTAAAATGATACCATTTATACGAATACGTCTCCTGGTATAATTTATTGCTAAGCACCATCATAACCAGTTGTTTAGAGGATATTTTTTTTTATTTGCCCATGTGCAATGTTGATTTAGATTATAATAAATATAATAAGTAAATAAATCAATATTCTCGGACATCCTTACATTCTCAAACTAAGCAGAGCTTGTACAATGGAATCTTGATAACTGATATACTATTTTATGAATACATATCTATGTATTTACGTCCAGACAGAGAACAAACAGACATGTTCACACACACAACGTTTGTCCTGGGTGAGAATTGAACCCACGACCTCCGACGTGGCAGGCAGGGTCTCTAACCGCCAAGCCAACTGGCCTGTTATGATGCGACAGATATGTGAATTCATAGCCAGAAAAATTACGTTATCCAATCTGTGTTATACGATACAATCGCTTCTATTATGGAGTTATTGACTGATAGCAAAATGATAAAGTATTATATAACTTATTTATATATATGTTAAAGAATTGAAAAGATAAAATTAAATAATAAGCTAATAAATTATTTCACTTACTATGTAGACTCAGTGGCGTGCATAGGTGAGGCCTTTGTAGCAGACAGAAATAGGCTGATGATGATGATTCTCGAGAGATATCACGTTTTTCCGGGATAGTTTATATGTTATTCCAGGATATGCTCTATCTATGTGCCAAGTTTCTACATATAAAGAGTAACAAATATACTTACATACAAATCATTCCTCTTTATAATATTAGTATAGATTCCAATTTTAATCTGTTAAATATCATTGTTTTCATTTCTATTTTATTTTATTTTATTACTATCAAATTTAATATCCCGAAAATGTACGAATCTATACCTATAGATTGATGATTTGGAAGAGCTTTTACAAAATAGCTCATCAGTGTAAAATTAAACTAGCCAAGTACGATTCCAAGCTTATCAACTTACAATATTTGTTATTTATTTCAGGTGGCGTGGCAGTAGCTTTTCTACTGCCGGCAGATAAAAAACGAAATACATGAGAAAGACTGTCTACTTTTGAATCTTATGAAGATCTCCTTATTTATAGATGGAGCGGCCATGGTTGACTGGGTTTTAGCGAGCATACCAACTATAAACGCTTAAGCTTGGACATTCCGAGAACCCAAACTAGAAACGGTGAAATAAACACGAAATAAATTGCATAAACAAAACCGTTTTTTTAATTACTTTATACTTATTTTTTCTTTTTTTTTATATCAGACGGGATTGCGATTGGCCTCAAGCTCACCTGATGGTAAGTGAAGATGAGGCCGAAGATGGAGCTCGCTTTCCCGTTAGTAGCCTATTCACTCTTTTTTTTAAGAGCCCCAAGTTGTATGTATCTGTAAAATTCAAAAAGATGATTTACAAACTGTGGTTTAGCTAAGATTTATTTATTTATATGTAACTAGCTATTGTCTCACGGTTTCACCCGCTATCCTACGGACCATTATCTCGGTAAACTTAACTTTTAGAGTAGTAGAGCTCTTAGTCCAGAGTTCGTCCGGGGAAGTACTACCACCGTACCCATTTCTGCCTTGAAGCAGTAGTGCACTTGTATTACTGTGTTTCGGTTAGAAAGGTAAGGGGGTCGGTGAAATTACAGGCACATGAGACTTAACAACTTCACGTCTCAGGGTTGACAACGCATTGGTGATGCCCCTAATGTTGCAAATGTCCATAGGCGGTGGTGACCACCTACCATCATTTTTTGACGGCCTATGTAGTATAAAAAAAAGAAATCTAATGCAGGAGTAATGCCGCCTCCACACTCGCCGAGTTTACCCGATAGCTACATGCTGTCCTTTGCTATTTAATTTTTACAGATAAAGATGGGAGTAGTATCTCGGGTTATTTCGCCGAGAATGAACTTCCGGTGAAATAAGCAGATGGTCCAGCTGATAGTAAGTGTTCACCAGTGCCTATAGACATTCCCAATGCCAAGAGTATCGCCATTGAACTGAGATTTAAGTTGCTGTATAGTTACACCCCTTTCACGAAACACAGTAATTCAGCTGCACCATTGCTTTACGGCGCAAATGGGCATGATGATAAAGTCTTACCACAAACACATTTTTTTTTTATAATATAAACTAGTGCTTGACTGCGATCCCACCTGATGGTAAGCAGTGATGCAATCTTAGATGTTGAGGCGTTTACTAGTTCACTCTGCACTATTACCTCTACTTCTTCATAAGGTAAATCCTTAGAAGCGATAGACAATTTGGCTGTACAACAAATAGGTGTACCATGTGCCAAATAAGTGAATTTTGTTTCAGTAATGGGTAGGCCAGGTTAGTAAGTAAAAGTAAGTTTGGGGACTTATGTATAGGTACCAACTACTAGCGACTCTGTTTTCCTTATTTGAATTTAAAAGATTGTTTAGAACGCCATCTATACAGCTGCATAGTAAACAAGGAGCAAAGGAGGTCTGGATCACAAGTGTACACTTTCTATATTTGTATGGATACGTAATGTCAGAAATATAGAGGAGATGCCGCTGAGAATGGAAATGTAAAACTTGGAAAATGTAAGCCAAAGCTTGTAACTTACACAAGAAGTGCGTTACTTCGATAACAGATGGCGCTGTTACTAAAACTTATAAATTATGACACTAGCAGATTTCATTCCACACCCCGGTTTCATCTGTGCTAAAATTTATAGAAGCTATGTCCCTATCCGTACCATATTAGGCTAAGTATGCATAATTTCATCAAGATCCGGTCAATCATAAATAAACAGTGTTTTTAGTTTTTTGGGTAGGTATACCTAACATTAGGTGACCAGAGGCTGGCTCATTTTGGTCAAAGAATAAGCAACCATTAACATAGCCAGCCTTCTGGGCACTTTACCCATAGACGGCTCTAACGATCTTAATTCAGCTTTTTATTCATAGATTATTGCTTTATTTATTAGTTAATTTTAAATAGTTAGTACGTAGTTTTAAGTTTATTCGGTGTAAGTATTATTTAAGTTGTCATGACATTATAACTAATCATCATGTCAATCGGAATCTAGTAGATTAGACTGAATATTGTTGAATCTTCTAGAATCTAGAAGCTATCATAAAAACTATTATACCTACATATAAATAGATTAATATTACTTTTTCTGATATCATTGATTAACGTCCAAAGCAAGCAGGTACACTTAGGGCTAGATAGGTACTTTTCGGTATAATGCAGGTTTCACCTTACATAACAGTTATACCTACAAAATTATGAACGTAGTTCCCGCCTGATGCGCCAACATGATTGCAAAATGCTCACTTTCTCAAACATTACATAGCATTGCCTTGTTTTATTGTACGTTTTATTAAACAGGTTGGTGTAACTTTTAACCTCACGTCCTTATAAACAAGAGGGAAGTGGAAGTATTATTTTATGTAATGGTAATGACAGTCAGAAAAAATATGTCCGCGTACATTACCAACTCTTTTCTTTTTTTATTTGTTATTGAACAAAGATAGTAAATAAATTACATGGAGAAACTAAAACACAATTCACAAAAAACCACAGAAGTTTATAAGAGGAATGTCTTATTCAATATTCAGTCCTTCAGTTAGTAAAGTACTTAGATGGGCACCGACCTCGAAGCAATTATTAATATCTTTGAGGTAGGTACATAAGTACCTTTTTTTTGTAATAATTTTAACATCTTAATTGTTACAATCTAAAAATCACGGAGGTTTGTCTCGATTGCAAGCAGCAACATTCTGTCAATAATAGTTAAGATTATACCTACATCATATTTAACTAGCTGACCCCCGCGGTTTTACCCGTGTTCCCGAGGGATTTCATATTTTCCCGGGATAAAAGTACCCTATATGTTATTCTAGTATATGCTCTATGTACATTCCAAGTTTCATCTAAATCTGTCAGGTAGTTTTTTGCGTGAAAGGGCCGATAATTATATGTTCTGCAAAGACGTAGTACATTATTTTGTTCTATGATATAATCAATAGTTTTCGCCGCGCACGCGATGTCAGAAAGATTTTTGGTAATTTTTTCACACCTTGGGTTACATTATTGGAGTTTAGTATGGATCCCTAGCTTTTTTGAAAATTTTATATAGCCTTTGTTTACCGGAGATAATGTAGCTTCCCAACAGTAAAAGATTTTTTCAAATCGGTCATGTAGTTTTGGTGCCTATTCAATGCAAACAAACAAACAAAAAAACAATCAAATCATTCCTCTTTATAATATTAGTGTAGATTGATCACTCTGTAATCCTACAGCCAGATAATAATAATAATAAATTTATTCATATAAATAATCTTACACAATTTAAATTGTCTTTTTTTTTTTTTTTTTTTTTTTTTTTTTATGCCACTTGGGCCGACAAACAAGCAGACGGTCCACCTGATGGTAAGTGGTCACCGCCGCCTATGGACATTTGCAACACTAGGAGCATCGCCAATGCGTTGTCGACCCTGAGACGTGAAGTTGTTAAGTCTCATGTGCCTGTAATTTCACCGGCCCCCTTACCTTTCTAACCGAAACACAGTAATACAAGTGCACTACTGCTTCACGGCAGAAATGGGTCAGGTGGTAGTACTTCCCCGGACGAACTCTGCACTAAGAGCTCTACTACTCTAAACTCTAAGTCTCTGACTTCTGCGCTAGGCATACATACCTGTGTTACAGAAGCCAGTGCCCTTTCTTATTAAAACATACTCAATCTAAAATTTATGTAAATAAAAGTAAAAGTAAACTGATTCTATATACAAATGATTTTGTGTATGGTGGGGTGTGTTTATGCGTGTATGTGGAGTAGACGTGTGAGTGAATGTATATGTATAGTGTGTGTATGTATCTGTAGTGAGTGTTTACGTGTTTAAAGATATAAGAGTAAATTTAGCAGTAGTAGAGCTCTTAGTGCAGAGTTCGTCCGGGGAAGTACTACCACCTTACCCATTTCCGCCGTGAAGCAGTAATGCAATTGTATTACTGTGTTTCGGTTAGAAACACATCACATACAGGCACATGAGACTTAACAACTTCACGTCTCAGGGTCGACAACGCATTGGCGATGCTCCTAGTGTTGCAAATGTTCATAGGCGGCGGTGACCACTTACCATCAGGTAGACCGTCTGCTTGTTTGTCGGTCCAAGTGGCATAAAAAAAAAATAGGATATAAGAATAAATTATAACCTACTACAATCGTTAAATATAGCATTGTCACGGTAGTGTCGTAGTGTAGTCATCCTTTACAGTAGTTGTAGAATTGTGATGTATTTTATACTGTACCAAAAACATTGAAAATAAGGTTCCTATACCGTGTACCAATTACCTTAAACCGAGAGTTCAAGTAATCGGTACAGACTTCATAAATAAATAAGTAAACACTTTAATTGCTTAGATCACCGTTAAAAGCCATGTCGGAAATTAGTAATTTATAAAATGAGCCGTTTTTCAATTCCTGTTCATTTTAAATCGCCTTTGGATTCATTAAACTCTAAACAGTTCAGGGATTTAAGGCCTGCCGCAAATGTTCTGGTAAATCGGATCCAATTCGTTCTGTATTGACGCGCTAGAATTATGCAAATTGGAAAATTGGACATTTGATTACCTACTTGTGTGACGTTCATTATATAAGAGAGGATAATAACCAAACTATTGGGTAATTCTCTTTGTATCTTGTCACTAAATAATTATAACATTATATATTATTTGATAGGCCAGTTGGCTTGGTCGTTAGCGACTCTGACTGCCAAACTGAAGGTCGCGGGTTCGATTCCCACCCAGGACAAACATGTGTGTGCATGAACATGTCTGTTTGTTCTGTCTCTGGGTGTAAATAACTATATAAGTATGTATTAAGAAAAAAATTTAAGTGGTATGTATATATGTAGTATATCAGTTATCTGGTTTCCATAGTACAAGCTCTGCTTAGTTTGGGACCAGATGGCCGTGTGTAAAGAATGTCCCAGGATATTTATTTATATTATAATTTTTTATTTATAAATTTTTATCCTGGGACATTATTTTAAACACGCCCATTTGATCCTAATTTGAACATTTGAACTAAACGGACCTTTTACAAAGTACGAACTACATAAACTACTTTATTTCTTCCTAAATACATACTTATATAGATAATTGCTGTCCCCCGCAGATTTTCCCACGTTCCCGAGGGGTGTTAACTATTCCCGGGATAAAAAGATATGTGCTATTCTGGACTAAAATCTATCTCTGTGCCAAATTTCATCCAGATCCGTTCAGCCGTCCTGGCGTGATTGAGTAACAAAAATCCATTCATGCAAACTCTCTTATAATATTAGTAAAATTTACACCAATTACACTACGCTTTGTAAAACAAACTTGGATCAGAAATCATAAACATAAAAAATGTCTGCAGCATAGAGGAAGAGCAGAGGAAATATTTGACATCAAAAAAATTCGACGCTTAGAAAACAGATTTATACCTATGCGAGATAAAACTGTACAGTCATTATGCAACCAAAAGTAATATAATAATCTAAATGAAATAAGTTTGAGCATAAAAACTCACTATTAAAATATGTTACATTTAATACCTTTAATATATAATAAATGAAGCAGAAACTTAAGACCCATAAGAGGAGCGCAGAAAGCTTAGTTATAAATACGAGTATTTATTGTTACAAACACATTAAAATAAATATTACACACTCAACCATACGTTTGACACACACACATAAATGTCAAACAGAAAATTCAAAAAAGTTCTATGCAATGATCATAGAGGTTATATACTCTGACAAAGAACCCCAATAAAGTGCAAACTTAAAAAATATATAGAATTACGGTCGAATTTCGATCGCTTGGCGACCACTAGTAAATAATATTAGTTATGCAAAATCATTTTTTTGTTTTTTTATTATTCTATTGTACTTTTCGCCTTTTTGTAAAAAGTTCACGAATATCTTAATATTATTGTGTGTTACTGAGGACCTCCTGTTGGTCCTCCAACTATAAACAAGTAAATAATTATATTCTACTAGTAATAGGTAAATAATAAACTACATAACTAGGTACTCCATATCTAATGAAAGCTAAATGTTCGAAGTTTTCTCTGTGTGTGTAGTTGGTCCTTTCGAAGTCAAGATCGTGACGTAGGAGTCTAGATTCTTGGACAAGCTATCTTCATAAACTTGGCCATTCTTGCTCAGAAACTTTGAGTTGCAGAAAGCTCTTCAAGACATCTGCTTGGGGTTGTCCACCCCTCACCATATTGCCTTAAATTTTACTATTAAATCGGTTTTTTAAAAATATTTCAGGAAGTCATTCGCGTCTTGTGTACCTTTATTAATATTTATGGAAACTTGTTCAAATTAATTGATTACCATTTAAATGATATTAAAATAGCCGCCGCTTTAACTACCCGAAAAAATGCAATAAATGGTTATAATAAAGTACTGACTGGTATTTTCATCAGAAATATTACACTTTCTCGGTATAAAATTTTATCCTCTGTTAATCTACCATGTAAACTACATACTAAAATCAGCCAAATTCTATCTACCCAAATACATCCTCTCAAACATTCTCATCACTACATAGTATAAAACTAAGTCGCTTTCTCTGTCCCTATATCCCTATGTATGCTTAAATCTTAAAAACTACGCAACGGATTTTGATGGTTTTTTTTTAATGGATAGAGTGATTGAAGAGGAAAGTTTTTATGTATAACACATGTGACATCCTACGGGAATGCGGTTAAAACCGCGGGGGACAGCTAGTTTATAATATAAATAGAATAGAATGGTGTAATGAAAACCAATTTAAAACAAACCTCTTATAATAATTTCTGATAATTATAAGTTAAAGTATGTATTCAAATAACGTTTAAAACCATTTTCCCCGTTTGCGACGTTATGTAGTTGTCACATTCCTCTTGCGATACATCTCTGCGAGATAAGAAACATGACGCAATCATACTACATTAGCAGTATTCAAATAAAAATTCGAGACTACTCAGACCAAGAAGCGTCAATAGGTACATATTGTTGTTTCACTTATAGCAGAAAAGTGTAGTTTTATGAATGTCAGTCCGTCAATACGTCGTTTAATAAAAAAATATCCCAAGACATTCTTCACACATGGTTACCTGATCCCAAGTTAAGCAGAGTGTACTGCTTGTAGTATGGCTACCAGGTAACTGATATACTATATATACTACTTTTTAAATACATACTTATATATATTTACACCCAGACACAGAACAAATGCATGAACGTGTCTGACGTTCATGCACACAAATGTTTGTCCTGGGTGGGAATCGAACCCGCGACCTTCGGTTTGGCAGTCAGGGTCTCTAACAGCTAAGCTAGGCTAGACAATAATAATGTTAAGACTGTAATTGCGAGACTCGCGTTAGGTGGCTAGATCAAGGGCTAGATTCTGAAGGCAGTACTACTGGAGATTTCACGCATAGTGTCGAAATTCCTCTCTGGAGCCATGACCGCCGGTTACTTGGACCCTGTTCCCGATGCCAGTGGGAAACCATTTTTTATATATAATATATATAATTATATAATAAATAATAATAAATATCGTAGGACATTCTTTACACACGGCCATCTGGTCCCAAACTAAGCAGTATATATACTGTGACTATATATATCGATATATAGTATATGTAGTATATAGATATTTACACCCAGACACAGAACAAACAGACATGTTCATGCACACAAATGTTTGTCCTGGGTGGGAATCGAACCCGCGACCTTAGGTTTGGCAATCAGGGTCGCTAACCATCAAGCCAACTGGCCTGTCCCAATAATATAACCCAATAGTATTACGAAGATCAAACAAAGTTAGTTGGAGCGGTACATAAAACTAAAACTTAAAAGAAACATTGATTTTCATCCTCTGTGTAAAATTCCATCCAGGATCACCTTATTTGCAATCTTTTTAAAAACCTGTTGTAACACTCAAGGAAAGTTCTAGTAGAGAGACTGTTTTCTTACGCCAGACAATGTTTAACCTTTATTCATTTATGGACAACAACATTTATGTGGAAAATGTTAAACAAAGTGAAACAATGAGAAAAATTTAGCTTTTCAAATCTGGAACAGAATTAAAAGCCTTCATTCTGATAATAAGCATTTTCTTTTCAAACGTGCGTCATGTAACGTCGCACGTTGTTGTTGACAAACCCGTTTCTTTTTTAAACAATAAACCGATACAAAGGTACCTAGACAATAGTATTTTATAAGTGTTCATAAGAAAAAGTATTTATATCAGATACAAACAACATATAAAATAGCACCTAAATAGTACCTGGATGGCCTAGCTTTCGCTAGTTTCCTACGTTTTAACGTTTTCTAAAAATGAAACCTAGCTAGATCGATTTATCGCCCCCGAAACCCCCTGCATATTAAATCTCATGATAATCGTTGGAGCCGTTTCCGAGTTTCTGATTATATATATACTAGGTACAAGAATTGCTCTTTTAAAGGTATTAAATAGATATAGAAAGGAAGATAAAGGCAAAGAGAGGAATGAAAATATACCTTATTTTTACACTCAAACACAGAGCAAACAGTTCATGCACGTATTTGTTCAGTAGGAATTGAACCCACGTTCTGCGCCGTGGCAGTCAGGCTCTCTAAACACTGGGTCAGTTGGTTTGGTCAAACATATATTAAGTGAAGGCAAAAGTAGACATCATGCCGTTAGAAGACGCGCAGAAACCTGCTAAAACAGAACTGAGTGAACTACATCGACTAGAGGCCATCTCTTTTTATATGGTTATATTAATTGTAGGAAAATACTAGAACACATATTATTTTCGAAATCTAGATAAAAATTGCTGTTTTGGTTAATTTAATGATAAAATCATACTAATATGTTTATTATAATTTTCTTTTTTATACTTCTTATCTTTAAAAAAAAAAAATATAATTACACCTTTCGTTTCCTTCGAAGTCATAATTTTTTTTTATTTTTCATTTAATTTTTTGTCGCGCGATCAATGTCTCCTGTACCTCGAACTTTGGCTATATTTAACACACTACTGAGTAAGAAACCTGAATGTGATCTGTTTGCGGACGGATGGCAGACGATAGTTGTGGAATGTATGAGGTATTGTGAGACGCTAGAGTGACAGGTTTAGTTTTTGTAAATTTATTGATCTCATTTATTGTTATCCTTTTTTTTAGTAGATATGTGTTATTAGTGTTATTGGTGAAAACCGTTCTAATTGTTAAAATAAATAAATAAATAATAATATGGTGTAATACTTATATACAAACGTCATGGTTTATTTAGTATTTTTGTTTTTATACCTCATGAGGCGACCTGATGGTAAGTGGTCACCGCTACCTATGGACATTCGCAACACCAGGGGCATTGCCAACGGTATCGACTCTAAGACGTGAAGTTGTTAAGTCTCATGTGCCCACCATTTCAATGTCACTCAACCTTTCTAACTGAAACATGGTAGTTAAAACAAGTGGACTACTGCTTCACGGCGGAAATGGATATGATGGTAGTACTTCCTCTCATGAACTCTGCATAAAGAGCTCTACTATTCCAAGATACTTTTTACGCCAGATTTTTTTAGTCTCGGGGAAGGTTAGGTTTAAATTCCAAATCGGGAATGGTACTAATTATATATTTCTTTGTTAATAATGAATACCTGAAACCCGGAATTGCTAATGTGCTTGAGACTGTGACATTACACGACTCGTCTGGGCTTAAAATACCTTCAATTTCTCATACTGAGAAATCGGCGTATCTTTTGATTTAATTTATATTTTAAAGCAACAAATTACCTTTAGACTAGAACTTGTCAAAGTAGTTTCTACGGTGCGTGATATAAATAATTCATTTTAATAAAAAAAAAAAAATTACAGTTTGGCCTAAATATGCTGAGATAATTGTGACAATTTGTAGCAAAGTCTAGACATGTCCAGATCTACAAATATCTTAAATATAGGCTGAATTTCAAGACAGAATGGTTTGTACAAACTTCACAACATTTCCTTAATAGAGGTTCAAGGAAAATAAATGTTTTACAGATGTTTTGTTAACAGTTTCGTGAGTGACATAAAGCTTGATGTTAAGTTTTTCCCGAAAGAGCTTTGAGTAGCCAAAGCGGATTATTATAGGCATATTTATGTTGGAACCCACGTTTGTAACAGATTTTTTCTATATAAGAATACTAGTCGTCCCCCTCAGTTTCACCCGCGTTTATCGATATCAGATATAGCCTATATCCATCTACGAAAAATTCCGCAACGAATCAGTCCCATCCCGATATGTTCAGTAGTTTTGAGGTGATGGTGCGTCAAAGGAACCCTATTTTCTTTATAAATAGATATAGATATTGACTAGCTATCCCTCGCGGTTTCACCCCTGTTTATCGATATCATATATAGCCTATATTCATCTACGAAAAAATCCGCGTCGGATGGTAGCAGTCCCATCCCGATATGTACAGTAGTTTTGAGGTGATGGTGCGCCAAATGAACCCTATTTTCCTTATACATATATATACATATATATACTCGTATATATAGAAGTTAGATATACGAAGATATTATTATGTCATTATAATAATGTGTCAACCCTGAGACGGCTCGGTGGAAATTGTGGTACCCAGCTGATTTAATACAGTGGAATGAAGCGACATCGACGAATAAGGTAAAGTAGTGATAAGGAAAAATGAACTGTAGAAATAAATCTTTTATATATAGTATTGTATTTTATGTAGGTCACCTTCTAGGAACTACTACTCTAATTCAAAAAAATATTTTACTAATATCAGAAACATATTCGATCCCTTAGAAAAATGGATGTAACCGTAGGCTGGTGGGTAGATAGATAGTCATTTTTTACATTAGATATTTACCATGGGAAATTACTTTGCAATTTTCACCTAACTGAATCAATGATATTTATAGTGTCTTAGGTCTATAGTTTGAAGAACCGTTAACGTGTGCTGGATTTGGTACTGTCTATTGGTGAGTCGTAAGTCTAGTCAGGGTTCGAATTGGCATTTGTGTTTGAGGTCATCAATACCATACCAGATATTTATTTATTTAAGATACACCAATAGTATACATACTTATTGAAGTGTTTAATAAATGATTACTTCAAGGGTGATATTAATAAATATTTATTAGAATCAAATCGATACCCCCTCATCTGTTATCCCTAAAAGGATTACAGGGTCGACGACACATTGGTGATGCCTTGCTGTTGCAAATGTCCATAGGCCCGGTGACCATTTACCATCAGATGTACCGTGGGATAGTTTTTCGGCCCATGTGGTATAAAAACAGGATAAGTAAAGTATCCTAATTACTTTTTGCGTATTGCAGATGTTAATTATCAAACATAAACCATAACCAGTGAGTCTCTAGGCAATTCATAAAAACAAATTAATACCTAGATATGATTTGAGTATCCAGACCTATTAATCAGTAAATACAAACATTGTCGACTAGCCCTCTCGAGGCCTCGGGGCTCAGACCTCTCACGTGATTGTGTAGTCAGCGAATGAGACAGAGCATAGAGGCCGCGACAAAATATCCTCGAGCTAGTGTCATTTACCTTACAGAATTAATCCCCAGGGTGGCGCGACGCCACCTTGGTCCGAGTAATTTAACTTTTTAGAATTATTAAACTAAGCCTTTGATTAAAAAGTGGTGAAACCTGTGACCGCCTTAAGTTAATAAGTATTGCGTATATAAGTACAGTATTTACTCTTTTCAAAATAAGATTTTGTACATAAAGATATGTCCTGCTGAAGCGAGTGCTATACCCAAGTATTGTCGTCATTAAAATTATCGTTTATGTGATAGAAAGTTTTTTGTATTATGTGTTATTGTGTTTTCCTTAAATTTTTATAAAGGCAAATTTAAAATTTATTATTATACCTGTTAGGTATTTTATTATAAATGCGCCCACTAAGTGCTAAAAAGCCTTGCACTGTTTGAAGTCTTTATGCAGAAGTACCTACATATTATCTGTTCATCGATAATATAATGTCAATAATACCTACTCGCTTAACCACATTACTTAATTTTGTAGATATCTCAACATCCTTTTACTAATATAAAACATACGGAAGTGAGTTTATTTGTTCGTTACGCTTTCTCGGCTGAAAGACTGAACTGATCTTGCAGAAATTTGCCACACACATAGCCTATGTACGGAAAGAGACATTAGCTACTTTTTTCTACCAAAATGGCGAGCAAAACTGCGTGGCACATCATCAAATAAAGCAGGACAATGTGGTGCCAAGTAGACCTACATAGATACTTGAAAACGATATAAGAAAAATCTACAAAATTATACAAACTCCAGAACAGAAATTAAATTTCAAATTTTAATATCGCATGAGGAATCATTGATAAATGTATAACTATGTAAATTGTGTGCAATATTGCCTTCAACCGAGTTGGTCAGCTACTTCGGAATAGCGATTGAAAAACTTTCATTTCCAATACCACGAGTTTCCGAATGTTGGATATATTAGTTACAGGTTTTGTTTGACAAAACATTTTCACTGTTATAGCTCGTTTCAACTTTGGTTACAATAAAATTTAAAAAAAATCGCTTGATACGTATGATACGATATTGATTTTAAGTAATTAGAAATTATGTTATTGTCCAAATGTAAATTTATTTTGACCTCAGGTAGTTGTAAATAATAATGTATCATAAATGGGTAACATTTTAAGCACAGATATCCAGAATCTATTTACAATAATGTATATATGTATAATGTATATATAAGCAAATAGAGTTCCTTTGACGCACCATTACCTCAAAACTACTGAACATATCGGGATGAGACTGTTACCATTCGACGAGGATTATTTCCTAAATGGTTATAGGTTTATGGTTTTAGAGTAGTAGAGCTCTTAGTGCAGAGTTCGTCCGGGGAAGTACTACCACCTTACCCATTTCCGCCGTGAAGCAGTAGTGCACTCGTATTACTGTGTTTCGGTTAGAAAGGTAAGGGGGCCGGTGAAATTACAGGCACATGAGACTTAACAACTTCACGTCTCAGGGTCGACAACGCATTGGCGATGCTACTAGTGTTGCAAATGTCCATAGGCGGCGGTGACCACTTACCATCAGGTGGTTTGCTTGTTTGTCGGCTCAAGTGGCATAAAAAAAAAAGGTTATATATGATAGCTAGTACAATAATCCAGATTAACCTTTTCACCAAGAATTATGTTTACAAGCTTTTTTTAACTAGCAATATATGTTAGTCTGTTTAGGTTTAGGAAATTTAATCATTATTTTTTATTTATATATCATTTATTTTTTATTTCTGAAATTTTATCGAACTGAGTGACCGTCAATAAATATTGGTAGCCGGTTGTTGGTCTCCTGCGATACAAACTGTGATTAGTGCAGGGACCGCAGTAATTTGTATTCGTGTTTAAAACTTTTATGTAAATAAATGATTATTGATTATTGATATTGAATATTGATGTGTGTCTTTTTGGTGATACAATAAATAAATTATTATTATTAATATTATAGGTCAAATCTGGCAAGCTAAATTAGAACGACTTCCTCTTATCCTACGAAGTTGAAATTTAACAAGTTGGTTCAGTTCCAATGACAATAGATTTTTATGGTACACATGACTTATTCCACACCTAGGACTGGCTTCTGGAGACGAGGAATTCCTGAACGGAGCAGCACGGACACGAAAGCATGCTTGATAAAATATTTCTTTAATATAGTTTTTTTTAATCAATAAAAAAAGTTTGTTTGTAAGAAATAAAATATGGTTAAGTGATGAGGTCTCCGCTCTCACTACCTTGTTTTATATTAGTGTGTGTGTGTGTGTACACACATTGAGATTTGTAGCGTGCGTTTTTTCAATTCAAATACCAGAAACTTTCGAATTTTATGAGTATTTTTTTTTATTGTGAACTACCTTAAACCCCGCGAGGTTGCTAACTCCCATATGTTTCCTGTTCGCAAGCAAAATATTAAAGTAAAAAAATGAATAATTTGTTGGGCATAATATTAGACTAATGTACCTGGAATATTAAAGAGGAACCTAGAACAAAAATATTAATTTCACGCTACGTGGATATTATATCTGTAATAGCTGTCCCCGCGGTTTCTCCCGCGTTTCCGAGGGATGTGACATTTTCCCGACACAAAAAGTATCAATGTGTTATTCCAAGGCATTTTCTATATATCGCATCCTCAGAACGATAGCCTTAACTCAAAAAATCACATTTGGCACATCTCTGATTGGGTCACATTCGCACTGACCGGAGAGGGTGGGTCCCGGTGTTAAAGAGACTGAAGTATCGATATGCTTATTCTATCATTAAATTGACTATGTTTTACTATTCATCGGATAGAACGTACTTTGTTTAGTCTCTCTATTCTCTATATATACTATATCTCGTTATGATCATAACTTCATTTCGCAAAATTTTGAGTTAGGTCCTTATCATACTGAGGGTGCGAGGTGCGAGTATGCCAAATGTCATCCAAATCTGTATGGTAACTTTTGCGTGAATGATTAACATCCATACATACAAACTTTCCCCCTTTATAATGTTAGTAGAATATGTTATGCCTACCTTTCATTCTATACAGTTCCCATTACGAAAGATATAAATTTTTGTGAGGGACTTGCGAACAATGTAATAAAGAGGTAACGAGCCATGAATTCATCTAATATTAAATTGAGAACAAAATATAAATTACCTCTTTCTTTTCAAATAAGACACTGTAATGAAATAAATCCACTTATCTGGTAAGGTCATATTATTTCCAGGTTTTAGGATTGCGTACCTAAATAGTAGAAAAGGACCCGTATTACTAAGACTCCGCTGTCCGTCTGCCTGTTTGTCTGTCCCCAGACTGTATCTCATGAACCGTGATAGTTAAACGGTTGAAATTTTCACAGATGATGTATTTTTAGGGTTTCGTACCCAAAGGGTAAGACGGTACCCTATTACTAAGACTCCATTGTTTGTCTGTAATAAAATAAATATTAATGGTTGTATGGGAGCCCATAATATTTTTACCCGTTTCACCCGCCTTCCCGAGGGATGTAACATTTTTTCCGGCACAAAACTATCCTATGTTACTTCTTATACCTCCAAGAATATGTGCAAAAAGTTTCATGATGATCGGTTAAGTCAGTTTCGCGTGAAAGCGTAACAAACAAAGTTACATTCACATTTATAATATTAGTAGAGCTGGTAGGGAACCCATCGTGCGCGGGTCCGACTTGCACTTGACTGGTATTTTTACATAAGAAGGTTGGCAGACGGTCCACCTGGATGGTAAGTGATCACTGCCGTCTATTGATATTTGCACTACCAGAGGGAGACAAATGCGTCCAATGCGCTGACAAATTAAATGATGTTTATTTCATTTATATACTTATTAATAGGTAAAAACACAAAAAGTTATCTGTTTCTCAAGTGCGACTACTGTAACTAAAGATAAATGCTTGGCACATCTACAGCTTAAAGGTGGAAACTATAATACAATTCTGTACAAACATACAAATTGAAATTGTGTGGGAGCTAAGTAAGTCATAATAATAAATAAATATCCATATTGTTCATGCACACAATAGTTTGTCCTGGGTGGGAATCGAACCCGCGACCATTGACTTGACGGTCAGAGTCGCTGACTATTAAGCCAACTGGCCTGTTCGGGTGGAAAAATTACATCTAAAATAAACTGTACAGTCTGCACATTCGTAATCTTTTGAGGAAATTAAACTACAAACTCGTTGCCACAACCACTTTCCTACAACCACAAACTGCTTACATAGCACGCTCCAATTTAGGAGTCACCTTATATTGCACGCTAGGTACAATTGGAATGCCTTCCATTTCTGGTTGCATTATAGCTAAGACCTGGTAAGTATCGTGGGTATACGAAGAAATGGCATTCTCCGAATTTAATCAGCGCGGGAAGTCATGCCAAGGTACATCATTCTTTTCTGTGCTTGTCAAGTAGTGGAATACAGGATAGCATAATGGGATACAAGTAAGACAAGTTTTGCTATATAATAAGTACCCTGGGACTACGGATTACAATTATTTAATTGTTTTACTAATGGACAGATATATAAATAAGATGTTTTCTTGACTCGAGTCTCGGTTGTTTTGTTATGTCTGTTAGTATTATTTTTTATCTCGCTTATTTCTTATTTTTCCAATTGATATTCTATTTAGCGACGTCTAGAAATAGGCCTATTCATAAAGATCTTTTTTGTTAAAGTCCTGTTCATTATAAATAATCCCTTCTTTTCCCTATTCCTTGTGCCAGAAGAATCGCTAGTTATTTTGATAAATCCAGCTTCGATCTATTTTCTATGTTAATATTATTTTTTTATTTATTAATAAAAACAATTATTATTACTTTTTATTATTTTTATTATTACAAATTAATTTATTTATATTTCTCAGCTTCAATAAATAGTGAGGGAATACTAAATAAATTGGATTGCTAGATGAAGAATTTAAAAGCCGATCTAAAACTTGTAAGCGTTTTTTTTTAACTTAAAGTCCTTGATTATTTATAAACATGTCAAGACTTCCATTTTCCGTTCACAATTATAATGCCAAATACTTATTGTTTGGACATTTCAAAATTACAATAACAGTACATTTACAATAATACTGCAAACAAAATTGACACTGAATTATTTAATTGTTTTTTCATATATTAATAATATATAAAACTATATAACTTAATTACAAGTTAACTGAGCAGATCTCTTAGATTATCATCGCGTCTGTATACATCACATTCGTCAAATACAAAAAATTGTTAGCCTAAAAATACTTTGAAAACCTTCTTCTATAAGTTTCATTTTTGTTTATCTAAAATGTTCATGCTCCATCCCCATTAGCTACCTAAATGTCCAAGTAACACGAACTCTAAGTACATTTTCCTTAAAAGTAAATTAATGGCAACCTTTTTTAAGAAACCAATTAGTAGAACATGAAAGCTGGAAATTCTAATTCCAGTTTTTAAGCGTCAGGGAAGAACAATGAAAATGCATGTCTTAATTAACATTGTTATGCGCTCGAAAGATATCTGTTTAATTTCCTTGAAAATTGTTCAAGTTAAATTTGCATGCACGCCTTTTCACTAAGTTTTTATTACTTTCTCACAGACTTTTAAAATGTAGCACGTGTTTTACAATTTTCTTTGAGGAACTATTACATTATTTACAATTATATTTAATAACTAGCTGTCCCCCGTGGTTTTATCCGTGTTCCCGTGAGATGTCACATGTATTATACATAAAAACCTTCGTCTTCAATCACTCTATTTATTAAAAAAAACCACATCAAAATCTGTTGCGTAGTTTTAAAGATTTAAGCATACATAGGGATATAGGGACAGAGAAAGCGACTTTGTTTTATACTGTGTAGTGATTATAATAACTACACGCATAGTCGTATTATAACCATACTAAATAGTATTGCAGGTTACATCTTAAAACCCGTTGTTAGAGAATGTGGTAACACTTATAAGGGTCACAACTTCTAAATGTGGTAACTTTAATAATAAGTGTCTTCCTTTTCTTTATATACCTCATATCTATTTCTCATCCTGAATATTCTACAACCTGAGTATACGTATATGTTTGCTATCTCCTCTTTTTATCCATTTTTTTGTTTTTAAAACCACACGTGGGTCGACACACAAGCAGACGGTCCACTTGATAGTCAGTGGTCGCCGCCGCCTATGGACATTTGCAACACTAGGGGCATCGTCAATGCATTGTCGACCCTGAAACGTGAAGTTGTTAAGTCTCATGTCTCAGTAATTTCACCGGCCCCCTTACCTTTCTAACCGAAATACAGTAATACAAGTGCACTACTGCTTCACGACGAAATGGGTAAGGCGGCGACATCTGTGCTAAGACCTTTACTACTAATAGAATCTAACCTGCATTACAAACTATAAGAACTAGCTCCTATTCTTATTTAATTGTTACGCCATAGATTTACTCGAGGATAGCCACCGTGTTATGGTTTCCATGTTAGATTCAGATCCACCAACTGCAGACAAAAAAAAACTGAATTTCGATGACTTTATACCTGAAATTCATCACGCCTATTTTAATCATATATCTATATGTTTTACAGACTCCTCATTCTACTAGGACTACTGGCAGGAGTACTATATAGTCTTCACTTACTGGTGCAGGACTATCAAGCTATAACAGCACCTAAGCTGCTGAGGTTCCTGTTCAAAAGAGATCTTAACTCGCAAAATAATAATTATTCTGTAAGTACTATGTTAAATTTATCTATAAAATATATATATATTTTATCTATCTATGTATATATTTCTTTTTTTAATTTATATATAGGTATATATAGGGTTCCTTTGACGCATCATCACGTCATAACTACTTAGCATATCGGGATGGGACTGCTATTTGACGCGGAATTTTTCGTAGATTGATATAGGCTATATATGATATCGATAAACGCGGGTGAAACCGCGAACGAAAGCTAACAATAAATAAATTAATATTCTGGGAAATTCTTCACACATGTTTAGATATCGAATCCCAAGCCAATCAGAGCTACGACCATGGTTTATTAAATAGATTTATAAATATCCTATTAGATATTTACACCTAATTCATTCTTTCTAAATATATATAAAAAGTGAAGGTAACGTCATTATATTTATTTCCCAGAATAAATCTTTTAGTGATTCACGAGCACCCATACTATAAATTACATGAATTGCTCTTTTTTGTATAGTAATTTTTTTTATCTGTTGCTCCTCCCTTAAATTAATTGGACAAAAGGCTATGAAAATATTTTTCGTCACTTGTTTAATTTTCCTTATAGCAAATTCAGTAGAACTAAATTTAGTAGTTTGAATATCAACATGAGGCTCCACTGTCATTTGGTTTCTAATGTTAGACCCAAAAATACGGTTTTATTAACAAGATCAATATTATTTATTTGGCTATCTATTTGTGCTACTTTCAGCAAATAGAATTAAATGCTACATTTAGTTTTCTCAGAATTGATCACATTAAAAATTATTATAGCGATAAAAACATATTATAATATGTTTTTAAATCTATAATTATAGAACGTCACTGATATAATTTGTTAATTTCACGATTGTCCACGCGTATGCGAATGTAACGCAACGTCATTTGCATTAAATAAATTATTAAAATTATTATGTCCTTGGTGCTTTCAGTTATACAGTCACGAACATGTTATTATTGAACAAAGATAAATACATGGGGAAAATAAACCTAATATAGTTTACAAAAAGCCACAGAGGTTTATAAGAAGACTGACTTATTCAACATTCAGCCCTTAAGTTACTAAATTAAATTAAAAAATGACAGGCCAGTTGGCTTGGTGGTTAGAGACCCTGACTGCCAAACACGGTCGCGGGTTCGATTCCCACCCAGGACCAACATTTGTGTGCATGAACATGTCTGTTTGTTCTGTGTCTGGGTGTAAATATCTATATAAGTATGTATTTATAAGTAGTATACGTATAGTATAGTAGCATAGCCATACTACAAGCAGTACACTCTGCTTAACTTGGGATCAGCTAACCATGTGTGAAGAATGTCTTGGGATAAATTTATTATTTACTAATTTCTTTAAAAATGGACCATGGACAATTTGGAAATAATATCTGCCACCCTTCACATCATTCAACAGCACTGTTTACTCATAGCGACAGGGTTGATGTAATAGTTGGGCAGTCTACAAACGAAAGTAGAAAGATGAAACAAGCTTAAAATCAAATATGAGTTTTGACTCTCCGTGGTGACTGTACCGTACCACACAATGTATGCATTTGTTAATACTGAATGCGCTATTCATAAATATTTAAGCTTAATATTAACTCCAGGATTTGGGTGCTTACCTTCCTGCACCTTCGACCATTTCATCTCCTATCATGGTTAAGTTATCAAACACGTACCCAATAAATAAATAAATAAATAATAATACTAAATAAATCCCAAGAAATTCTTCACACATGGTTACCTGATCCCAAGTTAAGCAGAGTGTACTGCTTGTAGTATGGCTACCAGGTAACTGATATATATGGATATTTACACCCAGACACAGAACAAACAGACACGTTCATGCACACATATGTTTGTCCTGGGTGGGAATCGAACCCGCAACCTTCGGTTTGGCAGTCAGGGTCTCTAAACACCAAACCAACCGGCCCGTCAACTTTCTTCAAGTTGCATTAATATTTTTGTTGAAGTGGTTGATGTGAAAGATAATATAATTGATTGTTGTTAAACGTCAACAAAGACCCTATGGAAACATTAGTATGATGTGCTTTCATTGTTCCCATGCCTTTGAAACTTGTTCATGGAGCATTTTAAATAAAATTCTTTGCAGAAACCCAACGTGAGATGGAAAAGAATATTATTCTACGATCAGATCGAGTGCGCTCGCTTCTTCTATTGTGACCTGGGGGCGAGGCCGCCGAACAATGTGTTGCGACAGGGCTTCATGCTTTTACTAGCGTAAGGTTTTTTTTTATATTTTATTTTTTATTTACCTATATTAATATGCTTTAAAATAATGGTAGAATGTAGCATAGATGCAGGGCTTACCATTAAGCGGATTACTGTGTTAAAAAAATCCTGCCTTTATTTATTTTCCCAAGTGCCTTTGTACTTGAAAAAGAAACCCAGTATAATAAAAGTTTTCAATCAATTAACACACTATTACTCATACTAACAAATAGCCTGGTCTCTTCTGATTAATACTAAGTATTCGTTAATAAATGTTTTATAACTCCTGGTGAGCTAAAAGTGATTTGCTGTCCGAGTCCATGGGCCCGATACTACCACTTTGAACGTAACATTCATGTTAAAGTGAATTACATAAAACGTATCGCAAAAATATACCCTTCTCATAAGTAGAACAGTTGGGAAGTATAAACCATAATCACCACACATTGGTGACCCAGGTGTGATGAGCACATGTGATATGTCCCAACACTTGGTTTTGGATTAGTTCAAAAGATGATTCCAGATCAGAAATTAGTACCGCAAGATAAAAGTGAAGGTCTATATCATCTTGCCTTAATAATCCCATAACTATTATTCTAAGAGACGAAAGTGCTGTGTCATTATATTACATTTAATATAGTCAGTTCGGTAAGACGACCTTTACTTCGTTGCTGGGTGGGAAAGGGCACCGTGCGGATTGGCCAAAACCGGCACTCTTGCTTCTCCTTATTACTTGTAACGTAATAGCGTGGTGATTCGTCTGTTTGCATTTCGAGTTTTAATAATAACTGATCTAAACAAAAAATAGTTTCCAGTAGGAAATAAAAAAAATATTGAAGAGAAAGTAGTAGATAAGTGGTTCTTAGCCCGTGCATGAGCCATTTAAAAATATAAATTAGGTGTGCTTCATTCAAGGTTACGCTAAAGAGGCTATTGGCCATACTTGAACCTATCCCAATGCTCGGTGCCAAGCGAGCGAGACTGATTCGGGAGCGCAGCATTGCAAAGCTGTTACGCTCAGAGAAAAACACAGCTGTCTTCGTCAATTCATTATCCAAAAATCAACTAGCTGTTAAACCAACAGACATTGCTCACCAATTTGTTCATTTGATAAAACTTTGTTGGTTAAAATGTTGTAAAAAAAGTTCGAATTAGCGTTAGGCGAACATGTCTTCAGGTAAAACCTTATAAGCTCAAAACGAAATGTGCTCAACGTAACATTAATACCAAAGCAAAACCACACCATATACGTTTTGTTCAATGTGACAGTTAGCGGAAACGTGCCCACAGGTATTTCCACTTGTATGAAGCATATTTTTTTTGTGTAGGCATAATGTACTTTTCCTTAAAAATTCATGAATTACGTACCTCGTATTTTTTCAACATTGCTATTAGTTTTCTTCTTATCAAAGCAACATCAAAGTCAGTCAATTTATAACATTCCTTTTGAAGACAGAATGCTCTCTTGACAAATTCAGGACTATGTTCCATTACACAGGTTCCTTCTAATTAGATTGTTTGTACTCTTCCGTATATAAAATCGGGAAATATTCTTGTATAAGTAGGAAAAGTATTCGCTTGCAAGCAATAAGTACAGAGCTTTAAAGCTTCATATTATGTATTCCGTTAGCAACACTGACAACGCACAGGCTTAAGGAGGCTACACATTTAGGGTTTCCTAGTACGGGTACCAGTCTCTCACAAACTTTATATAAATATAGCAAACTCTACACTGTAAATAAAGGATTTTAGTTTTTAATAACTTTTTTGAAGGAAAAATAAACGTTTATTAGCGAGCACCGACCTCGTTTTTTGTAGAGAATAGGAAGGTTCTATACCACGGACCCAAAAGTCCAACAAAATATCGTTCTTATTTAATAGACGGGGGACTTGTACCACGGTGACAATTGGATCTACGAAAAGTATGTCGTGTGTTACCGCCCTTATGGTAAAATTCCCCCCCACAAACAACCGCGAGTAGATGTGCAAAGCCAAATTACTTTGAATATATTCGCATTCGCGCTTCGTCTTCATCGAAAACTTTGAAAAGCAAAGATTGTATATTTTCCTTGCGATAAATCCCTATTTCATATTGTAGGTGCTTATTGTGGTGGAGGTGGTTATTGTACAAAGGCTATTTATCTGTCTTTTGTTAGGCTGGCCGCAGACGTCCGAGCCTGAGATCGAGGTCATCACATACGTAAACAACTAACAAAGTTTAGATATATACCGAGTCTGCGACAAGTGTATTATGTTAATATAATCCTTAGTGTATGTATCCGTAGAGTCTAAACAGACGGTCTGGATTACAATTATACAACTGCAACATCGCAGTTTGGATACAGGTTTTGTCCAGTCGACATAATTGTATCGAAACTACTAACCTACTGCAGGCTAGCTACACGTTTGTTGCAGTTGGCGTGCAGTTCAAATGACGTGACGTTCTTACAAAAATGCAACTAGCCTGCAGTCGGTTGGCTGTTCCAATACAATTATGTCAACTGCATCCGAACTGCGATTTTGCAGCAGACTTGTAGTTCCAATGCAGATCGTCTGTTTAGACACTGAGTGTATTCAGCAATTCTGAGCGTGAAGAATGATGGACCACTCACGGACCACCTCGTTCTTGAATGTGAGTTTTAATCATCATTCATAACTAAGCTATTGAATTTACAAGAAACTTGAGCAGTGAATATAACACAACTTAGGCATGACTCGGCCGTACCAGACAGTTAAAACGATTTTCAAGACATATGCGTTGGTTCATCCATAAAGCCCACAAGTGTCATTTGCAGGTGACGTATAAACTTAAAAAAAACTCAAGACGTATAGTTTTTTATCATCATACTTAGGTTTCTGTGCAAAGCATTCTAAATGTCTCGGTTTGAATTTCGTCTAGCGACCACCTATGGCCTGACTCATAAAATAAAAGTTATTTCATTAAAACGCCGATAATTTAATTTCACATTTATCAAATTTGAACAGTCTACTCATAGTCAAAATATGTGGTCCTTTAGTGATTTAGTACAAATATAAATGAATAGCTACAATAATAACTATATTTATAACTAGAGAACTGGTGAACGGCATGTTGCTGCCGCAGATGAAGTTTTTGTGGAAATATCACTTTAAGTGACCATTCTTTAAGTTTTTTTTCTTTTATTCTACCGTGCCTATAAAAATTCGCTCAAATGCTAGAAATAAATTGAGAAAGTTTTATCGCAATCAGACGAACGGTATGACAGCGCATATAATGTAAATAAATATACAAACATTGATTTTTATATAAAGTTGGTGCGTCTCTTAGTGATCGTGTAACTTTTGAACGACTTGACCTTTGGGTTATAATAATAATTGACCTTTTGTTTTGTCGAGACGAGAGTTATGCTAGGATTCTAAAGATGTAGTTAACTTATTAAATAATCACTCCTCCTATTAGTAAGGCGCAACATCTGTTAAGGCAACGACTAATATTATAAATATAAATGTCTGATATTCGTGACTTAAACACCAGTAAAGGCCTGTTCAGACATAAGGGACAATTGCTCCCGCTGTGAGTAACGACAAATATCGTGCGATATACTGTATGTATTTATATGACTTCCGCACCTTGAGCAAATCCACTGTACTGCTCTGGTAAGCGGTATACTTTCTCTAAATTATTACTGACGTTAGTAGCAGTAGGATTTCTGCATACTTCCTGTCTGAACAGGCATTTGACGGCTGAACAAATTCAGATGAATTTATTCAGGGAAAATATTAAGTACAGCCTTCGGTAATGCAGGTAAAACCTCGAAGTGGAAACTAGTATAATATTATGTAAATATACATATTCCAATTAAAATCCAATCACACAGTTCAACACCAGTGTGTAATCAAATCCATCATATTTAGAATAGCGAAATAAGTGACATTAATAATGAGCAATAGCACGTATTTAATATGCATTGTTTGCTGCAATTCAACAACTGTTTAACAACTCACAGTATTTGCAAGCTTTGCTATTTAAAGTTTGTTTCATTACTGTAGGATCGCATCAGTCTTCCTAACGACAAGTGGATACCTCAAACTCGCGGGTAACTTTGTAAAGACAATTTTCTTCGACGCCGTCGGATTCCGGGAATGATATTTGGTAGCAGACTAAATTAGGAATGTGATCGCTCGCGGAATCCTTAATAAGGCTCCTAAAACGAACTACGGGAAACCAGACGGAAGCTGATGTAAATAACCCATCCACTTCTACTATGTTACTTTATTTGCATATTTTGTGGATTCCGATGAGTTCCTAACGGAACAAGAAGTAGTAGTTTTGAACCAAAACTTTTTGGTATTAGTTAAAGGAGTTTCATACATTAAAGCAAATTATAAATTCAAATCCATTATCCAGAAAGATGGTAGATCCCGGTGCTACCCACATTCCATTGAATATTATTTTTTTGTCCCAATGTGACATGTGGTTAGGATTGTCGCCATCTTTCAGGCTTACCAATCCAGGGCCTAAGTAAAGACGCATACACTCTAAACATAGAAACTAATATTCAGCTGCCTGACTCTTCGAAATCTTCTAAATTGAACTAAGAATCTCTGGGTCTCCAACTGAACTTTATACCTCTCGATTATATTACACCTTTATACTTCTGCCGAGGTAGTTTTAATAATGATCCTAAGCAATTTTTCTGTTGGTTACAGTTTGACACCTCGAGATGAAGACAAGTCCTCACATGAAGTATTTAAGACGGCGTATCAATATGGAAAGTCTAGCGTATCACCAGACAAATGTAGAAAATATTATCATGTATGCCCATTTAATGCTACGACACTGTTTGAGCTGATCCAATTTCTCATCAAGCATACCGCGAAAGCTTAGACAAAAGAGCGCTCTAGGTAATTCATTCCCGTACTTTAATAACGGGGTCATGCTGAATTCAACTGAGTATAGTGTTGTGTCCCTTTTGAAGCTTTGTCATAGATTATACTAATTTATGTGATGTAGTATCTCTATCATATTTCACAGAAATTGATGAAAAGTACTTATTATACCTACTCATATTTTAGAAAGAACTTCATGTCTCAGAATCGACAATGCATTGCCGATGCCCCTAGTGTAGCAAATTGAAAAAACAAAAATTTTTAAACTAGAAACTGGATAGGCGACGGTGATCACTTACCATCAGGTGGACCGTTAACATACACAAAAAGAAACTTACAGTTGAATTGATAACCTACTCCTTTTTTTGGAAGTCAGCTAAAAACACAGTTTAAGTCGTCATTGTTTTAGCCTGTCATCTAAAAAAAATAGCTTTTTCGAGACAAATCTTGTTTTAGATATTAAGCGTTATAGAAGTTTAATTGGATAAAGTTATACGCTTTAGTGGTAGCTTCCAGTTACGGTACGCTTACTAAATCAATATTCATATGCAAGCGTTCAAACGTTAAAATACAAACAGACTGCGTGAAATAGATCGTACTCTTAAAATACATTTGAAAGTGTAGGAGTTTGTATGTTTCTGTGTGACAACGACGAATAAATAGCTAAACAAATTTATATGAAAGTAGTTTTTGAAGTAAAAACTTAATTACCATATGTGTGATTTGATACTCGATGAAGCGACGCTAAAAAGAGACAGTCATATACATATAAAGGTCTATGTCTGCGACAGAATGAGATAGGTGGTCATAGTTTTCATTTCTGCAGCGTGTGATCTGCAAACATTTTTTTTTTGTTTATTTCTGAATTCATAATTTTTTTTTTTTTTATTCCACATGGGCCGACAAACAAGCTAACGGTTCACCTGATGGTAAGTGATCACCGCCGCCTATGGACATTTGCAACACTAAGGGCATCGCCAATGCGTTGTCGACCCTGAGACGTGAAGTTGTTAAGTCTCATGTGCCTGTAATTTCACCGGCCCCCTTACCTTTCTAACCGAAACACAGTAACACAAGTGCACTACTGCTTCACGGTAGAAATTGGTAAGGTGGTAGTACTTCCCCGGACGAACTCTGCACTAAGAGCTTACTACTCGAAAAATTTACCGTTAACCTGTGTAAAGCAGAGGAAGTTATTCTGTGCCTTGATTTTCTTAATATTCCCATAAGTATTTAATTGTAATGTTAACAACTAGTGGTTCGAAATTAACAAAATGTATTTGTGTCATCTATTTATGTGTAAAAAAATATTTTGTTTAATCTGTATGCTCTTGTATGTAAGTAGTTTTTTTCTTGAAGACTTTATCATTCTTACAGGCAATTAAATAAATAAGTGTGCCAGTCAATTCTAGTCCTTCATAAACAAGAGACTTGCCCGTAATTTTTCATTACTGGACAGGTGCCGATATCGTACCGAAATCTGCATAGCCCGTATTTCTGCCAATATGTACACATTTAATCACGATTTGTGGTTTTGCAGTGTATTTTATTAGAGGTATAAATTATTCGGGAACAATCTAAGGTTATGAAATCTCTGTTTGTTCTTCGATGTGATCTTATAACATGTATCTGATTGCGATAAAACTTAAGGGATATGTTGGTTATAAATCTTATTGCTCTATCAATTCCAGAGACAACTAGTGAAGTTTTTGATAGCTAATAAGCCGACTTTGACAGCAAAGAATGTTAAAGAAAAATGAACCCAAAACCTGGATCAATAGATGAATCTTATTGAAGAAGCAATAAAGATGAATTTACTATGGCATTCCTAACTGTCAAAAGGGGCCTTATAGCTCTTGAACTTTAGTACATAATGAATTAGTCAAAACCAATTTGTGAAGTAAATACTATCATTTTGTTTGTAAATTAGAATCAGAGATATTTATTAACCAGTTTAAATCTACACTTTATATTATAAAGAGATATTGCCTATTTTGTGAGTTTGTAAGTGCGGAGGGTAATCGCCGGAACCACGGCCATTTTTTTTAAGCGAATTCATTGTGTGCGTTGGGTAAAAAAACAGCAACACTGTTACCGTTACCGACACCTCAGTATATAACAGTATCTACATATATTGGCCCCGTTTACACGAGAGTTGAGTTTGGGTTGAAATACATTGATAAAATAACTGTATATAACAGAAACATATATTGTGTATATACGTACAACATACAGGCGTACAGGCGTACAGGCGGTAGGTGGGAAGCTAGTTTGGGTATATTAATGTAATGAAATGCATGTTTTTATTTTACTACCTTTTTTTTATCTTTACAAATATTAAGTAAGATTAAAGCTAAGTGATCTCAATCCATATGAATTCTTGTCACCTTAATAAATTACACATTATTTCTATCTAGAGTACATATTATAAATGAATAAATAACTGAAAAGAATACCATTTTATTAATACACACTAACCTAACTATTATAAATATTTTTTAATCTCTGAAACCTAAAATTTTTAAGATAAATTTGTTAAGATATTACATTTCTCAACTAAAAGTTGTTGAGAAAACTTGAGGTATTAATATTTTATATTACTTTATAAAACAACCAAACAATGTGCCTTTAGAAAATAATTACATTTACTATGTCCGCGCCCATCGTCCGATCGATTGGTCTGACGCGCGGCACACTCGCACTGCAGCCACCGATGGCATTACGCGCATGCACGCGCACGCACGCGCATCTAAAATACTTGTTTGATTATACGCATTAAGTTCACAAGTTAGTTTAATTCATCAACCTTGTTCCGTAAGGAACAAATTGGCGACCGTGACAGGACCTGCAGTCCTTGTTTATCAAGAATTCCGAATTGCCCGGACGGCGAAGAACGGCGTAGCCATAAATAGGTCAAGCGCCACGCGCTGAGCCGCACCATACCACGTGCCCATTGCCGCCACCGCTGCTGCACCCTGGTTTATCTTCACTGCGTAAGGGTGCTGGTCTATCTGTGGGCTTTTGTATTATTGCAAGGCCTTAGGAGATTCAAGAATACAACGTGTCTTCATTGGAAGGATCCTTGGTGGGTCTGAGTAAGGCCTAAGGAGTCTTCGTAAGGCCACTGGAGGGTCTCTGGGAGTCCAAGTAGCAGTCAGCAGCAAATATCTGTCCGAGCACGCGTAACTCGTGCAGCACATGTCTATCTCCGCCGTGGGACAGCGAAGAGCACGTGTCGGGGACACCACGAGGGGACCGGCACCGGCTTCGGCAAGCAGCAGGACGTGCATCAATGCAACAGTCGACCGCCTTGCCATTAATCAGTGAGCCCGTTCCTTTATATTTCCCAATTTTCCCCCTTAATTTGTTCATTCAGAGAAGTAATTTTTTAGAATAAGTGTCTGTGTGTGCTATTTTATGAATGCTTCAATTCTTACGGCTTATCCATGAGCCTATCTATGAGCACGCTTGCACATATCTAGCACGTGCTTAAATTACGCATTTATCCCACATTAGGTACTATTCAATATTTTTCTCTGATCCATGGTGCTAATTTACTATCTATAGCTTTTTCACGCCATATAAATTATTATTTTAATTTATTATTTAAGGTTTCTTTATAATTTCCCACGCGGATTTAATATTTTCTCAATTGAGCCCTTGAACGATTTTGCAACGATCATTATTAACATAAATAAGTTAACATTTAATTCATGCATTGATCACGTCAAATCTTATCTCATTTTTTACTGCTTAACTATCTAATAAGTCGTAAACAACCTATATTCCATAACTATAGCTGTCCTTTCGCATAGCACTGCGTTGCCCTTTTGTTTCCCGCTTGCTTGTGTTCGATTCCAGCGCTCGAGCGCTTCAACGCGTGAGGTGGACGGGTGCCTCTCTCCAGCGCTCTGGCCGGGCTGCTGCTTCGCTGAGCTGCCCCGTGCATTTCTTGGTGCATGCCTTGCTAGCCGGTGACCCGGCGCGTCGTTCCGCATCGCAACAAAACGAGGAGCGTATGAGTTACTCATTCATTTACTTAACTTTAGATTAACTTATTATTTAAAATGTCTGAATCTGATGCTGGGAAATCTGAAATGCTTAATAAGGACTTATATTCTAAGCGGAGTTCAATTAAAGGACGTGTTACGAGGTTTAAAAATTATTTAGAAACATTATCTACGTTGGAAACAATATCATCACTTGAGATTATTAAGCTTAAAACTAGACTGTCTAAATTCGAATTATTATTTGATGAATTCAACGACGTTCAGAGTCAGATTGAGGTAAATAATGTTTCCACTCAAGATCTCGAGTTATCCGTAAGAGATTTAATAGAACATGACTTCTACCACTGTATAGCTTCAGCCCAGCAGTTGATTGAATGCAATTCTCCTCACGACCGTGAGAGGCGCTCTTTATCCGCGTCTGCTTCTCATTGTTCACACTCTCAATGTGATGCTCATGAGTCTTTAGGATTTAAATTGCCTACTATAAAGATTCCCAATTTCGATGGAACGTATTTTAAGTGGCTCGAGTTTAGGGATACTTTCACGTCATTAGTTCATAACAATAGTAAGATTAAAAACATACATAAATTTTATTATTTAAATTCATATCTCGAAGGTGAAGCAGCCCGCGTTGTTTGCAATTTAGAGGTTAATGAAGTTAATTATTTGGAAGCTTGGAATCTTTTATGTAAGCGTTATGATAATAAGCGACAATTAATTAACAATCATTTGAAATCTTTGTTCAGTCTCGAGACGATACGGGAAACTGATAAGTCCTTACGTTTTATTATTGACCATGTAACAAAGAACTTGCGAGCTCTTTGTACGCTGGGCTTGCCTACTGAGCAATGGGGTATGCTAGTTATGTATATTGTTGCAGAAAAATTAGATTCTAGAACTTATTTTAAGTGGGAAGAACATAGAAACTCGTTAAAGGATATTCCTAGTTTTGATGATTTTTTTAGTTTTTTGAGAAATCCAGCTGACGTTCTTGAAACAGTGAATCGTAGTAAGCAGTCACTCAAACAGTCTTCGTCCACAGATGGCGCTTCACGACACAAACCTCAAACTAAGTCTTTGGTGATCTCTGCCAAGGAGCAGTCTTCCTTATCATCCCCACTTGCGTGCGTTTATTGTAAGGGTCAACATCGACTTTACGAATGCACTGCATTCAAAGATAAGGTAGTAAGTGATAGGTTGTCCTTTGTTTACTCTGCGAAGTTGTGTCATAACTGTTTAAGAAGTGGCCACAATACGAATCGCTGTAGGCTTCGTGTGGCATGCAAGTATTGTAAACAGCGCCACAATTCGCTCTTGCATGAACCGTTGAATAAAACGGATACTCCACCCAGCTCTGAGTCTGTCTCGAATTCCTTATCTGCTGTGTCTTCTTCAGAAGTATTGTTATGTACTGCTGAAATTAAATTGTTTAATCCAATCAATAGTAATTATGTAACAGTGAAGGCTCTGCTCGATAGCGGGAGTCAGTCCTCTTTCATTACGGAGCGTGTAAAACATGCCTTGAATTTGACTCCTCGGTCTTCCAACATTAATATTGTTGGTAATGGCGAATCCCAACTTGATCTCAAACCAGAACGGTGTTCTGTTCGCCTTCAGTCAATGTATAATACATTTAATGTAGTTATGTCTTGCCTTGTATTACCTACAATTTCTGGGAGCTTGCCTAAGGCTCACTTTAGTATAGAGCATCTCAATTTGTCAGGCTTCAAATTGGCAGACCCAAATTTTAATAACCCGTCTTCTATTGATATGCTTATTGGTGCTGATCTTTTCTGGGATATAATTGATTGTAGACAGCATTCATTAGGTGATAATCTACCAGTATTACGTGGTTCAAAATTAGGTTGGCTCGTCGCTGGGACTATTTTTTCCGTAAGGTCGACGAATAGTCAAACTACTTGTAATTTTTCTAAGAGCGATGATCTCAGTAATCTCAATGACGATTTGGTAAAATTCTGGGACCTTGAGAGCGTCCCCGACACCGCGACTTTCTCTGAGGAAGAAAGGTTGTGCGAACAGCACTTTCTCACTAATACCACTCGCTGTAGTGATGGTCGTTTTCGTGTCAAATTACCACTTCGCGAGAGTTTGGATTGCTTAGGAGACTCGTATCGTTTAGCTAAGAAAAGATTCCTAAATCTTGAGGGTCGTTTTAGACGTCAACCTTTTCTTAAGGAATTATATTTAAATTTTATAAAGGAGTATGGTGATTTAGGCCACCTATCGACCTATGAGTCCAATGATTCAAATAAGGTTAAATATTACTTGCCTCATCATCCTGTTATTAAGGAAAATAGTGAGTCGACTAAATTACGCGTCGTTTTTGATGCTTCGGCTCGTTCTTCTTCCGGTTTTTCTATCAATGATATCCAAATGATAGGGCCCACGATTCAAGATTCCTTATTTAATATATTAATTCGTTTTCGTCTTCATAAGTATGTCCTCTGTGGGGACATAGAAAAAATGTATCGCCAGGTTATTGTTCATGATGATGATCGTAGTCTTCAGTTGATATTATGGCGTGACGATGAGTCACAGCCTCTTCGCACTTTACAATTAAATACCGTCACTTACGGGTTTTCAAGTGCTAGTTTTCTCAGCACGCGTTGCTTATCGCAATGCGGTGAAGAGTGTAAGGATTTATTTATTAAGGAAATCATTCAAAGGGATTTCTACATCGATGACCTTTTAACAGGAGCCCAATCCGAAGTACAGTTACTTGACATCAAAAGGTCTGTTGCGGAAGCTCTAGCCAAAGGTGGTTTTCATCTTAGAAAATATCGTTCTAACTTATCTTCGGTGCTTGACCATAGTGATCAAGATATAAATGACGGTTCACTTGTTATTAGTAATGCAACAAGCACTCTAGGCATAGGATGGAACCCTAAAACAGATTCATTACATTTTCCCATAGGTCCCATGTCAGTCGACGTTATAACAAAAAGGTCAATTTTGTCTTCTACCTTTAAGATTTATGACCCACTCGGATTACTGTCTCTTTGTACCATTAAGCCAAAAATTCTTATTCAGGACTTATGGGCCACAGATAAGTTAGGATGGGATGATCCTGTGCCTGATAAGATACAATCTGATTGGTTAAGGTTTGCTAATGGCATTGGTATTATTTCACAATTAAATATGTCTAGAAATGTTTTGGTAGATGATCCAATTTTGATTGAATTGCATTGTTTTTGTGACTCTTCTCAGAGGGCATACGGAGCCTGTATTTTTTTGAAGTCCACCAATGTGCGGGGATCTACATGTGTTAGTCTCCTTTGCGCTAAATCGCGCGTGGCACCTGTCAAACCCACTACCATTCCACGCTTAGAGTTATGCGCTGCATTGCTTGGCGCGCAGTTGGCTTCAGTCGTAACGCAATCTCTGCGCTGTAAGATAGGTCGTCACGTTTATTGGTCAGACTCTAAGGTAGTGCTCTCATGGTTAAATACTAAGAAGGC
This sequence comes from Habrosyne pyritoides, assembly GCA_907165245.1. Classification (NCBI taxonomy): domain Eukaryota; kingdom Metazoa; phylum Arthropoda; class Insecta; order Lepidoptera; family Drepanidae; genus Habrosyne; species Habrosyne pyritoides. The sequence continues at coordinate 10,486,324 of OU015594.1, read as the reverse complement.
TATGAAGGTATTCGTAGGTAATAGGGTGAGCGCAATCAAGGACCTTACTGACCCGTCTCTATGGCGTTATGTTCCGACTTCACAAAATCCGGCTGATTTAGTATCTCGTGGTGTTGATTCATCTCAAGTAGTTGACTCCACCTTATGGTGGCATGGTCCTTCCTTTTTGTCACTTGATGAGTCATTTTGGCCAGCTGCTGAGTCCCTAGATAGTGAGGAATTGCCAGAACTCAAGGCTTACATTGCTTTGGCGGGAGAGCCTCCTTCTGATCTCTCAAGGATCTCCAGGCTAGTCATTGCACAGCGTGCATATGCGCGCATCTTAAGGTGGTTTCATAACGCCAAAAAGGTAAATAAAAACAATAAAATCACTGGTATTTTACAAGCTACCGAGCTTGAAGGGTCAATGAATGCTTTGATTAAAATGTCTCAAAAATATTATTTTCAGGACGAGATTGTCCAATTGACACAAGGCAAGGCGCTTAAATTAAAATCAATTATTGCGTCTCTTAACCCTTTTATCGATTCTATAGGCATTCTTCGTGTAGGCGGTCGTATTGAGGATTCTATGTATGTAGTTTTGATAAGAAGCATCCAATATTGCTGCATTCCAAGAGCCATTTAACAGCTCTTCTCTTTCAGCAAGAACATATAAGGCTGATGCACGCTGGTCCTCAGCTTCTTCTCGCATCCATCAGAAATAGATTCTGGCCTATAGGAGGGCGAAACTTAGCTAGACGTATTGCTAGGAATTGTTTTGTATGTAGTCGTTTTAAAGGCAAGCCCATGTCAAATATAATGGGTAATCTGCCTTCCGAACGCGTGCTCCCAGATTTTCCTTTTAATAATGTAGGAACAGATTTCGCTGGACCATTTTATATAACGGATCGCAAGGGAAGAGGGTGCAAAATAACGAAATGCTATTTATGTATATTTATATGTTTTAGTTTTAAATGCATTCATTTAGAGGCAGTTAGTGAGCTTTCTAAAGACGCTTTTATATTAGCTCTTAGACGCTTCATAGCTCGTAGAGGCTTACCTAAAAGAATATTTTGCGATAACGGCACAAATTTTGTTGCTGCCGCTCGAGAAATAAATCATTTTCTACATTGTAAGGACAATATTAACCAAATTTTAGATTTCACAGCTCAGCAGGGCATTGACTTTAAATTCATGCCTGCATACGCTCCTCATTTTGGTGGTTATCACGAGGCCGGGGTCAAGTCTGCCAAATTTCATATACATAGGGTTATGGGTAATGCACACTTGACCTTCGAAGAATTGTCTTCTCTGTTTGCTCAGATTGAGGCCATCCTCAACAGTCGCCCGTTATGTCCTCTTAGTCCTTCTCCTGATGACCTACAAGCCCTTACCCCGGGACACTTTTTGATTGGCAGGCCGCTTACTACATATCCAGCACCTGATGTGACGGATTGCCAGACTCATCGCCTCGACCGCTACCAGCGCCTGGAGCAGGTGCGCCAGCACTTCTGGCGACGCTGGTCAAACGAATACGTCGGCGAGCTTCAACAGCGCACTAAGTGGCGCATCAGAAGGAGAGATCTTCAGATAGACGAACTGGTTCTGCTGAAGGATGACAGCGTACCACCGCTCTGCTGGCGCCTCGGCAGAGTGAGCGCGCTCTTCCCGGGTGCCGACGGCGTCCCCCGTGTCGCCGACGTCACCACCGCACGCGGCATCGTGCGCCGCGCTCTAAACCGCATCTGCCCTCTGCCTGCTGTGGAAAACTCTTGAAAGCGATCCTGGAGCTTTCAACGGCCCGGAGGATGTCCGCGCCCATCGTCCGATCGATTGGTCTGACGCGCGGCACACTCGCACTGCAGCCACCGATGGCATTACGCGCATGCACGCGCACGCACGCGCATCTAAAATACTTGTTTGATTATACGCATTAAGTTCACAAGTTAGTTTAATTCATCAACCTTGTTCCGTAAGGAACATACTATATTCCCCTTTTAGGGTTCCATAACCACATAGTAAAAACCGATATCTGATAGATCTATCCGCCAGTTCGTCTATCCACCTGTCCGTATTCAAATTTAACTTCGTAAAATATTAATAGTACTAGCTGCCCGGACAAACGTTGTTATCTCGAAATAAGTCCATACAAAAATGCAGGAATTCGCTCGCAGCGCCACCAACCGGGTTAAATTGTGAATGAAAACCATCCAGGGTGACACCCAAACGCATAAAAAAAAAATTCAAATCGGTCCAGCCGTTTAGGAGGAGTTCACTATCAACACACGTACAGAAGAATTATATATATAAAGATATTGAATATAAATATAATTTAGTGCACCTATAATTTGGTGGTTTCTTAAAAATGGTACGGAACTCATTGTGTGGGGGGTCTGATATTCACCTGGGCATGGTAATAATCATTTTTTAGGATTTAATTATCCTTTGATTACCTTTGATACAAAATAAATTTAAAAAAACACAATAAACCTACTTAACTCAATCAAACGTCCTTCAGATGCTTATTTATAGCCCTCAGTCTAGTGGTTCGGAAACCTCCAACGCGACAGGGCTTCCGAAAACATATTTACTCAAATACGTATAATAAAGCTAAGGTGTTTCGTTTCATATCTGCCTACACAACCTAACTCTTCTTCATTCACATTGATTACACTCACGCATAGATTGTTAATTAGCAATACTTAGTAACGAGTCAAATAAATATGTTTATATTCCTTTTAAGTACTGGCAACATTGCTTTGTAACCTATTTGGTAGGCGCACATAAAGTTACATCCAAGCTTCGTAAATTTTAATACCCTTGCTGAATGTATAGTACCAATAAAAAGTAACGATCAAGCCACCTTTGAAAGGAGAATTCCGTTGTAAGTATTTAAGTGACGAAAAAGTCGACCAAGATTCGGGAGCTAGCGGTGGCTGCCTATTTCCGTCGTCGATCCAGCCAAGCCCGCCGGAAAACTTTGCCACACTCAATAACCATCTGAATACAAAGTGAGTCATCTGAATTGATTGAAAAAAGAAACTTTCACGCGTAGGTTGCCGTTGATAATAGTTTAAACGCCTCTGCGTTTGAACAAAATGTAATGTGGGAGTCTGTAATATTTTTGTACACAAATTGTTTTGTTTAAGTTTGTTTTATCTTCTTCCAGATGATAGGGTCAGTAAAGCTACGAAGTAATATCTAACAAATTTACAAATACAAATTTGAACTAGTTAAAAGCGATAGTTAAAAAAAATATAAGCCATTAGTGGAAATTCTTCGTGTTGTAGCCGTACTAGCCTAAAACGATTTACCAATACCTGGAGCTAACTATCGAAGGTTAACCAAAGGCGTCTGGGTTCAATGTAATGACTAGCCGTTGCCTAAATAGTGTAGGTTTCACAGCCGAAGAGCTAATTGAATTCAGAAATCTTATCGCCCTTTAATCGGAGTCTCCCGACCTTCGACAATTAATTTTGGTCTAAGTATTGATCATATATAGTTAATATAAATTGAAATGTATGACCCAACTTATATTATAGATACGGATAATTACTCTTTCACGCAAACACTACATAACAAATTTAGATAAAACTAGCAGGTATATTATATTTATAATCTAGATTAACATAGTATATTTTTTGCCCAGGAAAATGTTACATCTTTCAGGCCGGCTAGCATTATATACGAAAGTAAAAGTTCTGAGTGATTGATTGATTGACTAACTGAGAGATCAACACATACTTATCCCCAAAAAATAAATAGGAAAAATGAGTATAAAATAAATCTCCGAATTTCCCCAAATTCAACACCTAAAGACTAAAATAGTAAGTATATTTATTTTGTATATTATCGTTATTTTAATTACATTATCAAATAACTGTTTTGATTGGAAATTGAGTATGACGTTTATTATAAATGATAATGAAATCAAATAAGTACATTATTATAATTTGTATATTTTTTGGTATTCATTCACCGTGTTTTGGTAGCACTTCTCGGAAACTCATTACGGAATATGAGTAATACAAATTAATTTCATATCCTTTGTTGAAACTGTGGTTTCAACTTCGGACAGTACGCGGATAATTTTTGGTTCATAACACAAATAATACTGCTCATTAAATTCCTACTTTCATCTACTTGCTTTCCCCACAGTAATAATTATAAGAAATGGAAAACTAAAGCATAATATTCGACTACCTCTGAGCTCTCGCTTAAAGAATTTTCAAATTCACAGAATTTTTAATTGCCTTTCGTAATATCAAAGGGATCTAAAAGCTACAGATGGAAAGGTTGTTAACTACTAATTATTTAATTAAACTTGAGCGAAAAATAAAAATACGATAAATATTATTTAAACAGTAGATGATAAATAGCCTCAGCTTTATTTTTACACCGTTTATTTTAGGAATGTTATCTTTTAAACCTGGTATTAGGTTTATTTATATCTACCAATGATCGCCACTGGTCGCAACTCCATAATCTTTTTTGATATTGTTAGTTAAACATAAAATATGAATTACCAGTTATAAATTGTATTGTATTATAGATAAACCAGTTAATAAAATATCTTATTCTATTTTTTTTGATTAATAACATAAAAGCTCGTTATCAATAATAATAATGAAGAAACAGAAGAGATATTAGTACTTAACTATTTTGTATTTGCCTAATAATATTTGCGATAAAAATAAGCAAATTGTAATAACAAATTGGTGGAGAATATTTTTTGTATCACTTAACTCAATTAAATATTTGTACCAACATTTTCTTTTTGATCAAGATATAAAGAGATTTTAGAGACTTATAGTTTAGTCCCCACAAACTGTTTTGCTATAGTGTTTTAGTGTTCCGTGTGCTTGTGAACCTTTAAAGTCTTGATTAAACCAACAGAACTAAAAATCTCTCAGTCTTTTCGACTTTAGGAAAGTAAAGAGACTGGTTTATCGATAGACGTAAATTTTGTTTGTTGCCTTACAGAATTGGGACCCATTGATAGACATCGTTATATTATTTGTTCGGAATCAAAGTAAACAAAGTCCTAAGAATGAGCAGTATTTTTCTCATCAATTTTATTTGAAACCAAATCCTTAACACGAGAGACAAGTTGACAGCTAATAACAAGCAAGTATTAGTAAGGGATTTGGCACGAGGTACATTGTTAGAGGGTATTATTGAGGTAAAAATATCCGTACCTACTTAGGGGGTTTACCGTAACAATGTTATATAAATCAAATGTCAGTAAAAGCTTCTTTTTTTCGTATGTTGTCGGCTTATTTTTTACAGTTTGACCTGAGATTGGTAAATAAGAACTTATATTGTTTACTATAAAATTGGAAGGTAATTATTTATAGATGAGATATTTATTTGATAGAAAATCAAGTTTTTTTTTTACAATCGAAAAATAATATAATAAATTTGCTGGTACATTCGTTACACACGGCCTTCTGATCCCAATCTAAGCAGAGCTTGTACTATGGAAACCAGATAACTGATAAGCTATACTACTTTCTATTTTTTTAATACATACTTAAATAAATATTTACATCCAGACACAGAACAAAAAGACATATTCATGCACACAAATGTTTGTCGTGAGTGGGAATCAAACCCGTGGCCAACTGGCCTATCAAATCAATGTATTTATAAAAAACACAAATTACCACTATTATTACAAGTAATATCCCATGCCTTCCTTGCCAATATCTTTTGGTAGCCAAAATATAAAATATTATTTTTTTTTGTATTATATTGCTGTCGGAAATCCGGATAAATTTCTGCAAGGTGATGTAAGTATAATGGAGTGATAGGTATCATTAATATTAATAATAATAAATTTATTCATATTCTTTTGCTGAAATTAATTCATAAAGCTAAATAGATTTTACAAAACTAAATAATCTAAAGCGTAAGTCTACTAACCTAACAAAAATATAAATATAGTATTTTAAGTACTTTCCTAGCATAATATTAAGTTTAATATGGGTTTAAAATATTAGTCATTAAAGTCCAGTCAAATAGAAACACTTCACGAAAATTGACTGCATTTGGGAGAATTTGTGTCAAAGTTCTCATTAATTTGATAATTGGGTCATAATATATCAAAACTACTCTTTTCAGTTGAATAACATAATCCAGTAATTTCGAAAGGAAAAAATAAGGAAACATTCTAATCCACCCCAATCCAACTATACGAAACTGTAGAGGTCTTGATATGAACTTAAATATACCAAGAAACAGCTACTCTCAGTAACTTTAAGTGAAGTTCCGAAATCCTTACCAGAAACCGCTTACCGCTTAGAAACTTCGTTGTGCTGACAAACCACGCAAGTACCTACGCTACAAATGTACTAACACCAATACATAACTAAAGTGAAACACATGCTGATGTGAAAACAAACGTATGTATGTATTTTGTAGGTCCATATATCGCTCACCTAGTAATATATTGGCACATCTGCAAAAAAAGCGAAATTGAGTTTCTACGGGCTAGGTGTTCAAAAGTGCATAATTTTTTTGTAATATAATATCAATTCTTTGCTAGTAAACAAAACCATAAAATCGACAAAAAAATGTAAACTGAACCCGTAAATTAAATTACAACATTTTAAACTTTGATCCTCGATTCCCTAAATGTGAAAAAAGTAGGTAGATGTGCCAATATATATAACGAGCGATATATATAGTGAGCGATATCAATGTCCGGTGTTGCACTCTCTTGATTACATACATAAGGCTTTGACGATCAACTATCTGTCTATATAATCATTCAAATTGTAATGAGCTTAAAACCTTTTATAAAAATTTATCAACTATCAATTTGATTTTGAAATTTGTTCCGATCGTATTTCATCATGGAGGTATGTATCTATATAAGTATGTATTTAATAAAGTAGTATAATATGTTGTTTATCAGTTATCTGGTTTCCATAACACAAGCTCTGCTTAGTTTGCGATCAGATGGCCGTGTGAAAAAAGAATATCCCGAGACAATTATTTATTTTATCTCATCGTATTCAACTATACACATCCTTCAATTGCCTGTATTTAGCTGCTTTCAGTAACTGCAATATCCCAAAAATAATCCTTAAGAAAGTCAAGTCTACGTCTTTTCACTTGTTTTGTTAGAGAAAGAGACAATTGAATACACGTGGTTTCATCGTTGAGTTGATTTACCTTACGGAATCACGCAGCATTACGCTATCTTCTATCTGTAACATTTTTTGTCAATATTAAAAGTATATTTGTTTTTATATAATTATAATGTGCTAATGTAGGGCTAATAGTGCCCAAAAAATTTAATGGATTACGTAGATTTTTACTTTAGCTTACTACCAGCTTTCTGTACCGCGGTATAACCCGCGTTATAATGTATCCAGGGATTCAAACATAGCCTATATGCATCCGTAACAATGTACCTTTCAAATTAAGAAACAATTTTTTAAGAAGGTTGTAAAAATTGTTGGAAAAATTGTATACACTCGCATACATATAAATTCACAAGATTCTCACTCCCATTTTACAATATGATATAGATAAGACAGTAGATATAGATAATATAAAATGTTACATTTACCTACAAAAGTTTTAGCTCAATATATAAAAAGGTATTTTATCCATACCAAGCTATCAGCATGAATCTGTTAAGTTATGCTAATGAATCTGTAAATCAGGCTTATTTTCCTGATAGAATAAGACACGTCGGGCTCTACTTCGAAATTGTATGTTCTTCTAAAAATAGGGCAAAATCGCTAAAAATGGAAACACTGCATTCAGGTCGCTGGTGACTAAGTTGCATCGCGTCGCAAACTTTTGTCGATAAGTTGCCTCGTGTGAAAGCTACCATTGAAATGTATGTGCCCGTGCGTTGGAGTTGAAAAAGGATTCTTTTAAGTTGCCCCGTGTGAGAAGCGACTGACTTTGAATGAGCTTTAAGTCACTCGGCGAGTTATGAACGAAACGGTTTATGCCTTGCATTTCTATTAGTGACAGAGTCTGCAAAGAAGAGCGGATTATAGTCTGTAGAATCACTTATAATCATCCTGCGTATAAACGTTTTGAGTCGGCAATATGTATGGTATGGCAATATGTAATTTCTGCTTACTTATACAAAATATATTCTTATAATATGTACAAGAGCTATTTTTGCTGACCTCTTAATGTATATGACCATAATTAGTTTATGAAACCTTAGTAATGACATGGAGTGAAAGTACTCGTCCTCAAAACAGACAACACGACCTCCCACCAGGTGGACCAACGACCTAGTCAGAGTTGCTGGAAGCCGCTGGATGCAGGCGGCTCAAGACCGTTCGAGGTGGAAATCCAAGGAGAAGGCCATGTTCAGCAGTGGAGAATCCTAAGCTGATATGACGAAGCCAAAAAACCTTTAAGTTATGTAATTTGTACATCTGCCAGTTTTACTAAAGTAAGTAAATATAATTTTTGTCTCATTTACCAAAGTAAGTAACCATTTATTTTTTCATGTTGGTGCCAGGTAAAAAATATATTTTTTATGAATAACTTAACCGCCCTTCTTATTACCATCCTCCCAATCCCCTATAACTGTGTGTGCGTTATATTTTTACGCTTCTATAAAACGTGAATTACTCTGCAGCCCCTTGTTTTATTGAAGTCAACGGATGTCTCATTTTATTTTCGCTGTAAAATAAACATAGGTCTGGATAAGGCTTTATTTGTTGGATAATGTTGAATAATGGTTTGCCTTTAGATTTCAACTAGTTACTAATTTATTACTGGTACTGTTAGTTTCATATGTTTAAGTTTGCCTTTTAATATTTTTTACTTTATTTTGGATTTGAAAGTCGTATTAACTTTTTACCTATTTATTTGTTATATTAGGTTGGGGAAAAAGTCTTTTCGGATTATAGTATGTATGAACTTGTAATAAAATCTCTTTGGCTATACTATTTGTATCTGTCTGGTTTTGGTATCATTGAAAGTTTAAATTTTAAAGAACATAATTCCAAATTCAAATTAGGAAAATGTGTGATTTGCATTTGTTTTTCGTACCGCCAAGATGAGTGAATCTAATGAAGAAATTCGATTCATTTTAAAATTTTACTACAAAAAAGGTAAAAATGCAAGGCAAGCCACGAAAAAAATTTGCGATGTTTATGGACGTAGTGCAGTGTCTGTGAGAGTAGCACCAATTTGGTTTAAGCGTTTTCAATTCGGAAATTTTGAGGTCAAAGATGCACGTCGCTCTGGTCGCCCCATTACGAATAAAATGGATGCCATTTTTGAAAAAGTGGAGCAAGATCGGCATATCAGTAGTTACGACGTAGCTGAAGAACTGGGAATTGACAACAAAACAGTTTAGGCGCATTTGAAAAAAACTGGGTACACAAAATAGCTAGATATTTGGAAGAAACCTAATGAACCGTGTACTCATTTGTGATTCTTTATTACGACGTCATGAAATCGAACCATTTTTGAAGAAGCTGATATCTGGTGATGAAAAGTGGAGTTGGTGGCGCAAGTGTCGACGCCCACGCCGCCCTCACCCCGCACCTGCGTCTGAGCTGCTGGTCGCGTGAAATTGAATTTGATGTGAAATTTTTCGTAATGAAATGAAATGAAATGAAATGAAATGAAATGAAATGAAAATGAAAATATTTTTATTCAAATAGGCCTTTACAAGCACTTATGAATAGTCTGACTCTAATAAATGGTTAAAGGCGATAAACGCGGGTGAAACCGCTATTTATATGAGTAAATATATTTTTGTAACTGATGTTGATGTGGCTAATGGTAATAATAAAAGCCCATGCGGTACTCCGGGATTCTGGGTGGTTAATTTAAAAAAATCTTTTTTTATTTCACGAACCATCGCTCTAGCTCTTATATGCTGCTGCCGAAAGTAAGTATAAGTTTAATTAATATCGTTATCCTGCCTCGAAGAGGTACGCCATAATCCACCAAAGATATTTTAAGGCCCGTCATGTAGCTAGCATACACGCTAGCTCTCAACCACCTTACAAATTCCAAGATACAGGTCTCTAACAAAAAAAACCTCAATGCTACGTTGCCTGATCTTCACCCGAATTGTGTAACTCGCTCGGAATTAATGTTGAAGTCTTTCATAACAGATTATATAGATAGCTCAACAACAGCGATAGGAACAAAAGTCATAGCAACGTCAATGTAAACCAAAATTGACTGCGACGTCGATTCCGAGAGAATTGCACAATCGCCCTGGTGGGTATCGAACAAAGCACCTCCGATCTCTATGCCAAACATCTTACTTGACAATCGAGGTGAAGGAAGACCGTTGATTTTCAATTTGCGGTAGACAGGGCAAATTAGAATACGTCTTGTTTCCAAACCATTATACACAAGTACAACCAACATTACCTAAAACATTCTGAAGCTATCCTTTTCAAGATCATTTGGACTTTCACAACCTCCCACAATAAATTCTCTTTCGATAGACAGTTAGTTTTAAGGCCCCAATACATCAACTGTAGTACCAATATATTCAAAGCTTACCCATACCTTCCTCGCCGAAGTATATTTTAGTATGTACTTCCTAATTTATGTCGACATAATTATAATACGCTATCGGATATTCTAGACTTTTTGGAATATCATTTTATTTTATTATTGCATTAAAGTAGCTGTTTTTTTTTACTATTAAGGTAGCAAATAAGGTGACGGTTCGTCTGATGGTAAACGGTAGGCTGCGGGCCTATGGACGCTTTCAACACCGTCAGCGTTAGCTATCGATTTTATAGTCGTATGCTCATGTAATAAAATTTGTAATGACAAGTCACTATTCTTCAGACGCAGCCATCTGATTCTAACCTAAGCAGAGCTTGTATATACTATGGAGTCCAGATAGTCTATGGCGACATCTATGAACACACCTGACAATCCTGCGTTGTGATATCGAAGTTTTCTCAGGATATGACTACATACACAAACATCCACCAACAACCATCGGACTGCGATCCTCAGGCATGATCACCTAGCCTGGCGAAAGATCTTCTCATTGCCATCTTTTAAATGGAGGAGTCTCATACCTCGCACCTTCAGAAACTGTTATAAAAAATAAATCATAGTACATACTTATATAGATATTTAACGGTGGGTTCGATTAACGTGATTATGATCATCTGCTTGAACTGTACCCAAATGATTGTGGTCGTCGCAATATGTACATTAAGGCCTTCACCATACTAGTCCCTTTAGCGATGCTGTTTTGATCACATGCTGTAAATTGCATGTGGTTATCGGTATACGTCACCTCTTACTAGACCGTAGAGATGAGTTGGGGTGTAGCAGCAACGAATAACACTAATATGACTTACATTAGTGTATAACTGTATAATATATAGTTTTAGAATATAATTCTTTATCCATTCGTTGATATTAAATCAGATTTATTAAGAACTAGCTTTGTGTGCCGCAGTTTCTCTCGTGTTCCCGGGGAATCTAATATATCCCGTGGTTATAACGAAATGAACGTGGATATAACCAGAATAATGTTTTCAAATGGCTTCTCAACCTCTCCTATGATTAACTTCACAATCTAGCCGTAATCACATAAATACACAAGCCCCCCTTCACATACACACACTCGCACACCCTTTAATATACGCAAAAGAATGTGTCGTGGTTGTAAAGATTATCCTCAAAACATACAAATTCACAACATTTCCAGGTTAAATTAGTACAGTTTTTATTTACTGTGAGCTTTTTATATTAAGGAAAGTTTGTAGCTGAAATAATCGATCCGATTGTTGTACCCATTTAAAATTTTAAAACTGCTGTAGCGAAAATTGTTCACGTAGAACGACACTATCAATATAATGGCGGGAGCTTCTCAGATTATCACTGGAGCAACATGATTTCAAAGGTAGTCTCGAGGAGTCCTCGTCTCTAGCCTAGATTACATTCATCCTATTGATGCCCGCCGCGGGTCAAGTGCTATACACACGACGCAACTGACAAGCTATGTCACAGTTTTATGGTCTGAGGGGATTTTATTGATGTATGTTGTACATGCGAACTAAAATAAAAATTGCAGTAGGAAAATACAAAAGGACTTTCCTATATTATCGATTAGCTGTCACCCGCGTTCCCGAGGGATGTTGCACTTTCCCGGATAAAAAGTAGCCTTTTTTTATTTTAGGGCATGCTCTATCTATGTGCCAAGTTTCATCCAAATCCGTTTAGACAGCGACTGCTTTCACAGATAAGCCATAGAGGCTTCCGTGGGAGCTATATAAACATAAATGATATTTTTCTATTACTTTTAAATAAATTATTAAAAAAATAAAGTTGATACTTCCATACATCATCCTCACACTTTTTTGAATTTATAATATTAGTAAGATTCATAAATGTATGTATGAAGCTCATATATATCGTATGAAAAAAAAATGTGTGAGAAACAAAATGTTTACAGCAATAATATTTGGACATAAATGTGTATTTTATTTTGTCATGAAATTATTTGTTAAATCTAAAATTGACTATATTTACTCTCCAATACACATGATTTATTTATAATATATTAATTAGTTTATGGAGTTCATAATTTAATTATTTAATGTAAACAATAATGAAAATTTAAGAATACAAGCAATTATTTCGAAAAGCACATAAATCATTATATTTAATTCTGCGACTGATATAGACCAAATGCAAATTTAATTTACTTTACAATTAAGTAAACGTTTTTCCTACACACAAGGTTGATACTCGGAAAACAATATGCAAACATTAAAATAAATATAGGCTTATATAAATATCGTCCTCAGTGAAATTGTGATGTTTTGTCACTGAAAAATAAACCTAAAGTACCTTTTTGGTAATAGTTTCGTCAGACGACTCCGCTGCGTTCAGCAAATGTGAAATTCAACCGTTTCAAAGCAACGTGACATCACAAATATTTCCATATTTTTGCGATGTCTAGTTTATTTCTATCAGGAAAGTGCCAATTCGAAACCTAAAAGCTAAACAAAATGTGTTAGAGGGTATCTTTTATTTTACAATTGGTGTCCTATTTATATTATAAACGTGAAAGTTTGTATGTATGGATGTTTGTTCCTCTTTTACGCAAAAACTACCCAACGGATTTGGATGTAACTTGGAGCATATATTGGAATAATATTGAGGTAACTTTTTATCCCGGGAAAATGTAAAAATCCTCGGGATCGTGGGCGAAACCGCGGGGGATAGCTAGTACTTATTATATCACCATTAAAATAAGCCTTACGGCCGAAGCTAAGTAGGTAAAAGGTACTCTCAATTACCTGAACTCAACAAGTAATTATAAATACCTACACAAAAAACACACAGACGAACATAAACCTTCGTACCCATTTCAAGTCGGTTGATAATAGAATGCTACAACATATCCAATAATCGTTTCTGTTTCTCTTTCAAAGCCAAAAGGAGCTATAATTTCCGGCGCAAAAATACGCCAGTATTTCGTAAATTGAAAGAAATTGCCGTAAATAAATATAGATAAAGTTTCTAACCCCTGTGCAATACACGATAAACTCGTTTGACGAGACATCCTGAAGTCCCATTTGCGTCTTATATTACACTATGGCCTTTACAAGTTACGGTAGAAGCTATATCTAAGTTAGTCTACGGAGGATTAGGATTGTGCATAATATTGGTCTGAGTCTTTGAAATATTTCTACTTTGCATTTTACTACCTTACATTTCCAATACATCTAAAGTTCTTCTTAGAAAGGTTTTAGCTCTTCTACCACTCTGTCTCCTATGTACCTATCTGTGGCATGTACTCTAAAACGTGAACACAGCCAAATATTTAATTTATCAATTATTCAAAAGCACCTCATCGAGTCATCCGGTGACCAGAAGGCTGGCTCGTATATTGATCAGAGAATAAGCTTAGCCATTCAAAGAGGCAAGATAGCCAGCTTTCTAGGCACTTTATATAGCATACTTTACATCTAACAATTTTAATTCAGTTTTTTATTTATAGATTACTAGCTGTCCGCCGCGGTTTCACCCGCGTTCCCGAGGGATGTTACATTATTTTGTTGTTTCTATAATCAATAGTTTTCGCAGCGCACGCGATATAAGAAAGATTTTTGATAATTTTTTCAAACCTTGGGTTACATTATTGGAGTTTTAGTATGGATCCCTAACTTTTTTGAGAATGTAATATAGCCTATATTCACCGGAGATAGTGTAGCTTCCCAACAGTGAAAGAATTTTTCAAATCGTTCAAGTAGTTTCGGAGCCTATTCAATGCAAACAAACAAACAAAAAAAACAATCAAATCTTTCCTCTTTATAATAATAGAGTAGATTACTTTATTTATTAGTTAATTTTAAGTAGTTTAGTATGTACAGTTTGAAGTATTTTTTTACAATTTCCATATATGTATTTATCAATATAACACAATGTATACTAATTATTTTAAACGAGTATTTGGTCTACTCATGGTATAATTGCGAACTGCGCTCAACTTGATTCAAATAAAACTCGTATTCAGCATAGATGAAAACTGTTTTCAGGCAATCTACTCGGTATTTGTTTTCAAGCGTAGAACAAATGAACAGACTATTACAGGCTTTGGAAACTAATCCTTTAACGTTTACACTCGTGTAGGTAAGGCCCGGTATAGCGAGGCGCCCACGTTTAATATTAAGATTTGTTTAATTGAGTTCTACACTGTGTTGATTGTGTACCTTGGCTTTAGATAAATAATAGAGTAGTACAGAATGATTCGTGAATTAAAGTTGGATCGTGGAAAGGACTTCAGTAGACATTGAAAATAAGATATCATCGTTCATCATATTTTTGTTTTGAAATATCCACCTATATTCTAAGAGGACTTTAAAATATTTGGAATTGGCTCAATGTGTATCTACTCTACTAGATGTATACCGCGACATCCCCCGCGTTCGCAGGGTAAATATGTAACCTAAGCCTTTACATACCATAAGATCGATTTAGTTGTTTAGCCGTGAAAGCGTAACAAACAAACAATCATTTCCGCATCTACGCATATTTATATCACACACACACTCACACATACACACTAACTCATTTCCTCTGCTTATCTTACTTCATATGCATTTATACACACTTTCGCACCACGTCGACTGTAATTAAAGTAATGGAGCTCCAAAATACAGGTCTAGGCTTAGATCTCCCTCAAATTGCAAATTCCCACACTTCCTGTCAATTTTCTTTTATCATATCATGTAATTTGTGGAGATCAATTATTATTTATAATATTAGTTGGGATGAAAGACTTTATGCTAAGCCTACCACCTCCCTGACCCCAAACCCCTGACCTTGGGATACGTTTATTTTCCCCAAGACTTGGCAAAAGATAATAGGTAAGAACTTAGCTTTTAGTCATCAGCTCACAAAGAGGTCACTTCTATTTTCCATTGACAATTTATGTTCCTAGAACCACAAGTAAATTTTAATGATATGTATCTTTCTTCATGTAAATACCTTTACAAATTATAATTCCTTGAAATAAAACCGTAAGTAAGAAACGGTTTATAAAAAATGTAAATAAGTGAGCACAAAAGTCTGTCAAGGAATCATTAACTTCGAAACGAAATTATCAAATATAATTGAACATTAATAATTAGCTGTGTCTCGTATTTTCCTCATTATCTGGGGTGTTTTTTTGTTTTAAATGAACAATGTAAACTTTTGGCTTTAACGGAATAACCTCTTTGGAATGTGAATACCAACTTATTATTTTTTATACACTTTTAATAGACCTTGTAAGATTATAACTTAAGTAATTAATGTGATACATAGGTATAGTTATAATATACTAGCTGGCTCGGCAGACGTTGTCCTGTCTTGACAACATTGAATTCGAATCTTCCGATTGAATCGACTATGAAATGTGCAATAAGAAATTATAAATTAATTATTTTATCAATATAATTCAAACACATGCCTCTATTTTAAACGATATTTGCAGCGCGCATTCTGTCAATCGCGACAACTGTCAAACGACTGACAATAATGTCAAACAGGTTAAATTAAAAATGTTTATATTGTCAAAAGCGCTAGTAAAGTCGCTAGGTTTCTTAAATTTTCTAATATTCCCGGCAACTTTCTAATGTTTTTTTTACTAAAAACCTTCTACTGACAATAACAAACACAACAAAAAAAATTAGGGAAATCGGTCCGGCCGCTCACGCTTGATGCCGTGACCAAGGGAAATAGGGATTCATTTTTATATTTGTATTTCTAGAACTGAAATTGTAAGTTTTTAAAACCAATTGCTATTTTTTTATTGTCAACATGTCTCTTTCAATCCACTAGCTAATGCCACGCGTTCACTCTCGTTCCTGAACGATCTGATGTATTCCGCGACAACATAGCTTATCTCACTCGAAAATAATGTAGCTTTCTTAATGAAATTGGATGAGTAATTTTGGACATTACCTCATCCAAACATCCAAACAAGTATTCATACTATAACTCATTATAATATTAGTATAGATTTAGGATGGGTGGGCTTCATTTTCCTACCTAGATACGATTAAAGATTGCATGTATTGTATAAACAATTATTAGCTGTCCAAAAAAAGTAATAAAAAAAAATAACAATAAAAAAACAGATTTTCATTTTCCTATGTAGCTAACATCAAAAGATTGCATGTATTGTGTAAAAAATTTTTGGCTGACCAAATAAACAAATAAAAAAAAAACTAAAATATCAATGAAAAAAGCAGATTTTCATTTTCCTACATAACTAACATCAAAATATTGCATGTACTGTGTAAACGATTGTTGGCTGACCATGTTAAGTGATGAACCACCATGGGAACCGATGACACACAGCAACACATACCGACCATCGGAAGCTACCACGAATTTTCGTACCGTAGGGACAGTGATTGTGCGACTCATCAAATTCCATTGAACAATTGTGTATTCATGTATTGTTAACTTTTAAGATCAATCCTTTGGTAAAATTCACTTTTCGTTCTTACATTGAACAATTGTAACGCTGATTTAGTTGTAGTAATATTGTAGTATTAAATTTATAATTAAACTAGCTGTCCGGACAGACGTTGTCCTGCCAAAATAAGTCCATACAAAAATTCAGGGTTTCGATCGCAGCGCCCCCTACCGGGTCCAATTGTAAATCTAAACCATTCTCGAATCTCCACGAACACACACAAAAAATTTCATCAAAATCGGTCCAGTCGTTTAGGAGGAGTTCAGTCACATACACACGCACACAAGAAATATATATATTAAGATAATTATAAAGTTGACTTCAGTTATTTTTTGCGTCCTCAACGGCAGCCGAACGTAATTACCAAATAAACAAATAAAAAAAAAACAAAAATATCAATGAAACAAAGCACATTTTAATTTTCCTACATAGCTTAAGGGGAGGTTCTAGTCCAGAGGCCCGAAAATGTGCGTAGTTTCATGATTTTTCTTTGAGAGTACATACGTACTTTTTTTAAAAAACTTTTGTGGCATTTATTTGTCTATATTTTAAAAAGTTAACAAAATTTTTTCCAGTAAAAATAATACAAAATGGCAGCTCCAGCCCTCACTGACGGCAGTCGTGCGCGGCGGTGGACAGTGTGCGCGGGGCACTCTACAGCCCTGCCAAGTGATCTGAAACGAAAAAAATTTGAGGGGCTTTATGATTTTCCAATTTTTAAAAAACCCTTTTTAAAAAAAATTGGGACCCTTTTTAGGAAAAACACCTTTTTTGCCTTGTTGTATTTGTTTACACGTTAAAAAAAACAGTACTAAAAAGTTGTTTTACAAAAAACGCTTCCTGAGGGCCCCCTAAATTGAATAAGCTTTAATTAGAGCCGCCAAACGTTGAAATCGGTGTATTCGTTGAAGCGGAATCACGCCCCGCGCGCAAAAAAAAGGTTTTTCGAGCAAAACGCGTTTAAAGTTTGACGAAGAAAAAATCATATATGATGTTACTTACATCTAATCAGCCATTCCTGCACCATACAGGGTTCCTTCCTCATCTTCAAAAAGCATGTTTTGCTGAACTTTGGTGCTGATTTTGTCAATTCTGGCCTTTTCGCCAACACTGATAGATCCGCCTCCGCCGATGTGATGCGTTTATCGTCCGTCTTCGCAGCAAAGTTTTTACTATTTATTCCTATGACGATCCCCAATGTATGCATGGTTTTCAATATTGATGAATAGCCTTCATTGAACATGCCGGAAGCTATATACGCTGCTATTCTGATTGTTTGTTCGCCACAATGAAGATGTTTCGGGGCCAGTTTCCAAATGCACGCGTTGAAACTTTCGTTATCATTTTGTGTGTTTCTACCGGTGCATCTTTGCAGTAGATCATCGCTCGAAAGAGCTTCATACACCGGTCGAATTGCATTTTGAACTGACTCTTGAAGGGCAGGTTCGTGTTCGAAATCAGCGAGTTCTCCCTTTGCTTCAGCGACACGCTACTTACACCAACTGTTTTCACCTGGCGGGCAGTTCTCGTGTTTCGGTTTCTTGTTTGTGGAGCATTTATGGTCCAACGTTGCCCAAACAGCCTTTCGCATTTCTTCGGCCGAATCGGGGTGTCGTCTGATGGCAAGTCCGTATCGTCCGTACGATCACACAATAGAGTGGAATTTACAAGAACTTGTTGTGAGAGGTACAAACTTACTACCTGTAGTACAAATAACCCGCTCAGGCGGTGAAAACTGGCGTTCGGAGCGCCTTACCTCGAAGCGGCTCCGAGCGCGCGCTTCTACCTGTTTTTCGGCCGACGCGCTCTCTCGTCTATACGCTATAACTCGTAAAATCAATTAGATAGGGAAATATCCTTTTGCCTACACATTTTTTAGACCGTAAGGATGAAAATAAAGCAATAAAAAAAAATTTTGGTCGATTTTGACTAGAACCTCCCCTTAACATCAAAATATTGCATTCATTGTATAAACAATTGTTGGCTGACCAAGTAAACAAATAGAAAAAAAAACAAAAATATCAATTAATAAAACAGATTTTCATTCCTACATAACTAACATCAAAAGATTGCATTGTGTAAACAATTGTTGGCTAACTTAATAAACAAATAAAAATAAGCAAAAATATCACCAACAAAAAAACAGAGATTTTGGTAGTACATATTAGATTGCGAAAACCAATCAATATCGTTATTCCTCTATTTGGGTTGGAGTTCAGTAAAAGCTCTAGGGATACCAGCTCGCACTATACCGCTCCACATTATTTATAAAAGAGCTACATCGCTGTTTTGACTTAACTATTCTCGATTGCCAACAATAACAAGCACTTGTAAGGTTAAGTCACAATACAGACTGTAACTAGGTCAGGCTGTAGCGCTTGGTTAAATAACTTTTAATGTCTTTTATTCATGGATTTTGAAGATATTGAAGTAACAAAATCATTGTGAGAAAATAAATCAAAAATACAATACAATACAAATAAGCTTTATTATTCATACCACATACAAAGAAAATTAAATAAAAAGTATTTTACAAACACTATAAGTGCAAACAATTTAGGCAAATTTATTTAAATAATGAAAGTAAGTAGTAAATATTTTTTAATCATATTTTATTATTTCTTTCAGCTACATCATTTATCCAGGTCCTGGTGTAGTTAAACTGTTACACTACCCTGACAAGGGTTAATTTAAGATGAAAAATATGATTTTATAAAATCTAATTGATGTTATAGACGACACTATAAAGATTTCATGTAACATTGAAATCAGGGTTTGAATATTATACGCGGAAAGCTGCGATAGGCCTATTTAATCAATCCAGCACAGCATTCCTGTGCATACCAGTGTATTGTTTGGAAATAGGAATATTCATACAAGCATATTTGGAATATTTACCGACATTGTAGTTTTAAAAACAAAAAAGAAAGTAGTACCTAATTATAGAACCCGTTCTCGTCAAAATTTAGTTCATAACATAGTGACGTAATCCACAGGGCTTTTGCCACTGTGCACGTGCCCGCCATCTCAGATCTTAATTGAAAAGCACGTGCCAATGGTAAGGAGCCCAAAGGGGCTTATAACTCTGGAGTGGCGACAAACCTCTTATGCCAGACGCAACATTCCGTTCTCCATTCCTTCCTGGATTCAGCAAAGTAAATAACACTAGAAGTAAATAGCTGGAAGATGTTTTGTCGCGGCCTCTGTGCTCCCTCTCTTTCGCTAACTACGCAATTAACTGAGAGATCCGCACTCAGATGCGTCGTTGCGCCAGCTCGTTTACGAAGTTTGCACTAGCTGAATAAAAATGCAGTGCTGGTAGTTGCAACGGCGGCTGTCACAAAAGCAGGATTTTTGGCAATGACTAACTTACGCCGCATAGAATATGGGACTTAGTAGCGAAAATAATATTTTTTTACACCGCATGGGCCGACAAGAAAGCAGACGCACCACCTGATAGAAAATGGTCACCACCGCCTATGGACATTTGGAACACCAGGGGCATCGCCAATGCATTGTAGACGTGAAGTTGGTAAGTCTCATGTGCCTGTAGGCCCCCTTACCTAATCTAACCGAAACACAGTATTATAAGTGCACTACTGCTTCACGGCGGACAAATGGGTAAGGTGGTAGTACTTTTCCGGAGGAACTCTGCACTAAGAGCTCTACTACTCAGAAATATTTGGCATTTCTATTAGTAGCAAAATTAAAATATAAACTTGATTGAAATAATTTAAATTAATCTTATTCATACCTTCTGCCTGCACTTCTACAACAACAATAGCAAAACTTATCAGAAGATATAATATCTCTTCTACCTTGTATATCTTAAGTAAACCTTAGAGAGTTGTAAGATGCTATAAAGATGAAGGTGGACCTGGGGCATAAAGATCGATATCTGGAGTAAGGTATCTGGGGATAGTATCTCTGTTTTATATAAACCCATAGCTTTAATATATTAAATATACAAATCAGTATATTTCATAACAATAAAGATAGAATTTGCAAAGCAAGGGAAATGATTTTGTTCAATTTTGAATTACGAAGCAAAGGTAAAAAAAAATACAAAAGTATCTTACGACATGAATCCGATCCCAAAATATCATTAAACCTTTTATTTGAGTTAATGCAGGATTCGAAATAAAGTTACATACTAAATAAATCTCCCGTTACCAATAGGATTAAATTAAGCTCATTTCAAGCATAGCTGCCGAGCTAACATAAAATGTAAATAGAAAAACAAGCAATCGCACTTACCTGGAGAACGTTTTTATATTTTTATTTTCTCTCCTGAGACTGGCGTCTCAAGTTTTTTTTTTTCTTTACATTTTATTTAGGTCCTAGGCAAGAAATTACACCGAATTTAGTCGAACATGTCTCGACTCTGGAATCGCCAGCACTAGCCTAGTAATTAAGGCAATTACCTCTTATTGTACTTAACAACCAGAAAGAGGTTGGCTACTACACTTTGGAGAGTAATGGAACAGCAATAATGACTAGACTTCCAGACTTTTAATTAGGCGTAATGGCTGGCGCCTCAAGAAGGTAAAGTGTTTTATTTTTTTACATGATTTAGGATATTTTTTTTTTCTTTATGGAGGTATTGATTACAATATCAAGAAGAGAAGGAACACAATTTTAACCACTAGCTGCCACATGAAACATTAGTCTACCCCGTTTTTCTTATATTGCAAATCCATCCTAATTTCAAAATCTAAACTAATATTATAAGGATGTAGGAGTTATTTATAGGTTAGTGCGTAATCTCCTCGTCCAATTAATGGGAATACAGGGTATAAGGAACACATTTACCTAAAACCTTGTACATTTAAAAATGGTGTTACCTTTTATGATTGTATCCTTTTGTATTTCAGTTATGTAATATTGTATCATAAATATCCGAGTGAAGTGGCTCGGTGTGCGGCTATAAGCCTAGTTCAGTAGCAGATGCTACTTAATGTACACACTAATGTAATATGATATAAGCTTATATACTAATACTGTAGTATATATGGTACTATTATTTATTCGATAAGCAAATTGTGTAAACATATGATTTTTTAAAATATTATTATTATAGGGATGTGTGTGTACAGCCCCCTTATTCAGCTAATACAAACTTGGTCAACGAGCCGCTTCACGGAAGCCTCGGAGAGCTTATCTTTCACCTGATTAGTAGTATTAGCGTAGTTAGCAAAAGAGCCAGAGCACGGAGGCCGCGACGAAACATCCTCGAGTACGTGTCATTTTCCTTACATTACGAGCCCCTGGTCTTTTTGTGGCGATCAATTATGCAATGTGATTCAAATATGTAAACGTTTTGTATAGATTGATGTAAAGTCATGTGTAGAGCTTCAAAAAACCTGTAAAAAAATTATGACGACATAATATCTGTCATGTGTAGGTTTCACAAATTGTAGGAAAATACTCAAATATATATAGTATTTAAAATATATTCCAATCTGTCATGTTTGGAAATGGAAATTCTTACAAAAATAACTTACCTTTTAGTAGATAAAAATTGCCTTCTACCATTACATTGTTCGGATGAGTTCAATTTTACGTGTCAGACTGATCTAAAGTTGTCGAGATATCAAAAGTCCGTTTTGACACCTATCATTATGACGTAATTAGTAATAATCTATTTTTCAATTAAATGAGCGAGAGATGAATCATTTCTTTTTATTATTTTTAGTATTAAATTCTAGAAAGTAATATAATTATAGACTGGGAAGCAAACATTTTTATAACAATTTGAGTTCTGTAGCAAAAATAAAACTATCAATCACTTTATAATTATAACCTTTATTCAACATCGCAAGTCGAAGAGCCAACATTAACAATCAAGCTTTCGTCCCCTGTTTAAAATGATTGTTTATTTTATTTTATATAAAATTATCGATATTGACATCTGTCAAAATCTTCCATTACATTTTTTTATAGCCCTGTGACAAGAATGTTTCAGGATATTTATATTTTTACTATTTTGTATTGGCCAGGACTCTATACGACAAATACAATAAATATGATGCTATCCCAATATTAGTAATTTTATTCATTTGTCTCAAAATTGACTCACTTTGCAAAGTCCATCTAAATAATACTGTATTTTGTATTTGAAACAAACTTATTTCATAACTATGATTACCAAGAACTGCCAGGAAATAAGCCAGCTTCTTAAATTGATATTATTTCTTTACACACTCGCTTTTTTTTATTTTCTTTTTATATTTTGTGTAATAAGTATAAATTTGATTCCGAATAGCGCCTGCGTCAAATGCGTCAATACCAGGTATTGACACAGACTTTCCTACTCTTTATAGGGGAACGTGATACTTTTTCACTACCAGATTGTCTATACTTTTACTGCATAGATGATCGTATCGTTTCTTTGTCTATTCCAAGCGCAATTTTAGAGAAGTAGAGCTCTTAGTGCAGAGTTCGTCCGGGGAAGTACTACCACCTCACCAATTTCTCCCGTGAAGCAGTAGTGCACTTGTATTACTGTGTTTCAGTTAGAAAGGTAAGGGGGCCGGTGAAATTACAGCCACATGAGACTTAATAACTTCCCGTCTCAGGGTCGACAATGTTGCAAATGTCCATAGGCGGCGGTGACCACTTACCATCAGGTGGACCGTCCGCTTGTTAGTCGGCCTATGTGGTATAAAAAAAGCGCATCAGTTAGACAATGAAGGGATTCGAACTCTGTCTCTGACGCTAATTACGGAGTTACGTGAGTGATAAGCTTTCCAAATCCTCATTGTGCCGGCTTGCCGACAAAGTTTGTATTAGCTGAATAAAAAATCATTCGTGTTTCTACATTATCAAATCTCGCGTTTGTCTTTTCAATGGTATCACGTATATTTGACATGTTGAAAAGAGTTCAAACGACACTACAGAAAACTACGAAAATAAGTCCAAATCACTATACTCAATCCAGACTATAATAGACAAAGGCAACGTGACAGGAAACAGACAAAGATAGTAGAAACAAAGCCAAGTAGAACTCTGGTTTTAAAACGTTTCGAAGAAATTCAAAATTACATTGAACATTGGAAAATTACGTAAAAATAATAACAGAAATATGTAGGTAGTAAGTTAATTAACACACGAAATCGAATTTATGTTTGAATCCAAAAAAAAAATTTTTTATGTTATTATTTTTAAGGCTAGCTGATAAGGGGTGAGAATTCTTTGAAACTGCACTATCTAGTCATGTCATAATAACTTTGCTCGAATTATTATTAAGTAAAGACATCTGCTAGAATAATAAACACTGTCTCGTAGGAATACTATTTAATTAAGTGACTGGGTTATGCTACGTGCTTATTTACTATTTTTTTACTACACAGATGCTTAGAGATAACGTCGACAAATAATTCACTAAACTCATCACTATTCAAAATTCAAAATTCAAAACCATTTATTCAGTTTAGGCCCTCAGAAGGCACTTATGAAGGTCAAATTTAAAGTTACTGAAGCTACTACCGGTTCGGAAGTCAGCCTTCAACTGAGAAGAACCGGCAAGAAACTCAGCAAGGTTACATTCTTTTTTATTTTATTAAATTCTTTTTTATCTATTCTGACTTTTTGGCTATTTTATAATATCAATTTTACATATTTTTATATTTAACAATTACAAAATACTTAATAAAGCTAACATTCAAAAACAAAAAACAAAAAAACAAAAAAAAGAAATAACAAGACTACAAAATAGAAAATGACAATAATTACTTACAACTTAAACAAGAAAATTAGAGGTGCACTGTGCAGAGAGCAGCTATTTCCATACATTTTTATCTTCAATATAATGAACCACCTTGTAATACGCTTTTTCTTTCAAAACTTTCCTAATATAATTTTTAAATTTATGATCAGACATTTTGGTTACTGAAAGCGGTATCTTATTATAAAATCGAACACAATTACCAAGAAATGACTTGTTTACTTTAGTTAGTCTAAAATATGGAACAACTAACTTCTATCAAGTGCCATGTTCCTTCCAAATCTGTTAAGTAGTTCTTGCATAAAAAAGTAACAAACATACGTACACCCATACATCCATACATCCAAACATCCATGCATCCGTCCTCACAAACTTTCACATACAATTATTAGGATTAACACATTTTAATTCGGATAGTCTTGAATTTTAAGTTTGAATTCAAGTGACTTCTGACCTAGTTGAAGAACATAAAATTATATTATAGTATCTAGCTTCCGCCTTGTTATTTTATCTGCGTTCCTGAAAGTTCTTATCTTTCTATCCTTTTTTCATTCATTAGTATTTTAATGCAAATCCACTATAAAAGCGACTAAAAATACTGAACTTAATGCAAGCTTATCCCTTCAAATGCTTGGTAAAGCTGAATTTTGTTTGTCTGTAACTAGTGCTTTATGTTGGAGCGAGTCGACCTCGGTCTAAGCCTTAAATCTTTACTAGATGGAATACCTCTATACCAAAGATGATTCGCTACTAGGATTTTGACAAACTTGCTCCTTGTTTCATCATATTCAGTGAAAATGTTGTATAAACCACCAAGTCTCTTATCTTGTCAGCCACTATGTTCTCTATTCTCATGGAAAGCTCCTTTCATAAAATCTCCAGACAACACAGTTTAAAGCAACATTGCTTTATTTATTCATAGTTCGTTACAGTGCTTTTGTAAAGGGTTTAGATAGGCTATGTTGGGAGTAACTATGTGTAGAGGTAACGAAGCATTTAACTCAGCTATCATCATTTTCAGCTCTGTATTTAGGCCTAAGCCATAAACGAAGCTTACTCCATACGGTATGTAGACTTAGCCACTTTTTATAAAGTCAGTGCTAGTTATCTAGCTTGGAAGGACATATCGCACCCTCAGTACGATAAGGGCTTACCTCAAAATTTTGCGAAATAGAGTTACGATCGAGATAGAGTGACTAAACAAAGTACGCTCTATCCGATGAATAGATAAACTTTTTAAAAAAGTTTGTGCTTCTGCTAAATCTATTTACTTAAGAAATAAAATAAATCAATCAACCAATAAAGTAAAAACTACTTGGAACATTATTAACTCTGAAAGTGGAAAGTCTAAACACCATAATAAACGCATTGAATTAAACATTAATAATAAAGTTATAAGTGACGATAGTGAAATAGCACATGCATTTAATAACTTCTTTAGTGATATACCTATAGCTACAACGAGCTCCTTAAAATCCTCACCAACAGACGCGGAATTAATCTTGAAAAGCAATGTATCTGTATGTAATGAGTGTTTTAAATTTAAGCATATAACACCTCACGACATACTTAAAGCTTTTAAAAGTTTAAAAGTTAAACGCACTGGCGATTTATGGGATATGTCTGTTACGGTCTTACAGGGGATTGTAGATACTATCGCTCCCCATTTAGCTCTGATTTTCAATAGATGCGTTGATTCAGGTAAATTTCCGGATTTGATGAAATATAGTAAAGTTATACCGCTATTCAAAACTGGAGATCCTAGTGACCCCTCTAATTATCGGCCCGTCTCCATTTTGCCAGCCCTTAGTAAAGTATTTGAAAAGATTATTTTATCCCAATTGCTTACTCACTTTAATTTAAACAAACTTTTACATAGTCAGCAGTATGGTTTTACGAAAGGTCGTTCTACGGTTGACGCTGGCGTGGTGCTTTTAAGAAATATTTTTACAGCTTGGGAGAAGTCACAAAATGTCATTGGTGTTTTCTGTGACTTATCTAAGGCTTTTGATTGTGTCGATCATGACACACTAATCCGTAAGTTACGTCATTATGGGGTAAAGGGTATGGCACTTGACATGATGAAATCGTACCTTGGGAAGAGAATTCAAAGTGTTGATGTAAATAGGGTCAAATCGTCTGGTTCTTCCGTGCATATGGGTGTACCGCAGGGCTCAATCCTAGGTCTATTTTTATTTTTAATTTACATTAATGACCTTCCATTTTATGTTAAAAATACCTGTGGAATTGTACTGTTTGCTGATGACACCTCACTGATTTTTAGTGTTGATAGACTGAAATCAAACTATGACGATGTAAACGTTGCATTGGCCCAGGTATTAAATTGGTTTACAGTAAATAATCTAGTTTTGAATGCAAAGAAGACTAAATGTATTAAATTTGCGTTACCCAATGTGAGAAAAGTAGGCTGTAATTTAATGATAAATAATGAAGCTCTCAATCTAGTTGAATCTACAGTATTTTTAGGAATTACTTTAGACTCAAAACTTCAGTGGGGTACCCAAATATCATCCCTTGCGGGAAAACTCAGTTCGGCAGCTTACGCAGTGAGAAAAATTAGACAACTAACAGATGTAGATACAGCACGATTAGTATATTTTAGTTATTTTCATAGTGTTATGTCCTATGGCATTTTGCTCTGGGGCAAAGCTGCTGATATAGAAACTATATTTATTTTGCAAAAGCGGGCGGTGCGAGCTATGTATAATTGGGGTTCTCGAACTTCCCTTAGAGATAAGTTTGCAGAAATAGGAATACTTACAGTTGCATCACAGTACATTTATGCAAACATATTATTTGTCCATCGAAACATTAGTCATTTTGCTAAAAAATGTGATATGCACTCAATAAATACTAGAAATAAGCACAAACTCGTGACCTCTGCTTATCGACTGCAAAAAGTACAAGGTTCATTTCTGGGACTAGGTGCGCGCTTCTATAACAAAATCCCTGCATCGACTTTAGATTTGTCCTTGCAAAAATTTAAGGATCATATTAAAGCTGTATTGGTAAAAAAGGCTTATTACAACATAAATGAATATTTAAATGATAATAGTGCCTGGTTGTAAATGTATTGTTGTATGGTATGATTTATTTTTTTATTTGAATGCAATTTAAATTTATCTATAACTTTGAACATGTTATGGTCACAGTGATAACACTTTGTGTGTATTCTAAAATTCATAATTTTTTTTTTTTGATGTGCTTCAAACTTAAGTTAGTCATGCTCGCTTTAATGCCTTTGCTTGTGGCGGCGTAGTGTGGCGGGTCGCTCACTTCCCTACAATATGGCGAGGAGGGCGATGGCTGCCACATGCGTCATACTTGTGAACAGGTGCTGCTTGTGGGGGCTGGTCGGCTTTAGTTTGTTTGTATTTTTTTTTTCATTACATATTTATAATATTATATTATTGTTAAATAATTCTGCAATATTGCCATAACACACAGGTATTGTCAATGAGACTAAATAATATTTTATGTAATAAATCTAAGTTTGTTTTTTTTTTTTTTTAAAAGAGTAATTGCTGAGTTTATTGCCGGCTCTTCTCAGTAAAAAACAACCTTCCGAACCGGTATTAGAGTCAGACTATTCATAAGTGCTTGTAAAGGCCTATTTGAATAAAAATATTTTCATTCATTTTCATTCATTTTCATTTTCATTTTCATTAGTAAATCATAGTCAATTTAATGATAGAATAAGCATACCGATACTTCAGCCTCTTTAACACCG
This sequence comes from Habrosyne pyritoides, assembly GCA_907165245.1. Lineage (NCBI taxonomy): Eukaryota > Metazoa > Arthropoda > Insecta > Lepidoptera > Drepanidae > Habrosyne > Habrosyne pyritoides. The sequence continues at coordinate 10,457,911 of OU015594.1, read as the reverse complement.
GGACCCACCTTCCCCGCTCAGTTCAAATGTAACCCAATCAGAGATGTGCTAAAAGTGATTTTTGAGTTAAGCCCTTATCGTACTGGGGGTGCGAAATTAGAAAACGACGCCATTTTGAAAATTTATAATTTTGGCCCAATGGAACATAGTTAAAAACAAGGTATTCAATTTGGCAGTAATTATAAATGGATTTTTTTACCATTTTGGTACGGATCCCTAAAAACAGCTACAAATAAATAGGTACACTATTTCACAGCTGAGTTGAGTACGGTAAGCGGATCAATTCCTCTCTCACTAATCAATGCCTCAAGTGGATTCCGAATGGGATTAGCAAGTCGAGAAAAGGTCAGGTCTACACTACTTTTGATTAGGTTTGTTGGGGATCCCTCATTATTTTCCTACGTTTTTCTTGTTGAACGAGATGAACCTCTTGATACTTGATAACACTTATCTTTAGTATGGATGTAAGGATTTGGTCGTGTGTGTCAAGGAATGTGATAGTCTAGAGTCCATCGATATACTTTGGTGTTTCTTATTCGAACTGGATTTGAGTTATTAAAACCAAAACGTAATAATAACTTGTCAAAAACATGCCGCTCGCAGGATTGCTCACTTGAGTCAAGATTGTTTAATTAAGTAATATGTATGAGCAAAACTAAGTAGCCCGCGACCCATTTCCGCTCGAATCTGGAAAAGACGACAGTAGGTTTTTTTTTGTAACATTACGTTATTTGCGTGATGCTGGAAATTTGCGCGTGACTTCGAGAAAAGATCAAGTATACTGTTTTTCGAAGTTAATTTATATCTTCATTCATTGCTGACCATTTTCTTATACACTATTAAGTTTGAGCCGTTTAGAAAATGCCTTAGGTCGAGGTTAGTGACACTAATTTGAAAACACAAGGAACTTCAGTAACTTACCACTGGCTTCGATATTAATCCACTAGGAAGATCAGCTATCAAACAAAAATAAGTGGCGAAACTCTGAAACCTAAATTAAATAATGTGTCATGTATAAAATCATCTATATGATATCAATGTCTGTTATCTTGAATCCCAAGAATACCACCCACTCTTGAAAGGCACCACCGCCATATTTCCTACAAAATATTTGAATATTTCATACCGTTCACACACAATGAGTCAATTCCATTCAACGCTATTGCTTTCGTTATGTAAATAGGAGTGTGCAAACATTCGAACAGTACTTTTCAGGATTTGTTGATTCAAATATTCGGCTGCTTTTATTTATGGCGAATCGATCTGTTGCCTATATATTTGATAACTAGAGGCCGCAGTTAAAGGTCATATAGCTCAAGTAATATTACAATGGTTCTAGCAATAGGTATCTACTTAGGGTGTTTAATTATTTATAAAGCATTTTCTTATCTGATAATTATTGGATCGAAGTTCCTTATTAATAATATAAAATAAGAGTACTTGGGTATTAAATATTTGAGTCAATAAATTTATGATATAAATACTTTTCCCTTTAGGAGTTCCTCGTCGAGAGCTCACCCTGAGTGCAGCAGCCGGGTAATGATAAAATTTAAAATGGGCAATCAAAATTTAATGATTTTACAAAACGTGTCTATGCTGTTGCCCGTCTAGGCTTAGCACATAAAGTCATTGTCACTGAAATTGAACCAACTTTTCAAATTTTTACTCCGTAGGTTAAGAGGAAGTGATTCTAATACAGGTTGCAAAACTTGACCCAAATAAAGTCACATACGAGTACATTCCAAGTTAAATAACCTTGTAATAAATTAACAAAAAAAACCGACTTCACAAAAAGAAACTATTCCAAAACAAACTAATACGCACTAAAAAGAAAAAAATAATTGCATTATTAGACTACTTAAAAGTCAATCAAATTATTACGATAATATAATTTAGTTACAATTATTGTTATTTTTGGAGTCGGTGTCAGCCAATGTAGACTTGTAACTACATACATAGTTATAGGTGAGATGTGCTTGTATCGCATGCGCAACTTTACCAGGCGAGAGGCGAGAGCGGGGCCGAGGTGGGAGAGGAGCTGTTAAATGTGTTTAATTATTAAAGTATTCTCGTATTATTATTGCTAGGTATATTGTAGTGTTCCTTGGCTGACACCGTCTTCAAAAATAACAATAATTGTAACTAAATTATATTATCGTAATAATTTGATTGACTTTTAAGTAGTCTAATAATGCAATTATTTTTTTCTTTTTAGTGCGTATTAGTTTGTTTTGGAATAGTTTCTTTTTGAGAAGTCGGTTTTTTTTTGTTTTTTTTTTTGTGAATCTGAAGTACACTAACATTTTTTTCTGAATATGGGTAGACCTACTAAACATGATTACTTAAGGTGTAAATAAATAAAAATCCTGGGACATTCTTTATACACACGGCCATCTGATCCCAAACTAAACAGAGCTTGTACTATGGAAACCAGATAACTGATATACTACTTTTTATTTTTCTAAATACATACATATAATATATAGATATTTACACCCAGATACAGAACAAACAGACATGTTCATGCACACAAATGTTTGTCCTGGGTAGGAATCGAACCCGCGACCATCGACTTGGCAGTCAGGGTCACTAACCACCAATTTTCCTAAATTTTCTCAGGATTCCATCATCAGGTCTTGTTGTAATGATCATGGAATCTGTGAAGTCTACCCTTTTATAAATCGAAATCGGTTGGCGTGATATTGAGTTACTCGTTCATTTGTCGCACACATACTTAATGCTAATTTTAAAGTTATATGGTTTTTTTCTCATGGGCGCCACGGTCAGAACTGGACCAAATTGAAAGGGGACCATTCGGGAAGCACCCGTAAAAATCGCTTCGCCCAGTCGAAAGTTATACAGACGAATTGAGAACCTCCTCCTTTTTTGAAGTCGGTTAAAAAGCTGACAATCAAGCAGACGGTCCACCTGATGGTAAGTGGTCACCGCCGCCTATGGACATTTGCAACACTAGAGCATCGCCAATGCGTTGTCGACCCTGAGACGTGAAGTTGTTAAGTCTCATGTGCCTGTAATTTCACCGGCCCCCTTACCTTTCTAACCGAAACACAGTAATACAATTGCACTACTGGTTCACGGCGGGAATGGGTAAGGTAATTCTTCCCCGGACGAACTCTGCACTAAAAGTTCTACTACTCAAGTAAAACATAAACATGTACTTTTAAGTAAGCTCATATTTAATAGTACTAGAATTTAAGCTTCCATACTGTAAGGATATCGAGTACTATCTATTACTAAAATAAACATTAACAATTTGAAACTCTGTAATTATTAACGATAGGTGTATTAAGGTCGTACAAGTAACAGTCTGGATTTAAACACGTATTCAATTTCATGGTTTTCACTAAAACATAAGACTAGAATGGAACTGGCTCTCAAGTGCAGCTGCCGGAACACACCGCAAGGAGCTTTGCGATAGATATTCAACATGAGGTTGGATGCTAGCCAGAGAGGTACTAGCTAGCTACATGGTACTGTTTTACGAAGTATTTTTTTCAAAAGGTTTAAGTGTAACGTCGAATTCAAACCCGAGACTGTCAGTCACGCTGCCACTACAGTAAAGCGGTATTTTCGCTAAAGATCAAAGTAGGTAGCTTTTTATTTACTAGCTGTTCCCCGCGGTTTCATCCGGGAACCATAGACTTAGGTCATATGTGCTATTCCAGACTTTAATATATCTCAGCAAAATTTTATCCAGATCCGTACAGCAGTTCTGGGTAACAAACATCCGTTCAAATTTTCACATTTATGGTATTAGTACTATGTAGGCAGAGTAAACTATGTCGCAGTACTTCTGACAAATTATCCACCCTGGTTATTCACTATATTCTTCTAATATATAAAATTCTCGTGTCACGGCTGAACCGATTTATATGAAATTTTGTGTGCATATCGGGTAGGTCTGAGAATCGGCCAACATCTATTTTTCATACTCCTAAGTGATTAGAGTGACCCACCCCTAAATACTTCATTTTATTTTTTTGAAAAAAAAATTTTTTTGTTTTATTATGATTAGCATTGAAATATACATACAAATTCAACGATGGCAATTGAATATAATAATTGTAGTACGATACATTTTCATGTATAGTTTATAATAAAGTAAATATAGGCAATACAACGTTTGCTGGGTCAGCTAGTATTTTAATAAATTTTGAGCACAGCTCATAGGTAAGTAAGGCATTATAATATTCAGGGCTGTACATCGCAAGGTCAGCTACTAGCTATTACAGGCCAGTTCATCATCATCATCAGCCTATCTCCGTCCACTGCTGGACATAGGCCTCACCTATGGCACGCCACTGAGCTCGATCTTCAGCTCTTTGTTTCCAACCGCTGCCAGCCAGCTTGCGTATATCATCGCTCCATCTAGCTGGAGGGCGCCCTACACTACGTTTACCGAGCCGTGGTCTCCACTCTAGAACACGTCTACCCCAACGGTTATCGGTTCTGCGACAGATGTGACCAGCCCACTGCCACTTCTGCTTGCTAATCCTCATATAATAGCTCAAATAATAGCTCAAAAGCTATGTCGATAACTTTGGTTCTCTGACGGATAACTTCATTTCGAATTCGATCCTTCAGAGAGACTCCGAGCATAGCTCTCTCCATAGCTCGCTGAGCGACTTTGAGTTGGTGAACCAGTCGCACCGTCAGTGTCCACGTCTCGGCTCCGTAAGTCATAACAGGTAGGACGCACTCGTTAAAGACTTTCGTCTTTAGACATTGGGGTATGAGCGATGAAAAGACTCGACGAAGTTTTCCAAATGCTGCCCACCCTAGCTGTACTCTTCTGCGAGCTTCCTTCTCGAAGTTGTGTCTACTCAATTGCAGGCCAGTTGGCTTGGTGGTTAGAGGCCCTGACGGTCAAACCACAAATACGTTTCAGTGCATTTGTTTATTCTGTATCTCGGTATAGATATCTAACTAACAATGTGTTAAAAAAAATCTAGTAGATCAGTTATCTGGTTTCCATTGTACAATAATTTCCCAGAATATTTATTTTTAAAATAGTTACAAATAAGAAAAACAGATTATTTATGTAACAAAAATACTTCTTTATCTTACTTACATCATCCCACTCACCGCAGTTAAAAATACGTTGCTATGGCGATAGTCATAATCCACGTCCGCAGCTGAAAAAATATATTTCCCCGTTGTTGTTTAATTTTATATCCTATTTTCCTTCATAGCCATTTGTAGATTTAAAAAAACTCTGTAAGCGTGTCAGGCGCGATGAACCCGCATCCGATGCGGTCACGTTCATACCTAACTATTTTTTATGTGTTTCCGCAGCTTAACTTCTGTGCGAGGAATGCAATGCTAAAGAAAAAAAACATAAATTTTATATCACCTTCTCATAAAATTTACTGTCAATATTCGCTATCACACGTGAATTTAAGGAATTAACGAGGGTCAAGTATAATCTGAATAGTATATCTTTATTGATCTGACGGTGATTCACGCCACGTCATTCACCGAATTCATTGATGCAATACATGCCGTGCAGACAGATCTGGATGGTGCAATATCGTCAAAATGTGATCTCAACTCCCTCGGTCAAGACTTAGGTAAAGGACGTGAGGCGGAATTTTATTTCCGTTTCATGTTTTATAAACAAGACGAGTTCACAAACATCTTGTATAACAAAAGACACGAAAGTTTATCACGTCTCGTATCTACGTTGATGTTCAAAAGTTTCAAAATATTCTTGCTCTTCCACAAAATAAATGGTTTATACATGAAGATTTTGAGGATAAAAAAATGTTCTAGGTAGGTACACCTATATAGTTATTATGGTCCAGTGAAAAATTAAAAACCGTGGATTCTGTTTTGGACAAAAAGGGGGCTTATGAAGATCGAAGCCGTTATTCTAAATATTTTTTGTTAACTTTAAAGGCTTTGACCACAATATTTTATAATTGACAATATTGCTGATAGCTGTTCATCATCATCATCATCATCATCAGCCTATCTCCGTCCACTGCTGGACATAGGCCTCACCTATGGCACGCCACTGAGCTCGATCTTCAGCTCTTTGTTTCCAACCGCTGCCAGCCAGTTTGCGTATATCATCGCTCCATCTAGCTGGAGGGCGCCCTACACTACGTTTACCGAGCTCCACTCTAGAACACGTCTACCCCAACTGCTGATGGCTGTTAGCGCACATAATCTAGATTTGGTATCATTAGTCATTACTAACTGAGTAGCAATAGTACCCAGCCAGGCCTATAGGCATCATGAATTATCCTTAAACAACTCTATAGTTTCTTCAGGATCTTTTCCGTCAGCGAAACGACAAGCTTATTATTTAACATGACCTCAAAGTGTCACACCTCAGCAAGTAGGTCAAGGAATCCACTGAAAACAACAAGTTAACAAAACGCGCAGTTTACCCAGAATGTATCCTTTGCATAGTTTAGAGGCAGGAAGTTACCTGGAAGTGAATATTTACGAATGTTGAAATTTTATTGCATTTCTTAGTTTTCTCTTATTCATATTTCCATAATATAAAAACTTTCGCTATAGTTTTCCTACAATAGGTTGTGCAAAACAGGCGTTGTACAATGTAACAGTCACGGTAACATTCAGCATCCGCTATATTTTTTTTTTAAGGTCCGAATGTGAGCCTCTTACTCGGACAATTCCGGCGAGCGTAGAGGGCACTCAGTACCCTTTTTCAGTTAATACAAATTTCGTTAGGCAGAAAATGCAACAAGGCTTACAAAATCTGATATCTCACGATATTGTGTTTCGATAACTACCTGTTAATGAAAGAGACGGAGCGTAGAGGTCGCGCCGGAACATCGTCAAGCTAGTGTCATTCACCTAAGTCAATCAAACCCCAGATCTTTTTTCTCATAGTTAACCGCTAGATTTAAGTTGACTTTTTTCTTATCTATTGGCAAAGATAAAATAGTTTAGTAGCATATTCTCTGCTGAATCTTTTTTTTTGTGTAGGTATTGACTTTTGTGTTATTAATAAAAAAATTGGGAACAGTTTTGCAATGCAAATTCATATATTATTAAGGACTATGCTCGAATTTTGACCGGCGGGCGAACACTAGTTTTAATCAATCGGCCTGCCGGTTATATAAATGAATAAATGACTATATATCATACTATTATAATATTATAAAAGCGAAACTTTGTGTTTCACGCAAAAACTACCAAACGGATTTAGATCGAGAGCAACTTGGCACATAGATAGAACATATCTTAGAATAACATATAGGTTACTTTTTACCCCGGGAAAACATGACATCCCTCGGATAGCTAGTTTTTTCATATAGGCCATCACAGGCACTTATGTACTTGTCTGACATTATTAATCATCTAGGAAAATATTTTTAAACAGGGTTAAGATGTTATAGTCATATTTCAAAGCAGGTACCTACTCAACAAAGAGAATAAGGTTTCACTGTGTAGTTTGATACTACCCTACAATAGGCTATGAAATTTAAGATTACGCATTATTATAATAATACACTTCATGGAATCTATAAGCCACAGTTTACGTCTGCTGTGTGAGTAAAGGTATTTAGGCTATTTAAATTGTTTTTCAATGTAATTATGTTCAGAGAGCAGTTTTCTGGTAGTATTAATATAATTTTTACGAGCCATTTCATTTTCATTTGAAAGACTTAAAATTAATTTCGCAAAATGTTAAAATTATCGAAACATACAATTTTACGGGTGGTACACTTATTTCTACCAAGCTATCCCTACTGTTAGGGATAAGTGCACGTTTTAGTAGATTTATTTCTACCGGTAGGGATAGGTGCACTACCCATTACTGAGTGGTACACGGATAAGTGTACGTTTACATGCACATGAGACAAATATACTTTGTATATTCTTTAAATTATTAGTAACAAAAAAATAGGATTTCATTGATAAAATAATGAATATTTTTTTCTTATTTACCTATATGTATTTGTTAAAAAATTACTAAAATAGTATTATTGATATTTTTTCCCTACCATTAGTAATAACTCGGTAGGGATAAGTGTACCACTCGGTAATGGGTAGTGCACATATCCCTACCGGTAGAAATAAATCTACTAAAACGTGCACTTATCCCTACCAGTAGGTATAGCTTGGTAGAGATAAGTGTACCACCCGCAATTTTATTGATTCTTGGTAATTGCGTTCATATGGAAAAACTGAAATGGTTTTCATTTTATCGTTTTATGTTTTAAAATTCCAAATTAAATTTATTTATTTTGTAGCTTACAAAATACGTATTTAAGCAAGATATCGTTATTAACAACTGTTTGTTTTTAAAACTACAATTACACAGAGATAAATGAAAAGCTGTTGAGTTTCCTTCCTTGAGTGAGACCTTCCCATTTCCTGCTGTGTTTCGATTGGAAAGGCAAGGGAGCCGGTAAAATTACAGGCACATGAGACTTAACAACTTCACGTCTTAGGGTCAAAAACGCATTGACAATGCTCATTGTGTTGCAAATGTCCATAGGCGGCAGTGACCACTTACCATCAGGAGGACCATCTGCTTGTTAGTTGGCCCATGTGGTATAAAAAAAAGTAAAGCAACAGTTCAATTATGTTAGTTAAAATACACTAGCACGTGACATGACGATGTTCCGGCTTCTATGTTTTGTCTCTTTCTGTGACTACTTAATCACAAGATGAGAATTCCGATTTCCCAGGCCTCGTTTCGCCAGCTCGCCAACGGACTATTTATAAGCTGAATACGGTAAGGGGGCTTATAATTTACAGTGTCACAATACAACACATGACTTTCATAGGGGTAGGCTGAACTATCCACCTATTAAACATAAATAATATGACTCGTGAAGCGAAGTCATCCGTCAGAAAACCAAACATATCGATTTAGCTCAAAGGATGAGCATGCTGAAGTGGCAGTGAGCTGGTCACATCTGTCGTAAAACCGATAACCGTCGAGCTAGAAGTAGAGTGGAGACCACGGCTCGGTAAACGTAGTGTAGGGCGCCCTCCAGTTAGATGGAGTGATGATATACGCAAGCTGGCAGTGGTTGGAAACTAACTAAAGATCGAGCAGTGGCATGCCATAGGTGAGGCCTATGTCCAGCAGTGGACAGAGATAGGCTGATGATGATGAATATTACTTATTACCTATCCACAAAAGCTACAACTGTTATGTAAAAGAGCAATAAAATTTTATAGTAAAGATAGTAAATTTACCTACTAGACCCTACATTAGAATTTACTGCTTCGTTAAGTTCTCCATTACTCCCACGGGAATAATATATTATAACAATTCTATTCTGCCTTTCCAAATTAAATTTGTACACACAAGTATATCTTTAAAGGTTTTTATAACTGTAAAAGAATAATTATATGGTATAACAAATATAACGAAATGTATTTAGGTTTAATGGCAGTTTGTACATGAATACATAAAATTGGTACTTTTACAATATCAGTCGTAATTGCTTTTTTTGCCAAGTATGCCGCGAACATACAAATGGTCTTCCTGGTAAGTGATAACTGCCGCCTGTGGACGTTTACAACATCAGGGACATCGCTAATGCGTTATCGACATCGGAGAATAAAGAGAGGACAAGAAAGAGACACATTAGACTGGCTTAACCGGCTCGCTTCCTTTTCTAACCGAAGCACAGGGGCCCAATTCCACTAAATGCAACGTTCGAGTAGCACGTTAGGTTCGGCAATGGTATGGTTACGATTAATGTCAAATTGAAGTTTGATATTTCATAAATATGGTATTCCTACGCACTACAACCGATACAAACATACATTTTGACGTAATCTTTCGAACGAATGTGAACCATTACCGGAACACACGATCGATGGTGTATTTAGTACTATACGATTAAACGTCAAATTTGACGTTTGGTTGTGATATGGTAATGGTATGGTGCATAATATGTTAGTGGAATTTACTGGGGGGCCCCAGTAATACAAGTGCACTATTGGTTCATGACGGAAATGTGTAAGATGTTAGTACTTCTGCGGACACTACTATACTCGTATATATTTTTAATTATAACAAATCTTGGGACATTTTTATTAAATTATTAAATTTTAAATTATTACATTTTAAATTATTACATTTCAAATTATTACATTTTAAATTATTACATTTTAAATTATTACATTTTAAATTATTAAATTATTTATTTAATTATTTAAACTAAGCAGAGTTTATGCTATGGTGACCTGTTAACTGATATACAGCTCATAAGAAATTTATAACTCCAAATACATCCACACTGGCTTACACATATAGATGATACACAGTTACAACTAGACTTAATTGTTGTAAAGGTATAACGAATTTAATCCAAAAATATAACAATAAAAATGTTGTAAGTTACTAAAAAATTATTTTTTCATAGGAATATTCACCGCTTTCAACTTTGAGTATTATTTTCAATTCTCTTAGAAAGCTAACAATTAGCTCTGAGCTTTTTGCAACACGATAACAATACATTTTCATGGAAAATCTTTTTAAAATATACTTTTTACTTTTTTAGCCATAAAACAAATAATTCACTACTTTATAGCCGTAAAACAAATACTGACTAAAATTATTGACGTCACGTATTCTGCTTGGCAAACCCTTTCATTAGATATCCATGCATGACAGAGAGTAGGTGTATGGATTAATAATTTTCCATCTTGCCACGACCGCCATATTGCATTTATAATGACGTCATTTACCTAATCATGCGTAGCTACCAAAACCAAATATTTAGCAAAATTTCAGCTCAATCGGAAACCGGAAAGTGAGCCAAATGAAGCTTGCAATATTTGATTACAAACACACTGGGACAGGTGAAACCAAATACAAGCTTGTAAATACACAATTATTTATTCATAACAGTTGAAGCCGCGAAACTTTGATGATTATTAAATATATAATAAAATAAAGAAGTGACAACCCTGAATATGCTGGGACTCGTAAACAATAGGTATAATTTGTAACCACCCACCCCGCTGAATCAACAAGGACTAAAGTTAAATGGCCCATTCAAATTGCCATGGTATATGCGGTGTAACATGGATATTTTAACCGTCATGCATTCACGGGTTGCATTGACAAATGACACAATCTCAGACCTTTCCCTAAGTGTGAAGTGTTGATAAATAATTTTGAGAAATATTAAGTAATTTATCTTGCTAATTTTGGGATTGGAACACATTTTTGATAATGTATTTCCGTAAGTCTGAAGTGTTGATAAATAATTTTGGCAATATTAAGAAAACTTACTAATTTTTAGCTCAGAACACATTTTTGATAACTCCATATTTCCTACTAAAAATATAAATGCAAAAGTCGTATTTAAAACCACTTCTGAGGATTCAGACGAAGCTTTTAAAATATTTATTAAATTTTAGAAAGCAAAAGAACATTAATAAATAAACGGCCAAACGATGAGAGTTAAACAAACAAACTGTATGAGCACATCACAGATTAGTATTTTCCGGGAAACATGGGGAGGCAAAGGGGTTTCATATCGCTAGGATACTAAAGCCTGACTCACTTTACACAAGAACAAACTGGAGAATGATTTATTAAAAGGCAATAGTTACTCATTTGTATAACGTAGGAAAAATTATAAATATTTCTGAAATATTTGAATTAAATTATTAAAGTTATATTAATATGATAGTCGGTTAGTTGGTTGAGGCTTTGAAAAAGGCTTATAAGAAGCCACCTTTGTCTAGGTCTAGACACCTTTGTTCTTTGACGATAATATCCTGTAATACCATTATACCACTGATGTTATCGGAAAAATAACATTTAATGTTGAAACTAAATAGTTTTGAAGTTGTAGTACCTACAGCTCGTACAAAATTTGTTCGAGAAATCCTACTAGTCGCCATTTCTGACAGTTTTAATGCAATAATTCTACTTAATTTGTAATAATATCGTATTATTACCAAAACTGGATGAATAAATTGTTTTCAGCTATGTGTCAAGTTTCAAACAAATTATTTTGGTACGATTTCACGTGTAATTAGGATGTCAAAAGTTTATGTAAGTTGATATATAAAAAGTTAAGTTTTATATATAAAATCTCGAGCGCATTTGACTGGATCTCACCTAGAAAGTGACGATGCAGATGAGGATGGTACACGCGAACTCAAGTAATGCCTATTCACTCTTGCCTTAAAGACTCCGAGATTGTATGAATCGGGAAAAACTGACGCCGGCATCATTCCACTCCTTTGCTGTCCGCTGTCTGCAGTTCATAGAACATTCGGTCCATAGAACTCTTGAATGATACAATTGTATGCAGAGCGGATGCCAACATAGAGCCAAAGCGAAATTAAAAAATCTTAGTTTTTGAAATTATACTTCTTTAGGCGCGTTATGAAAAAATTATGAGATTGATATTTTAAGATGCGCGCGCATCAGTGTAACACAAAATTCTCACGGATGAAGTTATCTGATAAAGGTCTCTCTGGACCATCGCACAAATCGCAACTGTCAGTGTCATGAGTAAGTAATGATGTTATTGTCAATAATAACCTAACAACGTAAACAATTGCTACTCGTTGCTACAGGCAGGTGAAAAGAGTACACTGCAATTTCACGACTGAATAGAAAAAAAATATTGGTGCAGTTTTTGTCACCTATAATTTCGGGTGTACATAAGTACAAACACACGTTTTGTTTTTATATTTACCTTATTAAAGGGTGAAGGCTTGATTTTAGAAAACCAAATGGAACGTAAATTTGGAAAGACTGACTTAAAGGTGTTTAAAATTTTAAATATAAAACGACACGTAACAGATTTGAACCCCCGAGGTTGATAAATAGATAATGGCTCGCGGCCAAGAGTTAGCAGGTGTCTACACCCACCTAGTTCCGAGAGGGTCGTTTATCTGTCCGGTACGTATGCATTGCACAATCCTCATGGGCTTTAAACGCATGAAATGTGGTAACCAAAGAAATATACGGATATTTTAAACCATACCCAACAAGAATTAAAAATAGCAGATGTAAACTGTGAAAAAAAAGCTTAACATCTCATATTCTAGCTAAAATGTAGACTACACATAACTCAGTACAACCTTTTTGATTTTCGAAAAGCAATATAGAATGTCATAACAAAAAAAATAATAAAAGTTAGCAAAAGTGGACACTGGAAGCGAAAACTAATATCGCCAACCACAAAGACTAAACCGTTGAAAGGATGACAGTATGAAAATGGTTTCATGTGCACTAGCTAGCTAGATTTGTGAAATTATAATAATAATCTGTCCGATTCAATCTGAGACCACGCCATTGTGTTGAGACTTGGAGCAAAATTACTTTGGACAAAGGAATGTCTTGGTCACGTCTCTCGTATAACACAATAAAAATAAATAGAGTTTATTTATAGTCTATCAATTGCCGTATGAAAAATTATAAGCAATATTCGTTTAATAAATCTATTAAATTTTACAAGCCCGAAATTTTTGCTCAAATTAATTATGTTTGTTCGAAACATAGTTGGTGAGTTATTGGTTCATAAATATTTATTCTAAGGAATCGATAATTAAATAAATAGCAAAATGAGCAAAAATAACGGCTGACAAATACATTAGTGAAAGTAATATGTATATATGTATTTTTAATTTTTGCATTTTGCTTCGTCATCGTTTTTCCCACAATCTTAAGTGAATTGTTAGGCTCACTTAAGCTCAAAAAATAGCCATTATATTTATACGTATAAGAGGCTATATAACATATATTGTACAAGGCTTCAAATTCCAGCTAAAGGCTTCGGTATCGAAGAAAAAGAAACTATTTAAAAAAATATATATTTTCAATGCGGTAGTTTACGTCAGGAGATTTAGGATATTATCAGTTTACGGTATCTTAAATATAAAGACCACAAAAACATACAAGGACTTCAAGATAAAACGGTTTTTCAAAGCCGTTATTAGTGTATTAATCTTGAACGTTCATCGTGACTGTACCCTTCATTAAAGGGTCCGACATGCACTTTACCACTTTATTAATATAATAGATTACGATTTAGATTTACGAACGTGATTGTACACTTAAATTATTGTACATATTGATCAGACTCGGGCATTATTAAATAAGTTAGATAAGCCACCAATTAAGTAAAACTTTATATTAATAAAAGATGAAAGTTAATTTGATCTGATAAAGTTAAATGAATTGAAAGTCGAATAATTTTACGGTACATCGTAAACAGTAAGGCGTGTTTATAGCACTAAAAAAATCTGTTGCTCGTTTTATACGACAGTAAACTTCTAGAAAATTGATTACATAATATTGTGATTATTTTATTTTATGTTTGGGCTATTATTAGTTTATCTTCTACTAGAATTATTTTTTTACTAGCTGTTCCCCACGGTTTCAAGGGTTCCCGAGAGATGTAACATGTTCCCGGCCCAAAAAGTATCCTATGTGTTATTCCAGGACATTTTGTATATATATGTCATGTTTCATCCAAATCCGTTTGGTAGTTTTTGCGGAAGAGTAACAAACATCCATACATACAAATATTCGCATTTATAATATTGGTAGGATTACTATCTATCCCGGCATGGGTTCCAATGAGGTTTTTTTTCCAAGTCCCTAGGGGTGCCATTTTGTAAGGTAAAATGACATTAGCTCGAGGATATTTCGTTGCGGGCTACATGTTCTGTCTCTTTCGGTTACTACGCAATCATGTGAGAGATACGCGCACGGATGCCTCGTAGCGACGGCTCGTTAATTAAGGTTGTATTAACTGAATAAAGGGGGAGACCAAGCGGCACGCCACGTTTTTTTTTATGTCTTCATAGGGGCGTTCACAATAACTCGCTAAAGTTGCATTGTTTTTCGATGAATTGTATATGAGGCATAGAAAACGAACAAAAGAATGCACAAACATTAAATTTAAATTATACTTTACTTAGATAAATATTGAATAGAATAAAAAAAAATTGCATGTACAAATATGAAATATACAGAGAGCATTAAACACAGTACCTTCCTAGTATCTACGGCAATATTTTTCCACGAATGCCTTCATATCTACAGGAAGTCTGGGGCTCTATGAACTGCATATTCAACCGGTACAAATTAAATGCATCTGGCTTAAATTTTCTTTTTTTCGCCGACAAACAAGCAAACGGTCCTCCTGATGATAAGTGGTCACCGCCGCCTATAAATATTTGCAACACTATTTTAAACATGTGCCTGTAATTTCCAAATTTTCAAAAATATTTTATGTTTTAGTTCACCATAACTTATTTGGAATCCAATAATATAATAAAGTTCGTTATATAAGACTACAGGGGTCGTTAACACTGCTAACAACCCGCCAACAGACCTAGGGTTAATTCCCTGGTCAAATTTTTACCTGAAGCCCATGAATTGCCTTGAGCTCGAGAGACAATTCCGCGACATATTATATCCCGACGGGACCTCAAATATCGTCAGTAAAATGTGGTTCTTACATGAGAGCCATGCCTGCTTCGGAGGTTTTTTTTTTATATACCACTAGGGCCGACAAACAAGCGGACGCTCCACCTGATGGTAAGTGGTCACCGCCGCCTATGGACATTTGCAACACTAGGCGCATCACCAATGCGTTGTCGACCCTGAGACGTGAAGTTGTTGAGTCTCATGTACCTGTAATTTCACCGGCCCCCTCACCTTTCTAACCGAAACACAGTAATACAAGTGCACTACTGCTTCGCGGCAGAAATGGGTAAGGTGGTAGTACTTCCCCGGACGAACTCTGCACTACTACTCCAAAAAAAATTATGAATATCCTGCGATATTCTTTACACACGGTAATCTTACCCTAAACATTCCAAATCATATAAAGTATTTTATAATTGTTAAATATAAAATTATGTAAAATTTATATTATAAAATAGCCAAAAACTCAGAATAGATAAAATTTATATAAAAAATTATTGAGTAAAAAATAAAAAAGAATGTAACCTTGCTGAGTTTTTTGCCGGTTCTTCTCAGTTGAAGGCTGAATTCCGAACCGGTTGTAGCTTCAGTAACTTTAAATTTGACCTTCAAATCAGTAACCTTAAAGTGCCTTCCGAGTGCCTAAACTGAACAAATGGTTTTGAATTTTGAATTTTTCAATTTGCCGCTTGTCCTATGGAAACCAGATTACCAAACTAATTCATTAATAAACCAAAAATTTACCTTTTTTTTTCTACGTTCTGCATTTTTTATTTCTAAATAGATAATCTACCACACCGAGTCACAAATTAATTGACATGTTCAGGCAAACAAAATGTTTGTCCTAGGAGAAATCGAACTTACGACCTATGGTGCGGCAGGCATGACCTCTACCAGCAAGCTATATTAATATATTTTAAAAAAGTACGTAAGCACGATCGATGTTTTTACCTATTTTTTATACCTTAATATTTTTCAGTTTTTTATCAACATTTTTAATACAACTATAAAGATATACCTCTGAAATATTACTTATTATAATAAGCACCATTATTAAAGACTGTGGTTGTCATATTTCCAATGAAGAAACGATACACTGAACAATTTTGTACAAAATCATTATTAAAATCAACATGTATTGGCGAATAAACTTTGTACGAACGTCCATTAAATATTGATGATCACTGAAAGTCAATTCATAATTCAATACATTACAAAATTGCTTGCAATCGTTATAATGTAGCGTGGAATCCTCTGCGACCAATAAATAAGCTGATACCACCATGAGAGCTATTTCGCTAAACTTTGAATGAAACCTATATGAGCGTAAATTTGTTAGGCCTTTATTAGCGGTGTTTAATATTTAAATTTCCCGCCTTACCATGATTGTTACTTTTTCAGTATTTAATAGTGCTATTATATACTCTATGGTATTTAAAAAGGTAGAATAAATATATCCATAATTTCTGTGATACAACGAGTGTTTTAATTTTAATATAGTTCTTTAAATTTAATATTAAAGTCATTGTTACTGATCGTAACTAAATGAAATTAAAGAGGGCGCTGGATTGAAGCCACAGGTTATATTTTTAATTGAATTCACATGGCAAATAATGAAACCCGCGAACTTCTCTAATGTAACTAACTGTCATTACTTTTTGAATTAAGAAGACAATAAAATACAAAAAGGTGGTGTAAATGAGTTCGGTTCGTAACACTCATCATATTTCAAAAATAATTTTGATGAATATCTGCCCCCCGCAGTAAGTTTGCGTTTATTAAGTCTACTCTCATAATTTGACAGGCCAGCTTGATCCTGACTGCCAAAACGTAGGACAAAAATTTTGAATATGTCTGTTTGTTCTGTGTCTGTGAGTAAATATATATATATGTATGCATTTAGAAAAAAAAATAGTATAAATAGTATATCAGTTATCTGGCTTCCATAGTACAAGCTCTGCTTAGTTTGGGATCAGGTGGCCGTGTGTAAAATAATGTCCCAGAATATTTTGTTAATTGGAAGGATATTTTGTTAAAATAAGCCGGTTTGATGATATTTATGCTTAAGACGATAAAATTTGTTCCTTCAGATTCTTCAATAAATATGTTAGTCGTCTTAAGTACCAAATTTGAACCAAAATTTGCCCTTTTTATTTATGTCAAAATGAAATATCACATAATTAAAACTACTAGCGCATAAAGCAAATAAAATTATTGCTACCCGTGCGAAGCCAGGCGGGTTGCTAGGATTAATATTTGATTTCTAAATTTAATTCAAATGTGCATTTAACAAATAATTAAAAAGCCATTCCAGAAAATAATAACTATCGTTTTTTTAAGGCAAAAATAGAAGATACTAAATATTATTTTCTAAATAGCACAAGAGTATCTTGTCGCGAAGTTCAACCGCAATTATTCCATTGATACAACTCACCAACGACATACCATTACCCAACTCGCAAGAGACCTATACAATTATATTTACCCTAACTTTTGAAGTTATCCGTATCCATAAGACCAAAGTTTACCCTGTGGGATACCCAAAACAATTTTATACCAGTTTATGCATGGTGGATTCGTATCATAAGCCAAGTTTAATCAGTATATTCATTAAACGGCACTTTGAAAATGGAACATGTTACCCTACCGGACGGCTGTGAAAAGGGATCTATGTATAGAGATACCCCTTTGAAAAGAACAAACATAGGAGTAACCTCGTTCATCAAGCTATGAGAGATCGCAGCTCGTGGCGCGTAGAGGGTCGGGGCACGTAGCCAACTCAGTCTCTCGGTAGACGTCTTCGTAGCGGACGCCCGCTACGCTACTCGCTACGCATTCGCTTCGTGCTACGTAAATAAGCAATTAATGAAAACATTCCTAGTATATAATTAGTGTTGTGAATAATTAAACATTTAAATATTAAAATTTAGTGCTCAAGTTATCGTGTTTTAAATGAAAAAGTGTATGCTTTGTGAATAATTGTTCGGTTAAAAAGAGAAATAATAATAGCGAATAATATATAAAATGATGTATAATTTAAGGATCGCGATTCGAATATCTATATTCCTTTTGACAATGCAAGGTGAGTTATTTTTTATAATGCGATTTGAAAATACAATAAATGTTTCGAAGGTGGGCCCCTTATTTTCATAACAAAAAGCATTCATAAAATAAAAAAAACGATTTGTTTTTTTTTTTTCTTAAACAGTAAGTAATAATCGAAGAAAAAAACGTTTAATTTTGGTTGAAGATTCCCCAGTGACTAATAAATGCCTACTATTATTAATAATATGACCTATGTGAGAATTATAATTATTATGCGACTTTAAGCAGTAACTTTTTTTTTCGAGGAACCAAAAATAACAAAATAAAAAGTCATATTTAATACAGTCAGTTGATAAGACAATTTTTCACGATGCGACGGCTGGAACGTTTTTTACAAAGAGTAATCTATTTGGCCAGAAGATTGATAAACTCTGAGACTGACTAACACTGACACTGCCGTAATGAATCGTGAAATGTGAAAGGGGTAATTGATGATAGATCTATCCGGTATTAGCGGTGGGTTTATATAAGGTGGTACTATATTTGCCCATTGAAAACCAATTATCCATCATGGTGTTTTATTGAAATAGATCGGTTTCCGAAGCAAATACACCTTTGCAATTATAGTAGTAAGACTGTATTTTGAATAATGAATTTTGTTCATCCCATTTATTTAAACATGACGTAATGATTTATTTTTTAAGAGTGTAGTTCCTCATCCTTGATATGAATCATTTCCTACTAATATTATAAAAGCAACATTTTGTGAGGATGGACGAATAGAAAAAATGAAATAAAAAAAAAAAAAAAATATGTATATAGATGGATGTTTGTTACTCTTTCGCGCAAAAACTGCGAGCGAAACTGTGGGCAGCAGCTAGTCTTAAATATGGCCAAACGTTATAAATGAAATATACAATACTAGCCCCCGTGGTTTTACCCGCGTTCGCGAGGGATGTTACATTTTCCCGAGATAAAAAGTAGCCTATATGTTATTCCAGGATATGTTCTATCTCAGTGCCAAGTTTCATTTAAATATGTTTGGTAGTTTTTGCGTGAAAGAGTAGCAAACGTCCATACATACAAACATACGCATTTATAATATTTGTAGGATGTAGGTTTAGATTTAGACCAACATTTTTATATAACCTTATCAAAAGATGTAGATCAAAAGGAAATCTTCTATGACGTGTGGGTGTCAGAGATATCTACCTGTTTGGAGATAGTAGGCGTGACGATATTTTTTCAGATCAAAAGCTACATAGGTATCTATAACAAAGGCTGTGTAGTACTTTCTGCTTTGTACCAAGACATTTATATTTTAGGAAGGAATTTTTTTACTTAAATCAGTCTCCATTGTTCCAACTTTTAATTGCACTTAAATGTTTCATGTTATTGTTATCGGCCCAATTTTTCACATCACCAGATTGAAGATTATGTAAAATAAAAGTATTTTTAATTAAAATAACGTAATACCATTCCACTTCCGAAAAGTTGAAGTGGTATTAAAGAATAATATTTTTATTCGGGAGTTCTCGGGTTTTTCCTTGGGGCTTTGTGCACCTTTCGGCTTTCTTAATAGCGCCATACATACTTAAAGGATTGCTTCTTAAATGCTATTAATTTTTAATGGCAAATAGATTTACCCTTTGACAGGTATTTGATGCAATAGCTCCATTAAAATTTTACAGAGTAATATAATTATATTACACAGGTCTAGATGGAAAAGTTTTTTGAATAATTTATCAATCAGTGTATATGTTGAACTATATATAATATATTGAAAATAAGCTTTGTTATAACGTATCCCGTATTTTTTTTTTAAATCAGCTCCCTTATTCAGCTAATATGAACTTCGTTGGCGAGCCACCGCACACATGCCTCGGAAAGCTTACCATTCACGTGATTGCGTAGTTAGCAAAAGAGACAGAGCATAGAGGCCGCGACGGAACAGCCTCGAGCTAGTGTAATTTTCCGTACAGAATCGGAACTCTGACCTTTTAATTAGGTTATTAATTACGAATGGAGAAATCTGGTGATAAAACATGACAACCTTAGAACTGCTCGCATGGCTTTAACACTAATCATACCAACACTTACTAGGCACCTATTTCTACCATAGCGGGTCAAATGTGACTTTATATTTCCTGGTTGTATGTATGAAATATGGTTGTTGGGAAGGTAAACAAATAGTATAACTGTATATTAATTAGTAAGAAAGAGTCATGAAGTCAAATGAGCAAAAGCAATAAGATGATACGTGGATTTTCAATGCAAAGTTCAAAATGGGTCATTTGACCCGGTTATGGTATGTTTAGTGTTAAAGACGTTGTTTCTATGTTTTTAGTTAACTCAAAAAATCCTGTTTACAAAAAATCTCATAAAAATATTGTCCAGGAAATGTTAAACGCCTATCAAAACTTTGACAGTGATGAGTCAAAAAATAATGTTTTTAGGCTCAATATTAGTTGTTTCCGAAAAATAAAGTATTCAGCCCGTTGAAACGTTAATATGATGGCAGACTATTACTGAATGGAACAAAAATTTCTATATATTAATACGTGAAGATAAAACGTTGCTCCCCTTTTTAAGCATATTTCGTGCACGGACGAGAGTGAGTTTTGGCATTATTAAAGTTTATTGAGTAGTGAAGAAATCTTATATTTCTATACTCGTATCAGGTGCGTTACAAATACTTTAAAATAATCAAAAGAAATTGTTTACCAATGTCAAACATATAATGACGTATGTGTACATCCTTGTCGATAACGTTACAGAACAAAATTCTAAAAAGTTAATTTTAAAAGAGGTTATACTGTGACATTAAAACCTCAATTAGAAAAATAAAAATAATGGTCGAATTTCTATCACTAAGCGACCCCTAAAGTAAAAAAAATTAAATGGTTAAAAAGAACGTTAGTAATAATGAGTTTCTTTGTGTATACTTTTGTGTTTTATTTTAGTGGCTATAGATTCAAAACGTAGAAAAATATTTTTAATTTATTTTTTCTTTGTAATTTTTTTTATCCAACCACTGTAATCGTCTGAATTTCGTAAACGTGACGTTACTTATATCAAATGAATACCGCTTTAAAATACTTTATAGACAATTTCAACAAACGTTAACAGTTTGATAATGGTTGATTTTTTTTTTCGCTAGCTTATTTTTATGCTCAACTTAGTAATGATTATGCTATGGAATAAATTTATAACAACCGGAACGGCTGATACAAATCTAGGTTTTGTGTGCTAACCACCTTCAACTAAATCAATACCACGGTGAGTTTGTGGGCCAACAGAGCCTTATACATCGAATAAAAAAAGCATAAGTCATATTTGACTTTTTAAAATTAACTTACTACCTCACCTAACTTTTACTTACTGCAATTCAATCTAATACTTATGAAAGACATGTCCCGACAGTAGCTATCCAGCCCTGTTATTCCGCTAATACAAACATCGTCGGCCGGCGGCTTCACGGAGGCCTCGGAGAGCTTATCTCTCACGTCGTTAGTAATATTAGCGTAGTTAGTGAAAGAGACAGAGAACGAAGGCCGCGACGAAACATCCTCTCGAGCTAGTGTCATTTTCCTTACAGAATCGAGCCCCTGTCGAAATAAGTCAATATAAAAGTTCCATAAGAAAAAACAATGCAGGAATTCAATGGCAGTGCCACCTACCGAGTCCAATTGAAAATTAAAACAATTCTCGAATCCACTGGAACACACACAAAAATTCATCAAAGTCCTTCCAGCCGCTTTGGAAGGAGTTCACTAATATACACTCGGACAAAAGAATTATATATTTATATTATAGCTGTCCCCGCGGTTTCACCTGCGTTCCCGAGGGACTTAACATTTTCCTAGCGCAAAAAGTATCAGATGTTACTTGTAATACCTCCAAGAATATGTGTACAAAGTTTCATGATGATCGGTTAAGTCGTTTTCGTGTGAAAGCGTAACAAACAAACTTACATGCACACTTGTAATTTTTTTTTGTTCTGCAAAGTGGTAGTAGATTGTTTTCTTCTATAATCAATAGTTTTCGCAACGCACGCGGTGTAAGGATTTTTTCGGGTATTTTTTATTACATTTTGGGTTGGTTTTTTTAAATATAATATAGCCTTATAGCCTTCCTCGATAATATCAAATTCAAATCGGACCAGCGGTTCCTGAGATTAGCGCGTTCAAACAAACAAACAAAAATAGATTGAGATAAACAAATAAATAAGCCACTGTGTTTTGACAATTCTTTTTCCAAAGTTACTTTTTCGGTTCTGCGTGCTTACCATACCACATTACGTCATGTTGTATGATGGTCAAACAAGTAAAAAACTGCTTTAACAAATTTAAAATAAAATCTAACCTCGTTCACTTCGTGTCAGATTCGCCAAATTACATTTGAATTTTTTAAAGCAAACTTGGTAGCGGTTTTTAAAGCATATAGTGCATTAACCGAGTTTGAGCGGGTGTTAGTAGGTCGTCAGAACCTCGTTAGTTGGTCAGCAACATGTGCAGATGACGAGAACCTGGCTTGGGATTATATTGCTTCAAGTAGCGTTTTATTGCATACTAGCAGTGCCCCACAGTTCCATCCGCGGATTGTAGTTTCTATGGAGTTTTAAAAATGTTTGAGAAAACCAATTTTTTATCTTTTATAATTGCTTATTCTGCTGTTCGAGACGGAGATAAACATAACAAATTAAAGATCATTGAAATCTGTGCAGCTGTTCTTGCGTTGTGAATGGTGTAACTATCACGACTTTGTTTTATATACATAATTATACACACACACACACACAAAAACGCACACTCACAAGCACACACACATATACACTCTCAAACACATTTTGTATTTACATATTTTCTTATCATTATATTGGAAAACATTTGTTCGTAACATACAAATTCATCCAGTTAAGGAACTGCTTTATTTATAACATTTATCTACATTTTATTATTATTAAAAAACAAACAGGCACAATTACAGTATTGTGGAGGCTCAATATATATGTGAACGGATAAACACACACGCGCATCGACTTTAATCCTGACATATCACTACAAGTCACGCCGAGAAGATAAAGGGTTAAAATATGTGAGGGAAATAAATTCTGTTTCGAATAAAATCTTCCTCAACGATTTTTTTGTAAAAATACTAGCCGAAGTATTTTTACAAAAAAATCGTAGACTTTTCACTGTGACTGTCTTTGTTTCAAACAAGGAATGATTTATTCCTATTATTTCTGGCGATTGTAACTTACAAAAATTAAAATACCTATCTACGTGTACCTTTACTTGTATTATCGAACAGTTTTAATTATTTTATAAAGAAGTAGCCATCGTCCCATAGTTTGGGAAGAACATATCGTTTTAAATTAATTTTATTGTTATAGATATGCAGTACCTAGAGGGCCGATTGCTCGCGATTTCTTTACTAACGTGACTTCTACCGTATTCTCTTTTTTAAAGTACTGTCATATATACCTAGATACGAATTAGATGCGATAATAAAGGGCTTCCAATAACAGTATTTCTCACAAAAGACGTAACTTGAAAACCTTACCTTCTATGACGGTGTAGCAGTTTTCATTGCCTAAAAATACGGATAAAACGTATTTTTTTGAAAATGAATCCTAGCTAGATTGATTTAACGCCCCCGAAACCCCCAGCATACTAAATTTCATGAAAATCGTCGGAGCCGTTTCTGAGATCCTAATTATATATTAGATAGATTATATTAGATACAAAAAGATCATGGCGCGTGACGGTCGAGGGTAACAGAAAAATGTGTAGTTTTTTAAATTCGTCGAAAAAGACTCACTTTTTCACACAAGTTTCACTTCAAGAAGAATACAGATAACTTTATCAATTTAGTATTTGGTTGTGTTACTTGTAACAAATAATAGTGACTTATTTCAACAGTTATGCACACGTGCTACCACTTATGTATTACGTACACACAATGTTATATTTTACCAAAAGATATTTTCAGTACGGGAATAAACCTAAAACATGTACCTAAGTCTTAGTGAAGGATCGATTCTATAGCACTATATTTACTGTAGTTCGACTACAAGCTCATGGCTTAGTTATGGTATGCGATTTTGCACTTTATGGTTCCCTTGCTGTTAGGTCTGATTATTTTTCCGTTTAATTCTTAAACAGGTCAGATTGTTGTGAGAGGTATTCAATTAATAATTTTATGAAAATACCAATCTAATCAGCATGGTGCAATACATATACCTATTAATACCGTATGGTTGGATATAAAGAGCTGAAGATCGAGCTCAGTGGCGTGCCATAGCTGAGGCCTATGTCCAGCAGTGGACGGAGATAGGCTGATGATGATGATGATGATGATGACACTGTGTGCAGTTAAATTAATGTATTTACAGAAATGCAGATTTAATGTTGAATTGATTGCATATAATTAAAAAAAAAAACTAATTACTACTTAATATTATCAATGCAAAATTGAATTTGTTTGTTTGTTACGCTATCTCGACTAAACGAATAAACCGATATTGCTAAAATGTCGCACACAGGTAGCTAATGGCCTGGAGAGCATAGCTATTTTGTATCAATTTTAACGCGAGTGAAATCGCAGGGCGTTGGCTAGTAAAAAATTACGTAATTAAAAAAATACTTATTTATTTAGTAGGGAAATTTTGTATTGTGTGTGTGTCTTGTAAATGTATAGAAAAGAGACTTTAATTTACAAAATGAATTAATATTTTTGTCTCTAATTATAAAAAGCTTGTTTAAATACATAAGAGCATTAAATTAATAACAGTTAATTAAGTTCATTTAGCTATTATGTATCAGCCAAGATACAACGTAAACAATTTAACATAGGAATCTTAGATTTTCTATGGAATCCCTCTTAAGGTCGTAAATTTTCATTAGGACGGAATAGCTACAAGCGTAGGTACAGACATTGCTACCTCGTACATGTTTCTATTTAGATATGTAATTATGGTGGCCTTTTGTGGCTATATTGTATTATTCAAGATAAGCTTTACGACCTCTTCACGTCTATTTTTGTGGAGCTCGCTCATTTATTTTCACGGGTGAAATCTTGCGCCCATTTCTTTTAGGCATATGTTTCATTGTCAGCGAGGAAACGTACGGCGATCTTTTATTTTAACCTTCAAAAAATCAAGTATATAGTTTACTAGCTGTCCCTAGCGGTTTCACCCGCATTCCTGAGGGATGATACTTTTTTTTGGAATAAAAGTATTCTATGTGTAAATCCAGGTTATAAACTGTCTTTATCTTTCTATTAGTAGGTTTAAGAGTAAAAAACATATCCATCCATCATTCTTAACAAACATTTGCATTGATAATATTAGTAGGTGTTACGAACCAAACTTAATTAAATCACCTTTTTGGATTGTATTTTGTCTTCTAAATTCAA
The DNA here is from genome assembly GCA_907165245.1 of Habrosyne pyritoides. Classification (NCBI taxonomy): domain Eukaryota; kingdom Metazoa; phylum Arthropoda; class Insecta; order Lepidoptera; family Drepanidae; genus Habrosyne; species Habrosyne pyritoides. Next base: position 10,432,017 of record OU015594.1, on the reverse strand, counting down.
AAGGTATTGACAGTTACAGTAGAGAAGTTCGCTGGTGTTCTCATTTTGACTTGTAAATTAATTTAAAATATAAACTGTGGCTTCAATCCAGCGGTCTCTTCCATTTCGTATAGTTACGATCAGTAACAAGTAGGGTTTACATAAAATCTGTATAACAATAAAGTAATATATAAGTAAGGACTATACAGAAAATAATAACCAAAATATAGCCATGTTTTATAGTCAATAGCAAGTATATAGTATTCGAGATACTTAATAATACCTATAGCCTTAGGAGAAAAACCTCTATTGTCATGCTTACTCACAAAATAATTGAAGAGGGATAAACTATGAATTCAATAAATACATCTGAAACGCTAATCTTTTGCTTCCGCACAGTGGTTTAACCACATTCCCCAGGGATTCTAATGTTTTCCGGGACAAATCTACCTTTGTGTTAATCTAGATCGTATTCTATCTATACGGCATGTGTCATCTAAATTCGTTTAGCTTTTTATCTGTGATTGAATTACAAGTATAAAAATATCAAAACACCAGAAGATTGTTGACCCTAAGACGTCAAGATGTTAAGTCTCATGTGCCTGTAATTCACCCTACGCACACAAAAACGTAAACACAGTAACACAAGTTCATTATTGCTTCAGGGCAGAAAAGGGTAAGACTAATGGCTACGACTTCTGAATGAGTTTATGGAGGAGCAAAGTGTGAGACTCCTCCATTTAAAAAGGAAGATCTTCCGATAGGCTAGGTGATCATGCCTGGGGACCTTGGATGGTCGACTGTTGGATGCTTGTATATATGTCAAATCCTGAGAGAATCTCGATAACGCGAGGATTTTTCGGGTGTTTCTACTCCTTCATAGATAGCGCCACATCACTATGGTGCGGGTGTTGAAGGATTGTAGACGTGTTCATAGATGTCGGCACAAGTTCATCATTATATGATGATAATATGAGGCAAACCTTCTAAACTGCAGCTGTTGGAACGCACTGGTAGATTCTTGGCGACATATTTTTAACTTGATAGTTGTTGTCAATCAGGTATACCACGCGTTCCATAATTGACAGCTCAAGCTCATTAAAATATGAGTAGGTATGATTGAAAACAAAGAGCTGAAGATCAAGCTCAGTGGCGTGCCATAGGTGAGGCTATATCCAGCAGTGGACGGAGATAGGCTGATGATGATGATATGGAGTTTATTGTATATTTCTATTCGCTTGCCTTTTGTGCAAGCTTGCAGTCAGACCAGTCCCTTAGTGCCTAGGCTGCCTAGCCTCGGCTGATTTCACACGGTCGTCGCCTGAGAGAATAGCGGCGCGCGGGTGTTGCTCGACTCCACATTCAGACTCGTTTCGTCCGACGTCTTGCATCCACTTTGGAAATATGCCAAGCTAGAGTCCATTTTCTGAGCAATCGCGACTTTATATGAAATTCAAATCCTTTGACAGAAATAGGGGTAATGGTGCTGTTATTCTGTTTTTATTTTTATTACTGATGGGTATTATAAGGATTGCTAACTATGATGTATTTTCGATTGGTATATTTGGTCTATTATAAAATTCCTTCCAACCATCAACGTTTCATAATTATATTCGTGGTATTTAAGCAAATTATTACACCAGAACAAAGGAATGTAATGAAATTTTTGTTACGTTACTGCTTGATTTAAGCATCAAAATATTGGATTTGGGTCAACTGACTATGTAGTTGGAATATTTTTGTGATCGTTTAAATTTCATTGCCTTTTAATTATTTGTTAAACCACTACGATTGTACGAGTATATATTTTTGAAAGCAACTGCAGCTTCACTCACTAACAATACATTATGCGTCTCTAGACATGCTTCTATTTTGATATAAACGAGCAAGTTGTACTCAACCACTTTAGTTTTGTAAATTTAATTTGGCTAAGTATCTGAACAATGAATAATATAGTAGCCAACACCAAAGCTCTATATTCCAGATATGTTTCTTTAATATAAATATTCAATGGTTCCTATTCTAAGTCAGATTTGTGTACGAATTGTTACGGAAAGCAACGAATATGATAAATATCAAATCTGTAGGCAAAAGTGAAGCGTATAGAGCGATTTCTTTATTTTTCACCCATTTACGATGCGAATATAATCATAGTTTATTACATGTGTCAAGAGATAATTGTAGGTCAAAGATAAGACTAAGAAGTATAGAATCTATACAAAATATATTCTTAAAATTTTTGTCTGTCTGTCTGTATGTGTTCCAGCTAACCTTTGAAATTGCTGGACCGATTTTGAGATGACTTGCACTTAGTCTTTTTCTCCTCGGAACGCAGGTTAAACTACCGGGGACAGTTAGTTATAATAAAATATAATTATTACGATCCAAGTCATCCAAAAGTGAAGAATATTATACTATTCTTGTTTTGTACAATAATCCATAATTTTTGGAAAAGAAAACCAGCCTGTCATAAAAATTATTACATAGACCTACTTAGAAAGAAATCGCCAGATAAATCACTAAAAAATACATTAACTTAGATCGCTAGATAAATCACAAAATAATTATCGAATCTCTTGGTTTACTAACAGGAAAGTGGTTATTATCGTTTAATTATTTATTTATATCCATAAATAATAAGTACCTAGTTTGGCGGTAATACCCCGTTAAATTCCAATGCCGATTCGTTACGCCAATAATTCGGACAAAATACGCAAACGTTGATACTAAAATGGCCAAAATAATTTCCCATCCCGCTCACAAAATCGTTCGTTTGATTTAGTATTCGACAGAAATTACAATGACATCAATCGGGCGATATTGAATCGAGATTAAATTTTGATTTTGGCCGTAAATAAGTATCTACGACTGATTCTTGCACAAAATTTTAAGAAAAGATTTATTATTTGAATAATGGTACACTGCCTACCCTTGTACCAGTCTTGAAGGTCAGGTGTGTCTACCGTGACTTCGCCTCGTGTCTCATACGTACATATTTGGTTACCCAATGATGAATGAGCTGTCCTATGTTATTTTGTCAATGTCAACTTTTCTAGCTTAGCGGAATTTGTTCATAAGTAACGGAGCACGTTTTTGTGGACTCAGGTGCTCCTCACATGCCCCTATCTTGATAAGGTATGACACAACCTTTTCAACTTTCTTATATTGTCAGCACTCATTTATTTATCAGGAAGAGGGTCCCAATGGCAATAAAGTATGTCTAAATAAGGTACGGAAAAAATAATAAAAACACCCAACAGAGTTTGAACATCCATTAGGTGCTTCCTTAATATGTAAATAAACAAATATTCCGAAAAAAATACTACGTACTTATTTGATATGCTGTTACTTGAGAGAATTATTTATTCAACACGTTTTCAGAGACAAGGAAGGATTATCGCTTAAGGATATGAAGTAAGATTATGAGAATCAAATAAAGAAACCTAATTACTTAATTTACTCGCAGTGATTAAAATTATGCTGAGATCCTGGCGAGGAAAACTTGGGTATTGGGGTGTTAGCGGTCGCGTCCTCTTATCCGAGATCTCGCCTTAGGGGTAATGACTTTATGAAATTGCTTGCGGCCAGTCTAAGGTCATTGTTCGGTCGCTGCTGCAGACAAATGCCGCAATAGATAATAACCCCGCGATACCCGTATTTAATGAAATATCTTATTTTCAACCACAGCAAGTTTAAGTTCGGGAAGTTTGAAATTTCTTGAAAAATCTTTTGCTAAACTAATAAATTTATGTTTTAGAAAACTACGCTTATAAAAGACATGTGCAAACTTACATAAAATTCAATAAGTTTGTTTCATATTACCACTGCGGAGGATAACATAATAATTAAAAAATAATATTGTTGTGGTCAAGTAGAATTTAAGCGATGATTTTATTTGTTTTTAATTTTTTTTTTTTTTTTTATTTCTGATCAAAATAGCAATATACATAGTTATCGTTCTTATACTTAAAACCACAAAAGCCTTTATGGGCTTATATATGGCTAGTGAGTTCGGATTAGCGGAATTATATAAAAAAGAAAAAATTAAGTGGATTTGTAAATTGAGTTCCAATTTCTGAAATTTCAATGTTAGTTATAAAAATATTCCTAGTTTATTGACCCTTGTTTGAAATATTATTTTCAGATGAGGTATCAGTTCAATTTCCCACCTTAAAACTAAACTATGTACATATATCAGAATTGAAAAAGAATCTAAAGCATTCTATTTTATTTTTCCATTTTGATATAGAATCTTTTTTGAAGTCACTCTTCTAAATATTTAATTAAATATTCTTATATTAGCAGTTACCTTTATTTTGAAATAGAAATATAATTTACTCACGTAGGGTATTGCATGCCCTTGTAAAAAATAATTAGCATTTTGAAGTAAATTTTTAAAGTGTTTCTTCAAAATGTTTTTTTTTAAGCATTAGATTTTAATACATAATCCTCTGTAGGCAACCTCAAAGTACTATCATTTTACTTGGCCTACATCACGATACGTCAATGGCCAAACGCCCTCTTTGAGGCGCGGAAAATTAATGGGCAGCTTTCAGGTAGCGGCTACGGCTCCACATATCAATCGACCGATCAGCTCTGCATCAGTTCCCTCAAATACGCAATAATCGGAACACACAAAACGGTAATGATACTTAATGACCTCATTAAGGGACATGACTGTCAGCAGCCGTATATTGTCCGCAAACGGATAAGCCGATGATAATCAGTAAATCGATATTCAGAATTACGTTTACAAAAAGATTGGAATATAAAATATTAATTGAATTCATTACAATCACAAGATGGCCACGGTATAAAAAGCCGTATTAGGGAACTGAAAATCTATTATCTTCTTCTTTAATTGAATATCTAATATTTTTATATAACTTAATATTATAACTAATACTTTAACATTTCTGTAATTATGTTGCTCGAAGTTTTAAGATTTCATATCGTCTATTTTTAAAAAGGTTCGTTCAACCTTTTCTTGTTTCAAGGCTGCTTTTGGCTCTACAAGATTTTGCCGTAATACAAATCTAATTTGGACTTTAACACTGACTGACCAATAACCATAATGTATACAGACAAAAATAAAGTTAAATACAGCTGCTTAATTATGTGATTTGTTAAGGCACTTGCCGAGGGTCGTTTGACGTTTCGGAACAGTTTCGAGGGGCTGGCCACGGAATACTAATGAAGAGTACGTTATGGATGAGATAAGTTCCAATCCGAATCTTGAGGGAAGTGCTCGTCTTGAGCTTTTCGGTGAGCAAATATGCCGCTTGGAATAAATCTAATGTAGGTATTTGTGTAGATGAAGATTTCTTTTTCTTTGGTTTCTATATATTTTTGTTAGTTATTTCTTCTAGTACGTCTTATGGAGCAAGGGGATCCATTTGATTTTTGCATGGACATAGGCTATTCAGTCCGGAAATGCAGGAGAACCCACGCGGTATTAACTATATTATCTAACTAAAGGTTGCTTAGTGAGATCACTAACGGTTTAAGGCCATTGTAACACATATTCGCTGTATTTTACTAGGTACTCTCATCAAAGGTGGTGAAAAAGTGTCGTCCATCTATATTTTAAAACTATCTTCTAACAGATTTTTTATGGAAATTTGGCACACATTTTGATTATGTATTGGAAAACAGAAACGCGGTCTCACTATTAAGCGTGTGAAACCGTCGGGCTAAATTCTCAATCTAAATAAATGAATTGAAACAAGCGAAGTATTATGTTGTTAAATCAAAAGCACGTATTCGCAATACCGATATTGTTAAAATATAACCTTTTATATCTTGGGCTTCTACCGAAAATTCTTATAATATTTATTCAGTATAAATCAACAAGACTCCGCAGAAAACATTATTACAGGCAAGTCACGATATTCTTATTACTACGCAAAAGTCAGCTACAGGTGCGTGTTAAACATGACACTCGGAGCTCAGCAGGGCTGTCCAATAACTTAGAGCTACTGGCGTAAATAAAAAACTTTTCCAACAAGATACTACTTAAACTGTCAGTGCCAACCATCTCACGGTGGTTTACCGAGAACATGAGGGCAGCGAGGCTCTTAAAGTTGAATTATGAATGTGTTGGTTATTTGTGTTCCTTTTTTAAATCAAGTTTAATTGAAAGCATCGGTTACTTCATTTAACTACTTACAATATGAAGAGAGAGAAAAAAACAAGTTTTGCATACAAATGAAGCCTTGTAGGTAATAACTAAGCCAATAACTATGTTACAGGATATCCTCCTTTTATGTAATAAAAACATGAACAGAATAATTGCAAAAAAATAACAATTAAGCTTATTAATAAAAAGTATAATCATTTCCAGTACCCATCTGTATAAATTGCTACGTTATTCTTTATTACAATAAAGGTTCAAATAGACTATGTCAATCCACAGTCCCTCGTTTCAAGACTGAAATTTCCCCTAATTGTTCTTTGTTAATATAACTACTATTTGAACACGTCAGTTGACTTAAGACTTCGACAATCGAAAACGCACAAGGGATTATTTCAATATTGTCTTACGCAATGACAAACGATTACAATTTAGTCTTTTATATACTATGTTGAAAAGAAATTGAAGGCCCTTCAACACGACAAATTTGCTAACAGTCTATTTCACGTTGACCCAGATAACTATAATAGGTTTATTCAGAGGACTCAGATGTTCCAAGCACTTATTTAATCGGGTTAGATAGTTTACTACATAGTACCAATAAACAGTTATACATAATTTGTATTAAAGTTGCGCAATCTCTGTGTTTCTCTATATTTAATCTCGGTCCTTATTTGCGACTGAATTCCACCATCAAAGGGTTTTGATGAATATTTGATATACCTCTTTGTAGGCTGACCTTGTTACATTGGGTACGTTACCTATGTAGAAATTATATGGAAGTGTTTTTTTTACGAAATAGAGTATTCGTCATTACTTATTCAAAACTAAATGACCCGGTGAACTTTATGCCACATAAAATTGATGTAATACTTCATATGTCAAGCAACCTCCTAACACCCTTTTTTTATACCACTTGGGCCGCAAACAAGCAGACAGTCCACCTGATGGTAAGTGGTCACCGCTGCCTATGGACATTTGCAAGACTAGGGGCATCGTCAATGCGTTGTCGACCCTGAGACGTCAAGTTGTTAAGTCTCATGTGCCTGTAATTTCACCGGCCCCCTTACCTTTCTAACCGAAACCCAGTAATACAAGTACACTACTGCTTCACGGCAGAAATTGGTAAGATGGTAGTACTTCACCGGACGAACTCTGCACTGAGAGCTCTACTACTCTATCTCTCTAACTCTTCCCTAAACCACCCTAATATTCAAACAAAAAGAAATCAATTCGGTGTAGCTATTTATGAGTTTTTGTGAGACTAACGCACGGTAATTGATTTTTATATGTAAACTAGCTGTCCCTCGCGGTTTCACCCGCGTTTATCAATATCATATATAGCCTATGACGTCTACGAAAAATTCCCTGTCGAATGGTAGCAGTCCCATCCCGATATATTCTGTACCTAAAGTACGAGTATATTAAGCCTCTGTTATATTTGAGTGCAAAAGGTAGCAAAAGGTAGGGATTACCGGCACAACATCCAAGGGCTCTTTAGTCGAAATGGGGGTACCCCAGGGTTCAATTTTAGGTCCATTTTTGTTTTTAGTATATATAAATGATTTGCCATATGTTGTAAATGACCTCACAGATATTGTCTTGTTTGCTGATGATACATCATTAATTTTTAAAGTTAATAGAAAAGACAAAGATCTAACTAAAGTTAATCATACTATGTCAATTGTCTGTGGGTGGTTTGCTACAAATAATCTATTACTAAATTCAAAGAAAAGTAAATGCTTAAGGTTTTCTTTACCAAATGTAGCACAAGTAGATAGCCAAATAATAATAGATGGGAGCCATATTGATCTTGTAACTAAAACGGTTTTTTTGGGTCTTACATTAGACAATAAATTGCAATGGGGACCTCAGGTTGATACTCTAGCTGCTAAATTAAGTTCGGCTGCATTTGCTGTTAGGAAAATTAAACAATTGACGAATGTTGTGACGGCCAAATTAGTTTATTTTGCATATTTTCATAGCCTCTTATCCTATGGTATTTTGTTTTGGGGAGCAGCAGCAGATATAGAATCAATATTTATTATACAAAAAAGAGCAATTCGTGCAATTTACAGTATGGGTCCCCGTGAATCATTAAGAGATTTATTTAGGGAAATAAATATAATGACATTACCTTCACTATATATTTATGAAAATATAATGTTTATACGTAGAAACATAGGAATGTTTGAGTCAAAATTAGATATTCATAGTATAAATACAAGACAAAGGGAGAAGTTAGTTGTTCCATACTTTAGACTAACTAAAGTTAACAAGTCATTTCTTGGTAATTGTGTTCGATTTTATAATAAGATACCGCTTTCAATAACCAAAATGTCTGATCATAAATAAAAAAATTATATTAGGAAAGTTTTGAAAGAAAAAGCGTATTACAAGGTAGTTCATTATATTGAAGATAAAAATGTATGGAAATAGCTGCTCTCTACACAGTGCACCTCTAAATCTCTTGTTTAAGTTGTAAGTACCTAATTATTGTTATTTTCTATTTTGTAGTCTTGTCATATTTTTTTTGTTTTGTTTTTTTTAATGTTACCTATAATAAGTATTTTGTAATTGTTAAATATAAAATTATGTAAAATTGAAATTATAAAATAGCCAAAAAGTCAGAATAGATAAAAATTTATATAACAAATAAAAAAGAATGTAACCTTGCTGAATTTTTTGCCGGTTCTTCTCAGTTGAAGGCTGACTTCCGAACCGGTTTTAACTTCAGTAACTTTAAATTTGACCTTCATAAGTGCCCTCCGAAGGCCTAAACTGAATAAATGGTTTTGAATTTTGAATTGATTTTTTTTGAAAAGTGTATAATTAATAAATAAAATAGCTTTATTTGATTCCACAATTTTTTGTTAGTTAGACTTTTACTTTGAGGGTAGAGATTAAATTGCACGAGTAGTATATATATTAGAGTTGCTTAGTAATAAAAGTAAATATTAAACGTCAAATTAATTAATTCTCATTCTAATTTGTGCTGATACTATTCGATTAAAAGAGAAAATAAATATATTCAGTACCTTTTTTCCTAATACGAGTATACGAGTATATAGACATGGGCAAACTACGAATTAATATATAGTATCCAAGCTTTATCTTATTACCGCCAATTATTTAGTTTTCTCTGTAAGCTGTGGACTGAACTAGATTGGTAACACTTGACAAGATCAATTCTTTCTTTCTATTTCGAATTTATTATTTTGTTCTGAGACGTACTACAACATATTCGAACGTTTCATGTTTGTATTGAATCTTGTCTCATGTCATCATATCTTATTACTTTGTTCTGACACCGCCGCCCACTCGTGTTACCAGAACTAGAAATTAAGTTGAAACTCTGTTAGTATTAAACAAACACACTTACCTTACCTTAACTTACCTTCGCTTTTATTATATAATATTAGAAGAATTACGCCCACAAAGATCACTATAACTGGGTTAATAATTATTTCCCGTATCCAATAATACGACGTAAATAATTTATGAGCGTTCACAGTGGACTGACACTGGAACAGCAAAACGTTTTATCAACACTCATCAATTATTCATTAATGGGAACAGTCGGATATACCTTACGGCTATTTTGTGACAGTCACCTTTTAAGCTCTTTATTCAAAATAATAAAGTTATTACTCCATAGTTACTTGAACGCTATAAAAGTATTTGTTTTATAGATAATTTGACTCTTAATATTATAGTTATTTACATCCAAACAAGCAGACATCTTCTCACTTAAAAGATGGATCATTTTTGGATCTTTGGATCATAGGAACTGTACCTATGGACAGTGCAGCTCAGCTCACGCAACATGGCAACTCCTAACGGTTCTTACCTATTGGTAGGAGTATTTCCCACGGGATGCTTTCAGTAAGTGATCAACACTGACTGTAGGAGTGATGTGGCCAACCCATTACCACTTCAACTTACGAGCTTAAACGGAAGCCTTTGTTCTTTATGCAAATATACTTCTTCATTGAAGACCATGTGGGATATTGAAATACCGAGCATAGCCACCGGGCTATGCTTGACTTGGTTTGTGATTAATCTTAATTTTATTGTCAGCTGTTAAAGATCAAGTCTCAGTTCCGTATGTCATTGTTAGTATCATGTATCGGTGAATGTCTTCTAGCTCTGAGGTATACTGGATGACCAGACGCTTTCCAAACACTACGCTGTATATTTTTTTCTAAACTCATCTTCACGCTCATTATACCCCTTTAGGTCTATGTCCCACTAATTCATCGAAGATTTTTTAAGATCCATCATGATATCATAGTGAGGATTGTCGCCTTCTCTCGGGTATATTACTGTTCCCGGATAATTCCTGTCTTTAGCCGAACAACATACCACTTGACCACCGAGGCCGATTCCTCGATTGACCTCTTTAGAATACCATAAACCGAGACAATTTTAATATGATATTAGTCAATACAACAACCGTAAAACAAACAAAATTGTAGTCAGTCAACAGAATTTTATAAAACCAGCTGCCTCATTTCTCACCCCAAAATGACGAATGGACACGCAAGCTACGGCAGCTGAATAATGAAAACAAAGTGCTTGTTAATTATAGGCTTACAAATCAAATAGTAGGTATTGGCTTGATCAGTATTATGCCTTCATATCAAGTGTCGCGGCTTGTTGGGGGTTTGGGTTGAACTGTGTAACCGGATACAGGGATTTAGCCAGGTTATGTTATTATTTCATAATTTATTTGTTTGGGACGTTGATGATTTTGGGTTGGTGAGGGCTGAGGTTCCATGAGAAGTTTGAAGTAGTAGAGCTCTTAGTGCAGAGTACGTCCGGAGAAGTACTACCACCTTACCCATTTCCGTCGTGAAGCAGTAGTGCACGTCTATTGCTGTGTTTCGGTTGGAAAGGTAAGGGGGCCGGTGAAATTACAGGCACATGAGACTTAACAATATCACGTCTCAGGGTCGACAACGCATTGGCGATGCACTGGTGTTACAAAAGTCCGTAGGCGGCGGTAACCACTTACCATCAGGTGGTCTGTGTGCTTGGTTGTTAGCACAATGGGATATAAAAAAAGGAGTTCTATTGTAAATATGAAAGTACCTTTCACCCAAAGGTCAAAAATCCTCATTCTGTGCGAGGAAATATTGCGCAAAATATGAGCGTGATTTCTACAAGTTAAACTTAATTAATTTGCAGGTGTATTCCTGTAACCTGTACTTGAAAGCCAAAATACTCTCTTGCCATGTGTACTTACTACATAAACACTGGGGTCAAACAACCATCGCACAGTTTAAAAAAAACAAGATACTTTGCAATACACTAGATCAGTACAATAGCTGATTGGCTACAAAAATTAAGCTACCCAAGTTAAATTTGCATCCAAGCAAAGTGGTTAAAATAATTGACGCTCGAAATCCAATTATACCAATTGAGAATAATTATAACTAGCTCTTTAGGTATAAATACCGTGTCTTTGTATATTCCCGCGGACGTCATTGCTCCAATTATTGACTGCGTCATTTTAATACAAAATGATAACCTTTTGCAAATAAACATGAATTCATCACAAATTTATCTGTAATTATATTTAGTCGCCTCATTTTTTTGTCCTTAAGTAAAACTGTTGTGTGAAAATAATGTTGTTGATTTTATTATTTAGATTTAATTTATAATATAATATAAATCTACACCAATATTATAAACAGGAAAGACTTGTATTTTTGTATGTTTGTGACGAATAAACTCATTTTTTTTTTAATGTAAAGCTGGGATATCTACGTATTTTAATTTATGGATTCCACATGATCTAATAGGGCTTAGACCGTTCTGTTTTTAATGTTATATTACTATTATTATCAATATATATTATGGCAATATCTGAAATTAGAACATAAACAATGAAATTTAATTAATTCCAGATGATAATAAAAACATATTATCAGCCCAGGGATGCACACTGCTGAACATATGCCACCCCCTTTAACACCTCCTCGAACAGTCTTGAGTAGCCTGCATCCAGCGGCTTCCAGTGACTCAGACTACGTCGTCGGTCCACCTGGTGGTAGGTCGTCCCACTCGGCGTTTTCTTGTACGTGGTCGCCACTCGAGAAGCTTTCTTCCCCATCGGTTATCAGTTCTTCGAGCTGGGCTTGCCCTTTGCCACTTTAGCTGGCTGACTCTATGAGCTATGTCAAAAGCCTTAGTTTTTTTACGAATGTCCTCGTTTCGGACCCTGTTGTGTAGAGAAATTCCGATAAACAAATAAAACTAAATGAAATTAAATTTGAATATTTACTTTTGGGCGTTCCCTGTTTTTGTAAGAGTAACTACTACTAGTAACTACCCACCAAAGTAATGTATTTCAATTTAATCAAACGAACATATAATGGAAATCTATCGATGACGTATCTAAACTTGACTTGGGCTAAGTCTCAGTAATCTTCCCATACTATATCATATGACAGATTAAGGGAGAACCGGATCATAGTGACAAGTGGAGCATCCCTAACATACTAAAGCTGCTACACTAAGATCAAGTAAATTATACTATGCAAACAGTCCAGATTTATTTAGTGGTTAAATAAATTTTAAAGATTTATCATCTATATACGTCTATACATATAGACTCTAGACTATCGTCTCAAACTTTTTGGTGTGTGTTGCATGTCGCGTGACGGTCGGCCGCGGAGTAGGGATAAAGTGAAAGGCGCTCGCCAGAGCAGCCAAGGCCAATATTAGTTGGATATTTAGTCTATTTTTATCATTTTCCATTATCATTCCAATTTTCCAATTTTCCAAGTGTAAAATTAAGATTAATGAAGCGATTTTTATGGAATATTATTCCAAAAATTTTTAGTTAAATGTCTATAATGTGAAAAGAAGTTTCACTTTTACCGTGGTTTCATAAAACCACACAATCAATTAGTAGGTGGTCACCGCCGCCTGTAGACATTAGCAGCACCAGGGGCATCGCCAATGCTTTGTTGTCTCTAAAACGTCAAGATGTCGATGGTGTTTTTAGAGTACCTAATTATTGTTATTTTCTATTTTGTAGTCTTGTATTTTCTTTTTTTTTTGTTTTGTTTTTGAATGTTACCTATTATAAGTATTTTGTAATTGTTAAATATAAAATTATGTAAAATTGAAATTATAAAATAGCCAAAAAGTCAGAATAGATAAAGTTTTTATAAAATAATTATTTAATAAAAAATAATAAAGAGTGTAACCTTGCTGAGTTTCTTGCCGGTTCTTCTCAGTTGAAGGCTGACTTCCGAACCGGTTGTAGCTTCAGTAACTTTAAATTTGACCTTCATAAGTGCCCTCCGAGGGCCTAAACTGAATAAATGGTTTTGAATTTAGATTTTTTTTTAATTGAGAGTAGTAGAGCTCTCAGTGCAGAGTTCATCCGGGGAAGTACTACCACCTTACCCATTTCTGTCGTGAAGCAGTAGTGCACTTATATTACTGTGTTTCGGTTAGAAAGGTAAGGGCCGGTGAAATGGCCGGAGGCACATGAGACTTAACAACTTCACGTCTCAGGGTCGACAGCGCATTGGCGATGCCCCTAGAGTTGCAAATGTCCATAGGCGGCGCTGACCACGAACCGTCTGCTTGTTTGTCGGCCCAAGTGGTACAAATAAAAAATGTTATGTCTCATATGCCAATTTCACCGGCCCCCTTGCCTTTCTAAACAAAACACAGTAATACAAGTGCACTACAGTTTCACGGCAGAAATGAGTAAAGTGTCTGCATTTTCTTGGACGAATACTGCACTAAGAGCTCTACTATACATACCCGTCCCTTCTACGATCTTCCTCGTTTTAGCTACTCAGAGCCGATTTAAAATATTGCATTAAACCTTAAAACAGACACAATTTTAAGATTAGAACAGTAAGATACTTAAATAAGATACTTTTATAACTATTTCTGATAAGTTAGCTATTTGATATTATATATTTTTCTTTTGAGCAAAAGAAGAGAGAAAAAAAATCTTGTTTTTTTAAATATTACATAATTTTTTGTGTACTGAAAAAACACGATTTACATTTAACATCATTTTTATACTCAGACCGAGTATGATAATAGGTGGAAAATGTTCCCTATTATACAGTCTATCACCTTACCAAATATCACCAAGATTTGTTCAGCCGCAAATCCGTGAAAACGTAACAAACAAACCAAAACACAACAGGGACCACATGAGCGTTGACCCAGTGCCACAGGATTAGGCATGCTGGCTTACCACTAGTAGTTCCAAGACCTTTCTAAAATACCAATAAATCCCATTCATATCCCATATTTCACCTACACGACCACCTTATCCCAAAATAGCCGAATATTTACTATATCTACTGATACAAATATGTACCTATAATATAACCTATTCATGCATACACGCCTGTTTGTCGTAAGCAGATACTCCCACGACATTCGTGAAGGAATTTGGGGGACCTTACCTTATCCTACTCTCTTCTTGACCTTCAACTGGTAGTAAACAAGACCTATTCTTTTGTTAAAGTAACTACATGTTCTTTTGCGTTACTTAAGTATTTGAATCGTGAGTTACGATTTGGTCTTGATGGAAAAAAAACCCATAGTGAAAAGCACTTTAACATTATCCAGATTTTTTCATTGATGCGGACAACTATTAACATTTTCTTGTCCCTATACTTTAGGTGTTTGGACTGTAACAGACACTTTAAAAACATATTTGCCAAACTAGTCTTGCCGTTTTAAAGTGATGCTGTTCGTTAGGAACATTTCATTTTAATTACCTTTTGATAGAGCTGATCCATTGTAAGCGTATGGTACTTTTATTTAAAACGGATTAAAAAAGGATTGTAGTTTCTATCGTCACAGATAGCGTTGAAGATGAAAACTGTTTGAGAAAACTAATTAACGTCAATTTTCTTTTTTAGTTATCATTACTTATTCTGTGATTGCGAAAGGAGATAAATCCAACAAATCAAAGATCATTGAAATTAGTGCAGCTGTTCTTGAGTTATAAATGAGGTAACTAACACACCTTTGTTTAAGTATAAAGCTTGAACGTTAAAGGGTGTCGTGTTTTGGAGAATGTGCGCGGGAATCGCATGACTTGATTCCGCCATCACCTACGTTGTCGAATCTCCTACGTTCCGTACTAAGCGTTTCGCCTTGTCGTTTATACCGCGTACATCGAAGGACTGGAACAATTTACCTGCTGCGATCTTCCCGTCCAATTATAATTTGGGTGTCTTCAAGGCTAGAGTGAATAGGCTCTTAATAAACTAGTGCGCCTCAACATCAATGATTGTATCACTGCTTACCATCAGGTGGGATCGCAGTCAAGCACTAGTTTATATTATTTAAAAAAAACTATAATGGCTTGAAAAATGAAATAACAGCTTAGAACATTGTAATAAGTCACAATCACAATATTGCAAATGGATTTAAAGCTAATGGATTTACACGCGTCTTGCTAGTTCGGTAGGTTGTCTGGGAGCCCCGACCGTTATCGTGACACCCATTCGAAATAGCTTGCTCTTAAAATATGACCAGTATACAAAATTATACCCTATTCTTGTGTGGAAGTGAGAAAACATCTGGTAGAAAGCTTAGTCCTATCTAAACTTAATTATTGTGACACAGACTATGCTATTCTATCAAGAACAGAACGTTTAATTCAACCCATTCAGAATTCGTGTGCTCGGTACTGTTTTGAGGTTCCTAAAAGAAGCCACATTACTCCGTACTTAAATAACAACAATGTACTTAATATGGCAGCAAGGAGAAAACTGTACCTATGCTGCCTACTGTTTGGAGTGATATGATAAGTTAGAATAGAAGCGAACTCGGTCACAGCAGTATGTCATTAGGTCAACTAGGCCACTGGTCACCGCCAAGCACAGGACGACTGCATTAAGATGTTGTTTTAAATATACCGCCACTCGTTGCTGGAATGATCTTCCACCACCCATGAGAGTCCTGAAATCATTAAATTCCTTTAGATTTCATCTGAAGAAACGCCTTCTTCAGGAGCAGATAAATGGCTTAGTGTACATAAATTTGTTTACCTAGGCTATATTAATTTATTTAATTTCATTAAATTTATATGTACAGTATTCATTTACTTACCCATATGTTATTGGCCTTCGAGCAAATGTGGGGATTTGATTTGAAGCGTGTGAGGGCGACGTGCATTACATTGGTTACCTCTCTGTATAAACATTGACCTGTGTACCGACTTTTATTATTATTTTATGTAGACTTACTGACATCAGAATGACACGGAGGCTGGCACTGAAAACCAGTGCTTTGTCGAATTTGTTTTTCGGCACAGCAAAACGCTGAGTTGCCGGCCTTGTTTGTAAGGAATGTGGCGTACAATTTCCAAACATATATTTATTATTTCAATTTCGTGTCGTACCTATAATTTATTATGTCCTTTATTATTTTTCAATTTTGTTTTGTTATAAATGTTTTTTTTAATAATGCTAGTTTTATGTATAGTGCTGTCTGTATGTATATGACAATGTTAATCTCCTTTGTGTACGTCCATTTCTTATAAATAAACTCTAATAACTCTATTAATTAAAATTGGTTTAGTAGTATAGGTGCTACAGTGGACCATACTTTAATATTCTATATATCCTCTATAATTACAAAATCACATTAAATTCTTAATACGCCATTGTATAGATTCAAGAGAGTACGGAGACAAAACATAATCAGTATATGTTTATTGATTTATCTATTGAAATGTATCCGTGTAATACTTAGCTATTAAAGTTGCCTGGAGTGGTCTACGTCAACTCTCAGACAGCGACGAACTGGTACCTAATGCATTTGCTAATGTGTTTGCATCGACGCGACGCCATGTGAAGAATGGAAATATATATACCTACATGTATGTTAATGTAGCTATATTGTTTCGACAGATAAAACAACGTTATTTATAGTCTGTACGAAACTAAAACATTGCTTAACTTTTTACTTATTCAGTTGACCTGTAGGTCTTTTATTACAGCGAATTAGGTCGGTTAAACTTCCTCAAATACTCGTTTTGTCTCTGAATAATAAGCCTTAATTTCTTCACTATAAAGTGCAATTTTAAATATTTCGAACTAAATCGGAAAATAGTTTTTTTTTTGTAACAGCTTGTCCTTCGACCAAAGCCTCCTAATTTTCATGTTGTCGTATCCTTTGCTACCCGATTTACTTCGCCATATCCTCCCAACGATTCCTGTCTCCCTTTGTTCCTTTTTCTATTTCTTACCTAGATACTATTTTATTATTAATTTAGTTTGGTAAATGAACTTACTTTGATTAAAAAACTAAATAATTTTCTACTGACTCTCCACCGGTTTTACCAGCGTTCCTGAAGAATTTTCCATTTTCTTAGGATTATTCAAATCCGTTGGGCAGTTTTTGCGTGAAAGAATAACAAACATCTATCACATCAATCCTCACAAACTTTCACATTAATAATATTAAAATGCTCTATGTACCCTACAACGATTATAAATATCTTTAGGATCAGTTTAAAATTCATCAAAGAATTGCCTATAACGAAGTTTAACGTTCAACTTCGGAAGTGGCTTCAGTTCCACAATTTTTATTCCATTACTGAATACTTTACACATTGCAAAAAAAAATCCTACTAGTCACAATTGTTTATAGTAGTGCGCTAAATATTGACACACTGACATATTTAATGACATACTTCTAATTAATTTATTAACATTTTATTTGACAATCTAAACATTGTAAATTTTGCATGCCTTTATTCTGGCTCGTGTGACCACTCTTAATTATTTTTGTAACATCTATCTGTACACATTACTGCAAATAAAACTATTATTATTATAAATATATAAATGATTTCACCCGCGTAGTTCCCGTCCCCGTGAGAATAGGGAGATGATGATATGAAGATGATTCGACGGGTAAAAGGCGACTTGACTCAACCGCCATTTTTGACGAAAGTAACATTTTTCGCAATGAATTATACTACTATGATGATGGCCCATGCACAAATTCGTTGAAGCTTTCATTTAATATTCGACAGCTTCGATGTGCAATGTTAAGTAGTTTAGATGCAGTATCAGTTTTTGAGATATAAAGTTTTTAAATAGCTCTCCTGTAAAGTTTTCAAAATGGCGCTTGAATCAAGTTGCCTTTTAACCGTCAATAATATCTATTTTACTCGATAAAGATGTAGCTTTCTAATGGTGAAAAATTTTTTTAAATCGGTCGAGTAGTTTTTGAATTAAATTGTAACAAACAAAAAAAATTTTTTATAATATTTATTATTGGTATAGATAAGCCAACATAATATACACAATATCATTACAATCAATCATTTAAACAAGATTATAAATATTGTTCCAGGATCCCTCAGCCTACGTAACGTCCATGTCGTGGTACCAGATGCCGTAGAACGCGGTTCTAAAGTCGAAATGAAGTGCCTCTATGACCTGGAGCAAGAGGTTCTATACTCCGTGAAATGGTACCGCGGTGACAGGGAATTCTGCAGGTATTCGCCAAGAGATGTCCCGCCTCTCAAGATATTCAGAATACCCGGTATAGAAGTCGACGTAAGTCCCAATTTTGCATTACTTACTACATAGAAATTCCACGAAGTGCGTCTTGATGTATTTCTTGAGTTGCTCGCCTTGGTTGGGTGTTATTTATAATTATATGTTCTGCAAAGACGTAGTACATTATTTTGTTCTATAATCAATAGTTTTCGCAGCGCACGCGATATAAGAAAGATTTTGTAATTCTTTTTTTAATTTGAAATAAAGAACCACTAATAATATAAATCAAATAATGTAGTCTTTTGACCGCCCCACGCAACGCCCTGAGCCAGAGGTCTGAGCCCCACAGGGGGCATCCACAGTGTGCTTGTTGCTTAAAATCTAAAATGTTTTTTCGGTTCAGAGCCCCTAGCGCTCGCCGGAATTGTCCGCGTAAGAGTGTAAGAGCCATCTGAGACTAAGGTTTTAACCTCGGTCCCGTAAAAAAAAAAGCTTATGGCTTAATTTCTGTATCCAAAAGATAACATAGATACAATAACCAAGATATAATATAACTGCTCCCGATATGTGTTGTAATGAGTAGTTTTTATTTTCACAATCCATTCGGGTTGAGCCCACAACACATTCCAAAAAAAAAATTGCAATTGAATTAATGGTATAACAATAGATGTTAGACTGACAAAAAGACGTACTTTTTATATTTGCAGATAATAATTACTCGATATTAGTTAGGTATTCTAAACATCTATGTATTAGGTATGTACTCTAACCCAGAGTTCTGAGGTTATTAAGATACAAATCGATAATGTAGATAAACTTCAGTATGTTAGTTTGTTTTCTAATACGTATCATAGAGTTGTTTGCGCAAATCTCAGATTAATTTAGTATTAGTGCCAGTTCCTTATATAATAAATATACAGGGTGACTGGTGAGATACCTTCAATATTTGGAGATAGTTGGCGATTATATATGATGAAAAAAATTACATTAAAAATAAATATTAAATCACTTCTTAGTAAGCTTAGTAAACAGTACACCGAGAGTCTCGTATTTACCTGCGCAATACTTGGATAGCGCAGCACGCTATCAACACAGAATACATAGGTACGTAAACTGTACAGCTGCCTACCTACATCAAGACCTCTCCCCATGTATGATCCCCATGAGCATGATCCGTTTTCCCTTCATACTTTAATCCTGGCTTAGGACAGGCAAAAATACCTAGGTAATCACTAATTTGTGAATTAAATAAAGTGTAGAATGTAGACAGTAGAATTTGTGACAAGGTTAAATCTACAGAGCCACTGAAAAGTTCAAGAACCTCGGCGTATTTAAAAATGGAATCATACCTATGTACAACGATTGAGTGAACCTGTCGGCGTTTGCGCTTACACTAATGAGTCGATGCGGTGATGCAACAGGTAGTGAGGTTGAGGGCGTGGGTGAGGGGAGGGGGGAGGACTAGCGCATGCCGCACGTGACTAGATCAACTTAAACAACAAACACCGCGGCGTGTTTAGAGAGTATGATATCCACATTTCACTTATTTTTAGAGAAATTTTAGTCAAAAATTAAGCACCTAATCTTATAACATCATTTTAACGAGAATCGAGTACCGAGTACTCTCCATAAGTATCGAAGGTATCTCACCTGTCATCCTGTATATTAATAATTATTCATATAATTCTCAGCTCTTTTTTGAAAGGATATCTTTTCATAATAGATTGCAACAAAGTCACTATTTTTTGTCAGTCTGTTTATCCGTTTATATTGTATAACTACACAATAAATTTGGACGCGGCATTCACCATGATTTAGAAAATATCTTCCAGAACCTAAAAATATAAACAAATATATCAAAAGTAAAGTGTATGTTTGTCAAGTAAAAATATCAGCATTTTACTATAGGCAGAAAAAAGTATATATGATAAAATTACTTACATCAGGAAAAATGTCTGCCTGTCTATCTGTTAGTTCCGGCTAATCTCCGAAACTGAAAGCTGAAAAAACTTTGGCGGGAGGTTCACTGGCAGATAACTGATGTTATAAGAAGTTACATACTTTTGTATCCCGGTAAAACAGTGGGGGACAGCTAGTGTATAAAACTTGTATATTCTCCCACTCGTTCAACTAATCCTTTAATATCTGAAACTATAATATTATACATACTACATAACATTTATTACACATATTATCCCTACTTATATTATAAATGTGAATGTAAGTTTGTTTGTTATGCTTTCACGCGAAAACTACTTAACCGATCATCATGAAACTTTGTGCCCATATTCTTGGAGGTATTAGAAGTAACATAGGATACTTTTTGTACCGGGAAAATGTAACGCGGGTGAAACCGTGGGGGATATAGTGTAACATTAATTTTATGTTACAATACTAACATTTTTAAACGCTTAATAAATGGGTAGCCCAAAAAAGCTGCGATATACAAAAAAAATATTATATTGAGGACGATTCTCAATTTCAAATGGTATTAGTTTTTACGACGGGCGCAACGACGCGTAATGCATTTTATATTTATCTTGTAAAACCCTTCGCCAATTGGTTTAAATTTGTTTAGGTATCTATTACAAATGCATATTAATACATTAAACGTATTTAAAGTGTAGGTTTTGGATAAAACAAAATAAAGGCTTAATTAGATTCTAAATAGAGGTCGTTTTTTTTTTACAACACTTACACATTTAATTACATCATTTGATGCAATCATGCGTTTTGAAGCTTTTAGGATGAAATATGTTTAATAGTTGTTATCTTCCATATATACATATATACTAGCTGCCCGGACAGACGTCATTTTGTCGAAATAAATCCATACAAAAATGCAGGAATTCACTCGCAGCGCCACCTACCGGTTCCAATTGTGAATCTAAACCATCCAGGGCGCCACCCAAACGCATACAAAAAAAAACAAATCGGTTCAGCCGTTTAGGAGGAGTTCACTGTCAACACACGTACAGAAAAATTAAATATACATATAAAGATAAATTAATTAAAAAAATATATATTAATTAATTCAATAAATGACGCACGATCACCTCAAAACTACTGAACATCGGGAATCAGAATATACTGCTGCCATTCGACTCGTAATTTTTCCTTGATAGTTATAGGCCATATATAATATTGATAAACGCGGATGAAACCGAGGGGGGCAACTAGTTATACTATAAGGTGGCTGTTAAAAATGTACAGTAGTAATTCTTTAGCACCGTAAGCATTCCATGAGATATTTTTAAAAGAATAATATCTAATAAGATTTGTGCCACATACCAGCTAAATAAGTAAGATATTTAAGTCAAAACATATTAAATAAATAAATCCAATAATACATGGGCGTTTCTGCTCAACTGACAAGCGGAAATTTGCTGAAAATGGAACTTTCCCAGTCATTCCTCTTAAAACCTAAGAACGACAAATTATAACAAGTATGAAATTAAGTTTGCAACTTTCCCTTCCCGGTTGATACAGTCCTGGTTCCAAGTTTACAAACGCTTATTCGTTTGGAACGTAATTTTGAGAACTTTGTACTCATTTTATATTAAAACGGTTGATTATTATCATTGTAAAGTAGCCATGCCCGCGGCGTTGCCTAAATTATCATCAAACGAAATAGATACAAGTGAAAGTCAATTAGTTGCGTAGCGAGTCGTGTCCATAGAGATTATACAATCCGCTTATAATACACTAGCTGTCCCCCGCGGTTTTACCCGCGTTCCCGTGGGATGTCACATGTATTATACATATAAACCATCCTCTTGAATCACACTATCTATTAAAACCGCATCAAAATCCGTTGCGTAGTTATAAAGATTTATGCATACATAGAGATGAGGGACAGAGAAAGCGACTTTGTTTTATTCTATGTAGTGATAATATACCAGGTACTTAGAAAAAACCGTATGTAACACAGCATATATATACGAGTGCATTCCGGCAGTTGCACTTAAGACTCGGTTCCGTTTAAGATTTTATATGTATATGTATGTTTGTACGAATATGTACTATCACTGGCCACAAACCAATGCTCATGTTGTGGTTAAACGCCAGCCAAATACGCAAGGTACCTACCACATCAGTTCCTCATTCACCAGTCTCATTTGACCTCTTGCCTTTCGACCATCTACCTGCCCCCTTATTCAGCTAATACAAACTTCGTCGGCGAGCCTCTTCACGGACGCCTCAGAGAGCTTATCTCTCACGTGATTAGTAGTATTAGCGTAGTTAGCGAAAGAAACAGAGCACGGAGGCCGCGACGAAACATCCTCAAGTTAGTGTCATTTTCCTTACAGAATCCAGCCCCTGATTGTCAATAATCTGACATAAAAACCGCAATAGTATAAAAGACTTTTCTCAACGTGATGGTAACTTTGTAGCCCAGTTGTAATACTAGATGTCCTCTGCGGTTTCACCCGCATCCCGAGGGATGTAAAATTTTCCTGGGATAAAAAGTACCCTATGTGTTAGTCCACGATTTTTACTATCTATGTGCCGATGCATCTAAATCCGTTAAGAACTTTTTACGTAAAAGGATAACAATTATCCATCCGTCCGTCCATCCTCACAAACTTTCACGTTTATAATATTAGTAGGATAGGATATAGGATCATATATATGGGGTTAGAGTTTAGTTTCTATTAAGTAGGTTAGTAAGTGGCATGACGAAGTATAATATAAGCAAAACAAGCTCATAAATAATCCGTGTGTAGTTACAATAATACATAGCCGTGTCAAGAAGTTTATCATGGCCGCAATTATTCCGTGACGTACGAGATATTATGTAATGGTTACAGTCCCTGTTCATAAATAACACTAGGAGAAATAACTATACATTTGGAAACCGTATAAAATGATAACGATGCGGCTCGTTTCCAAGTAACAGGGTAATTTTCCGTCCACATGGACCACTTAAATTTTATCGTGCGGACGCAACACGGCTTCATTACCGAAAACTGGCTGGGATCCTCATTAATACGCGAAATATATCCATCAATACGATATACATGAAAATAAGGGTAATACCTCCCTCGCGAAGTTTCTATTGAAATGTGACGTCATCTCGCTTTTGTTTGTTTATTTCAGTATTGGTGGC
The DNA here is from genome assembly GCA_907165245.1 of Habrosyne pyritoides. Lineage (NCBI taxonomy): Eukaryota > Metazoa > Arthropoda > Insecta > Lepidoptera > Drepanidae > Habrosyne > Habrosyne pyritoides. The sequence goes on along the minus strand of OU015594.1, from coordinate 10,408,280 downwards.
GTATCGATATGTCACATTCAGATATCGATTACAGGCACTTTGTTATTCGATACAGATAGGCCTTGTCGAGTGGGAATCGAGCGATCATGTTAATGTAGCGATGCATTAAGCGCAACTGTTGAATTATAGCTTGTTTCAATGGAATTAATGTCACGTGTCATTGGCAATTTTTTATATTCTCTGTCTAGGGGTGCTGATGTTCAAACGTTACTACGTTACTTTTTGCACCATTAACTTCATGAAGAGTTTACTGACTTGGGAATTTACTTGACGAATGAGCTAAAATAAAAAAAAAAGTGTAGATTTAAAAATAATAAAGATATTTTGAAATATTAATAATCCAATTTTATGCTATCTTGCTCGTCTAATCTTGGTTGTTCAATCTACTGAAGGAAAGATTTGTTTTTGTACGTTTGTAATGAAATTTCTGAATGAAACTCAAAAAAAAAACATGACCGAATTAAAAAATTACGTTATCCCTCAGTAATATAGGCTATATTACTACATTAGATCGTTCAGGAACGCGAGGAAATTAGTGAGACGGAAGCTAATACTTGATATAGCAATAACATATTTTCCCAAACAATCTATTAATTTTGATGCAATTTTCACCGTCTTTTAGTATATTTTTCGAAGGCATTATGCGTATGTGTTATTTAATAATAATAATTTTATAAATTTGCACAGACACTTAAACAGTCAATATTCATATGCAAATAATTAGGATGGTAAAGTTAGGGAGTTTAGTTTTTATTGAGCTCTGGAACTCGCGGTAAGAATAATTTTGTGTTGCGAGATTTATACTATCCCACTCAAGTGAAGCCGAGGCGGGTCACTAGTTTCTTACAAAAGATTTGACAGTCTTTATGGCGGCCGCACGCCAACCCTATTGGAGAATGCTTTTGTTGTCCATGTATTAATAACCCAATGATATTTAATATTAACAATAACGCTCATCACCAGACATTACTAAGTCAGTGAAAGACCTTTCAGACACAATAGAAGTTAGGACCCTTACAGAGGGCGGAGTGTATTGCCGTTATTGATTAGAAAAATATTACCGAAAAATTAATTCTACAGGATTTAGAGTAACATTAATAAATAATAATAAATATTCTGGGACATTCTTTACACACGGCCACCTGATCCTAAACTAAGCAGAGCTTTTACTATGGAAACCAGACTGATATACTATGTACACATTTTTTTTTTCTTATATTAATATTTACATCCAGACACAGAACAAACAGACATGTTCATTCACACAAATGTTTGTCCTGAGTGGGAATCGAACCCGTGACCTGTGAGACAGTCAGGGTCGCTAACCACCAAGCTTACTGGCCTATCATTATCTATATCTATACTAATAATATTATAAAGAGGAAAGAGAAGAGAAGATGTATCTAAGTATGTTTGTTACACTTTCACGCAAAAACTACTAAACGGATATGGATGAAACTTGGTACATAGATAGAACATATCCTGGAATAACATATAGGCTACTTTTTATCCCGGTAAATTTGATATCTCTCGGCAACGCGGGTAAAACCGCGGGGGACAGCTATGTTATAATAAATTTATTGTTCACTGTAAAGTACTTATTGTCGTTATTTTATAAAACTGGGACCCAATTATAGTATATTTCGGTTTGCTTTCACGGTTCGAAAATAATTACAATTTTAATTCGCTCTGTTCATTCATTGAGGCCACAGTAAATATAGTATTGCAAAGGTATTTCAGTCAGCGACTAATTACAAATATTTTGGTTTGCGTTAAACAGCTATTTGTGACAGAACAATGCGTGATGGGATACTTTGGATAGTAGTCTCGCATGCCTCAATGAACTCGCATCATATTTGATTGAACCCAGATTTAGAAATACTAGTATTATACTCAGGTATTAATTAAACCCAACCTTTTAATACTTGTACTTATAACGTATGTACTTATGTACGCACGTAAGAAGTACTCGAAATTATGGGTGAGAAAAACTGCACTAGAAGCTGATTTTTTAACACTAATCATACCAACACTTATTATGTACCTATTTCTACCATAGCGGGTCAAATGTGACTTTATGTTTCCTGCTTGAATATATGAAATATGGTTGTTAGGAAGGGAAATAAATAGTATAACTGTATATTAATTAGTAATAAAAAGTCATGAAGTTAAATGTGCAATAGCAATACGATGATACGTGCATTTTCAATGCAATGTTCAAAATGGGCCATTTGACCCGGTTATGGTATGTTTAGCGTTAAAGTAGTGTCCGATCTCTTTGCACCTAAAAAAAAGAAAAAAAAATTGTAAAAATTTAACTTACAAATCTTTTCTAAACCTGCCAAAAAAAGGATAACTTCAAAAAAAATGGATCATGTTTGAACATGTTGTAATATAGTCTATTAGGGTGTAAAAGCCATCTGCGGATAACACTAAGTCAAAAAAAGGTGAAAAAACAGTTTTAATAACGGATACCTAACCTACTAGTGTTTTATAATGAATATTGTGGGTAGAGGCCTCCTTGTTTCGGCCTATGTAGTTTAGGCCGTTTATTAACTTTTTGCCACAATAGCCAGCTCATGTCCAACCTATTTTCCTAACTTTAAATAATATTAAGTAAAAAATTCGGCTGCCCTTAATAAATGTTGTATTACGTCGGTAAAAGAGGCTAAGGTTACAAACCTCCTCATAAATCTAACCTATTTTGCCGGCATTATGCTGTAAAGACCTTTGATGATGGGATATTCGTGGCTTATTCAACACGCAATATCATTTATGGCCATTTCGTGTTGTGAGAATAGTCTCGTAATATACAGTGATATTAGGTCCGTCGAATTCAGATTATTGCATAATTTAGCTTGTTTACTTTGTACATACTCTAGGCCCTTCGACCTTTCTCTCTTTCGGTATAATATTACCCGAATAAATACTGCATTGTTTGTGTCGTCAGGAAATTTCAAAGATTTAGGGATTTTTACCTAAATCCTTCTGTCCCATTTATTTTTGTTGAATATAAAAGTTGTTTGTTTTTCACGATTCAAATGTTGACTGCACTACAGATAAATTAAAAAGCCCGGCGTATCTATATACAGGGTGTTACAAAACTACCCGTAAACTGACATGACAGCTTACTAGGGTTGTTGGCTTTGATAATTTATCATATTATTACGGGGTATTTTGTAACTAATCGTACGTATCTTAATCTATGTATATATGTGAAAGAAAAATAGAGTTCCTTAGACGCACCATCACCTCAAATCTACTAAACATATCGGGATGGGACTGCCACCATTCGACGCGGAATTTTTCCTAGATGGTTATAGGCTATTTATGATATCGATAAACGTAGGTGAAACCGGGGGGAACAGCTAGTAAAACATGTATGTAAACAATAAAACACAAACTTTAAAGTTATTTACGTCTAGGGAGCGAACAAATAGACAGGTTCATGCACCCGATGACCTGAGTAATTGACCCGGGTTGAGAATCGAACCCACGCGGATGAACTCGGCATTATTGCCTTTCTGGGTATCACGCTCCCACTACAATAGGTAATCTCCTGACGTTTCCTGTAGGTATACAATTTCAAGTCAAAGAGGTTTCAGGATCTTGACGACTAAGTTAGCTTTTGACGATAAGCAAGGCCGAAATGATAAGCATTACTTTGAACAACCATTTGAAATTGCTTTAGACCATCTGGTGGATATATATGAAATAAGGAATTAAGGAGGTGAGATATAATGAAATACAATTTACTCTTTATTGTGAACTAGCTGACCCGGCAGACGTTGTCCTGACTTAACAGTGAATATTTAATTCGAGTCTTTTTTTCATTTTAAATCAACCATGAACGAAGCTTTCCTTAAAGTCAGTGGATAATTCATTTAAATCTAGATATTGTTATTCAATTAAAAGGTAATGAATATAAGGATATACGAGTATAACCTATACAAATTGATAGCTTTAGATTAAGCAATTATTCTCCTAATATGATTAAGCCCTAACTGAAACCAGCGAGCATTAGTAATATTATTATACGAGTTATACCCGTAAGCTACTAAAACATAAACTATAGATGCGGTATACGCTGTCAGAAATGACATCATAAATTGATGGTAATTGACCTAATTCAAAACAAAGAGCTGAAGATCGAGCTCAGTGGCGTGCCATAGGTGAGGCCTATGTCCAGCAGTGGACGGAGATAGGCTGATGATGATGATGATGATGATGACCTAATTCCATTTGCTCGCGGCGCACGCAGCACTCAATCATAACGTAACTAAAGATGTATTTTCATCTCTGTCTAATAACTTTTCAAGTAGTACAACTCTTAGTGTAGAGTTCATCCGGGGAAGTATTACCACTTTACCCATTTCTGCCGTGAAGCAGTAGTGCACTTGTATTACTGTGTTTCGGTTAGAAGGGTAAGGGGGCCGGTGAAATTACAGGCACATGAGACTTAACAACTTCACGTCTCAGGGTCGACAACGCATCGCGATGGCCCTAGTGTTGCAAATGTCCATAAGCGGCGGTGACCACTTACCATCAGGTGGACCGTCCGCTTGCTTATCGGCCCATGTGGTATAAAAAAAATACAACGTAAGATGGCATTTATTTTCGTTTCCTTGCTTCGTGTGTATAAGCTCTCTAGTATTTACGCTGTTTTTGAAACACGTGATGTTGGTGAATGACTTGTCTATATTATAATACATCATGTACAGAAAAGAATGACTTATATTATTTTGTGTTTTATATACGTCCTTTAATAAATCTAAGCAAAAAGGTATTTATTAACAGTTAGTGTAACTCCATTAGTGACAAACGTACTTATGTCTTGAATGTTTAAGTGCTTTTTGAATCATTATTCTTTACTTGAGATTTGATTTGAATTGATTTAAATAAATTCAAATTTTTACTAAAATCTCGTATGAATCGAATTTGCGATTTCAGAGTTGGCCTTGTAGTAAATGTTGTTTTCAAAACTGATTTATATATAGGAAAATAATAATGTGTACGTCTCTTATAATTTTTTTTCTTTTTATGTCTTGTCAGGACTCTTAGCCCATACTCTCTAAAGATTTTACTATTTATTATTGTAAGATCATATTGTAATGCATCGTTATAAATTCACATCTTTCCATGTTTGCCCAGCTCAATCTTTTGAGCTGAGACTTGTGATTCCTTAATTGTTTTTTTTTCTTTTACTTTTAAATTAATCAAACATTTTATTACATACCGTGACATACGCGTGTATGTATGTGTAGTCAAAATACGCGATTTCAAAATTAAAAAAAAACAATAGATTCTCGTCCGCCTGTACTTTTCAACTGTAAAATATCCACAATGAGTAATGGTATTTGGGCTTGTTTATCGACATCTAGGTTAAAGTTTCTTCCCAAGCCTACCCTCAAATAAAGCCTAAAGGTGGTTACAATATCAAATGAAATAAAGTACCTACCATAGACATTACAAAGAACCTTTGCCTTTGGTAGGACGCAAGTAATCCATCTTCATTCAGGAAAACTCATTCCGATGTAACGTAGTCGACAATTCTCCAATGTTGTTTCAAAGGCACAATGGTAAGTAACTACCTACGGTAATGTATTACTAGTGCTTTGGAAGATCTTACGATCATATTTACTAATAAATACAATCGAAGTCTATATTCAATTTCAAATATATATGTCAGTCCTACTAATATTAAAAATGCGAAAGTTGGTATGTATGGATGTGTTTCTCTTTCACGCTAAAACTAACTTTGGATGAAACTTGGCACATATATAGAAAATGCCCTGGAATAACACATAGGATACTTTCTGCCCCGGGTAAATGTGTAAATGAAACCGCGGGATACAGCTACTTATGTATATTTACAACAATTATGTAATATATTTTATGTCCTGAAAATTTGTCTCGAATTAACTTCGCAACGGCTGATCAGACTTAACTGATATTTGGCACAGATATTTATAGATAGGTAGTGCTAGTACATGTTACTTTTTATAGCAACTGTAAGATCCTTCAGAAATGCGGGTAAAACCGCGGCGAAAAAGCTAGTTTGAATTATAGTAGCCCCCGATTAAAATTCAATTTTAAATGTTTCGGAATAACTTTATGAAATTGTAAAATAAGGCATGAATTTTTAACGGAATGGCGTATGTTTCATGTCGAAATAAATACTGCACGGTTGCTATGTTGGAATTTCTGCGACTCAGTTATATTTTTTAAACAAAATATAAAGTCGTGTTCAGACTATTGAATCATCATTTTAAAGTTATAGGGGTTGAATAAAATTTATATTACAATTTCGCGGTATTGCTTTCTTTTTACTATATGCTTTCGATTGACCATAACCTCGAAAAATTCCTAATTCAAAACCATTTATTCAGTTTAGGCCCGCGGAGGCCACTAATGAACGTCAAATTTAAAGTTACTGAAACTACTACCGGTTCGGAGGTCAACCTTCAACTGTGAAGAACCTGCAAGAAACTCAGCAAGATTACATTTTTTTTAAACAATTTTTATATAAATTTTATCTATTCTGACTTTTTGGCTATTTTACCATCTCAATTTTGTATGCTTTTATATTTAACTGATACCATGATGGTGGTAACCACTCAAAGCTTAGAAGTATACTAGCACTACAAAAGTTTCTGTTTTCTTTGATCATATGACATAATATATCAAACAAGAAAATATTCTATAAACAGCTATGTCCAGACGTAGTGCACCCTCCTTTTAAATAATCTTTTGAGAGAAGGGACATTCTTTATCCCCCATACGAGAGACGGGTCATCTAGAGGGGTCGTTCCCTTTGTAGTAAATTATAGCGTTTCCTCATAAATGTTTTTCGTGTAAAAATAGAACAGTTTTTATATAAAAAAACGTGAGTGTGTACTTATGTACGCACGTAAGAAGTATCCGAAATTATAGGTGTGAAACACTACTAGCATTTTTTTACTATTCAGTCGTGAAATTGTAGTGTCCAAAGTCTTTGCGATGCTTTTACGATGTTAGGTTATTATTGACAATAACATCATTACTTACTCATTGACACCGACAGTTGCGGTTTGTGCGATATTCCGGAGAGACCGTTTTCAGCTAACTTCACCTGTGAGAATTTTGTATTACACTGATGCGCACGCATCTTAAAATTTGACTCTCATAATTTTTTCATAACGCGCCCAAAGAAGTATAACTTCAAAAAATTGTCTACCTTTACATATAGTACTGCAGTATTATTTGTACGAAACCAATTAAAAAACATTCTGTAACATCGGATATCGAGAACGCATTGGAATAATATCATACAGTCGCGAGCGTAAATATATAATAACACTGGACAGCGCGGAAATAATATCTGACACCCTTCGCATAATTCAACAGCACTGTTACTTACGGCGACAGAGTTGTTATAATAGTTCTGTTGAATATACTGATCCCAAACTAAGCAGAGCTTGTACTATGGAAACCAGATAACTAATATTCTACATGTACAACTTTTTTTAAATACATACTTATACAGGTTGTTACAAAACTACCCGTAAAGCCGAAAGGAGGTTAAATGGGACCATATAACGAGTCCTTTCACAATATTTAGGAACCGTAGTAACGCTGTATAACATACCCAAAAAAAACAGATTTTTATGAATGAAAAATAGAAAAGCTATTAAAGTAGACAATTATTAGGTAAAATAGGTACGTAGGCCTTTCTTTTAAATAATCTGGTTCCCTGACATGACAGCTTACTAGGGTTGTTGGCTTTGATAATTAGTATTAGTAGTATTAAATAGTATTTTGTAACACGTTTTACATCCAGACACAGAACAAACAGACATGTTCATGCACACAAATGTTTGTCCTGGGTGGGAATTGAAACCACGACCTGCGGCGTTGGGTCTCGAACCAACAACCCAAGTCAAAAGTAGCAATATCCTTCAATATCCTAATAAACCATTTAGAAGCAGACAATTTTGAACCTAATGGTATCTACTAAGAGTATGCATAGGCATGTTTCAACAGCCTTTTGTCTTCGTCATAGTCAAAGGCAGACAACGCGTTCACGCAAGTTCACACTCAAGACTAGGGATGTCTCGCGGGATACGTGTCACATTATCTTAGATATATTCTGTATATAATGGAAGAATATCTTTAAAACGATATAGTGATGGAGCTAATGTAACTGGTACTTATGATAAGTTATTTCATGAGTGAAAGGTAGAAAATTTATACTAATATTTTAAGCTGAAGAGTTTGTTTGTTTGTTTGTTTTTTTGAACGCGCTAATCTCAGGATCCGCTGGTCCGATTTGAAAAATTCTTTCAGTGTTGGATAGTTATTTTACATTTATCGAGGAAGGTTACACACGCTAGAGTACCGTTAGAGTAGTAGAGCTCTTAGTGCAGAGTTCGTCCGGGGAAGTACTACCACCTTACCCATTTCTACCGTGAAGCAGTAGTGCACTTGTTTTACTGTGTTTCGGTTAGAAAGGTAAGGGGGCCGGTGAAATTACAGGCACATGAGACTTAACAACTTCACGTCTCAGGGTCGACAACGCATTGGCGATGCCCCTAGTGTTGCAAATGTCCATAGGCGGCTGTGACCACTTACCATCAGGTAGGTCTGCCTGTTTGTCGGCCCAAGTGGTATAAAAAACATCAATAGGAGCACCAGTGAAGAATGTTTCAAAATCAGGGTTTTTTTTTCTTTTGAGAGCTTCCGCTTCGTGCGCAGCGTAAACAGTTAATATATTACATAGATATTGTAGTCTGGAATAGCACATAGCCTCCTTTTTATCCCGGGAAAATGTAACATCCCCCGGGAATGCGGGTGAAACCGCGGGGAACAGTTATAATCCATATATATAAAAATGAATGTTTGTCTATATGTCCTTTATAGAATCGTAAACTATGCAACGGATTTTAATGCAGTTTTCAGCAATAGATAGAGTAATTCAAGAGGAATGTCTAACCAGGATTGAAAGCCGGCAATGCCGCAGGGCGCAGCTAGTTATTCTATATTCTAGACTAGCTAAAGTTAACAAGTCCTTTCTTGGTAATTGTGTTCTATAATAATAATTTAAAAAATCATGTCATAATGTTTTGAAAGAAAGAGCGTATTACAAGGTAGTTCATTATATTGAGGATAGAGACGTATGGAAATAGGTGCTCCCTCCACCTTTAATTTGCTTGTATTGTAACAAAAAATAACAAGTAAAAATATTATTATATTATATATTTTAATCATTTTGTAAATGTAAAATATAAAAAAAAATTGTATTAAAATAGCCAAAAAGGCCAGATTAGATAATCTTTTATGATAATAATAATTTGGTAACCTTTATAAGTGCCTTCCGCGGTCCTAAACATCAGGTTTTGAATTATTTTTGTTAATTGATTAAGTCAGGTATATATTTTTTCTAAACTTTGTTTCCTTTGTTCTTGTGTCATACTGCTTGATGTGTTCTTTCGAACGACGACTTTCTTTTTATACTAGGCTTTGTCCTAAAACCAAGTAAATAAATACCAAAGGCTGAGAAATAATGTAATGTATCAATATATTTAAGATAGGTACTATATATATTATATCATAAGTGTAAGTATTACAAATATCTGGATATCATATATATACACTTATCACAAAAATTAAGGGAGCAGAAAAAAAATCCAAATTTTTGGGGGATTTTCAACAGGCTGTAACTTATACAAAAATGGTCGTACAGCAAAAAAAAAAAAAAAACAAATTGTAGCTCAAGTGTTTAGTTTTCGGATCTGAGTTTGAAAATTTTTTTTTAAAAATATTTTTCGAGTAATCATAAGAAAACCACCGAAAAAAAAATTTTCGATTTTTTTTTGTTTTTTTTTTTTAATCTACGGACGTGGAAAAAATTTTTTCGACTCAACCTCCATATGGACCGGATAGCTTGTTTATTCAGCTTTAATTTTGTTTTTTTTAAATCTCGATACGAGCATTTCTCGCTGAGATATCGATGTTTGAATGGAAAAAGATCATTTTGTCTTTGATTACCAATATCTCAGCAACCAATTATCGCACAGAAATTTTGAGGTTTTTTTTTTCCTTAAATTTTTCAAGTCACTAATACAGAATTGAGAGAAAAATGAAAAAAAAAATTTTTTTTCATTTTTGATAAACATTATGACATTTTCAGAGCGAAATTCTTGCTCCTTTAATTTTTTCAAAAATTCGATCAAGTGGGAAAAAAAAACGGTTGGCTGGATTGAATTGAAACTTTGTAGGGATTTTGTGGGTATATTGAACAGTAAAAGGCACACTTAACGTTAGTGGTTTCCGCAATATTTTTGATTGGGCGCTTGATTTTCCAAAAAACGACGAAAAGCCCTTTTTTGGATGCTTTTTCAAATTCATGTAATGATTGAAAAAAAAATTTTTTTTTTAAATACAATTGCTAAACCTTGTAGAGAATTTATTCAAGTTTTTAAAACCAACCTCAAAATTTCTGTGCGATCATTGGTTGCTGAGATATTGGTAATCAAAGACAAAATGATCTTTTTCCATTCAAACATCGATATCTCAGCGAGAAATGCTCGTATCGAGATTTAAAAAAAAACAAAATTAAAGCTGAATAAACAAGCTATCCGGTCCATATGGAGGTTGAGTCGAAAAAATTTTTTCCACGTCCGTAGATTAAAAAAATACCAAAAAAAATCGAAAATTTTTTTTTCGGTGGTTTTCTTATGATTACTCGAAAAATATTTTTAAAAAAAAAATTTCAAACTCAGATCCGAAAATTAAACACTTAGAGCTACAATTTGCTTTTTTTTTTTTGCTGTACGACCATTTTTGTATAAGTTACAGCCTGTTGAAAATCCCCCAAAAATTTGGATTTTTTTTCTGCTCCCTTAATTTTTGTGAGAAGTATATTTATATTCTCTATAAATTATAGGTCCTCAATATCACTTTAAGATTTCTATAATAGTACCAACTGTTCTTATGTATTTTAGGTAACCTACAGTACTTAATAATTTAATAGTTAGCCCCCTGACTTTGCTTGAGTGTAAATAAAGAGATGATACTTAAAATCCTTCAAGGAAAAAATACAAAATTATGGCAAAAACCGTATCAAAATCTAATGCGTAATTAAAAAGTACAAACGGAAAGACAATAGTGAATTTGTTAAACTATTTAATACTTGAATAGAGTCCATTAAGGCACATATTTAAGGCTTTAATAAATTATATTTTAACTGGCCGATAAATATATGATCGGCAACGAAATAGACGACAAAGAATTGGTAACATGTTATCACATTTTTTTCAGTTATCATTTATCATTACTCTATTAAAACTTGATAAGATCAGACTAAGACTACATTCGGTTTACACATTTATATAAAAACTAACTGTCTCCCGCAGTTTCACCTGCGTTTATCGATATCAGTCTCGTAAATCCTATCCATCTTGGAAAAAATCCGCGTTGATTGGTAGCAGTCCCATATCGGGATATGTTCACTAGTTTTGAGGTGATGGTGCGTCAAAGGAACCCTATTTTCCTTACATATATACTAGCTGTCCCTATGGTTTCACCCGCGATTATCGATATCATATATAGCCCATAACCATCTAGGAAAAATTCCTCGTCGCCTGATTTCAGCCCCATCCCGATATGTTCACTAGTTTTGAGGTGATGGTGCGTCAAAGGAACCCTATTTTTCTTACATATATACTAGCTGTCCCCGTGGTTTAACCCGCGTTTATCGATATCATTATATAGCCTATAACCATCTAGGAAAAAATCCTCGTTGCCTGATTGCAGGCCCATTCCGATATGTTCACTAGTTTTGAGGTGATGGTGCGTCAAAGGAACCCTATTTTCCTTACATATATACTAGCTGTCCTTATGGTTTCACCCGCGATTATCGATATCATATATAGCCCATAACCATCTAGGAAAAATTCCTCGTCGCCTGATTTCAGCCCCATCCCGATATGTTCACTAGTTTTGAGGTGATGGTGCGTCAAAGGAACCCTATTTTCCTTACATATATTTTAGCTGCCCCCCGCGGTTTCACCCGCGTTTATCGATATCATTATATAGCCTATAACCATCTAGGAAAAAATCCTCGTTGCCTGATTGCAGGCCCATTCCGATATGTTCACTAGTTTTGAGGTGATGGTGCGTCAAAGGAACCCTATTTTCCTTACATATATTTTAGCTGCCCCCCGCGGTTTCACCCGCGTTTATCGATATCATATATAGCTTATAACTATCGACTAATTCCGCGTCGAATGGCAGTCGATATGCTCAGTAGTTTTGAGGTGATGGTGCGTCAAAGGAACCCGATATTTTCTATATATAGAAAAGATAGATTGCAATTGTAAGTTCCACCATGTCTGTTAGTTGGTGGTAAATTGATTGTATTACCCAAAAATTTACTAGTACTAACGAATTTAGCGTAGGGCGCCCTCCAGCTAGATGGAGCGATGATATACGCAAGCTGGCTGGCAGCGGTTGGAAACAAAGAGCTGAAGATTGAGCTCAGTGGCGTGCCATAGGTGAGGCCTATGTCCAGCAGTGGATGGAGATAGGCTGATAATGATGATAATGATGATGAACGAATTTTCACAAGTAAATTTAGCTAACCTAAGGGTATTAAAGTTCTATTTCATGAAAATCGACTGACGCTACTGAATGCCTACCTAATTAAAATGAAAGCGCCCATAATTATTGGAAACCTTTAATAGTTACCTATTATACTATTGAATAGATACTAATATTATACAGACAGAGTTCGAATTTTATAAGTTTGTTTATAGGTATATTAGTAATGAACTAATAAATTGAATAAGAGGGCCGGTGAAATTACAGACAAATGAGAATTGACAACTCCACGCCTCAGGGTCGATAACGCATTGGTGATGCCCTTGGTGTTGCAAATTGTCTATAGGCGACAGTGACCACTTACCATTACGTAGACTATCTGCCTGTTTGTCAGCACAAATAGTATAAAATTCTGTGCGTAAGGTAATCTGCGAAACCACAGCAACTATTTGAAAAATGATTTCACTTTATTCCGGATCGAAAGAGGTTTTGTTATAATTTCAGGATTGAAAGATCCTCGGGATTTTGCGTGTGGCTTCACCCAACGCACGGAAATATAGTAAACTAGCTGTCCCCCGTGGTTTCACCCGCGTTCCCAAGGGATGTTACATTATTAAGTGTTTTTCTATAATCAATAGTTTTCGCAGCGCACGCTGTGTAAGGAATTTTTCTGGTCATTTTTTTTACACTTTGGGTTACTTTAATTGACTTTTAGTATATTTTTTTTTACATAAATATATGTAATATAACCTATAGCCTTCCTCGATAAATGCACTATTCCAACACTAAAAGAATTTTTCAAATCGGATCTGCGGTTCCTGAGATTCACGTTCAAACAAAGAAACAAACAAACTTTTCAGCCTTATAATATTAGTATAGATTGTAAAAGCGGAAGCTAGAATAACTGCATTCGAAATAAATATTTTTATCATACCACAAACGTAGTTTAAACGCCAAAGGTAGTTTAACCCCGGATATAATCAAACCAAGTTCCGGGTGAAACCGCGAAAGACAGACAATTTATCCGCAAACATTACAACAACCACGAGCGTGGGTGGTCGATTTTCAAATTCGATCAATGTCCAATTGGATAATATACATTACAGAATAATGTAATCCTCAATGTATGTTACATATTATTATAGGGCAATTTCACGTTCACTAGAAACCGCTTGCGGCAAAACTTGATATAAATTCAAGATTTCATTTCCTCATACATATTTTCACAGTTTTTCTTTTACTAGGAGGAAAATAATCTAGGGCACTACTGTTTCCGTTTCAACTTTCGTTCAACACAAGCTTGCGAATACTGCTATTTATGTAATAAATCAACACTTTGTTTGATTTGAAATTATGTACGCTCTTTAAAACATAAATATGAGAGAAAGATAAAAGAGAAAGGCGCTGTAAGAAAAAAAATATCTTAAAATAAATTTACCCTTACGCACTGTAATTAAAAGAAATGAGGGCCTGGAGCTCCAAAATGCAGGCCCAGGCTTAGTTTGGACTCCAGATCTCCCTCAAATTGCAATTTTTTCCCAATCTTCCTGTCAACTGTATTTTATCATTACATGTAATTTGTGGAGATAAATAAAATAAATAAATTAAATTGTAGAATGAAAAATCATTCATGCCAATCGAATTTTTAATCAGATTGTCCTTATTTAAATGAAATTAGCTATGTACTTTATTTTACATGGAAAAATATAATAAAAGCATTATTAAAAGTTTCCTGAACCAAATTTTACAAACCAGTTCCATTCGCGTATTTAAAAGATTTTATTATTAATGCAAAAACAACACGATTATACAAAGAATTTTAACGAAACTGTAAAAAAGGGTTAAGTCAATAAACGAGAAATTTATTTACAAAGGGCCGCCTGAGGGTATTCTTAGAAGCGAAAAATAATTTTAATGTAATTAAGAATGGCTGTTTTCTCTGTTTTTAGTTTATTGTATCTAAGAGTATTTTCATAGTTACCAGCTAAGTGGGATCAGGCTGGTATTTTTAAATTACTAAGTATCGTGTTGAAAACGAATTTGCTACGATTTTCGACAATAATTACATACCTTGGTCATGAGAATCGTTCAGTGCGTCTATTTCTCCAATCGTTTCGCTTTAATCGAATCACGTGAGAGCGAATCCCCGGCACTTAACCCAGCTAATACAAGCTAACAGTCAGTAATCACTTTAACTGTTGCTTAATACGAAAAGAGTACAGCAAGAGGGTATCTTTCCTCCCCGGATAAACGCCTTTAATCCGTCCCGGAACTGGTGCAGCCGGGCACCCGGGGACAGGGCATTCCGGAGACAGCTATTAGTCACGTTTGCCCGGACACAAATGGCGTTTTCCTTAACTGACATAATCCCCGGAGAATTTTAAACTTTCCCTTATTCCTTTGTGAGCCATTACATGAATAAACATTTGTTTCATGTCAAAATATGTTTGTTTATGTTTATACATATTCAAATACCTTCATTAAGTAAATGCGAGATTCAGGTTTTGATAAATGCTTACAATAAAGTTATGTGACGTTTCAATGTTATTGCTAATGAACATGGTTGAACTATAATTCATTCATTCAAGATGGGAAAATAGGGTCAGGGTTAGCAGAAAAAAAGGTTTTTGACGGCTTATCCAAAAAAATATTAAACAAATTAGTTGTTTGCTTATTAACATATTAAAGTACCTATGTTTGTTGGAACTATGCTTGTAATCAATTTAACCTATCTTGAATAATTTAAGGGAAGGTCTCAGCGTCAGTAAAGTCACTCTATTAATAAGTCCAGGTATATCCACCGCCTAAAATAGGTGACAGCCCTGGACCTGTCTGTATTCTACCCTTGGCCTATATAACCCTACTGTCATGTAAAATTTACTTATATAAAAAAACCCATTAATTAACGCAACACAATTTTATCAATGCTATTAATACTAGGATGCCTTAATTTTTGACATTCCTAATTGGATCAATAAAGTGGTCAACAAAAGGGTTGGCGTCTAGGATGCAGCCGGCTGTAAAGATTTTGACACATGTCTAATGCATCGAATATACAGAAAGCATGCGTAATTATAGCCCTATCCTTTGGCAAATTATGTGAATAGAACGTAGAAGATCATCGTTTAATGCAACACATTCCGAGACAACTATATAATTATCCAGGACATTCTTCACACATGACTACCCGAACCTAAATTAAGCAGAGTGCACTGCTTGTGCTACAGTGACCAAGTAACTGATATACTCTAGAAAGAAATGTCCTGGGTGGGAATCGAAGCCTACACTTGCGCCGAGGCAGTCAGGGTCTCTAAACACTAAGCCAACTAGCCCGTCAAAATTTATGTTTTTTTACACAAACTTACGTCTTGTAACACGTGATATCATTCACGCGATGTATATCCAGCAAAAGTCTCCTCTTATTATTATTACTTAATTCTTATTAATTCTAAAGATTTTTATAGAAATAAAGAGACTTCTAACGCCTCTTGCTAATGGCAGTTACTTAATAGAATTATGTTTGCCAGCGCGACTCGAGCGACGCGGAGCGGTTAACCATCGAGGCAGCTACTCAGACAGCCAGCGGCCGGTACACTTGCGAGGTTTCTGCAGACGCGCCGTCATTCCAGACTGCACAGGTTCACACCCATATGTATGTTGTTGGTAAGTTAACACCTCAGATTGTTCTTGGAATCCCTCAGTTATCAGATTATTGACTCATTAGCTGTAGGATATTTCGTGGAATTAAGCTTTAAGCGCATCACATTTTTTTTTTTACACACGGCCATCTGATCCCAAACTAAGCAGAGCTTGTACTATGGAAACCAGATAACTGATATACTATACACAATACTTTTTATTTTTCTAAATACATACATATATAGATATTTACACCCAGACACATTAATGTTATGGTTTTTTTATTGATTAATCATCTTTGAATCATACATTTTTATACTACGATTTCTAGTAATCCTCCTCCTTTCTAAATGTCCTGCGAAATTCTTCACACACGCCTTGAAGCGGGCCTTTGAAGCCAATCTAAATAAAGTTGATACTAAATTGGTTAAATGATACTTATGTAGTTATATACCTACATACATATTGTATTGAATTAATTTGCAAGCTGGCTTCACACGAGTAGCACTAGTTATCCGAATGCATTCTTATAAAAGGTGGGCCGCTTTCAGTAACTAAAATGTCTGATCATAAATTAAAAAAGTATATTATACAGGAATGTTTTGAAAGAAAGAGCGTATTACAAGGTAGTTATTAAATTGAATAGCTAATATATTGAAAATAAAAATGTATGGAAATTGCTACTCTCTGCACAGTGCACCTCTAATTTGCTTGTTTAAGTTGTTAGTAATTATTGTTATTTTCTATTTTGTATTCTTGTTATTTCTTTTTTGTTTTTGAATGTTGTTGTATAGGTATTAAGTATTTTGTAATTGTTAAACATATAAAATGAATTTTCAGGAATGACGGTATTTATCATAAAAAAATTAAGCAATCCTAATACCAATTAGTAAAGATATACATACACTAATCAACTTATCAACCTATTCACGCCTGGTATATACCTAGACAGAACAATTAGCCGTGACCATGCACGCAAATGTTTGCCCTGGTAACTAGCATACAGAATAATTGAGTTAATCGCACTACCACAATCAATACACTTTAATGACTTTATTATTGTACGGTTATGTAGAAATAATAGTCAAATTTAATGGCCAACAAGCGTATGAAGCCTGACAAGCGATATGAAGGCTCAACTAAGTTTAGGCCTATTGCCAAAAGCTGAACAATATCCATGATCCATTTGTAATGTGATAGTTTTGATTGCCTTGCGAAACGTAATTGCTGTTGTATGCCGTAGTTGAACTATGAGTACTGCTTATCTGTAAATCGCTATCCCCCGCGGTTTTATCCGCGTTTGTCAATAATATATGAAGCCTATAACTATCTAGGAAAAATTCCGCGTTGAATGGTAGCAGTCCCATCCCGATATGTTCAGTAGTTTTGTGGTGATGTTGCGCCATAGGAACCCTATGTTGCCCCAAGGTAATTCCATCAGGTCTTTGACCATCGTTCCGCGTCAAACTATTCGGTCCAAAGACCGCTGATACATGGGTGCTGGTAAGATGTATGTATGATGTCGTTCAGGTGGATTTTTTTAAGTAGCATACTGTAGCATACAGCGGTGTTCACGCGTTATAAAGCTCGTAAATAGGTGTCCGCGATTCAGACAGGGTATATCAACGTATCTTTGGTAAAAGTTACCTTATAGTTTGGTGTGGTAACAATAAATAAATATCCTGGGACATTCTTTACACACGGTCATCTGGTCCCAAACTAAGCAGAGCTTGTACTTTGGAAACCAGATAACTGATATACTCATATACAATTTTTTTTTCTTAATGCATAGGTACTTATATAGATATTTAAAACCAGACACAGAACAAACAGACATGTTCACATGACACACAAATGTTTATCCTGGGTGGGAATCGAACCCACGACCTTCGGTTTGGCAGTCAGAGCGTTAACCACAAAGCCAACTGGCCTATCTAATGAGGCCTAGATATGTCTACCGAACCCACCATTAATTCTTCATTATGTTCTGTAAAATGTATTTGTTCTGGAATATCCGTGCGCCTGAGTAAGCTTCCGTGACACCTGACGCATACCGCTGTCCGGTCCCAATCAAAGGAAAGCATTATACTAAGGAAACCGGATAACTGATAATCTCCTGTAGCAACAATTATTGTACTGCATAATGAGTTGAATCAGCGGAGTGTAATGTAATACGTGTCAACACTATAATATACGTAAGATTTGACGGGGCAATTGGCTTGAGGGTTATGGAAACTGTTTAACTGCCACAAGCAGGTATGCATCCATGTGCGCTTAGGACAAACATTAGTGACAATGAACATGTCTTTTTGTTCTGTATTTAGAAAAAAATATATAGAAGAAACATCAAATAAGTATTTAGAAAAAAAATGTTTTTCTGGTTGCCATAGTAAGCAAGGTCTCTACTACTAGTTACTTTTTAACTGGAATTTACACCAACACACAATAAAAAAGTATTAAAATAAAATATTTAAAAGAAGATACCTAGATCTTGTTAAAATATATACCTACTATCTAGATACAAAGTAAAATATTATTATTTTTTGGACAATTTAACAGTAGTACAGTTCAGAGTACAGATTTCGTCCGGGGAAGTACTACAATCTTACCCATTTCCAACGTGAGGCAGTAGTGCACTTGTATTACTGTGCTTCGGTTGGAAAGGTAAGGAGGCCGGTGAAATTACAGGCACACGAAACTTAACAAGTCACACGTGCCTGTAACATCACGTCTCAACAACCCATTGGCGATTCCCCTGGTGTTGCAAATAGCCATACGTGGCGGTTATCACTTACCATCAGGTAGACCGTCTGCTTGTTTGTTGGACCATGCGGTATAAAAAAAAAGACCAAATGCTCAAAAAAAATTCAAAACTTTTCAGTTTGTACAAGTAAACACAAACTTTTTGTTGTTGTGTGTACACTTGAGTTGCCCGGACCGCAGGGCCTCCACATTCTACACTACACTTCCCATAATACGCATCCCCCTTACGTCTCACTCATGTTTATTTATAAGAACTGCGTAAAAATCCCATTTCCATATCTTTACATATCTTAGTTACCTCGCATCCCACAAGTAAAATAGCCCGGTACAGATTTATGACGCTATGAATAATCGAATATATTATAATTTTGGGTGTAAAATTATCATGTAAGGAGGTTGTGTTGCTCCTTGACAATTTAAAACAAATTAAGATCAAACGGTATTAAATATGATCAAAATGATCGTGAAATTATGGTTTTTAGGTCAGATAAAGCTTTATCTCTTTCCGTCACACGTATTATGCATGTAAAATGTATAATAATACCAATATTTTCAATAAATAAATATTCTGGGACATTCTCTTACACACGACCATCTAATCCCAAACTAAGCAGAGATTGTATTGTGGAAACCAGATAACTGATATACTTTTTAATACATACTTATATAGATATTTACACTCAGACACAGAACAAACATACCTGTTCATTGACACAAATGTTTGTCCTGGGCGGGGATCGACCTTTAACTTGGCAGTCAGGGTCGCTAACCACCAAGCCAATTATATTTTTATATATTAATACCAATATTTTAGTAATGACTTTATGATCGATGTGCGGAGAAATGTAGTACTCAGTCTTTGTCAAAGAAGATGTGTATTATCGTGTAAATGGAACCAATAACCGAAAGTAAACGCTGTTTTTAATTAAAACATCTGGAAGAGGAGGTTAGTGTTACTAACGACTGACAGAGTTAGGACGATGATTACTCAGTTGGTATTGACGTCGTGCCGTGATGAAAATAGTGTGTTCGATTTCTACAAGCTTGAATTTTCGGAGCAGAAAATCAGCTTGAGTAAAACCATAGCATGGTGATAAGGGACTTTTTAGTACCCCCTGGCTACCACTCTTAAGATGATAATCTGTCAAACATTTCCCGATGTGTTCCGATAGCAGCACTTCAGTGCCAGTTCCCTAGGTGTTAAAAACAAAGGTTCGCAATGTGTATAAAAGTATATAACGCAGTTCCAAATGATATAAAAGCACTCCCAGTGACACGCTTTAAACAAAAATTAATAAATTGGTTGAAAGCCCAAATGTTCTATAGTTCTTAATTAATTACGGAACTAATTGACATATTTTGATTTGTGTATTCTTTAGTATTTGTTTCGAATGTAACATGACTGTAGTTTTTTAATTTCTTTTTATTTGGACATAACATTGTAAATTTGTATTGTAATAAATAGTATTTGCATGCTTATGAAAAGCTAGATGAGCTGAACCTATTGTAACTTGTAACACCTTTATGTAAAACCACATCTTTAGCAAATAAAAAATTCTTATTCTCAGGATTTGTGTCTTTATCACCTTTGGCCATATCATCACCAGCCATGGATATAATGTTCCAACACAAAACTAAATACCTATTACATAGTAAAAAATATACGAGTATACCAAAGTTATGTAATATAAGGTTTTTCATGATATCTACCTAATTCAAAGTTAGGAAATCCATTTTTTGTTCATAGGTGTTTTTCTGAAAAAAATACTTAAAATTACGTTATAACTATGTACATATTGATCTTTTAAATTGATTTTAATCCCTAAATTTTATTTCACCGGAAATCGTTTTTATTTGCCAGTGATATTTATTATGACTTTTATAGCTTTCATTTTAAATCGTCAGAATTAAAATTTCATGTATCGGAAAACTTTTGATACACAGACACAGTATGATCGAAAATCGTTCAAGTTTTCCAATTAAAATCAGATTATAATAAAACCCATTGAAAATAAGTTACAGTAATTTTTATTAAAATATTATTTGTGATACAAAATTTCAAGTTTTAAGAATTGGTCGAGAATTTTGTTAATAATATTGTTTTCACAGAGTTACCGGACGCCGGGCCATCAATGTTCGGCCTGAAGCGGCGGTACAAGCCTGGAATGAAGCTGAAGGTAGAATGCATCAGCCGGAACTCCCTGCCAGCTGCCAATCTATCCTTCTTCATTAACAATGAGCCGGTGAGTTGTTTTTTGGAATACCTATTGTCTAAAACCAGCGGATGTTGTCTGTTGCCTATCAGCTGCCGTCATTCACCCTTTCAGTAACGATTTCATGTTTCAAGCAAAATTGAAATTATTTGCATTTGTGTATGCTAAGAATCTGTCTTATATTCTCAAAATTATTAAGATTCAAAATTGTATGTCTTCAATAATAATTTGTATTTCATTACACTGTAATTATTATACTTATTTTGTAATCGAGTTTTTCTTGAACAAAAATTTTAGAGACTCAAAAGCAATCTTAAACAAAACATCAAAGAGAATAATATTAACACAAGTTATATTTGCTGGACCATTTTGCTTGGTGGTTTAAGCGAACTACCACGCAACAGGTCGCGGGTTCGATTCCCACCTATGACTAACATTTCTGTGCATGAACATGTCTTTTTGCTCTGTGTCCGAGTGTAAATATCTATATAAGTACCAACGTGTTTAGAAGAAAAAAGGTTGTGTGTGTTGTATATCACACATTACCGTGTTGTTTTGGGATCAGATGGCCGTGTGCAAAAAATGTCCCATGATATTTATTATTATTATTATTTGTATCATTCCTTTTGGAGGAGCGGTCCTTTTGAATGCGTGCGTGGGGATACAGCTCGAACACGTAGAGGCCCCTTGAAGATAGTCAATATGTTGGGATATGTACACCTATCGGATCCATAATATAACTATAATTTATTATTAAGTTATGCATTACCTACAAAGTTATGCATAACCCTACAAAAAAAATTATGTGAATGTTTGACTATTTAAAATTTAAACAAGTATAAACGATTGATAAGTACGTCTGGCAGAATTCTGGTCTAAACAAATTTAGCCAAAACGATCGACAAGTAAAAAAAAGCGGTTGATCGTATTTAGATAAAATTTGGCACTCAGATAGAATACGCTCTGGAACACATACAGCTTTTAATTCTCGGAAAACATCACTTTAATCACTGGGTAGCCCCGGTAAAATCACTGGGCAGAAGCTAAGAATACTTATAAGGTATACATGAAAAGTCTTACGTATTATGAAAAGTTATATAAGAAACTATTTCTAAATACCTACCCGTTTATACAGGAAAATAGGGAACTGTCCTGTATTAAAGATAAATGATCAAACACTAACCAGTGTATTGAACACCAAAAAATACACGAAAACGTCAAATATGATCAAAATTAAATCATTAATTTGATGTTTAAGTACCGATCTAATGACAAAGAGTACGTTATTTGATGTTGTACAATTGTGACGTCACAACTTGCTATTTCATACAAAACTCCATCACATTAGATCATTTTGACATTTCATGAAGAATTGCTGATTTGACATGTCAGGACACATCCCTATTATTAAAAACTGTTGACAGTTATAAACTTACTAGCTTATGATGGGCCAGTTGGCTTGGTGGTTAGAGACCCTGACTGCCAAGCTGCAGGTCGTCGGTTTGATTCCAACCCAGGACAAACATTTGTGTGCATGAACATGTCTATTTGTTCTGAAAAGTTGTATTTGTAGTATATCAGTTATCCGGTTTCCATAGTACAAGCTCTGCTTAGTTTGGGACCAGATGTGTAAAGAATGTCCCAGGATATTTATATTTTATTTATCATTATTTACTAGCTATCCCCCGCGATTATACCTGCATTCCGTTTCATTCCGGCCCATAAAATAGAATTGCAAAAAATCTAGTCTGCTCCCGCTTTCACTTCGTTTTAGTTTGGTTGTTGTAACTTTTTCTTTTTTCTCGTATCTCATAACTTTAGGAAACCATAAAGAATTAGGCTATTAAAAACAAAACTCTTTTTTCAAATCTAACTGACAGTTCCAGGAATAAGCGCGGTCGAACAAAGGAACAAACAAACTCTTCAGCTTTATTATATTAGTATAATATACCTGTAGATAATAATATGTCTATAAATTTGTTTACTTTGTCTCGCGGTCTCATTTCATTTTGTTATCTCAAAAGATATCTGATATACTCTAATATATACAAATAAATAAATATAATGTTTGTTTATACATTTATTCGTTATAAACATATACAATGCAACGCATGCTGGAAACAGCTTGTATAAAATAATAAAATAATCTACTTTAATTTCTTACCCATTGGGAAGATTTATTAGGACAAAAAGAAATTGTAATTGAGAACCGAGTTTTAATAACGCAGTATTTCTTTTGCATTTGTGCAGATAGACCCTTTTATCTTTCAATTATTAATGTCTACAGCTTTCGTGCTATCCAGTCAAAAATTATATAGACCGTCTTACATTAAATACAACTTTATAAATAATTTAAAACTCAATAGGTAAAGAAAAAAGAGACGAATAAAGATATTTATACTTAGACAGGACTAACATCATAGGTTTTTTGCAGACAGGGTTTCTAACCCCAAGCCTACGGCCCGTAAAACTACAAATTTTAATTGATAATTAAAAAATAGGTGTTAAAAATAAGAAAAAAATGTATTTTAGTGTGAAGAAAGCGTGGGGTGCGTGGTGTCAATAGTTATAAATATTATACAGATATGAGTAGAAGGATTATTTTGTTTTACAGTTAACATTTTGATAATATCTTACAAAGCACCCCACGTTTTTTTACTTTTCTTTATTTATTTTTTCTTAATTGAAGACAACAAACAATTGCACACAATGATAAAATTAAAGTTTTACAACACAGTTTTGTATACATGTGCAACCAGCACCATTATCCAGTTACTTTAGTTGGATTTTCTATAAAAGCGTGTTATTTCGTTTTTTTAATCTATTATTTAATTTAAGTTAAACCGCTAGTCCTGATAATCCCAGTAAGGATAACGGGTCCAAATATTTAAAATATTGAATTGTCATCGGTCCTCGATAAATCTATGAAGTTTGAATGAAATCTGACCGTTTAAAGTGGGCCAAAATCGCGCCCAAAGGAGTCAGTTACATACAAACATTAAGTTGAAACTAATAAAAGCGAGTTAAAAACAATCAATACTATCACAAAAACTTACCATGCAAAAAGTATCTTATTATAAATGCAATTAGAGTCACTGTTGTAAAACATACCTATAGGAGTCGAGGAAACCAGTAATTATCTTCCACAATAGGCGAATTCGCAAATACGAGCTATGACACATTACAAAGAGCGTGTAGCAATAGTAGCCATACAATTGATTACAAAATGTCAAAGGTATGTATGTCATAGGTACTAATACCGCTAGGCTAATTGAAATGACCATAAAGCTTGCTGTTTGAGGAATAAAGTCGTTCATCATGCCCATCCATTGCACAATCATGTATGGTCGCTATTATACGCAGTAGCTTCTATCTATTGGGTATATTACATATTTCTATAGGTTTGGGAGAATTTGGATTGAGTAATCGATACAGCGTGTTACAAAATACCCCATAAAAATATAATTCATTATCAAAGCCAACAACCCTAGTAAGCTGTCATGTCCGTGAACCAGATTATTTAATATAATTATTACCTAATACTATTTCACCTAATAATTGTCTACTTTAATAGTCTTTCTATTTTTCATTCATAAAAATCTGTCTTTTTATTTTTTTTAGGGTATGTTATACAGCGTTACCACGGTTCTTAAATATGATGATTCGTTATAAGGCCCCATTTAGCCACCTTTCGGCTTTAAGGGTAGTTTTGTAACATTCTGTATAAAAGGAGGTGCTGACTGACATATCAACGGAGGGCCTAAACTATAAGGGTTTGAAACTTGAAATTTTGCACATTTCATTGCAATTTTCCTTTTATAACGTAGGGGAGCACTATAATGTTCTTATATCCCACGGGAAAGCGGGTGAAACCGCGAGTGACAGCTAGTAGTATATAAAATGAATGAAAAATGTATCCTTCGCCCTTTGGATTAACCCACGATCAAAAGGTTAGTGTTGTCCCGGGATGAAAAGTCATAAATCCTATGTATTATCCGGAAAATATTCTATCTGTATGCCAAATTTTATCCAAAGCTTGTGAAATTATAGTATTTATAAAAGTCATTTAATTGAGATATTGAGGAGAAAATCTTGGAAACCTTGTGATGTTTCATTAGTATCACATAAAATACATATAAAAATAAAACCTAAATGCTTTTGTTTGTTAAGCGCATAATTTCTGAGCAGCCCGGCATTTTGGCTACATAATTTTTGTAGTACTAAATCCGAATTTTAAGGAATGTGTAATTGGAAAAATTCCCCGAAACATCGGTAAAATCTGTGTTTTTCTATAGGATTTTTGTACGCACAAATTTGGACACTACGACTATCGGGTCAACTAGTTCACAATATAATCAATATTTTTTCATAAATAAATACTAATAATAAATATTCTAGGACATTCATTACATACGGTCTCCTCATTCCAAACTAAGCAGACCATAAACTATGGAAACCAGGGAACTGATATACTAATTCAAATATCATTTTAATTTTATTTAAATACATACTTATTTCCACCCAGACCGACGGAGAGCAAACAGACATTTTCATGCGCACTTTTTTTTGTCCTTAATGGGAGTCGAACCCACGACATGTGGCGTGGCAGTAGGGAGTCGCTAACCACCAAGCCAACTGGTCCGTCATAATATTCAGAAGTTCTGTCTGATTCGGTGAAAAAATATGTTTTTACTACAAACGATTTTCGAATGCAATGTACGTACATAATATAATAATAAATAAATGGCATAGTAAAAAAACACGTTAAATTAACTCAACATTTTATTATTCAATCAAACTCAGTTTAAACTTATCAACCTTTCAACCTTGGTTTATAACTTGCTGACAGTGACGACTGAGAGGTTAATTACCCTTTTTTATTTATCCAATTTAATTAAACCTTTTTTGTCATTGCCTCTTCGATCTCTTCAACGGTTTTTCCCTTAGTCTCAGGTAAGAATATTAATGTTATAAATACTCCAAAGATGTTAATACCAGTGTAGAAGAAAAATATGTACTGTGTTCCTATATGTGTAAACAAACTGAGCTGTATTGTGGACATGAACCACGCAAATGTTACCGCGCAACCCATAAGCCTGGCACGAACCTGCAACAAGAACGTAAATAAATAAAAAAAATACTTTACTATCTCATTTATCTATATATCTAAATTACAGGCACATGAGACTTAACAAATTTACGTCTCAGGGTCGACAACGCATTGGCATTGGATTAACGGGTACATTAACTTTATTTAAAAAGGCAATCAGGCCGACAAAACAGTCATACATTGGTAAGTAGTCATCGCCAATACTTTGTCTCTCCAGAGACAGAGTTACTAAGTCCCATGTGCCTGTAATTTCACCGGCCTCCTTACATCTTAACTGAAATACAGTACAACAAGGAAATACAGCTTCAAGGTGAAAATGGGATTGGTCGCAGTACTTTATTATCTGCATTAATTTTACAATTTAATTCGAGACGTAAGCTTCAATTTAAAACAGAATATATTAACAACATCGAAATTCCATTCAATCTAATTTAGATCAAATAAATTAAGGGGAGGAAGATACTTATCATAATTTTATTATAATGGAAAAATTACTATGGAGATTGTTAAGTTAAGCTGAAATTGGAAGCTGAATAAATTCAACGTTATTTTAATATATATTCGTTTTATATCATTATTTATTACAGGACGACGTTTGTAATTACTTTTTTAAGAAACTTTCATAATGATTTATTTGAGTTATACTTCTTTAGGCGCGTTACGTAAGAATGATGAGTGTGAAATTTTAAGATGCGTGCGCATTAGTGTAACACAAAATTCTCACGGATGAAGTTAGCTCATAACGGTCTCTCCGGAACATCGCACAAATCACAACTGTCAGTGTCAATGAGTGAGTAATGTATTATTGTCAATTATAACCTAACATCGTCAAACATTGTTGCTACAGACAGGTGCTAAGAATTTGGACACTACAATTTCACGACTGAATCGTAAAAAATGCTTTTAGTGCAGTTTTTCTCACCTATAATTTCGGGTATAACTTCTTACGTGCGTACATAATACATCCTAATCATAATACACACCACTCACTCACGTTCGAATTAAATCATTAAAAAGACACCTAATTTGTTTACTTGAACAATGGACAAATAGAAAATGTATGTCAGTTAAATTATAATTACCTACCTACTTAAATCAAAACACCGTCTGGGTTTTAAAACTACCCGCCTTGTTTATGATAATTTATGTAGATCGCTGAGTAAATTTACTTGCTGGATAACGTGATGTATGTAAATTATGACTGAGAAACAAGTTCTCATTAATTCTAACTCATATATATAACATATAATACTTTCTTGCCGTGTTGGATTCGGGTCAAGTGGATTTTGTTTTAATTCTGGACTCGAGCAAGTTTGTTTGCTCTTTCCGACCGCGACGCAGCTTTGCGATCACTTCTATCGTGATTTTAATGCTTACTTTAAGTTGTGTTGACATAAAAATGTTTATATTATTTAATTAAATAATCCTTATACAAACAGGAGACACATAGCAAAAGGCCGAGTTTATTTTCAAACTTATGTACATAACATTAAGGTTGGAATGTTATTACAACATTCCAGTGTAGGCCAAGAGACAGTATTTTTATCTTAATAAATAAATATTTTATTGAGATATAAAAATTCAAAAAGTCTGGTTATTTTGTATGCCTGATTGAACCGTTATTGTAGATTTGTTATTATAACAAACTTCATTATCATATCAACATATTATTGAATACTATTAAAATAAAGAGTCTGAAATATCAATGTAGAGCCGAAAGTACTAAAGCTAGAAACACGAAATTTAAACTGTAAATACCTTTTATAGCTCAGGTAATTAATAAGAAATAATATCTATAAATTTACCCCAAAAATTTCAAACCATATTATTATTTATTATATTATTTTTAATTTTATGGAAAGCACTTAATTTATTCACATTTAATTTAAATATATGTCTTTTATTAAATTCTGGATGACCAGGTTTAAGAGCAGACGGACGATGACCGATGGTAAGTGGTCGCCTCCTCCTGGGTATTTTCAATACCAAAAAGTTTGCCCGTGTATTGTCGACCTATTTTAGTTTAGTTTGTTACACGCTTTTTTTAATACAGACCATCGCACAAATACGCCACAATGTAGCGCTGTTAGCAAACCGTAATGGGGACCTTTCTTACCCATATCATTCTATAATACTAGTTAATATTATATACTACAAGCAAATAAGTCTACGGATTTTATTGAGAAACGGTATTGTAAATCAAAGGTTTTTCTTCATAGATAAATAAAAGATTTCTTCTACTATATTAGATAAAGTGGACGTTATTATGATCATATTGTACAATATTATTATAGAGAACTTTATTCTTTTGTTTATTTGCTTTTGTCATCGCATTATTGCTGTGGTTGAGTGACAAAAAGCCGGCAGATTTAAATGTCTTCAAAATACTGAAATTGCAATGCAGTTGCTTTGATTTTGTCAATTGGATTGAAAGTAAGAGTTTGTCATAAGATCCTTGTGCGCTGAAAACTCCCAAACGGAGAGTATCTCTTACGTATATATACTATTAAAACATTTAAATACTAATGTGATTTTTTTATGTTTTTCATACCATGTTTTATATGTTTTTTTTATAAGTAGAACTCCTAGTGCAGAGTTCGTCCGGGGAAGTACTACCACCTTACCCATTTCTGCCTTGAATCAGTAGTGCACTTGTATTACTGTGTTTTGTTTAGAAAAGTTAGGGGACCGGTAATATTACTGGCATATAAGACTAAACAACTTCACGTCTCAGGGTCGACAATGCATTTGCGATGGATGTTGCAAATGTCGATAGGCGTCGATGACCATATGGTATAAAAAAAATGTGGCCCGAAAATCCAGCAGACGGTCGACCTGAATCGTGAAGTAGTTAAGTCTCATGCGCCTGTAATTTTACCCTTACTTTTCTAACCAAACCCAGTAAATACAATTCACTGCTGCTCCACGGCAGAAATGGGTAAGGTAAATTATTCCTATAATAAAATAATGATCTTACCTGGAAGTTAAATATCTCAGACATGATGATGTAAGGTAGTGGTGAAACACCTGCCCCGTAAGCGCACAAGCATATCACGATGATGACGACTGGCAACCAGCTCGGTATGCCAC
The DNA here is from genome assembly GCA_907165245.1 of Habrosyne pyritoides. Lineage (NCBI taxonomy): Eukaryota > Metazoa > Arthropoda > Insecta > Lepidoptera > Drepanidae > Habrosyne > Habrosyne pyritoides. Next base: position 10,378,886 of record OU015594.1, on the reverse strand, counting down.
TGCCCATATTCTCGTGATGTAACAGTAATATTATCCCAATGCTCGCCATACAAAAAACTGTTATTATTAGTGTTACTAAAAGAAGCATCTGAAATAATATGTTTCCTTATTCAAAGTTTTCTACTTATATAAAACAAACTTGTGTTAGTAACACCATTTATAACTCAAGAACGGCTGCACAGATTTCAATGATCTTTGATTTTACTTCATAGCAATTAGGAGCATTATAAAAAAAATGTTGGAGATTTATTTTCTCAAACATTTTTAATCAACGCTATCTCTGAGAAGAGACCCTAAAATAATCCTCGGGAACGCGGGTGAAACTGCGGGGTACAGCTAGTATAATATAAAACTATATATCCCGGAGTAGAAGCTAGTACTTATTATATAATTTATGAATCACCTGTTTTATTCTTTTACTCTAATCTGTGCTGAACCTTAAATAAGATTCTATGTACATTGCAGGCACTTATTTGACTCAGTTTTTAATTATTGAAAAGTTAATTTAAAACACAAAAATTAACAAAAATTATTTGTTTTTGACTAAACGTAATAAAGGCAGGCCAAGAGATGGATAGACGACATAAGAAAATTTGGAGGTACTACCTGGTCTAGAAAAGCTATAGACAGAATTAACACGTTGAACGCCGCTTAAATTTTTCAGTTTTTCTGTTTGGGCCGTGGGGGACACCGTGTGGTCGACATACAATAGTTCCGTTGGGGCCGCGGGGGACAACATATGACCGCGAGTTAGAGGCGATTTTAAGTATCGCTATTGGGCCGTCGAGCACAGATTTGAAGTTAATTTGTATTTGACGTGACCCCCACGGCCCTGCAGATAAATAGATTGTATTTGGTTTTTAGTAAAAAATATGACTTAGAAAAATATGACAGATTATGTCAGGACAAGACTTTTTTGAAAGTTCTAATGGAAAAAGTGTGTATGATAATGTTTTATTTTATATTTTTCCATAAAATTACTATTTATAATGTGTTGTGAAATACTGTATACTGTTACGATTTAATTAACTTGTTAGAGTCTGGTTAAAGTTGTACTACACAACTGATTTTTCGGGGATAGTTTGATGAATTAAACTACATGTTTGCAAATCAGAAATATAATTATTTAAAGTTACTATTTATTAAATGAAACAAAATTAAATCAGACTTTAGGTTGAGATCAATATCAACGTTACTACTACATTATTTTTAATGAATTTTATGAAAACATTCAAAACAAAGAAATGGTTTGTTAGGGCAGGTTTCACAAAAAGTTACAACTTTTTTCGTCTTGTTTTTGGCTAATACTCGTCCCATTACTTTTGTATTGTCTCTGTAGCACTGCTGACATGTTCGTCGACAATTTTTACTGGTGCCGTCTTTCTTCGCAAGCTTATGCCTCATTCTGATTGGTCTTGAAACTTGACTTGAGGCTTCACTTCTTATTAACAGGCCCTTCAACACCTGTTTCCTAAATTCAACAATTTGGATTTTCGTCCCGGTTACTGCTTGATATAATACTAGTGCATTGATAACTGCAGTATTCAACAGCAAGTTAATGGCAACTTTTTTGTACCATTTGACTGATTTCCTTAATGGCGTGGAATAAGCCCCCATTTGGTCGGACAAATCGACAGCTCCTTTTGCCCTATTATAATCGAGCACGATTTTGGGCTTCAATACCGCTTTTCCTCGCTTTATAATTGTCTGGAAACGGTCGGAATGTTTTGTCGAAAGAACAAGTACGTCTCTTTTATCTTTCCACTTCATGATAGTAATTCCATCTTCACTCTCTCTAGCTATATATTCACCTGTCTTCAGTTTAGCATTAGCGACATCTTTAGGAATATTCCTTCTATTTTTTCTAATAGTACCGACAAGATGTGTTTCATTTTTCAACAGAGTCCTTGCTAAATCAATACTCGTATACCAATTGTCAGTATATAACGTGTGACCCTTGTTCAACAAGCCACTGCAAAGAGACATAACAACGTTTGCCGGCGTAGTATTCACTTGATCGTTTTCTTTTCCCGCATAAATATTGATTTTGTATGTATACCCAGGTAGAGTGCATAATTTAAACTCTTTTATGCCATATTTATGGCGTTTTTGTTTGTTATATTGACGGAAAATGATTCTGCCGCGGAATGGCACAACGCTTTCGTCAATGCATATATCTTCGGCAGGAGTATAATGCCTTGAAAAATTTGTGTTCATGACCTCCAGTAAGTGTCTGACGCGATGTAACCTATCAGACTTGTGAGCATTATCAAGCTGGGAAAAATGAAGCATTTGAAGAAGCAGTTCAAATCGATTACGGGACATAATTGTTGCTGCAAATGAATGACCTGTTATTTCATCTTTAGACCAATAATCAGAAAGCTTTGGAAGTTTTACCAATCCCATAAAAATAATCAATGCAAAAAAGCCTTTCATTTCATGCACGTTAGAAGGAGACCAGTTACGGATTCTTGCTGCTTTTGAAGCCACGCGCCCGGAGATTTTGTCGATAGCAAACTGATTTGTATCTTCTACTATCTGCATAAAAACATCATCGGGAACTAAAAGAGAGTAAAAATCTGCAGGCGATTTGTTAGTCATTGCTAAGCGGAGATTAGTAGGCAAACCAGGATTTCCTGTGAAAGGTATAATTCGACGCTGGTTACCTGTTGGTAGTGTCCATGTACGTGTAAACGGCGTTGTGTTTCCTGAGGTATCTGGAACTGCATGATCTTCCGCATCACTCTCTTCACTGTCTATCACCATGATACGACGACGTTTACGCGTAACTGGATGAAAATTTACATCTTCTTCTTCAGAGCTTACATGGAAACTATTATTCAGCAAGGTGATTTCTAATTCTTCTATTTGTGATAAATCTTCCTGATTTATTTCGAAATATTCGAACTCATCCATTATATTATATTAAACAATTAATGAAATGCAATAAAAAACCATTTATTTTACGTAAACAAATAAACAGAAAATTCGCGAGTCGAAACGTAATCAATATAGGTAGTTCAAACGGTCACTGCGCGGGTGCGCGGGAATCGCGTATCGCGACGGCCGGCAGGGCATGCGCGGGGATGACCGACACTCCGACCCCCGCGGCCCCCGCCAACGAACAACACGATTTATTTCCGCGTGGGCCATGGGGGGCAACTGTTGAGTGACAGTAGTATTTTGGTAAAATAAAGTCAAAATTAACTTTTCTTCGATTTACATAATGTGATTTGGCACATTTTCTAGCCCCTAAAGCAATAAAAACTTATATGTAAAACGTAGCAATCAAGCATTTTTAACCTGGCTCCTTTTACTAAACAAGTGAGGCCCATATGTTGTCCCCCATGGCGTTTAACGTGTTAAGTGGAAAGAGCTGGAAGAGGCCTATATGTCACAGGACACGCTGATCACTAAACCGGAAAACCCAATGTGCTAGATTTATGGTTTTCCTTTTTTAAATACTATTAGATTATAATTGTGTTTAGTTTTTCAGCAATAAAGGCTTAATAATAATAATAAAAACGTAATAAATAGCCATGCGGTGGAAATTATATAGATGTCTCGTACAAAGGAACGTATTTGCTGGCATCATCATTATTTCAAAAGGATTTCCTTCGCGATGTTTCTTGCACATTTAATATGAGCCTGATTTTCCTTCTTCGTTCCGGAAAATGTCTGTGTGATAATAATTTATGTTTTGCATTTTATGCAAAAAGCCACCGCGTCTTCAACGGCTTTAAGAGAGAAATGTGATTTGTTCGCAAAAGTTACGCGGGTTTCTTATGTTAATAATAATTGACAAATACACATATATACATACGCATTTCATGTTTCAATATATGTTATAAAAGTTAAAAAAAAATTTAAAATGTTATTTTTGCTTTTAAGTTTTTTGGCTTTACTAGTTATGAATCACTTTAATACCGGTTCGGAAGGTTGTTTTTACTAAGAGCCGGCAATAAACTCAGCAATTACTCTTTTTAAAAATATTGTTACAACATGATAAAACTTATGATGGGTTATTTGAAATATGTGTATGTATTACTTGAAAACGGGCTAAACCAATTTGGCATTTGTTTTTTAATTCGAATCCAATATTGCGAATATGGTTAATAATGAAATTAAACATCCAGATGGAAATAGGGATAACATAAAATACTTTCTAGATGGATGAATTTTTTATGTACCTACTCATGACAAAACTTTCGAAGACGCATTGCAGCGCGTGCTAAAACAGCTAGAAGGGAATAAAAACCCTGTGAAAGTTTGTGAGGATGTACGGATGATAAACTACAAACGGATTTTCATGAAACTTGCCACACAGATAGAGCACGCTTTGGAATAACATATAGGCTTTTATCCCAGTTAAATCAAACATCCTTCGGGAACACGGTTGAAACCACGGAGACCTCTAGTAAAATATAAATCAAATTACCCTTCGACCGAACCTCTCGATACAGCTCATGGATATAAATGAGCCAACTATCATAACTGCTGGAAAACTGAGCATTTGTAGTTCTGGATTAAATGTAACGTTAGCAGCTGATAAGATGACTGATGCATACGTTAGGATGCTGAAATTTCCACTACAAGCTTGCACTCCCACTAAACACACTCCTATTAGAAAGCTCCGACGCCATACTTTATTCTTAACTGAAAAGAGATAAAATAACAACTTGTAACATAAAACTTTGTCGGAATTCTCAAGTTTTATTGCCTTATGATATTGGTATCTATACCCAATTAACGATATCCGTAAATCAAAATCAGAATATAAACTTTTTGCTTTCATTTAATTTTGTTTATTAATAGGCAATATTAAAAGGTTATCAAAAAGAAAATAAGTTTACATCGAAAAGTGTTAATGTGGCTGAAGATGCTAAAGGAAACACAACCTAATATTTTTTTACTAAGCTTGCCCGCTTTAATTTGGCAGTTGGCTTGGTGGATAGCGACCCTGACTGCCAAGTCGTAGGTCGCGGGTTCGATTCCCCCCAGGACAAACATTTGTTTGCATGAAGCTGTCTGTTTGTTCTGTGTCTGGGTGTAAATATCTATATATATGTATGTGTTTATAATAGAAAAATTTCAAAAGTTGTATAAATGTAGTATATCAGTTATTCGGTTTCCATAGTACAAGCATTTAATGATTTGTTTGTAAATGCAATATATTCAGATTTAGGTAAAAAAAATTACTTACAGATGCTAAAGAAAGAAATATTTGGCAATGATTTGTAATGAAGTTCTTCGTTCTTCATGTAATCAATTTCATTTAATATCAATTTGTCATCTGGATCGAGCCCTCTGAGAAATGCTAGGGTAGACGCGGCTTGCTGTAATAGAATTTTTTATAACTTTGTTGTGTGTACTCTGTCGGTTCGTGATTGTGACATTCTCGTTTAATTTCCCCAAAAAGTTTTGAGAGCGTAATTCGGGAACAAAGAATGAATTGAATTAACTTTATAGGATTCCAGCATCACAATAACCTAACCAAATTCAAGCGTCAATGAAATAACAGTATACCCAACTCCCTGCATTAATACATCTACCTCGCAAATATAACATTTAGATAATTATTTATTAAGCTAACAAATAATTAATGATTTAGTAAATGCCTCTATTTTTTATATAAAGGCGATAAAACGCATATCTTGTACAGAACTCTTTGTCTAAAATGTTACTAGACAATCCAATAATATGACTTCGTATCCCATTACTGGATCTTTCAAACATCTCCGTTACTGACTCAAACCAAGAATTATTTTAAAAATAAACTCACATCGACTTTTCCTTTCTTCACCAAGAATGCGGGCGATTCAGGCGCCTTCAGAAATAACAATACGGACGCCGTTGGAATCCATACAACAATCCACAGAACCGTGTAGTAATCAAAATACGCTCCCAACGCGAACATTGTGAGTATTCCAATGTTTTGAAACAAAGTAAAAAGAGAACCGAGCAGCCCTCTTATTTTGTTGTCGCTTATTTCTCTGACATACATTGGTACAACATTGTAGCATCCACCTCCAGCTAAGCCACAGAACACCCTTGCTATTACTAAACTCACAGTGTTCGGTGAAGTCAATTTTATTATCCAACATATCTGAAACAATTGCGTATTTGTTATTTTATTCATTCATTTATTATTTTATCTTTGTTATATTACTGTCACGTGTAACAAAATAGAAATGTATTCTTATGCTATTGTACAAATATGGTAAAAAGTACCCTTGTGGTGAAACTTCGCATATATCTGTATTACACAGTTGTTTTGTTGGTGAGATTAAAATTATGGTTAGTCAATAAAGATGTTACAGCATAAAAGTATTTTTTATAAATGAATGTACGCTATGAGTTTAACTCGCGCTTGCCTATTTTTATTCGTATTCAGTCTAATAACTGCGCAGTGCTAATATAGGTAAGCTATTTGTATTGCAGCTGTTCTAGGAAATATTGCCATTAGGTTTTCCAATAATCATTAAATTAACGAAGTTCAACTTATGACTTGAAAAACGCTCTCGGTCCGTTTTATGCGTTATAATAACTTAAAGTTGGTTTACAAACTTATCACTCTCAGTCTCAAAAGCGCCACAACAATATGTGCCAGCCGCACTACCAATGACAACTTTACAACAGGTAAAAGTTTGAGTAACACCCAAGTTTGGCTTACCGCTTGCATTGCAGCCATTATCACCACGCCAACTTTTCTTCCATATGTGTCCACTATATATGAGAATATTGAAACTCCGAACATGGCGGACATAGCCAACGTGCTGGCTATCATCGACATTTCATATTCAGACAAAGGGTATCCTAGAGGGGACTCGTCTGATTGTAGAATTTTAAACATAGGCGTTATCCAGCCAGCTTGCAAGCCATATGTTAGCAACGACGTGTTTGCTGTAAGTAAGTTTAAACAAGTTATTGTATAATTATAGGCACAACAACAAATTCACGTCGAGATGACAACGGATTGGCCATGCCCTTGTGGTTGCAAATGTCCATAGGCGGCGGTGACCACTTACTACGGTAGACCGTCTGCCTGTTTGCTGGCCCATATGGTATAAAAAATAAAAAATAAATTAGACTCGCACAGTTTTGAATGAATAGATACATTGTCACTCAAAGTCCATTCTAATTTCGGTCCTTCTGAACTCGTACAATAAGCTACAACCGTAATACATTCAGCACAAAGGTATAGTAAACTTCATTTACCGAGTACCGATGCTGCACCGATGTCATAGAACCTAAATCTTGATGTTCTAATAAACCACTAACAGCATTGAATTTCAAGTCATACGAGTATGTGCAGAAAGCCTTCTAAAATTAGATCCATTACAGCATGGTTCTATTAGTTAGAATAGAAACTGAAGTTACAATCCATGTAATGGAACATTTGTACATATATTTGTATATTACAATTTTCAATCAAACGGTTTATTGATATTAATAACCACAACATTTGATTCCGATTTAAAATAATTGTATCAGAATGTGATGTTCGTAATTTCTTTTTAAACATATTTTGTATTGTATCTTCAGTTGATACAAAGTAAAATCTGATCACAGGTCGATCTTGAGTTGATAAACATAATAATACATATTATTTTTGTGGGCAGTATCAAGTGTTCTCTAAAATCTGTTAGTATAAACTGAACGCCGTTTTATGATTGCTGCGATTCGCAAGCAAATACTGAATTTACTGACGAGTCCTTTGTCAAATATTCTGAAGAGGTTCTTGAATATTAAAGCGTTATTTACAAATAATGAAAGTTAAAATATATGAAAAAATAATGTTAAAGAAGGAAATAAAAAAAAAGGATTTTAGGAGGAGATTTAAAAAAAATATTTGTCCGGTAAATTAAATCTCATTCTATTATGCAATATTTGTATGAACTCAAGGACCTCTGTTTGGTTCAGCTTTAACAACAATAAAATAAATTATTAAAAAACACGTGTTTTTTTAAACTATTATTTATTTTAGTTAAAACAATTATCCTGATTATCCTAGTAAGGATAACGGGTCTAACTGTTTAAAATATAGAATTGTCATCGGTCTTCGATAAATCTACCAAGTTTGAATAAAATCTGACAGTTTAAAGTGGATCAAAATTGGACCCCAAAGGAGTCGGTTACATACAGACAGAGGTGATACTAATAAAAAAAATACAGACATTAAATATATATAAAGATAAAGATAAATATACAGAGGTTAAAAAGATACTTACCTAACATTGAAATCATCCATTGTACATGCGTATGTCCCTTTTTCGTCTCCTGAATATGTTCACTCTTCGCCATTTTCATTTTGGGACCTTCAGGGCGATTGTGTATTTCTATTGGAAGCGTTATTTTAGTCAATTTTGAAGTACATTGACTGTGCTACGAGTGTTATTCCACACTGACCGTGCACTGAACCATTAATATATTACGACATAAGCTTCCACGTTGAATCCGATAGTGTAACACAATTCGGGTGCTGTTTCATCCACGACTAGTAATTATCTAAATAATTTCGCGACTATGTTTTCTATGATAACGATGTTTGCAATTAACAAACGTTTGCATGTTATCACATTTATAAGTTATATATTCAAATAGGCTTTAGAATAGGGTTGTGCGTGATTTATTTATGTTAAAATAAATTGTATAATTTCACGTAATACTAAAATAATGTACATTTGACAATGGTTTGATTTAATTTTAGCATTTTAGTCAGATAGTTGAATGGGACGTTTTCTAAAATTTGTATTAAAATTTATACAAAGGTCCGGTGAAATTACAGGCACATGAGACTTAACAACTTCACGTCTCAGGGTCGACAATGCATTGGCGATGCTCCTAGTGTTGCAAATGTCCATAGGCGGCGGTGACCACTTACCATCAGGTGGACCGTCTGCTTGTTTGTCGGCCAAAGTGGCATAAAAAAAAAATTAACAGTAGACTTTTATGTTTATTACACTGATTTATATTGTCTCATTTTTTTTCCACCGCTTCTGAAAAGATATGAGAGTAAAACACATTATGCTCCAGTATGTTTCCATATTTGAAATAACCTTAACTTTTAAACAATCAAAGCCAATAACTTTAACATAAAAAAAAAAGATATAGTTCGACAGATACCGTATGTTCAAAGGGAATTGGCTATATTTACCATATGTAGCTACGTACACATGTGGCTGATACGAGCGGACTATTGCATATCACAGTGACATGGAAATAAAGTGGTCCGCATGTCACTTCGAATGAACCCTCAACAAATAATTGACGAAGGGTTCCGAATAATCATGTTTATTTCACATTATACATTATTATATATTATTCATACAGTATTATATACAGAATAAAGTTCATTATGCAAATACAAAAACTAGCATCAAGTTACATATTTTAATGAGCTTAATTAATTATGTGTAGAACCTACATTAAGAATCAGATATTTAGTTGTAAGCATCTGAGTAGTAATTGTAAGGAAAAAACACTTTTCAGCGAAATAAAAAATGTATGTTTAATTTATGTTCCTCCTATTTTTTCGGATGTAATTTGTAAATTCAATGCCCATTTGATCCCACTAGATTTCCATACCTTATTTCCAATATTTATTTGTATTTTTGGTACTAATAATAAGATTTCTACTAACTATAAAGGTTCTTTCTTACTATTTGAGTACGGAAATACAGAGCATTATTACAGAAAAGAAATATATAGCTCGATGAATATTATTTTTACAAAGTTGATTAAGATTATATAATTTAATACAGTAAGAAACTTATTAACTCATCCATAAAGTAAAAGACAAAAAAAAATATTCTTTGAAAATTGCTAATTTATTCGTAAATTAATACCTAAACAATAAATTTGCTTAGAGAGTATTTTACTTCAAGTAATCCGATTAATCTACAAAAGAGACTCTCTTGTAACTAAGCGGATAAAAAGTGGATTGAAAGCACAAAATAATTTTGTCTTTATTCAACACATCCCTAACTTATCAGTTTTATTTAATAAAACAGTGGCGAGTCAAAAAAGTGGGTAAATACGAACAACATCAAATTCCAAATTTCAACTAAAAATACCTATCACTATGTCCGTCCGTCCTTTTGTATGTCACAGGTATTTTAACTCGAAACTTTTGATCCTGTGACCATTCGAATAAAACAATGTACCACTATATTTTTTTAATACGAACTAAACAAGTACGCATTCGTTTTTTCAACTTTTCAAGGTTCTGCCTCTGGTCTGGCATTTTGTGTGAAATTTTTATTCAAACACGAAAAATTCTTAAATTCATTTCTGAACTAGAATAAAAGGATGTAATAAAAAAATAAGCTATCATGGTTAACGAGATGATCGAAGTCTAATTCACCAGATAACTTGCTACCAAAAATTTCTGGCCACAATAGTAACTTCATCTTATAAATTGAGATATCCATAAGTATTAAAACTTTGGAAACCTGCTTAAAACTATGACATGAGGTTCTTCAAACGAAGGGTGTAATGTGCTCTTCAAGCTCGGCATCACATGGCAATCAACCAGGGGTGTCATTCTGTTCGGTAAAACTAGCTCGAGAATGTTTCATCGGGGTCTCTATGCTCTCTCTCTTTCGCTTACAACGCTGTTACGTGAAACGTAAGCTCTCCGATATAGCGGTACTCACCGACGAAGATTGTATGGTATAGGGACTGGTAGATCGTCTGCCGGCTTATGAAACTGATATAAATATGACATTAAAAAACAGAATACTTATTATCACCACTAATGCGACCAACTTAGCTATATTGCTTTTCAATCTGGTATAAAAAATAATAATATTATATTGTAGTTTAATTAATTTCATTGCAAAACTGTGGTATTAATGCTACTATCCGGGATTAGACGAAATAACCACAATGCGTTGGTATTATTTACAAATCGTATGTTTCGGTCAGTAATGTTCCGAGGTTTATAAATTGGTGGAATATTTACTTATATTTTTTTAAACCAAAAGCGTGCTATTTACGTTTGTTATAACATAAAACTCTTCATCCTCATCATCATAATCACTGTGTCTGTGTGCCAACCTCCACTTACTTTTAATAAATAATATAGCAACTGCGAATCTTTATATTATATTATCATTCAATTGAAACAGACATCTGTGAACTGTGATAGACATGAAAAAAACAAAAAAATCTGTAAACCTGGTAATTTCAGGGCAATTTGAATAATTGCCACTTCTAAAAGTTACAGTGACATTCACTGTAAAGAAACGTTAGGTGAAATCAAATATTTGCATTAGCGCGGAAATATCGCCGCAATAGTGCAATCAAAATATTAGTAATTATCAAAATGTAAATCATATATTATATAATCATATTTGTATATAAGTGGGTATTTAGTCGCATGGATAAATACAGCTACTCGGGTATGCGTAAATACCCGACAAATAATTGAACAACTAAAATCAATAGGATCCTCGTGGATGTAAAATTTCCAAACTAGGTCTCAAACAATTCATACACTACGTAGGTTTACTGATAAAGGGAAAAATTATTTGCTCTTGCTCTATCTCTAAAATTAAATAAGTACTAATTAGCAAAAGCGGGCGGTGCGAGCTATGTTTGCAGAAATTGGAATACTTACAGTTGCATCACAGTACATTTATGCAAACATATTATTTGTCCATCGAAACATTAGTCATTTTGCTAAAAAAGTTATATGCACTCAATAAATACTAGAAATAAGCACAAACTCGTGACCATTTCTGGGACTAGGTGCGCGCTTCTATAACAAAATCCCTGCATCGACTTTAGATTTGTCCTTGCAAAAATTTAAGGATCATATTAAAGCCGTATTGGTAAAAAAGGCTTAATACAACATAAATGAATATTTAATTGTAAATGTATTGTTGTATGTTATGATTTATTTTTTATTTTATTGCAATGTAAATTTATCTATAACTTTGAACATGTTATGGTAACAGTGATAACACTTTGTATGTATTCTAAAATTCATAAATTCTTTTTTTTCTGTGCATCAAACTTAAGTTAGTCATGCTCGCTTTAATGCCTTTGCTTGCGGCGGCGTCGTGTGGCGGGTCGCTCACTTCCCTACAATATGGCGAGGAGGGCGATGGCTGCCACATGCGTCATACTTGTGAACAGGTGCTGCTTGTGGGGGCTGGTCAGCTTTAGTTTGTTTGTATTTCTTTTTCATATAATAATCCTGCACTTTTGCCATAACACACAGGTATTGTCAGTGAGACTAAATAAATTTTATGTAATAACTCTAAGTTCGTTTTTTAAAAGAGTAATTGCTGAATTTATTGCCGGCTCTTCTGAGTAAAAAACAACCTTCCGAACCGGTATTAGAGTCAGACTATTCATAAGTGCTTGTAAGGGTCTATTTGAATAAAAATATTTTCATTTTCATTATTAAGAGAATTAATGTTACTCACCATAAAAATGTGTCGATTCGATTTTATTCAAAAGGGCTGTAAAATAATTGTCATCATCACCAGCCTATCTCCGTCGACTTCTGGCCATAGGCCTCAGCTATGGCTCGCCTGAACCCGATCTTCAGCTCTTTGTCTCCAACCGCAGCCAATAATAAAACATAATTATAAGCGTACTTAAAAGTACAGAAAAAATTAAAGCTGCCAATTTACAAATTTAAATTATATTAAATTCAATATATATTTTCCTAATACACTTTGCACTCGAAATGTGCCCTGTTATCAGAACTAATTGTATGTATGTAGTTGCTGTTAGATTGCCAAATAGAAGCAAATGTTTGTAAAGTAACATTATTCTGTAAAAAATCTAGTAGGTCCTTCGAGCGTGGTCATGCATGAGAACACAAAAGTGATCAATACTTAATTGCTATCGCGAACTTACGCCTCCCTTCCCTACCTGCAATTAAGCAAACTATCAAAACAACCATATTGCTCCCATTAAAAAGGTAAATCAATTAACGTAATTACCGACCCTGGAAATAGAATCAGTCGAATTTCCAAATAACACAAACCTGTTTTACCAAACTAAGTTTTAATGAATAAATTGTTTGGTAGGTACTTAATTTGTATTTACTGGAATAAAATCAATATTAAATACAAAGCTGTAGTTCAATTCTGTAAGTAAAATGATACTAGCTCGAGGTTGTTTCATCGCGGCCTCTATGCTCTGTCCCTTTCGCTAACTACGCAATTACGTGAGAGGTAAGCTCTCCGAGGCCTCGTTGAGCTGCGACCCGGCGAAGTTTGTATTAGCTGAATAAGAGGGCTGATTATTGAACCTTGTGTTCTTTTTTAAATCTACACTACTATTATAAATGGGAAAGTAATTTATACTGTTTGTCTCTTACCTTTTTATGCCAATGGCTGATGCGGTTTTGATGAAATTTGGTTCAAATTTTTAATTGTCATAGAATGGGATTTATGGTACTTTTCTTTAAATGGAAGCTCATATAAAATTATTTACTTTTTTGTATTGGATCTGTTCACGTGGGGTGTCATTGTTTAAGGTAAAATTACACTAACTCGAGGATGTTTCGTCGCGGCCTCCATGTTCTGTCTCTTTCGCTCACTTTGCAATCACATGAGAGATACGCGTTCGGGGGCCTCGTTGCGACGGCTCCCCAACGAAGTTTGAATTAACTGAATAAGGGAGCTGATGTGGTGGTGTAAAGTATGATTTGAATATTTTCTATAAAAATCCTACATGTATATGTGAGCCAAGTAATAAGTCCCATGAAGTTAAATAAACATACAACAGAACGTTTGCGTTGATTTGGAAAAACTTTATTTTTAAGCAGTTGTTTGAAAACGCCTTAAATATTTATTTATTTTGTGGCTCGAATAGCACGTATTTAAACAAGATAGCATTATTAAAATATGTATATATTTTATGATAATTCTTGTTATGTACTTATTAAAACATGTAAAATATTGTATTTGAGAGCAAATAGAGGAATCAAACCAAATCAAAATTTTACAATATTCCATGGTAAATTATATTTTATCAATACTTCTTTTTATTTACAATGTACAATGTAGAATAGAAACATAATTTAAATTGTCTTCGTTTCGTTACAAGCCACGTATTTCACCCCATTTTGAACTCTAAAGCTTATTCAACATTACAAATGAAAATATATATCTTATTTTTCATTTCGCGCACCTCTATATGATTTGAAAATATTGTTATGACCTCAACAGTGTAATGAGCTCGCTCTTATAACAATATCTTATGTTGTAACGACCAAGATTTGTAAAAAAACGAGTAGTGATTATGACAAGCTCCTCGTTATGTTGTTAACTCGATGAGATACTTGGTTTTAGCTGTAAATATGCTTTTGGGTATAATGGTTGATTACCTTAGGCCGTAACAAAGACGGGCATGAATTTTAACAATACTAGCTGTCCCGCGCGGTTTCACCGTTGTAGTAGCCAACATTGCTTCCCATACCATATGCTTTGTGTGTAATTTTAGCAATATCAGTTCAGTTGTTTAGCCTAAAGGCGTAACAAACAAATAAACTAACTTACTATAATAATAATAATATATAATAACTATAATAACTAACTAATCGTGGTTCGAAATAGGATTTTTTTGGCTGAAGTCAAAAAAATGGTGAAACGCGACAGAATAGTTTATTTTTAAAATGAACTATAAAATTTTTAACGATTTTATTGAACCTTTCAATATACTGATAATAATATCAAAGTGTTTTCCTCATCTGGAGTTATACGTGGACAATGAAAACATACAATGGCTACATAATAATATGTGCAATTAGTTTAGAGTAGTAGAGCTCTTAGTGCAGAGTTCGTCCGGGGAAGTACTACCACCTTACCCATTTCCGCCGTGAAGCAGTAGTGCAATTGTATTACTGTGTTTCGGTTAGAAAGGTAAGGGGGCCGGTGAAATAACAGGCACATGAGACTTAACAACTTCACGTCTCAGGGTCGACAACGCATTGGCGATGCTCCTAGTGTTGCAAATGCCCATAGGCGGCGGGGACCACTTACCATCAGGTGGACCGTCTGCTTGTTTGTCGGCCCAAGTGGCATAAAAAAAAAAAAAAAAAAAAAGCCCTATATTCCAAGATTTTACTTTAAGACAATTTTGGTACAATAGAAAGTTATTATTCTAAATGCAAATCTTACATGGCATTGTTCTGCTAAATGAAATCCAATGAAATTATAATAACGCTTCACATCAAGGCACTAAAATAATTTCGAATGAAAGCAACCGTTTCTCAAGATTATGATTTTTAACGCCGCCGCGTCTCACCGAGTTTAGGTATATTTTAAAGTAATCCAACTTAAGCCTTTTGCTCTTTAATGTCTCATGAATATATTATGGGAAGCTACGAGCTAGTTTGACTCTGAATTCTATTTTAATTGACTGTGCCCAGGCGCGGCGGCTACTATTCAGAACATAAAAAGCATATCAAAATGAAACTTACCGAAGTTTCTTGACATTTCTTCTCAGTCAACGGCTGACTTCCAAACCAGTAACTTTGTAACTTTAACCTTCATACGTGCCTAGTCTAGGATCTAAATTAAATAAATGGCTTTGAATATGATCTAACCTTTCTCAGTAGTGAACGTACTTGATGAGCATTCATATGATATAACATATATTTGATGGCCCTACTGGCTTGGTGGTTAGAGACCCTGACTGCCAAGCCGCAGGTCGCGGGTTGAATTACCATCAAGGACAAACATTTGTGTGCGTGCACATGTCCGTTTATTCTATATCTGGAAAAAGTAGTAGGTATATCAGTTGTCTGATTGTCATAGTGCAAGCTCTGTTTATTTTTTTTATCAGATGGTTATTTTTACTAGCTGTCCCCCGCGGTTTCATCCGCGTTCCCGAGGCATGTAACATTTTCCCGTGATAAAATGTAGCCTAA
The DNA here is from genome assembly GCA_907165245.1 of Habrosyne pyritoides. Lineage (NCBI taxonomy): Eukaryota > Metazoa > Arthropoda > Insecta > Lepidoptera > Drepanidae > Habrosyne > Habrosyne pyritoides. The sequence goes on along the minus strand of OU015594.1, from coordinate 10,362,988 downwards.
ATGTTATTCCAATATATGCTCTATCAATGTGCCAAGTTTCATCCAAATCCGTTGTGTAGTTTTTGCGTGAGAGAGGAACAAACCGCACCCTCAGAACAATAGGTGCATAACTCAAAAAATCACTTTTTGGAGATCTCTGATTGGGTTACTTTTGCACTGAGCGGGGAGGGTGGGTCCGGGTGATAGAGAGGCTGAGGTAGCCGAATGCTTATTCTATCATTAAATTGACTATGTTTTACTATTTATCGGATAGAGCGTTCTTTGTTTAGTCTCTCTATGATCATAACTCCATTTCGTAAAATTTTGAGTTAAACCCTTATCGTACTGAGGGTGCGAAACATCCATACATGCAAACTTTCGCGATTATAATATTAGTAGGATTATGCTACTAATCCATAGTTTATGTATAATTTTCATCAGTAGCTTTTAGTTGCGGAAGATATTGTAGAAAAATTGGCCATTGCGAGAAATAAAAATTAAAAGCGCGTGAAATTCACCAAGCTGCTCTGCACACTGGGTCCGCATCGACTAAGGTTTTAATCTCCCTCCTTATTAGTACAGGCTCGTGCCCCTACAGTGGGGGTGAGGGGGTGCCACCTAATATAAACGATTAATCATGATGTGGTTAAAAACTAATACCAGACAAAAATAAAACGAAGAATAAACTATATTTTAATTTTTTTTTCAACATACATTATAGCACAGAAAAAATCAAATACGATGATATAACGACTTACAACAACTTAATATTCAACAATGTAACAAAGGTCTTCATAATTATGTGTCACTATACTCGATATATCTATGTATTGCTTCAGTAAACTTTGGCAAGGTACAGTGGAAGATATCAATTTCTTTCGCTACTACATTTATTAATCGAATTTGAATTTCTTCCAAACTAGATTTGGTATCTTGGGTAAAAAAAATCGAACCTTCATCACTACCAACTAAGCTACCTTCGCTTTAAAATAATACTATGTCATGACAATAATATGCTCAAATTCTACGACGGCCTTAAGCTTTCAGGAAATGAAAATTTGGTGAGGAAATATACAATGGTACAGGCGGTAGTTATTTTATAGCACACGCCTGGCTGGCCACCATCCTCATGTTTAAATCTGCCGCCGAGCACGCATGAGTGTGTTGTTGCTCGTCCGGCTGCGGTATTTTCCTTCTGCATTTGGCTGCTCCGGCCAAAGTCGAGGGACATTAAAATAACAAAAAATATTTTGATATTAATTTTATTTCCTTCTAAGCTAATTCTAGGCCACTGACAGTGAAATTGTGGTCAAACACATAGAAAAGAAAAAGTAATATTGAAAACACTAAAACTTATATGGGGTGCCTTTTGTCGAAGTAGTAAGTGAAATCGCTGCTTGGTCGCGCCCGATGCTGGTCCAACGTCGCGATAGTATTATTAGTTCTTGTGGGAACTGCGGTGACTCTCCAATCCACAATACCAGCCAACATTTGCCGATGTTTAATAAAGCTTTGTGTACATTATCGTATAAGGGACTGTACACATAGGACATTGAATGAGACTGGGTTCAAACAATAGGAAAAAGAAACAAAAAACCTATTTATTGATGTGTATAATTTTGTTCACAGGCCCTCAGTCAACACGTTTTGCATAGAGTGGACGGTGAGACTGTTGGAGGGCTGATGACCGCCTACAGCACCATACAGTTTGTAGTGCAGAGACATCACTTCGTCAGAGGGAAAATAAAGGTAAATATTTAGTTATGGGCTCTTTTACAGTGCCGTTTCAGTGGAGTACAGACCGTACGTTTAATCATTGATGATGGCATCAATTCCCTCTATAAACCAGAGCGTTACCCAAGCTATGGTCGTGGTATAAAAATAATCCAGAACAATTTTGAACGGCGCGAATAAACGGTTACGGAAAAGAAGGACCATCGTTCCTATCTTCAACAGGCACACGCGTCACCTTTAGCGTGCATAATTGTCTTGCCGCGTGCTTAAAATTGTAGCGCAAGGTAGTTGTTCATTTCTACACGATTTTCTTGTATGTTTATAACCGACTCCTTTGGGCGCGATTTTGACCCACTTTAACCGGTCAGATTTCATTAAAACTTTGTAGATTTATCGAGGACCGATGACAATTCCATATTTTAAACAGTTATCTTTACTAGGATAATCAGGATAAGCGATTTAACTAAAATATGTAAAATAAATAATAGTTTAAATAAAACTAAAAAACATGCATTTATAGAAAATCCAACTAAAAAATAGTATCATTACTCATATCAGAATAGTGTAAATAAGAAAAAAAAATATTGTACTAAAAGCGTGGGGTACTCTTTAAGATATTATCAAAATGATAATCCTTCTACTCGTCTGTCAATAAAATATTTGTAAGTATTGACACCATGCACCCCACGCTTTTTTTACAATTTTTTTTTTTCTTAAACCATGATTTGTCTTTGGATTTCTATTGAAATTTCTCGAGAAATCTTTTAATACATAAGATCATACTAGCTCGATTAAAATTAGTAGTTATTTGTATCAACTTGACCTTTGTTTGTTACTAACTAAATGGATCTTTAGCTGGGTGAAAGCTGGTTTTCATAAGTTAAGCAGATCGCAGAATCAAATGTATGCGCAAAAAAATCTATATATGGACTTACTCATATTATTATTACTGTTGTTACATTTTTCTAGCACGAAAAGAAACATATGGGTTACACCAGTTTATGAACTATCTATGCACCGAGTTTCGTTCAAATCTGAAATTATTATGTTCATATACATTAATTTGACAGGCCAGTTGGCTTGGTGGTTAACGACTCTGACTGCCAAGCCGAAAGTCGCGGGTTCGATTCCTACCCTGGACAAACATTTGTGTGCTTGAACAAGTCTGTTTGTTCTGTGTCTGGGTGTAAATATCTATTTAAGTATGTATTTTGAAAAAAAAATAGTAGATGTAGTATATCAGTTATCTGGCTTCCATAGTACAAAAGGCCGTGTGTAAAGAATGTCCCGGGATATTTAGTATTTGAAATTTTGCGTGAATGAGTGGCATTTATAATATACGAGTAAGTAGAATGTACGATAGTTTTGTTTGAATGAGGACTTGTTATATAGTGTGTTGTACTTACGCTACGTGTCTTTCAAATAATATTTCGCTGTATTTGTACAAAATTGTGTTCTCTTGTTCAGATTCGGTGCACGGCGAGCGTATACTCAATATACTTGCAAAGCTTAGAGAAGAGTGCCGAAGAGGAGAGAATACGGACGACCACCGTCAGCCCCCCAGAGGTCCACGAAGCTATTGTATACTCCATACATCGCTTGTCTGAGTCCAGTGAGTAAAGACCTTTTATTCATTTAATAGCTCCCGGCTCGCGGGAAATTGTTTAGTCTCAAGTGTCTGTTCTTTTACCGGCCCCTTACCTTTCTAAATGAAGTAATTATAGTGCACTACTGCTTCACAGTAGAATACCACTCCCAGTGTAGACATTGTAGTAAGAGCTCCACTACTATCTCCAATGGTTTAACCTGTATCGAATGTTCTCTCAGTCATGTCTCTTGGGAATAGTGTAGCTTTCATTACTAAAAGAATTATTTAAATCAGATGAATAGTTTTGAAGATTACTTCCCATCACTACATAGTATAAAACAAAGTCGCTATCTCTGTCCCTATATCCCTATGTATGCTTAAATCTTAAATGTATGCTTCAATCTTTAAAACTACGCAAAGGATTTAATACGGTTTTTTTTAATAGATAGAGTGATTGAAGAGTAAGGTTTTTATGTATAATACATGTGATATCCCACGGGAACGCGGGTAAAACCGCGGGGGACAACTAGTTTATTATATAAGCACCTATAAGCAATCTCCGTGCTCGAAATTAATAGTAGATAATGTATACAATGAAATTAGTAAGTTTAAAAAAAAGACATTTCTTCACACACGGCCATCGTATCACAAGCTAGACAGAATCCGTGCAGGTGACTTAAATACTAGCTTCCTACCTCTTAAGCCCGATGTCTAAACGATGAATAAACCTCGGATACGCTATTTCTATGATATTTCTGTTTAAACTGCATATTTGGCCATTAAATAATCAGCCCCCTTATTCAGCTAATACAAACTTCGCCGGCAAGCCGCCGCACGGAGGCCTCGGAGAGCTTACCTCTCACGTGATTACGTAGTTAACGAAAGAGACAGAGCATAGAGGCCGCAACGAAATATCCTCGACCTAGTATCATTTTCTTGAAATAATCAAGCCCCTGGTTTTAAATATACTCCCGTAAATATATTAACAAAAACACATATTTTAAATTATATACCACAACTATAACAAAACTACCCGTAAAGCTGAGACGAGGTTAAATAGAGCCTTATAACGATTCCGTTCACAATATTTAAGAACCGCAGTAACGCTGTATAACATACCCCAAAAAAAATAAAAAATATAATAGATTTTTATGAATGAAAAATAGAAAACCTATTAAGACAAATATTAGGTAAAATAGGTACCTACGTACCTATTTCTGTTAAATAATCTGGTGACATGACAGCTTACTAGGGTTGTTGGCTTTGATAAACAATTATATTTATTTTTACGGGGTATTTTGTAACACGTAGTATAATTGAAAAAAAATACCAATCACATTAATGTGACCACGAACTCCACAACTTTATTTTCCTGACTTTATACAGCACGAGTAACTTTTACAAGTGGCCTTGCCGTAGAATTATTTTCTTGCAAAAGAAAAGTAAAAAGTAGCTACCTACCTTCCTATATAATGCTATAAAAGAAAGATGGTTTTTTGCAGCAATTACGAACCAATTTCTTATGCCAAGCTGTACTGCATTTTTTTCTTATAGCTTTTCTCTTGTGTGAACAAAAATTTACATCTTGCTGAGTTGGCCACCCCTGACCATTAGTTAGAATTGTTATGTTAGCATAATGCTGAGTACACATCATTTGGTTCCGAAACTGATTATTATTTTGCAGCGAACATTATTTTTATTGCGTTGTTTTTCCTAGCATTTAGCATTTTTTTTTCTTTGTATTTGAAAATTTGGAGATTTTTGTAAATGGAATGACTAAGACTGAGAAGACTTAGTACCTTAATACCTCAAATCGTAGCTCGAATAGTAAATCTACCGATTTTTTACTTCGCTTTTTTTTCCTTATACGGATCAAAGTATTTGAAAACTGGGATAAATAAAATTGAAAAACCTTACTAAGGTACGATCGGTTCCTATAACATACAAATTTATAAAATACCAGTGCACTAACACTTGAAGAAAATAAATTAATTCAGATAAAATTTCACGCCTTACAAGTGTTCTGTAAATTTGAACATATTCTGCTACTTATGTTCCTGAGTGTACTGTACTTGTACAAAATAACTAATCGCTCCATTATAAGAAGAATACGTAACGTGAAAGAGGTTACACTTAAAAGGAGTTTCCTCGTATTTAGTTCACATAATTCAGGTCCAGAGACATTGTTTTATTACCTAGAGGTGGTTTACAAATAACCCTTTCCGTGCTCCGTTTGCCCAAAGGGGAACGATGGAAGACTACTTTAAGGCCACGACTTATTTCCACCAATTTATTTTCGTTCATTCAAACAAGGTTATTAAACATTGCTAATTGATTTGGAAATTGGAAAGTATCTGTTTACACAAGCGATTCTCAGACACTTTCTTTTAATTAGAATTCTTTAAAATAATGTTGCTTCGATAAAATATTATATTTCACGTAAAAAAATATTTGGTTAAATCATGTTAAAGGAAAAAATTGCTTAGGCCTAAAAGTGACTTCTAACTTTTCTTTTAACTAATGATATTTCTAATCCATTTTTATAAGTTTTAACACGATAGCTCCTAGATTGGGATCGGTGCAATTTGTATGTTTTCTGTCAATCCAATGAATGAGATGAATTTTTCAAAAACTTTTACGACTTGACCTGTTTACTATCTAGTGCAAGGCAGTGCCGGATTAACCACGTAGCAAGAGTAGCAAATGCAACGGCCCCCGCGCAAAAGGGAGCCCCGCATGTCTATCCTACCTACGATCGTTTTTTTTTTACCACTTTATACTTATGAACCCATAGCAGACCAAAGGCCTCCCGACAGAATTTGCTACGAGCCCCGCGCTTGCTTAATCCGGCACTGGTGCAAGGTATACAGTACACATGAGCATCGGTAGGTATGTAAACTCTTTAGTCGCCTCCTACTACACAACAAATGAGATTCGGTAGTTATTCAGCCAGTATTATATTTTTTTTTATTTTTCAAACGATTTTTTTTACGGATACATCGAATAAAAACTCATTACTAATGGAATACACAAAAAGGCCTTAGAGATTTTAAGCAGTCAAAGGGTATACTAAGACCTTTACGCCATTGGTAGGTAACCACTCACTGTGTCTTTGTAAAGGACAATATATTCAACACATGTGGGATAGTGGTCAAAGGCATAGATCCGTTACTCAGAAAAGAATTTCATAAAACTAGTGCTCATCAATATATGGGATTTCTGCGTGAGGTTCTTTTTTACATTCGCCTAACACAGATATTAAAAATGTAATTTACTACAACATTTTTGCTTGAGAGAAAAATCAACCATCTACAAATGAAATCATACAGTATGTGAAACACTGTAGGGGTTTTTGAAGTTAATATACTTTTGAAGATCAAAATGTTTAGGACAAAGTTTCTGATGCAGCAACATATGCATACGGTCGGATCACTTTGCTTGGGGAGTGTTAGCGGCAAGGTATTTTAGTCGATTATTACTCGTAAATTAGACTCTCGTTAACCACGATAGTTTTCTTTGTATTTACAGTATCTATTCTTGCGTTGTAGATAATTTTAATAAATAAATAAATTATATTTCTTTTACACACGGCCATCTGGTCCCAAACTAAGCAGAGCTTGTACTATGGAAACCAGATAACTGATATACTACATACACTACTTTTTTTTTCTAAATTCATACTTATATAGATATTTAGACCCAGACACAGAACAAACAGACATGTTCATGCACACAAATGTTTGTCCTGGGTGGGAATCGAACCTGCGACCTTCGGCTTGGCAGTCAGAGCGTTAACCACCAAGCCAAATGGCCTGTCAATTATAACTCCAGTGGAGGATGCATGAAAAGAAACATTTTTAGCGTCGGTTTTATTCTTTATTATAAATTTGAAGATATTCACAAGGTCGGCTACGCTCGAGTGATACCCCTGGTGTTGCAAGCGTATACGGTGACCGTTTACCATGAAAGAAAAACATTGTTGTGGTGACAACTTCTTATTAAAAATTAAATTTTAATCTGAGAGTGAAGTGGCCGTGAGAATCAAACAAATGAATGGACACAAGGTTATGTCGAAACTTTAAGGCTTGATTGACTTCGGACCCCCAAAAATTCATAGAATTCAAAAGTTACTTGCGACCTATAACTACGAAACAATTTATTCACATCTGTATAATATTTTAATCCCCTTAAGTCCCTTAAGGACCAGCAGCAGATATAGAAACTCTTTTTATTGTACAAATGAGCAATTCGTCATTTTATAGTATGGGTCCTCGTGAATCACTTAGAGATTTATTTAGGGAAATAAATATAATGATGTTACCTTCAGTATACATTTATGGAAATATAATGTTTATACGTCGAAACATTGAAATGTTTGAGTCGAAAGTTAGGAATCAATAATAATAATACCAGATTGTGATGTTTGGGATAAAACTCATAGGCAATTCAATCGAGACTGTTTTATTAGCTATACGAGTATGTAGGTAGCTTGAACAAAATAGTTATTTAGGTTTACCCACATACATTACATAAATAAAAAAAAATAAAGGGAGAAATTAGTTGTTCCATATTTAAGAGTAGCTAAAGTTATCAAGCCCTTTCTTGGAAATTGTGTAAGTTTTCGATTCCTTAATAAAATACTACTTTAGGTTACCAAAATGTCTGAACATAAATTAAAAATCATTTTAGAATGTTTTGAATGAAAGAGCGTATTCAAGCTAATTCATTACATTGATGAAAATAGTAGTCTGGAAATAGTTGCTCTGTGCACATTTTACTTGCGTGTTTAGGTTATTACTATTGTTTTCTTGTTATTTCTTTTGGTTTCGTATTTGATACATATATTAAGTAAATATTGTGTAAATGTAAAATATATCATTTTTTTATTACAACATAGTCAAAAAGTCAGATTATATAAAATTTATAAAAAAATATTTTTAAAATATGTAACCTTGCTAACTTGCTGGTTCTTCCTAGTTGAAGGCTGAATTCCGAACCAGTGGTAGCTTCAGTCACTTTGACCTTCATAAGTGGTGGACCCACGGGCCTAAACTGAATAAATGGTTAATAATTACTTTAATTTTGAAATCTTAATTTTTTTATGTACTCGTATGTATCATATAATTATGATTTGAAATGGGTATAACGAATAAAATGGCACATTTTCCAAATTGCCATATACTTCTACGGAAATAATGAAAATAAAAGTTAGTGACCTAACCAATATTGATGCATTGTTAACTCAAAGTAAAGGTTAAATCGTAATAATATGATTGAGGAGAAATTAAATTTACTCAAAATAATTCTTCTAAGAAAATGAGACGTCTTCTAGAATATGGACTTTGAGTGTTTTAGCTATTTTCCAACACAATTTTAACATTTTTTGAGGACGAGAATACCTAATTTAGCTTCTGCATGGTTGCCAAAAGCAGAATACTGACTGAGCTTTGTTCATCTTTCGTCACATTACGGTTTTTTCACATTATGTTGACGATTGGTATAATTATACTATTTTAGTTTATTGGTATACCATTTAAAATATTATAATGTCAGAACTGTTTTGTACATTTTCTGTTGCGTGATATATTAGGTTGGAGAAAAAGTCTTTTCGCATTATAGTATTTATGATCTTGTAATAAAATCTCTTTGGCTATACTATTTGTTTCTGGCTGGTTTTGGTATCATTGAAAGTTTAAATTTTAAAGAACATAATTCCAAATTCATAGGAAAATGTGTGATTTGCATTTGTTTTTCGTACCGCCAAGATGAGTGAATCTAATGAAGAAATTCGTTTCATTTTAAAATTTTACTACAAAAAAGGTAAAAATGAAACGCAAGCCGCGAAAAAAATTTGCGATGTTTATGGACCTAGTGCAGTGTCTGTGAGAGTAGCACAAATTTGGTTTAAGCGTTTTCAATCCGGAAATTTTGATGTCAAAGATGCACGTCGCTCTGGTCGCCATTACGGATAAAATGGATGCCATTTTTGAAAAAGTGGAGCAAGATCGGCATATCAGTAGTTACGACGTAGCTGAAGAACTGGGAATTGACCACAAAACAGTTTTGGCGCATTTGAAAAAACCTGGGTACCTAAAAAAGCTAGATATTTGGGTACCTCACGAGCTCACTGAAAGAAACCTAATGAACCGTGTACTCATTTGTGATTCTTTATTACGACGTCATGAAACCAAACCATTTTTGAAGAAGCTGATAACTGGTGATGAAAAGTGGATCACGTACGACAAGAACGTGCGAAAAAAGTCGTGGTCAAAGGCCGGTCAGGCTTCACAGACTATGGCGAAACCCGGGTTAACTCGCAACAAGGTGATGCTGTGTGTGTGGTGGGATTGGAAGGGCATTATTCATTATGAGCTGTTACCACCAGGCAGGACCATCGATTCTGAAATCTACTGCGAACAACTTTACTGATGAGATTAAAGCAAGAAGTTGAGAGAAAGCGGCCGGAATTAATCAACAGAAGAGGTGTGGTTTTTCATCATGATAACGCTAGACCTCACACATCTTTAGCCACTCAGCAAAAATTAAGAGAGTTTGGCTGGGAGGTATTAATGCATCCGCCGTATAGTCCTGACCTTGCACCTTCAGATTTTCACCTGTTTCGGTCTCTTCAGAATTCTTTAGGCAGTGTCAGGTTAACATCACGAGAGGACTGTCAAAACCACTTGTCGCAGTATTTTGATCAGAAGTCCCAAAACTTCTATAGCAATGGGATCATGTCCCTACCTACAGGATGGCAAAAAGTTATCGAACAAAATGGTACCTACATATTTTAGTTAAATGTAAATAACTATATTAAAAATGTTTTGAATTTCCTTAAAAAATGCGAAGGAACTTTTTCCCCAACCTATTATTTTTGCGTTTTTAAAGTCGATTCCATACTTACAGTTCATGTTTGTAAGTACTGCTGACAGTATGTCAACGCAACATAAAATCTATTAAGACATAGCTGACCAATATATCGCACCCTCAGAACGATAGGGGCTTAACTCAAAAAATCTATTTTGGCACATCTCTGATTGGGTCACTTTCGCACTGAGTGGGGAGGGTGGGTCCCGGTGTTAAAGAGGCAGAAGTATCGGTATGCCTATTCTATCATTAAATTTACTGTTTTACTATTCATCGGATAGAGCGTACTTTGTTTAGTCTCTCTATGATCGTAACTCCATTTCGCAAAATATTGAGTGAAGCCCTTATCGTACTGAGGGTGCGATATGACGAAAACGTAGGTACTTCTAATCTACAAAATTCAATTAATTTTCTTCACTAAGCCAAAAGTTATTCTAAATTTTCTCTGGCGGTGACTTTCTAGATAAATTTAAACCTAGGTATTATCTTGTACCAAAGTTCTAGCAAGACACAAACCTATCTTGTCTAAAGCTACCTTAATCAAACTTTATTTTAATGTCATGTAAATGTTTGGGTAGGGCTAGAAAGGGCTTTAAATTCGGTCTGATCTTTTTTCATTTGGAATTTAGGTTTGAACTGAATTTGATGTAATATTCTGGACTAGATTTTCGCCGCGGTTTCTCCCGGATTACCGAGATAAGATCTGATCCTGTGGTCTTTGCTTCCTTTTTTTTTAAAGTCTGTGGTGGTATACAAATTATTACACATAAAGAATAACCAATTAAAGAGCAACGATGTTTTCCTTTATACTTTCATTAAGTTATTATAACTCTACTTCCCCCCAAGAGTAATAGACATCCATACATACAAACTTTCGCATTTATAATATAGTAGGATATAACGCTCACAGTAATCTTCCAATTGAATAAAAACCATAGCGCATAGATTAGTTTCCTTATGATTATAAAAGAAGTAAGAGATGAATGGAGATGGACTTTGTTAAAACGACTTCCATTTAAATAAAATAACAGGAAATATTATGTATATACCTCGACTGTCACATACGTACATACCTGTAAAATTCCCACGTAGAACAAACATTTATATGCGCACTAACACGTCTGTTTATTCTATCTCTGTGAATACATTTATATATGTACGGATATATTTAAAATATATAGTTATCTGGTTGCCAAAGAAATTTATGCTTTAAGTTTGCATGCACAAGGCCGTGTATTGAAAAAACATCTCTGTATATCAATTTTATATTATGGTGAAATGTAACAGTTGTCGAAATTCGAGCATAGTTTATATTTTGTTTATTAGAGCGTTGTATGTAATCATTAAATAGTTTTTTGTATCTATTATTAATATAATATACGTGTTACAAAATACCCCTTTAAAATAGAATTAATTATCAAAGCCAACAACCCTAGTAAGCTCTCATGTCAGGGAACCAGATTATTTAACAGAAAGCCCTACGTGCCTATTTTACCTAATAATTGTCTACTTTAATAGCTTTTCTATTTTTTATTCATAAAAATCTGTATGTTAATTTTTTTGGGGTATGTTATACAGCGTTACTACGGCTCTTAAATAATTGACTCGTTATAAGGCCCCATTTAACCTCCTTTCGGCTTTACGGGCAGTTTTGTAACAACTTGTATTTATTAGGTCATTATGTGTTTGACATTGCCAGTAGGTACTTAAGAAATAACATAAATTAAAAATGTTATGAAATCAACTAATTTTGAACAATGCCAAAAGTCATACTACTCCCTCCACGCAGTATGCTTAAGAAGGGGGGAAAAGTTTCTTCTTTATGTAGTTTGAAATATAGATTGAAAAAAAAACGACAACAAAGATTTCCCTCATGTCGGCAAGCTTTAGTTTTATGTCGTGACATGTATCACGTTGTCTTATCCAAAAACATTTAAAATGTCTGTCTATTAGCATAACCCTCTTCGTAAAAGTGAATAACGAAATACAATGACTCTAAATAATCAGTTCGAGAAAATGTTTGCAATGGAAACAAACTGTTTCTGAAGACAAACACTTTGAATTCAGAAAACCCACGTTTACAAGAAAACACGTGTCGTACATTCAATTGTAGAATATAAAAGGAAACAAGTTTACATAAATTGTAATGTAGCGTGGGCCGCGGAACATTCGCCTGCGTTCTACCCATTCAAACAATTATAAAATTAAATTTTCATACGATATAGCTACGTAATAAATTAGTTTATGGTTATTAAAACCCCGAGTACTCATTACTTAATGATGAATGTCAGCCATCATTATTTTAAAATAGAGTTAAAAATAGTCACTTTGACTGAGAAATATTTTAAAAGAATAGTTTGAAATTTGACTCTTAAATTGATTTTTAGTCAGCAAAGGGAGATGTTTTAATTACTTATTAAATTCTAAGAGATGTATCTGAGTTTGGCAGTTAGCTCCGCAAAATTAAAAGGCAATAACAACACTCAAAATATCCCTCATTTTAAGAAAAGACTGGGTCATAAACTGAGTCTATGACATTGGCTATCTCTTACTTAACTGTAACTCTATCCTAATTTCACTCGGAAAAAGTTTTTCGTAGCTAATCATGGAAGTGATTTCAGAAAGATTGAAATTTCAAATAAAGGTCTAAAGAATTCAGTGTTCAAAGAAACTATAGTTCACTTAATATGAGAAACTTTGTATAGTTGTAAAAATATAGGCGTAACATTTATTTGATCTGTCGGTTTTATTGTTCAAAATTTCAAACCATTTATTTAGTTTAGGCCCACGGAGCACTTATGAAGGTCACATTTAAAGTTGCTGAAGCTACTACCTAACAGTTATTATTGTTTAAAATATAACAATTGAAAGTCCAAAGTTTATCGTTGTCCATAGCCTAATTCTTTCTCCTTTCACTGGTAACAATAATAGACTAACATTTTTTTTTTTAAGAATGGGCTTGCTTTTGGCCTTCGACTGACCCCAGAAGGAGTTATGACAAGGCCGAGAATGTAGCACGCTTACCTAGAAAATGCCTATTCTCTCTTACTTCTCCAAACTCAACCATTTTCCCATATGAATAAGCTTCGGAAATATTTTTCCTGTTTCATTATCCATATTTTCTTTTTCAATCTCAGTGTGCAGATTGGTACCTCATGTTACACTGTACGATATCATTGATTAGTATAACGTTGCGGAAACAGGTTGTATTAACGGAGGTTTTCTTTTATTTTCAGATACCAGCAGTATCAAGGAGTTCGCATCGACTGCACTCATGGTCATTGCCGCGCTAATCACAATTTATTTGCCAACTGTACTCAGATGATGTCATACAATTTAATTAGGTAGCCATAATATTATAATCATTTAGTTTAAACAAGTACCTTTATAAATCAAACATCCTTGTGTCTATGACTGAAAGATCTTCTATATATTTTCACTGTTAATACTTTGTAGTTGTGCCAACCCGAATTTATGTATTTCATTAAATGGAATACACAAAACCTGCTCGGATGTTATTTTTTATTTTTAAAATGTAATTTTTTTAACAAGTCTAAGTCTACCAAGCAAGCTTTGTAAAAGTTTCCTGTTATACAATATCGTTGTTAGTCTAATTAACTGAAGTTAGAATTAAGTTAAAGGCCTGTTGGAACGAAATGAAGACCAGGTTTATTATTTACTCACAATTTGGCGTTTATGTTGTATAAAAATGAATGTAACGCTTGTGTTCATTACTTTATAATCATTCCATAAAAACATGTACGTGTTGGCGCCACATGGGAAGTCCGGGTGCATGGCAGTGTTGTAGTCAAGTTCTTCAAAATCACACAATGCACCAATTCCCAATTTATATATATGTAAAAATCTAGGTACTTATGTGAAAAACTTCCAAATAATGTTTGTATGTCATATAGTTAACGAATGTGTTTATAAATTTCTAATTGATTGTGTGAGAACACTTACGATGTGCAGTTTGTAAATAAAAATAAATAAAATTTACTTTATTCGTATTTATTCACAATATGGTATGAATTATTTTCTCCATTTATAAAAAAGCTCCCCCTCAAAAAAAACTACAAGTAAGTGAAAAAAAATATCTATTTAAAATTATTTGTTATTGCAATAAAAATTTAATTTCTATACTAATAGGGTACTTTTGAAATAATCCAACAATGACTTTTTTAAGCTTTATCACAATTTCACTCATTTAAATTAAAAAAAAAACAAGTTTTTTTAATTTTAATCTATTGTGTAAATATGATTGTTTTTTGAAGAATTCCACGACATTATTTTGCTAAGACATTTTCTCAAAGGGTAAGCTAGAGACAGGCCACTATGACTTATGATGTGCAATGGCCAAGTGTGTCGGGGACATTTTTAAAGTTGAGCAAAGTGTACGTGGCAACATCTGCCATGTGTATTTTGTTGCAGCTTTCCTGCACTGAAAAAGGTAAGCGATTTGTTTTAATATTGCATCTTCTTTTAACAGCCTTGTGTTGTAGCTCATCTTTAAAAACGAAAAAAAAAAATTTTAACAGATATCTTTTTGAAATATATTTAAACAAAAATCTTTCAGTATTTTTTTTTTTTATTTTGGTTTCGTTTTCATTTAATTAATATGTTCAGTCAATGGGTGTTTCGCCGCGCTATAAAAGTTTAGGTTACATTCGGAAAAATTAAAGTCCCGGATAAAATTCCGGAAAAGTTAATTATTACCTACGCTACGAAACGTACAATAAGGTTGGTAAAATATTCTTATAACTCATTGTTCACTGTGACCTTTACGGTTGTGTGAAGCCTTGTAATACTGTTTTTTTCTTTTACTCTTGTTTATCCTACTTACAGTTTCTTTACATTGTACTAAGCACACAATATGCGATTGCGTCATTCCAAACTTTTGGACATGAACTTCGGTGTATCGATTAGGTGTGTAAACAAATATTAAATACTAGCTGTCTCCCGCGGATTCACTCGCGGTCCCGAGTGATGGTATTATCCTGTGATAAAAAAGTGTTATATATACCGTCCTAAGCTTATATAAGAAACTTAAATATTGAATGTCATGCTTCTTTCTTCAAAATTGTCAAAGTGCCCCCATAAACTTTTAACCTCTAATTCACCCACTTAGTGGTAAACTTTTGAAAAACGCAAATTTTTATGTAAACTTATTAATTATATTGAGAAATTATGGATTGCCCATACAAACTTTCAACCCCTATTTCATCATCATCATCATCATCATCATCAGCCTATCTCCGTCCACTGTTGGACATAGGCCTCACCTATGACACCCCACTGAGCTCGATCTTCAGCTCTTTGTTTTATTTAT
Organism: Habrosyne pyritoides; assembly: GCA_907165245.1. Lineage (NCBI taxonomy): Eukaryota > Metazoa > Arthropoda > Insecta > Lepidoptera > Drepanidae > Habrosyne > Habrosyne pyritoides. The sequence goes on along the minus strand of OU015594.1, from coordinate 10,347,491 downwards.
TTTTATTTCAACACCTTTAAATTTTTTTTGCGACAAATGAGTGTATGTCCTCCTCCAAGACATAATCTATCACCTTACCAAATTTCATTGCGATCCGATAGCTGTTTAGTCATTGAAAGGTAACAAACAGACAGAGTTACCTTCGCATTATATTATTAATTTTGAAAAAAACTGTGAAAAAATATGTGTACCTGCATCTATTTCTTACCAGAAGCAGGTATTCTTTTCAGGTTTCATATCCCAAACTTGAGGAATTATGCCTTTACAAACTTTCAACCCCTATTTCAATATCTTTAAAATATTTTTTTTAGACAAATGAGTCTTTGTCCTCCTTCAGGACATAATCTACCTCTTCACTAAATTTATTGCGATGAAATAGCTGTTAAGTCATTGAAAGTCAGTCACAAACAAACAGAGTTACTTTCGCATTATATTACTATAGATTCAAAAGATTTGGTATAAGACATTAGAGCAACAAATTTATATCCAACTGATAATAGTAATCCAGCAATCATGTTAAGATTTGTGGCAATTATGTACCTCGTTTCTTTTTGTTCACTTTTTTAATGTTTAATTTTTTTTCACAAATAAATTTGTTTCTTTCTTTCTTTCAACATCTAACTAAAGAGGCTACATCAAGAAGGCTCTCTAGCGAACCTGAAACTGCGTCTATTTTGTTTGACACCTGTTGTACTTTACAACAAGGGTTCTTACGGTAAGTAAGCCATAATTTTACCATGTTGACGCATTACTTACTCCAGCAAAGTATGCTTTCATTAATTAATTCTTCAGCAACCCTTATACCCAATGTTTACCCTTTGTAGAGAAGTATATTTTCATTTAGAGAAGATGGTCTGAATTTTAAAATGTAATTAATTAAAACGAAGCTTCATAATATGACCAAAACAATAATTGGGCTTTATGCGGACCAAGTTTAAACTTGTGAAAAATACACTATTTTAAATTGTCGTAAAGAAAAGCAACCATACTTCGACTTACTGTTATCTTTTTTGTTTGTTGCGGTAAACAAACCAAATTACAGTTAAATATTTGTTCGGCACATGTGTTCGTACACAAAATATTTATTTCTTATGTTGATACTCGTTTAGACTGATAATTAATAAATAATATATAAGTAAATGTCATAACTCAATGGCTCTCAATTATTGGTGCTGTATTTTATTGCTGATAGACACAAAATATCATGTTATATGTTAGTAATTTTGTTTTCTATTTGAAGTTGTAGAAATGCTCAGGATTTCTTTATAGAAGTCGGGAGAATGAGAACTGTATCTACTATATCATTATAGAAATAGGAAAAATGTAATAGATAAAAATGTAGTTATGTGATACTCGACTACATTATCGTGAAAAATATAGTGTGGAAACCCGAAAAATGCAATTCAGTGCCGACTTGACGGTAACTTAATATCTACAAAAATATTTTAATTCCATCCCTGTTTTTCAATTCATCTGAGGAAGATTATACAAAAACAAATATCAAGTAACTAATTCCGCTGGATCTCCTTGGTGAAAACATGTCTGTGCTGCTAGTGCGTCGACTCCGTGATAGCGGGCCTAATACGTCCTGAAGATGATTTGTGTAGAAGCGAAACACGTATCGATTTCCTGTTGAGTTTCCTTGTTTGGGACTTGACAGAGAAGGAGATCCAGCGGAATTAGTTACTAGATATTTGTTTTTGTATAATCTTACAATGGATTTCCGCAAGGTCACTGAGTCAATTAGTTATCATCTGAAGAAGTTTATAAAAACCGAGCTTCGTTTTTTCGATAGAGTAATTCTTCCACGTGGATACATACCTATTGATGTAAGGGTTAAGGGTAGACAGTTTATTTGCTCCTCGCTTTGTGGGCGAAAGGAAAGTTTTAGAACTCTTAAAACACCGTAAAGTTGGTATTGCACTAAAATCAACACATCGCGCAATTCAGTACAGTAATAAAAATACGGCTCTGAAATTTTAAGTTCTATATACCTATGAAGTAAGACTAATTTTATATTACAAGAGATAGTGGAAACTTTTTTCATATACTCGTACTGCGACACTACATCTTAATAAAAAAACCATATATAGGAGTTGATAATGCAACTAGGTTATAAAATATTTTTCAATAATAAATATAATGTCCGATGGGCCTCCCCATGTTTTATTGGGTTTGGGTTTTGGACATTGCCATTCTGATTTTTTTTAATTTAAAATTTATTTATTACATTACAAGTTCAGTAATGACATGGGTTGGGACTTATTAAAACATTAACAAGATTCCCCTCTGCTAGGTTTTGAAAATACACAACTGAAAATCTAATCAGGTATTGGAGAAACAAGTACAAGGTTTGTTTAATACCGCTCGCGTAGCAACAGTTCTTTGGAATATATTTTTTCATCAATAATGAACAGCTAGAAAAACATTCATCTCAGATATTGTACAGAACGCATTAAAGAATAGGCAAAGGTACACAATACTACAAACCTAAATATCGCTGTATTATATTTGTGTTTGGTTTTTTTTTTATGTTGTATATGTTAACTATATTACTGTACTAGCTAACCCTTTCGGTTTTACCCGCATTCCCGAGGAATGTCAAGTTTTCCCGGGATAAAAAGTTGCCTATATGTTATTTCAGGATACGTTCTACCTATGTGCCAAGTTGCATCTAAATCCGTTGGGTAGTTTTTGCGTGAAAGAGTAACAAACATCTATACTCACAAACTATCGCATTTATAATATTATAAGGAGATGGCCCTAGGTTTTTAGGTATGAGTTTGTTTTCTTAAAAGTTTCAAGCACGTTGGCTATCATGCCAACAAAATTTTGAAGATGTATGAAGCACAGATGATGTAAATGTAGTAAACTTTTACCATAAACAACACAAGTGACAGAGGTTACTAAGACACGCCGGTAATTATTGTTTGATCTATGGTTTATAGGGTAGGAAACGCGGTGAAATTAATATTAGAAATTAAGAGCTGATTGCAATCGCATTAATATGATTTATATGATAAACGTATGATATAATTCTGCAATTAATATGTTAAATCAATTTAATGATTACATTTTAGCTGAAATTTAATTCATTATATCATAATCGCCATTCATTATAGGAGCGTATTTCTGCCATGAATTCGGGGCAAGTTAAGGAAATGTAGATCTTGCATACATTTGGTGTAGAATATGGCTGATTACGTAAGGTAAAAGTAAAAAACTCAACGATAAACGAGCGGCTATTATGCTCTGTCTCTGTCGTTAACTTCGCAATCAGGCGAGAAGAGCGCTGCCGGTCATCGGTGACAAAGTAATTTTTATTTTATTTATTTAGATAATCGCACACAACGATAAGTACAATATTACATACATACAGTATTCCCGTGATTGGCTAGGATAGTTATAAAACATGCGACAGACAGAAGCTACATTTTATTTCAAAAGAAAAATCCAATTAAGAAAATGCATATTCTGTTATAAGCATGGTACAGATACGCCCTGTTATTATTACTTAAAAAGAAAATGGAAAAGATTTCATACCTATTCTCCGAGACATCAACAAAGGGATTATAATTGGTTTGCTTTTTCCACAACTGATACTTATTAACGATATCAGTCTAGTAATGAAGCCTCAGGAATATAGCTACGTGGGATACATTCTCGTTATTATAGCCGAGATTATGGCAATAAGGATTGATCACTGTGAGTAAACCGACCTAAATCAACATAGTTCGATGAACCGATCTAATATTATACGGAATAGAGGCAAGCAATCTCGACTTTATGTGTTCGGTTCTCTGTACATCGATGTGTTTATACTGTATCGTATAATATTACTCGCAAAGGAATCAATACATTATATTTATACTCGTATTATTTCATGCATTTTTTTTTAATGGGGCTACATAATAACAATTATGAACAAGGCGGGATGAAACCTGCTTTTTCAAATTAAAATTCAAATATTTTTATTCAAATAGGCCTTTACAAGCACTTATGAATAGTCAGACTCTAATACCGGTTCGGAAGGTTGTTTTGTTTAGGCAAGTAGATTTAATTGAAAGTATCGTTTACGTATATGTATGTACTAGCTGTCCCCCGCAGCTTTACCCCAGGAATGCTACATTTTCAAACGTCAATGTTTTCGAAAAGTCAAACATGCTATTCTAGGACATGTTCTATCCATGTTTTTGCAGCTATTTCGTTACTTACATACGAGTTTCAAATTAATTAATAAGACATTGAAACTCGCTGACAGCGCCTCATAATGAAAGTAATAATTCGCTCTTGATAATTTAAGAAAAGCTTTTTAACCAAAACAGCCACACAATCATAATTTGTAACATCATAATTTTTGTACAATAATTTTAACAATAAATAATTATAACTAACTTAATGTTACTCACGCTACCAAAAAGGTTAAATAACAAGAGATATACAACCTACAAGCAAAACCTTTTTCAATTATCTTTTTTTACTATTCCATTACATTGGTATGCCTAATGCCAGCATTAGGTACCGTTTAATATTTTACGCGAAAAATAAAGTCAATGTCAAAAGCCTACTTAAATTTCTTTTCACCGGTTAATACCAGATTATTTGCGGTTTATTATGGGACCTCAGTGCAAAGCGTTGAAACACTCTCAGCTTTACATAAACCCTATTTATGGGTAACTTCCAAAGCTCGTCTTTAAAGAGTTTTTTTCCAATCCTGCTACACTATTCTATATAGGTAATCTTCAGGTAAATGTAAAGTAGAGGTTCCTTTATACTTCGCAAAGTTGCATAGACTATAGAAAGTATATATGGCGTTTATAGCTATTGCGGTTAGAACGAGACAGAATGATACATAATAGAAACTAATAAAAAATAACTATTGGAAATAAAAACATGAATAAATATAAGCTGATGCGAAGTCTACCGATTTATGTGATTAAAGCCGCAGGGCACAAAAATATTCGGGTGCGGAATTAATCGATTTTTATTCGATGATTGATAAACGTCGTAAGAACCTCAAACTTGTGTCGCACAGTATCTTCCCCACTCCAGCCTCACAGTTGAGATATATTAAATTAAAGCAATTTATAAGTCGGCTTCGAACCCCAGGAATCTCGCCCGCATTGCGACACAGCAACTAGGGTGCTTTCCAAGGGGATAGTATGCCAACAAAACTTGGAAACATTACACCAAAATGTTATGGGGTCGAATGTCAAAATAGAAATTCCAGATATGAACGCGCTTAAAGCGCTTTTGGTTATAAATTTCGAATACGCACAATTTATTGACTGATTCTTAAAACTTTACCAATAATTGAGTAAACCTGTGTAGCAGAGTAACTCTATTATCTGTGACCTAAAATTTATTGTAATGATCATAAAAAAATTTAATAATAATAATAAATATTAATTAAGTGATAGAATAAGCGACAGCATTATCAAAACTTTGTAACAAGCAATTGCGTATAATAATTCGTAATAAAGTTCGAATTTTAATTTACTCATTTGGAAAATCCTATTCAAGACATTGGCTTCCTTCGTAAAAGTTTATATTATTCATGAGCTTTGCTTAACAGAATCGAAGTTAAATTAACCGCTGAATTAATTTCTAAATACATACCAAATTCATCTCCCGTTTAATAATACACAGTGACCCAGTTTCTGAACATCAATCTGGTACATAATCAACTGAATAGATCACGGCATCATCAAGATTCACCCGAATAGGAATGGTTGCGAATACCGTCATGAATTAAAATTTGTGATAGATTACGGTGAGTCAGCGATAAAGCTATAAAGCAGCTGTTTTGTAATTTGGCACCGTTGAGTCACAAAGCGGCGCCGTCTAGTCGACTGCCTCCTATGCAAGAATGCTAGGACGTTACCCCGCGTCGCCCAAATTGTGCAGACCCCCAATAATAGTTGGCACATTTCACATACGAAAGAAGAACTGTTGATATGGTATCTGACTAAGGTCTACTTATAATGGTACTGTTTTTATTTTCGTCTACGTATATCTATGGATTGCAGGGGTAAGATTTTAGGGGGATTGGTTAAAAGCCACTGCATATCCTAGCATTTTATTCTTATAATTTTGTTGATGTTTAATTGTGTTAGTACTCATTTTTTTCTCAATGGTAGATAAGATATTGAAATTTACATAATTTTATACTAGATAATGATAATAAAACGGAAGTAAAAAGAGGAAGGTAGTTGGTCTTTATGATATCAAGTTTTATGCTAAGATGAACATATAAAAGAATAAACTTACAAATAATAAGCATAAAAAATATTAATGTTTTCAAAACTTCACAAACAGCAACTTTAAGTAGGTACTTAGGTTGAAATTATTTTTTGTTGAAGAAAGTTCATTTTCCTCTACGACTGAAAATGTTTGTTCTGGAAATTACATTTTGTGTATATTTATCTATTTTTAAGGAATACTTATAACAGTCCAGACATATATTTAAAATTGTAATAAGTTGTCCACTCCAGGCTGTTCAATTAAAAATAGGATTGCTCTCTATATAATCAGGACCTTAAAAAGTACTAGAGTACTTAGGATCTAGTAAAATCGAAATAAAAGTAACTTCAGATATTCCTTTATTTACATTAGCACTGTAATACAGCAGTGCCGGATTAACCACGAAGCAAGAGTAGCAATTGCTACGGGCCCCGCGTGTCTATCCTACCTACGATTGTTATTTTTTTAACACTTTATACTTAAGAACCCATAACAGACCAAAGGCCCCTCAACAGAACTTGCTACGAGCCCCGCGCTTGCTTAATCCGGCACTGTAATACAGTAAAGATAAGGGAAGTGTAGGTACTTAGGTAACGAAAATCTGCATTTTTTTCCCACTGTGTCTGAGAGATATTGAACAGTCCGTCTTAACACCAACTTTTATCTATTTGCTTATCTCAGGCTTATCGCATCTCACGAATTATCTTGATGAAATCTTAAGTTCATTTCTGTTGTGAAGGAATTAATCCAGTCTTCAACACTGTTTGATTACATTCCGTCGTAAAATATCTACGTAATTATGTTTTAGGTTTGGGTACCACTATCCAGCTTATATGTAATAAATTACGCCCCCGCGGTTTCACTCGCGTTTATTATATAGCCTATGACCATCTTGGAAAAATTCCGCGTTGAATGGTAGCAGTCCCATCCCGATTTGTTCAATAGTTTTGAGGTAATGGTGCGTCAAAGGAACCCGATTTTGCATATATATAAATAGAGGATAGAAAACTAGTCTATATATTAATACGTGATGAAAATCTCGGACGAGTGGATTTAGCATTGCTAAAGTTTCTTTGGAGAAGAAATGCAGATAGCTTCAATGTTACATAAATATGTTGTGTTACTAATACATTAAACTCACAAATTAAACTAAATATTGCTAATGTCAAACATACAATGACGTATTTTTACATGCTCGCAACTGACGTGTTAGAAAAAAAATTCTAAAATGTTCTATGCAATGATTTTAGAGGTTTATACTCTGACAAAGACCCAATAACGCTCAAACTTAAGCAATAAAGCATCGCAGTCCAATTTAGATCACTAGGCGACCACTACATTCATATTTGGTAGAAATACCTTTTTTTTTATTTATTAACTACTTGTTGTCCCACGCGGTTTCAGCCACGTTCACGGGGGATATAATATTTTCATTATGACACAGAACAAACAGACATGTTCATGCACAAAATGTTTGTCCTGGGTGGGAATCGAACCCACGACCTACGGCGTGGCAGCCCGGATCACTAACCACCAAGCAAACTTACCTACAACTGGATTATATACGACATGTTTTTATATTGCGGCTTAATTACTAAAATAGGCAATATAGAGTATAAGTTACAACTGGGAATTTACGCGTACATTTTTCGAATCAAAAAGTAAGTCACTTTTATTATGACCCGAGCTATATGGTCTTAGGGCGGCTTGAGAAGTAAGTCGACTAATAGGGTTGGGCACAATAAAATCTGCAATTAGGTACTACGACCCGAGTTGAAGATTTCCGTGAAACGGTTTTCCCGAAACTACTTGATACGGAGGCAAGAGGGAATTCTCTGCTAATGAAATATGGTATTAAAATTACCGATTAAGAAACGTTTTTACCGATAGATTGTTGCCCCACTCAAACAACTGAACAACATTTTACTTTTATTCCCCGATTTTATATATATATATCCCAATATCGTAGGAAAATTTGACGCAATCTAAGTATTAAAACAGAAACAATTTTTAGCGAAGACTTTTATACTGTACCAAAGAATGATGCAAATTTGCCTTGAACATTTATTGACTTGGACTTTTTCCGATTTCAATATTTTACAACATAGATTAGGTACTTGTAAGTAGCTACTGTTATATTTATACAATGAGAAAAGTAGACAAATTGAAATTACGCGCTCACGCGTTCTGTAATCCGATACTTACAATAATGTTCTGCCCCCTAAAAAGAAAATATCGCTTGACACTTACACGGTATTAACCAACGCTTATTACGTGCTATTGAGCTATCCCCGATGATTTTGCGATTTTTCATATCTGTAGCTTGATGAGGAGTTGATAATAGTGACAAAACAAATCAAGGATTCGACTAGAAATTGCAAAGCATCGTGATCAGTAGAGTCTGTGGGCCGAGGAATTACTTTAGCTCTCTTTTTTTATTTTTATTTTATTTTTTCTCTTTAATTTTACTATTCTCCATCTTTATAGCGACGCCAAATGGAAAAAAAAGACTTTATTACTGTGTAATAGTCAGATTTTTTGTTTTAAAACCTAAAAAACATTTTTTTTCAAACCCTGAATAGCTTCAGAGCTAAAGTGGCACTCTGGTTAAGCTGCGGCTTGCAAAATAAATTAAATTTCTCTTCATCTCTTCACTACCTACAGTTTGTACCAACTAGAAAAATTATCAAAAAATATTTATTTTCCATTCTGATTATAAGCAAATAAGATAATTAGAACTGACAGATGTTCGCGCGATCCGGGAATAATCCGGATTACAGGCTTCATCCCTTGTCCAGAAATTAAGAGTTGTCCCTGAATCCTTTTATGTTAAAATAAAATAATATTTTCGGAGCAAAAAAAGCTGTAATTTTTTTTTAACAGAACAATTGTTCGAGGATATTAATGTTATTTTAATGGTGATAATACAGCCTCTTAAAATATATATTCTTATACCTACTATAGCTCTCGAGGTATTGAATTGTTGAATTTCAATGAAGTTAATATAGTTATTGAACTATAATATGTTACGATGTTGTCTGGCTGCAGAGTAAATCTCAGCCTTTCGCTCTATCTATTTCCAGGAACGTCGTTTCTGTAAAGAGAAATCAATCAATTGAAACACGGAATGACAGTAGATCGGTAGCGAAAAGGAAATAGCTACGAATAAATTGGATGAAAAATAAAAAGTGTGTTTACAAGATGGGGCTTTGTGGGGATTATCCATCTTTTTATATACAAATATACGTATATAAGACCAGTTGGCTTGGTGGTTAACGCTCTGACCCCCAAACCTAAGGTCGCGGGTTAGATTCCCACCCAGGACAAACATTTGTGTGCATGAATGTATGGGTGTAAATATCTATATAAGTATATATTTAGAAAAAAAAAAGTAGTATATGTAGTATATCAGTTATCTGGTTTCCATAGTACAAGCTCTGCTTAGTTTGGGACCAGATGGCCGTGTGTAAAAGAATGTCCCAGGATATTTATTAATTATTTATTATTTTATATATACTGAGAATATAAAGATGTAAATATGTAGGAGGTAATCTCAGAAATAACTCATCCAATTTCAATAATTATATCACTTACAGATATCTACACTATTCGCTAGTGACAAAGGCTGTTATAATCTTAGGATGAATTAGACAGCTCAGCAGCGCGGGTGAAACCATGACTATACTACCGGCGCGCTGTGATGGCCGTTTTGACGTTTCAGATTGTCATAGGAAAAGAAACTGTATTGCTTTAGAATAAGGTGGATTTCCATCATCATACAATTAGCTGTTGGATCTATAGATGCATCTTATGTCTGAAGGAATAAAGGTTATTTTTCTTTGTCATTGTTAAACGTCAAAACGGGCATCATAGCGTGCCACATGTTTATGGTAAATTTAACAGGTAAAATTTTTATCAACGACAATTATTTTGCGAAAATCCGAACCAATACTTTAAGTGCCAAAGTGACTTTGTTTTTTATTTGTTACCCTTTCGGCAAAACAACTGAATTGATAAAGCTTAATTTTGGCGCACATACAGTGGGGCATAGCCTACTTTTTATCCTGGAAACCCAGGTGGACCGTGGGTGAAAGTCAGTTATCTATGTCTACACTTATGCCATGGAAAGTATCATGCCTTCATGCAATCTATGCTAAGCAACCATTAATTCATTGAATTCGATTTTTATCTACCATACATTTTTTATTCGACTGGTCAGTATAAATATTTATAAAAGTAAGTATGAAGACCAAAAAAAAATGTAGAAGAAGTAGTATATCAGTTATCTAGTTTCCATATAGATCTCCGATCAGATGTGTAAAGAATGTTTCAGGATATTTATTTATTTACGAACATTCTTTTCATTATATTGTTTTAATTGAATCACTATTAATTCTTAAGTGAATACACTATGTTACTTAGTTTAGTCAACAAGTACAAAAACGTGTTAAATAATAGACTAACTTGCGAGTTACGTTATATTATGGACAAATAAAACTTATTTTTTCCTTCTTTTTATTACGAATGAAGGTACAATACCTTTTTCTTGTTTGTAAGTATCTTACTAAACATAATTAGATAATTTACTTGATAAACTTTGGTTAAAACACTAATCCTACTAATATTATTAACGCGAAAGTTTGTATGTATGGATGGATAGATGTATGAAATTTTTTCACGCAAAAACTACCCAACGGATTTGGTTGAAATTTGGCACATAGATAGAGTATACATTGGAATACCTATAGGCTACTTTTTATCCCGGGAAAATACATCCCTCGGGAACGCGAGTGAAACTGCGGTGGACAGCTAGTAATTATATAATATAGCTAGCTGCCCGGACAGACGTCGTTCTGTCGAAATAATCCATACAAAAATGCAGGAATTCGCTCGCAGCGCCACCTACCGGGTTCAATTGTAAATCTCAACCATCCAGGGCGCCACCCAAACGCATACAAAAAAAAACATTCAAATCGGTCCAGCCGTTTAGGAGGAGTTCACTGTCAACACACGCACAGAAGAATTATATAAATAAAGATATGCCTGAGATTGATTCAACACCTTTACGGTCGAAGGGGAGTATAAGCTGTCACGGACTTCCTGTATATTATAATTTTATATGAAATAATTCAATTATATTAGCTACCTTCAATATGAAGGGTTTCAAATCAGATTGAAAAAGAAAATCTTATTAATTTCATACTCCGGTACAATAATATGGGGATAGGAAATTGGAAATCCAAATACGTGTATAAAATCGAAGGGTTAGCTTTTTAATGGTAATTTTTTTTTATACCACTTGGACCGGCAAACAAGCAGACGGTCCACCTGATAGTAAGTGGTCACCGCCGCCTATGGACATTTGCAATGGCCAGTTGCTCGACAATGCGTTGTCGACCCTGAGACGTGAAGTTGTTAATTCTCATGTGCTATTAATTTCACCGGCCCCCTTACCTTTCTAACCGAAACACAATAATACAAGTGCTCTACTGCTTCACGGCAGAAATGGGTAAGGTGGTAGTACTTCCCCGGATGAACACTGCACTAAGAGCTCTAGTACTCTAAAAAAATTGTTGCAAATATTAATCGCTTGGGATTATATTCGTTCGGTTATTAAGTGTTAAGAGCGGTCGGTAAACTATCTGCGGAGTTTGGCGGTTAGTAAGCTGGGATTAGTTGGAGAGGCGACAATTGCGATATTAGACCGAGTGACTATAAATTTGTTTTTAAACAAGCACACACTAGCTGTAATTGTTACTCGTCTCACTGAAGTAAAGATATTTGTTAAGGGCAATGTATACGTTTCATTAATAAACTACCTAAATACATACAAGAATGCCCGTGCATTTTAAAAAGGTAGTAAAGTATACTTTATATCAAAAGGGATTTTATAGTATATCTGATTATTAGGAGGATGATAATATTTAGTAATGAATTGCTCGCCTGACTGTTCATTTAAGTATTTTTATTGTGAAATTATTAATTTTTAACATCATTTGTAATATAAAAAAAAAACATGTATAGAGGATTTATAAGAAACTGTGAAGGCCTACATGAAAAAACAATATTTTTATTTTTTAATACATAACTATTTATTTTCATTAGAACATAATATCCATTTTAAGTCAAAAAAAAAAATTCAGTTCCATTTCAAATATTGAAATGATGCAAATAGACAAATTAAATTCAAGACTCGATTGAAAGTGGTGCTGTTAAACAAATACATTTATTTGTTTAGTCCTTAGAAAGGTACTTCAATTTATAATAAATTCAAACCTATACAGTTAAAGCTCTGGAAGGGCACTTATGAAGTTCGAAGCTTCTGAAGTTACCGTCGGGTCGGAAGTAAGCCTTTAACCGGCGATAAACTAAACAAGTAGTACTTATAAGTATTCGCTATTACTTTAGATAATAATGGGTTTATAATTTTAAATGTATTTATTAAAGCCACTCTATCACGAGTCGAAATTGGATTGTAAACGTATATATAAAAAAAACAACAACAGTCGGCAATAAACTATTCAACAATATTATATATCTATTTAGTAATTTTTTTTTATTTGAGGTTATTTACTATCTATATATTACATAAGGAAAATAGAGTTTCTGTGACGCACCATAACCTTAATACTGAACATATCGGGATGGGACTGCTACCATTCGACGCGGAATTTTTCGGAGATGGTTATAGGCTATATGTGTTATCGACAAACGCGGGTGAAACCGCGGGGGACAGCTAGTAATTATATATTGTATACCTACATTACACAACGAAATTACAGGCCCATGAGACTTGACATCTTGACGTCCCAGGGTCGACAACGCATTGACTATGCTGTAGGTGCTGTAAATGTCCATAGGCGGCGGTGACTATTTGCCATCAGGTGGACCGTCTGCTTATTTGTTGCATAATTTTTTTTTCCATAATATAGTTTTTTTAATGGAAATTGTACCTAATGGAAAGCAGAGTACGGTCCGTTTTAAAGGCTGGTTAAATATAAGCGATATTCGCTACCGCTATGGGTAACGAAACCGCTCGATATACCACCGGGTATTTGTATGCCGCGGTCCGCCTAGGTATGCGGTATTTTCGTTTAATTGCCTTATGAAAGATTACCAGCTAAGGATTTTAAATTAAGATTACCACACACCCACACGATATTCGCTACCCACAATGGTTATAATATCACTTAGGTATATCTAAAAAGGCCCTCAGTTTGAAAAGTTTGGTAGATTCCACGTTGAAACACATTTATAAATAAACTAAGCAATATGTAGATTATTTAATAGTATCGCGAGTAGTATGTCTGAATAAAACATTTTATTTAAATTCCTATTTATTCCCTTTTAGTTTCGCTTGCTAGTGTTCTACATTTTCAATATGCACTGTTTAAATAAATAAAGATTAGTAAATAGATATCGTTATAAAATAGAAATGTAGGTACGCAAAGCATATTGACAGGCCAGTTGGCTTAAGCCGGGTTACTATATACGATCCCGGTCTAAAATCGCAAGATTGAAGTAGAATTTTGACATTACGTGTATTAAAATTACTGTCAAAAGGTTCATCAATCCATGGATTTTCGATCGGGATCGTATATAGTAACCCGGCATTAGTGGTTAGTGACCCTGACTCCCAAGTAGAAGATCGCTCGATTCCACCCAGGACAAACATTTGTGTACATGAACATGTCTGTTTGTTCTGTGTCTGAGTGTAAATGAAAAATAACTAATCAGTTTTTTCGAGTAGTAGAGCTCTTAGTGCAGAGTTCATCCGGGGAAGTACTGCCTTACCCATTTCTGCCGTGAAGCAGTAGTGCACTCGTGTTACTGTGTTTCGGTTAGAAAGGCAAGGGGGCCGGTGAAACTACAGGCACATGAGCAATTTCACGTCTCAGGGTCGACAACGCATTGGCGATGCCCTTTGTGTTGCAAATGTCCATAGGCGGCGGTAATCACTTACCATCAGGTGGACCGTTCGCTTGTTTGTCGGCCCATGTGGTATAAAAAAAAAATTAAAAAAAAGTTATCTGGAGTCCATAGTATAAGCCCTGCTTAATTTGGGATCAGATGGCCGTGGGTAAAATAATGTCCAAGGATATAAATATTTTATGTTACTAAACAGATCGAAAGACATTATCACCCTTTAATAAAATACTCTATTATCCTACAGTATAAAACTGCAAAAAAAAGTCTTGTACGCACTGTAATGAATTTAACTGTATATGTCATATATACCCTATTTTCATTTTAAATGCGAAAGTTTTGTGAGTATGGATGTTAGTTACTCTTTCCCGGAAAACTACTGAACGGATTTGGATGAATCTTGGCACATATATAGAACATGCCATAGAATAACAGAAACGATACTTTAACCCGGGAAAATGGAACATCCCTCGGAAACGCGGGGTGAAACCGCGGGGGACAGCTATTTATTATAATAATCTTAAAAACAACGAATTCATTGCAATCATGAGATGTTTTCCGCAGTAGAGTAAAATAACAAGAAAAACATAAACTTCTTGTTGCGCAAGACTTATAAATTTACTAGCTGTACCCCGCGGTTTCACCCCCGTTCCGGAGGTCTGTAATACGCGCACTGTCAAGCGCGCGCAGTTAAAATAGTTGTATTTCTTTAAAATTCTCGTATTTTTTTCAATTAGAATATGCGTGATCTATTAAAAAAAACCGCATCAAAATCCGTTGCGTAGTTTTAAAGATCTAAGCATACACAGGGACAGACAGACAGCGCGAAACGACTTTGTTTTACACTATGTAGTGATATCCATTGTGATAGATATGTACGATGTAAGTATTAGAATACGTGACAAGGTTCGTCGAACAATTCCTTTTGTTTCGTTTAGATGATCTCGGCGCAAGTAGACTGAATAATTGTTGCATTTGACGACTTTATAAACATAACGACAGTCGACGACGAAACATTTTACGATTCAGGAATGGAACAGAAAAGCTCAAAAGTAATAAAAAAAGAATCGTAAAAGGACAAATTGACTTTTCCTGAGGCTGATGCGTGTTTTATTCCTTCAAGAATTATGATACTTGCTGAATCGATGTCTCAATTTCGGATTCCGTTCAATTTGGATTTGTGTATTTAAATAAGTGTTTTTATTGTTATTATTTTCACTCACATAGTATTTTTCAAATAGCGTGAATTGGGTGACACATGGGTGCTTTATCAGATTTCTCAATGGTTTATGTTTATTTCGACATAATATTGGATTACAGTTACAGAGCAACGTCTAATGAAGCATTTAGTATACTACCCAAAGTAATCAAGTGTTATAATTTCACAAGATATGGGTAAAAATCATTAACCGTCACAACTCATCCTATGTGAAAAAATGGTTGTCTGTAAAGTCGTTTTACGGACAATAGTTTAACGTGACAACGTTATAACAAAACATTGATGAAATTATTGCATAATTTTATGAATAAAATTTAATCATTTTTATTGAATTATCATAATTTTTTAGTTAATTGTAACATAACCTATTATTACTGCACTCGCCGGCCGATGCTACTTTTTTTAAAAATAAAAGAATAAATACTTGAAAGACAATATATATACTATACAAGTAATCAGATTTTTGTAGCAGTCAAATATCTTGGTTAATAAGCAACCTGAATTGAGTATTAATTAATGAGCTTCATTTTTGAGCTAACTTAAAATGATTTGAAGAACTGAATGAGTTGATTAAAACCTCTTTGTTAAAACAATAACAGTCCAAATAAAAACAAAAACTATTTAATATTTTTTAAGAAATATTAAACTTAGCACATAATTTTATGTAAAAGCAAAACGAAGACAAAATTTTGATCACGTTCCGCTATCTCTCCAATTAAGCTTCAAAAAGGCACTCCAGATAAATCGTGAATATTGCAATCATTTTAAATCTCATTACTTATCTTATTTTATTGTTCTATAACAGCTAAATAATAAATTCCCGTGAACAAAACACAGTATTATAATATTTTTACATTTTACAGTGGTTCCCATGGTTCCATATGGTTATTATTATGTTTTGCGAGTAATTAAGGCGGTTACTAAAAAAATGTAGAAATTTCGTAAAAAAAAACAACTTTGAAATATAAGGGACGACATCCTATTATACACCATTGCAATTATTTTAAAGTTATGCGATCGAATGAGTATGGTTATACTTGTATTATCTACAGTAGAAAGAAAAGTCGTTATGGTACCCAAAAGTCCCCTGACAGCTTTCGGTCGGCAGTATCACGCACCTGGTGTTAAAATTTACTCCAATGGGAAAAGAACTTTAAGGTTCTTTATAGACTGAACTTCATTTGCTGGTTTGTTTAAGCTTATTGGAGTCGGATGTTGTAACTGGTTGTATTTTTTTTTTGCTTTGTAAGTACCTCTTTTGGTTGACGATGTGATGGGTTCCAATTATATCGATAAAGATGGACAGATCAATGGGGGAAATGCGGAAGGCATTTTTCCTAGCGTAAAAAAAATGGTTAAATACCACGACTGCTAAGTCACAGGTCCTGTCTTCGATTTTGTCCCTGGAGATACAATTAGCTGTTTGTTCTGTGGGTGTTCAAATCTATATCAGTTATCTAGTCTCCATGATACAAGCTCTGTCCTAATTTGGGATCAGATGGCATGAAATCAATGTCCCAATATATTTATTTATTATTTATTTATTTATCAGTTGTCTGGTCTCAACAATATAAGCTCTGTTTAAATTGGGATCAGATGGCCGTGTGTAAATAGGATATCTAAGTAAAGTATAATGACCAGATATCGAGTATCACAGTCTTCTAATACTAACAAAATTCGAACTAAAGCACATTTGACAGCCAGTATCCATCCAGGTACCAAAAAAAGAAAAACATAGCGAGACATAAAGGACCTCTTGTCAGGCGATACATTATAGATCCCAAATGTAAAGGGACTTTTAGATGGCTAAAATCCATACATATTTAAAATAAAAACGTATAAGGAAAAGTACATCATATAGGAATCATTTATAATAACTGATATCGAAGAAAATATATTGGTACATAACGTTGAAAATCAAATAAACCTGTTTCATTTATAAAAGGTATTTTTCCAATTAAATTAATGATCTAGTTAAACGTATCCAGCCCCCTTATTCAGCTAATACAATCTTCGTCGGCGAGCCGGCGCACGGAGGCCTCCGAGAGCGTTCCTCTCGCGTGATTGCGAAGTGAGCGAAAGAGATGGAGCACGGAGGCCGCGACGAAACATCCTCGAGCTAGTGTCATTGTACCTTACAGAATGGCACCCCACTACGTGAGTAGTGTAAAGTGTATTATGAATCGTAGGTACAGTCAATTAGTAACGTTCAGAAGGACCTTGTTAGAGCCATATTTTTATAAAGTACCCTTATCTTTTTCGGGTTCCGTACCCAAAGGGTGCTTAGCTTTAGCCTCCGCTGTCCGATTGTCTGTCAGCGGGCTGAATCTCATGAACCGTAAATATGAAGTTCGATGAATTTTTCACAGGATTTTTACTGTGGCCGCCATACATAAGTAAAAATTACATACAAAATTAAATTTCCATCCGCGCTGCTGATAGCAATATCTTTAATCATTCATCCGATGAATTTTTAAAATCATTCTAATAACCGAGAAGCTGAAATTAAGGTGAGTTGTTTCTTAGTTATTTTTCGTGGGACTTTTAACTTATCTTTATATGGTTCTGTTCTCCACGGTTGCAACCGCGTTCCCGAGGTATGTAACATTTTCCCGGCACAAAAAGTATCCTATATGTTATTCCAGGGCATTTTCTTTATATGTACCAAGTTTCATCCAAATCCCTTTGGTATTTTTTGCGTGAAGGAGTAACAAACGTCCAATATACAAGCTATCGCATTTATAATATTAGTAGTTCCGCCGCATTCGTTTTTATCTATCAGAAGAAGAGCAAAGACATTTGTGCCTCTCATAGGCACAAATTATCATAAATACATTCCACTAAAAATGTAGCCGCAATAAGGAACATGTTTTTTTCGACATTTTGTTAAATATTTTTTCGGTGGTACATGCGGAACCATTCGTATGTCATTCCGACTCGCACTTCGCTCATTGTGTTTTATGTCAAATATATATATAATGTATAAACCATCGCGTGACTTGAGTGAAAATAATTTCAATTCAATACATTATTATTTGCTAACGAAATGGATGGAATTGCTTTGGTTTCAATCGTTAAGCTTTGAATGAATGGGCTTTGTATTTTTATAAAGTTCACAGTGTTATTATTTGAGTACTTACATGATTGATTAAAAAAAATACAATTGGCTGAAACATGTAGGTATTCGAATCTACCGATTATTTTAAACAGAATATTTTCATTCCATAAATGGAAACAGTTCTTTACCTCTACTTAAATTTATTCAGTAAAAATCTAAAATATATGTCCGCTAAAGTTACATAGGAGTTAACTAGAACGACCTCCGTTTTATAAAAAAAAACACTTGTACAGATTGTACAGAATTATTTTATTTATTTATTTAACATTATTTCAAACTCACAATAATAGCGTAACCGCTTAGTCAACACTGTTAGCGGTTTGCCTCAAATCTTTGGGAAGACATAAAACAAGCCTGTTAACTTGGAATTAAATAATTATTTTCTTTACAGTTTCACTAATAGTGTTAAACGTTTTAAAATTTAGATCTGCGAAAGAGACAGAGCACGGCCGCGATCGATCGCATCGATCACAAATCAGGGGCTCGATTCTGTAAGGAAAATGATACTAACTCGAGGATATTTCGTCGCGGCCTCCGTGCTCTGTCTTTTTCGCTAACTACACTAATACTACTAATCACGTGGGAGGTAAGCTCTCCGAGGCCTCCGTGAAGCGGATCGCCGACGAAGTTTGTATTAGCTGAATAAGGGGGCTGTTTACGAACGGATGGCAAACGATAGTTGTGGAAGCTTGAGATACTGCGAGACGCTAGAGTGACAGGTTTAGTTTTAACATTTATTGATCTCATTTCTTGTTATACTATTTAGTAGATGTATGTAATTAGAATCATTGGTATGGTTTGGTTGATCTTTTTCGTATGTAGGTGTGGGGAAAAACATTATGGAAACGTAGTTCTATCTACCCTTTTACAGAAGGTACATTTAATTTTCTTTTTCTTCTAAACTTTTTTCTAATTTGAATTTACAATATGTCTCAGTTAAATCTCAACAGACGGTAAGTCAGCTGTCGTAAAACAACGGTATAAAAATACAATACAATCAAAGTGATAGTCAAAACAACTGCATTTAGTAAGGTAAGGCCATTTTTGGTAAGGAATAAAATACAAATAAGATGTTTTTTTTAATCGGCTGGAAGGTCTCTGGCCTATGATGGCTTTTACGGGTGTGAACAAGGGTTTGTGTGGACAATTCGGTGACTAAACTGAATTGTAAGCACGTTTTAAAATAAAAAACGCTTTTCATTTTTGTATTTCGTAATTTTTTCAACATACGAGTATAGTTGTATATTATTATAATGGAGTTTTTTGTCTATGAATTAATAGCTGCATTAAAATTGTTTAGGCTTTTTGTTAAGAAATGGTAACTGATACACGCCTCCTTAAACAATCTCACTAAAGCGCTCCTATTGCGTTGTAGATATAAACAAATCACTAAGTAAAAAAAAACTTTTCCCATTTATGCCACTAAGTTGACAAATAAACTTGAATGATGATAACGGTGCCCGCAGCATATTGACACTTTGAACACCTACAACTTGATTAATATTTTAAAAAAAAAACCAAATAGTGCAATTGTTACTTATCTCCTTAACTAGGCTAGATTAAAAAGTAACTCTATTAAAAATCATCTGCTGCCGAACTTGGAGCGAAAGGAAGTAAAACAAGAGGAATTTTATACTACCTTACTTACCTAGGTCCTTACCTAACGTAAGTATCTAATTAACAATTTATTTTCGTTTTTACATTAATAAATCTATGGTGACAAAATTGTGTTGACATATTCAAATTGCAATAATATGAGAAAAAGCATATTCGTACTATATCAGATTATCGTGAAATAATATCAAATATAACTGACCGTTATCTATCTTCAAGTCGACATTCATCATGTAACAAGACAAATAGTAGGTTACTTGTAATGACAGAAACAGAGAAAAAAATATTCCTTTTCGGTAAAGTAACATTAGGGACGTCGCAGGAGAGTCGTTGCGATATCTAACTTTACCTGGGAAAGTAGGCAACTTTTGCGTGATGTATGATACCCTGGTAACAAAAGCCCTCATATATTTTTGTCTGATTTGGAGGACTTTGTTTCTCTGGCTGCATAAAGTTTTTTATCATATTTTACATAAAATGTAGGTGACATAATATTTTTTATTTGTTATATAAAGAATAATTTTATTATAAACTTGCTGTTGCCTACGGTTTCACTCGCGTTCTCGAGGGAAGTGATTTTTTTCCGGGATAACTAGTTACTCCTTTAAACATCAACTATCTGCCAGTTTTTTCGGAGTTTCGCCGGAACACACAGAATACAGACAGACATTTTTTTGAATATAGTTTTGTTTTAGACATTTGCAGCACCAAGGGTATCGACAATGCGTTTTTACCCTGTGACGGGATGTGGGATAAAAAAATAATTCTTTAAATTTAGTCAAAATATGTAGCAAATTTCAATCAAATCTGTTAAGCCTTCAATAAGGGCTTCATAAGGGGGCCCAGGATTACCGGTGGTCCACTGATCCAACATACAAAAAAATTCAAAATTCAAAACCATTTATTCAGTTAAGCCCTCGGAAGGCACTTATGAAGGTCAAATTTAATGTAACTGAAGCTACAACCGGTTCGGAAGTCAGCCTTAAACTGAGAAGAACCGGCAAGAAACTCGGCAAGGTTCTCTTTTTTTTTTTATTAAATAATTTTTTATATAAATTTTATCTATTCTGACTATTTGGCTATTTTATAATATCAATTTTATATATTTAACAATTACAAAATACTTAAGTATAATAACATTCAAAAACAAAAAAAAGACAGAAATAACAAGACTACAAAATAGAAAATAACAATAATTACTTACAACTTAAACAAGAAAATTAGGGGTGCACTGTGCAGAGAGTAGCTATTTCCATACATTTTTATCTTCAATATAATTAACTACCTTGGGCTCGATTCTGTAAGGAAAATGACACTAACACGAGGATGTTTCGTCGGGCTCTCTATGCTCTGTCTCTGTCGCTTACTACGCTAATACTATTAATCAAGTGAGAGGTGAGCTCTGCGAGGCCTCCGTGAAGCGGCTCCCCAACGAAGTATGTATTAGCTGAATAAGGGGGCGTTCAAAAATTTCCTAATATAATTTTTAAATTTATGATCACACATTTTGGTTACTGAAAGTGGTATCTTATTACAAAATCGAACACAATTACCAAGAAATGACTTGTTTACTTTAGTTAGCCTAAACTATGGAACAACTAACTTCTCCCTTTGTCTTGTATTAACATTATGGATATCCAATTGTGACTCAAACATTCCTATGTTTCTACGTATAAACATTATATTTTCATAAAATATAGTGAAAGTAATGTCATTATATTTATTTCCCTAAATAAATTTCTTAATGATTCACGGGTACCCATACTGTAAATTGCACGAATTACTCTTTTTTGTATAATAAATATGTATCGGATCATAAGGCTCAATTCATAGAATTGCCATTTAAAAGACAAGTATTTAAAGTAACGAAAGTAATTAGACCTACAGAATCGAGCCCCAGGTTATTTATTTAACTAAAAACCCAGTGTTTATTTATGAAGAAATAACCGGCTCATAAGTCTGGATTAAGGTACAACAACGGCCTCCATTATCTACGGAGCATTTGATTTTATCTGCTTGTAAATACAAAGTCTATTTTATTTGTTTAAGAAAATAGGGAAAAGGTTACCTATAAAAATGTTATGCAAATTTTGTTGAAAATATGGTCCGGTTTTAGGGTTTCGATCCATAACTAAACGGTGCCCAACGGGACCCTATTACTAAACATACGCAATCCCTCTCTTTTCAGCGTAAAAGGTAGCTAGTTACAATTTTCACAGAATACTTGTTACATCATGCTAATCAAGCATAAAAAAACCTTCACAGAAATTGCATTTCTGCAATGTTTTTTATTCTGAATTATTCTAGAAATGCTAAAATTTTGTCTAGTTATTCATATTCTAAAAAAATACAAATGGAACAATAAATAAATGTGTAATATGAGAAAATGATGACAAGAAGATTACGTTATGTAATTAATTTTTTTTCGCCTACTGGTACCTAATATTCTGTTGATTTGTTGATTTTTTTTTTATTGTACGGAGTCTTCCAAGCGTGAGCCAACTCGCACTTAGCTGGATTTTGAAATACACTTCTCACAAAAATTAAGGGAGCAGAAAAAAAATTCAAATTTTTGGGGGATTTTCAACAGGCTGTAACTTATACAAAAATGGTCGTACAGCAAAAAAAAAAAAAGCAAATTGTAGCTCTAAGTGTTTAGTTTTCGGATCTGAGTTTGAAATTTTTTTTTTTAAATATTTTTCGAGAAATCATAAGAAAACCACCGAAAAAAAAAATTTCGAAATTTTTTTCGACTCAACCTCCATATGGACCGGATAGCTTGTTTATTCAGCTTTAATTTAGTTTTTTTAAAATCTCGATACGAGCATTTCTCTCTGAGATATCGATGTTTGAATGGAAAAAGATCATTTTGTCTTTGATTACCAATATCTCAGCAACCAATGATCGCACAGAAATTTTGTGAACAGAAAAAAAAACGGTTGGCTGGATTGAATTGAAACTTTGTAGGGTTTTTGTGGGTATATTGAACAGTAAAAGGCATACTTAACGTTAGTGGTTTTCGCAATATTTTTGATTGGGCGCTTGATTTTCCAAAAAACGACAAAAAGCCCTTTTGTTGGATGCTTTTTCAAATTCATGTAATGATTGAAAAAAAATTTTTTTTTTTAATTCAATTGCCAAACCTTGTAGAGAACTTATTCAAGTTTTTAAAACCAACCTCAAAATTTCTGTGCGATCATTGGTTGCTGAGATATTGGTAATCAAAGACAAAATGATCTTTTTCCATTCAAACATCGATATCTCAGCGAGAAATGCTCGTATCGAGATTTTAAAAAAAACTAAATTAAAGCTGAATAAACAAGCTATCCGGTCCATATAGAGGTTGAGTCGAAAAATTTTTTTCCACGTCCGTAGATTAAAAAAAAAGACCAAAAAAATTTCGAAAATTTTTTTTCGGTGGTTTTCTTATGATTACTCGAAAAATATTTAAAAAAAAAAATTTTCAAATTCAGATCCGAAAACTAAACACTTAGAGCTACAATTTGCTTTTTTTTTTTTTTGCTGTACGACCATTTTTGTATAAGTTACAGCCTGTTGAAAATCCCCCAAAAATTTGGATTTTTTTTTTGCTCCCTTAATTTTTGTGAGAAGTATATATTTCAATTGAAATATCATGTCTATCACATATCTCATCTATTTATTAATATATTGAAATCATTCAGATAATGTTTCTTTTATTGGTTTAATATAACATTGTCCATGACAGATTATACAAAAACAAACATCTAGTAACTTATTCCGCTGTCCTTCTCTGTCAAGTCTCAAACAAGGAAACTCAACAAGAAATCGACACGTGTTTCGCTTCTACATGAAGCATTTTGAGCCCCCTTATTCAGCTTATACAAGCTTTGTCGGCGAGCCGCTTCACGGAGGCCTCGGAGAGCTTATCTCTCACGTGATTAGTAGTATTAGCGTAGTTAGCGAAAGAGAGAGCGCGGCGGCCGCGACGAAACATCCTCGAGTGTTATTGCATTGTTAGTGTCATTTCCTTACAGAATCGAGCTCCTGGATGTATTAGACCCACTGTCACTGACTCGACGCACTAGCACCACAGACATGACAAGACCACGACGTTACCATACCATCGATAATGATACAAATTCTTATACACTGCAAAGGATTGTACTTCTTAAGTACAGAACTAATTTCATCACCTGAAAGCTACCTATATAAATATTTAACCTTACCCACCCAGTAATAGGTACAGTTAATTTCAGATCGTTATTATTTTTTCTACTTAGCTTTTCTAATACCAGGTTCCGATTGAATTTACTTTACATTGGACAGCCGCAACGGCCTCGATTATGAGATTATTGGTTTTCATATCCGGCTTAATATCGTAGAAATCCGGTTCAGGCGCGGTAAGGTTTCAATTCAATCTAGTTATCAGGTTGAAGCATTTTAAACTGCGGTGTTAGCATTATTGATTGTGGATTTGCATCCTTAACCAGGATGCTTTAAGGTGCTATATCTAATATCCCTTTGTTACTCTCAATTTGGAGTGAATATATGAATTAGGCAATATATGGATTTATGTTAGCTTGTCTAAGTTAGGTGCAATTAATACCACATTCAACGTTAAGCGCTTTTTTATACTGACAAACTAATTTATTATAATTTGGGTAGTTAGTTCGTTTCTAAAAGTAGTCAAATAAAAATAAATATCAAAAAAACTCTCTTATAAAATTTAAGTACCTGGAAGGCCGAGCATTGCTCAGGATTTATTTACTAACGTGACTTCTACCGTATTCTCTTTAAAGCTCTGTCATATATACCTAGATACGAATTAGAAGCAATAATAAGAGGCTCCCAATAACATTATACTATATAATATAATAAATGATAACTACGACGTAAGTAATGTGTCCAGATATAAGTTAAAAGATAAAATAAAACTATGGTTACAACAATTAGATTATACAAGTACAGAAAACCTATTCCTTATTGTAAACTAATTATTCAAACAGAAAAAAACCATTCAAACAGACACGCACACGCGCCTACAAGCACATGCAAATAAACACACACACTCACAAACACACACACATGAAATGCAATTAGAATAAGGCAAGCGTTGGGTGGGAACTGTCTTCTGACACACAGCTTGCGCTAGTTTTGAAGAGAGGGCTGCATATGATTATGTATTTTGATTCAGCAATAAAAAAAAATTTTTTTTTTTATTATTTCTCACAAAAGATGTAACTTGAAAACCTTACCTTCTAATGACATTGTAGCAGTTTTCATTGCCTAAAAACACGGATAAAACGACATTTTCTCAAAATGAATCCTAGCTAGATCGATTTAACGCCCCCGAAACCCCCAGCATACTAAATTCCATGAAAATTGTTGGAGCCGTTTCCGAGATCCCGGAAAAACAAGAATTGCTCGTTTAAAGGTATTAGATATTCTTTAATAAAATCTTAATAAATGAACACCATTGAATTATCTATCCAGAACGTGTCACTCCCCTAGGCCACGCGCTCCTCGGTGTATCCATGGCTACTCCGATACAACTATTTAGGTACCAGTTGCTATAAACTATATCAGTTGTATCGTGGCTGATGCTTGAATGGTTGTATAGGATATGTCGGTCGTTGTACTGGCTAAGAGTAGTGCTAAATCAGCATCATCATCATATATAAAAATGAGTGTTTATATGTTTGTACCTAATGCCTACTTGTGTATACGATTTATCTGAACGCGATGATACTTTTGTGAGTTGTTCAACGTACAACTGGGATTATTCCTGACACAAAAATACGCATTTTGGGTTGAGCTAGCTAATGATTTAACTCTATTCTATATATTTATATTATTACTAGCTCCCTCGCGGTTTCATCCGCGTTCCCGAGGGATGTATCATTTTCCTGATAGAAATCCTATGTGTTATTCCAGGGCATTTTCTATATTTTTGCCAAATTTCATGCGAATCCGTTTAGTAGTTTTTACGTGAAAGAGTAACAAACATCCATACATACAAACTTTCGTATTTATAATATTAGTATGATATATATAGTCGTATTTGATAAACCCACTGATCTACTTCTCATCCCGGCATTCTTCGTGGTCTCATCCCCATAAACTTCGTTAACATTGCTAAAGACAATAAAAATAATTACTAGGTTCGATTCCCGGACCGGGGAAGGTTATTGTCTTCGTTAAGGTTTGACTATGTTCTAGTTATTGCATCTTTGCTTAGGAAAACTTACATAACCCTCTACGTACTCCGAACCTAAAATTTCTAACGTGAAAAGATATGTCTGCCTACTTATTAGAGACGACTGGGCGTGAATAAACATATTTATTTATTTTTAATGTACGTTTTATCAAAATATTAAAAAGGTGCCCGGATAATTATCAAAATTCATAATAATTTAAATAAGACAAATAGAATTTTTTTATAGGGCAATGTCTGTCGGAATGATACCTCGTGATTTATACTAATATATAATAATTTCCTACATTAAAATTTCAAACCGGTACCTACTTACCTACATTATATTATCTATACTACATAGTCTATATCTATACTAATATCATGAACAGGAAATATTTGTATGTAAGCATGTTTGTTACTCTTTCACACAAAAACTAATAAACGGATATGGATGAAACTTGGCACATAGATAGAGCATATCCTAGAATAACATATAGGCTACTTTTTATCCCGGGAAAATGTGATATCCTTCGGGAACGCGGGTAAAACCGCGGGGGACAGCTAGTCTATGAATAAAGAGGCTCTATACTTCATTCCTATATTCATCAAAATTTACAAAAAATCAAATATATATTTAAATATTCATATTATTATATCTATTTACAAATATTAGCACAATCAGGACAATATCCACGCGTGAAATCCAAGTGAATAAAATATCCGAAGTGGCATTACAGTTAATACAAGGCGTGATTGCGTGCGAAATACGTGCTCAGAGCGAGCGTGTAAACGAGCTGGTATACGCGATACCTTATTCAAAAACCTATATTATTGCGCCGGATCTCATTATACCTTTACGAAATTAAATTGAAAGCGAGTGATCATTCGTGCGGTACACTGTTGAGGTGGCGTATGTAGATTCCTTCGCGATAATGAGGGAGAGGTTTCAGCTCTCTCAATGACACGAATATTTTTCATCTGCATATATACTTGTTTTTAAGGTTCGGTACTTTCCTAAATGCGGCCCCAAACGCAGATTTTATCTCTTTCACGTTGCTACGCTACAGCTACACTTTTTACTACTTTCTATCTAATACATAATCTTTTACTGACATAAATAACGTTTTTTCCAACCAAATATGTTGCCCACAGTAAAAATAACTTTTAGAAACTTGTTTCATCAAGAATTCTTTTACGTCAGTAGCCCCTAATAAAACCGTATTATATGAAATACAAAGGGATTGAAACACAAATAGTTGGGGGATGATCTCACAGTCCAATTGTCTATGTATAAAATCTAAAGGAACTCTTTATGTACTTTAACCTACCATTGATTTTATTTATGTTTAATTGAATCTTAGATGAGCTATATGCGCACTTTGATCTTAAACTGGAATGGGTAATTTGAACCTAATCTTATGATTTGTTTCTGTATAAATGTTCTAATTTATCGGTGTATTCCATCTGCCATTGGGAGCCGGATTCCTTCTATGTTTTGTTTTTGTTTTTTAACGTTAGAGTAAATGACTTTTTTTTATTTGTTAGAGTAATCAAACAGTGGCGCAATAAATATTTTGAATTAAAATTTCAAAACATTCCCATTAATAGTGACGCATAGATAGCCATGGTGAAATTTTGTCGAATAAATGCAAATGTGTTATTCAAGATGTTGAAGAAATAATTGGGTAAGCCTTTCCTTTTAACTCAACCAGGGACTGGACGCCAATATAATTTTAACTTAAGTAAAACCCCAATTAGGTTTAAAATGGAAAGGCAAACTCAGGGGATAAGTAATATAGTAAAGTAAAAAACGTAGTCATGTTTATAATTTGTATCCAGTGTGAGAAAGTTTAGTTCTTTATGAAATATTTCAAATATTCTATAGCATTGTAGAGACAAAACTTTTAACGCAAGTAGGTAGACAATAGGTCGCAACTGCGACGTGTCGCGCTGCAATGACAAAGCTCAACTTTGCTGTGACTTTTAATTTGAACTTCTCTCGTCGAAGTCGACGCAACAATTCCTAGCACAGTTCTAGCTTTTGACTCGGAGGTTCTGTTTAATTTATGAATCTAATGCTACCTAAGTTTGAGTTCATTTGTTTTATGCATTCCAGTGACCCGTCTGCTGTAATATAAACCAGTAGTTTTAAGAGCTGCAGTCTTTCAGTTAAGAGGAAACATCAAAAAATACTTTCTGATAGTACTTAGATTCGCTAGGTATACTATGCGCGCGCATCAGTGTAACACAAAATTTTCATAGATAAAGTTAGCTGATAACGGTCTCACCGGAACATCGCACAAATCGCAACTGTCAGTGTCAATGAGTGAGTCATTGCTACAGACACGTGGAAAGAGTTTGGACACTACAATTTCACAACTGAATAGTAAAAAATGCTTTTAGTGCAGTTTTTCTCACCTATAATTTCGGGTATAACTTCTTACGTGCGTACACACACGTTTTTTATTATTATTAACTAAAACACTCGACTTACAGACAAGGTTACGAGTTAAAAAAATATGTGGCGACATGAACAAAGTATTAGTCAATTTAATTTATTTTTTTACTGGGTCGAAGATGCTTTAATACTATAGCAGTCTAATTGTTGCTAGTATTTACTGTAGTTTCTATTTTCTGTGGTAGTTGGCAGCTATGACGTCACGGTAGGTACTGACTCAGCTGCATTGCGTGATGTGCATTTAAAAATAGCACAATTAATTTTTTACTAACATATAAAGTTCGCGAGACACTTTCAAAATTGACATAAAATTATATATCTGTTATTCCTTTGTTGAATGTATGATGAGAAAAAAATTGGGACAACACCTTTTTGCTGTTAAAGTTGAAGAATTTTTCAACTCTCTTAAATATGACCTTTCAACTTTATAACTAGAATTCAATTGTATGTTTATAAAAACAGTACATTCCCTTATAAACTCTCAAATTCCTATCAAAATTATTTGACTTTGCAGATATTAGACACCTTGCACATTTACCCATGTAACAGTACAACCTTTATTATTTGGAAATATACTCTTTCTAATTTAGGATGATAGTTTTGACAGCTTACAGAAAGGATGTGGTAGTGTATAATCGATACAGAACCGATGCGATCATCGATTTTACTCTCATAAAACATGAAATCGATATAACTGGTTGGTCCGATTATAATAAAAAACAAATTATACATTTTTCTATTAAATTAACAATTTATTTATATGATTGATGATGCTTTCGTAAGCCCTCCAACAACGACGATTTTGACTCGGTCCTATTTTTCGCCATTTTTGCATTCACGTTCAAAATAATCTTGCAATTGAACCCCAAAATCGCGAAATTCGCTGTTAAAAACAGTCTTATTCGTTGTTTTTGACATTGTGTGACCAAAAATAACAAAAACTTACCTATAAAAAAATATAAAATTATCTAAATATATTTTTTTTTATTGTTTGATTCATTTTATTTCAAAACCGATTTTCAATACTCTGTTGTTGTACATTATGCGTGGCACTTCACTAAGTGGGCGGTACCCACCAATAAAGTACGACATTATTTGAAGTATCATGTTACCGGAAAAAATACGAAACTACATGGGCGTGATCTGTCAAAATTATCATCCTAAATTAGACAGAGCATAGTTGTCCCCTGCGGTTTTACCCGCGTTCCCAAGCGATGTTACAATTTTCCGGGATAAAAGTAGCGATACGTTAATCAAATTCTATATATACGCCAAGTTTCATTCAAATCCGTTAGGTAGTTTTGGCGTGAAAGAGTAACAAACATACATACATCCTCACAGACTATCGCATTTAAAATATAACTAGCTGTCCCCCGTGGTTTCCCCCGTGATCTCGAGGGATGTAATATTTTCCCTATATGTTATTCCAGAGCATGTTCTATCTATATGAAAAGTTTCATCCAAATCCGTTTGGTAGTTTTTGCGTGAAAGAGTAACAAACATCCATTCATACAAACATTCGCATTTATAATATTAGTAGGATGCTTAAACTTAAATTATCCAGACTATAACATAAATCGTTAAGCGTTCAGGGTATCAATACAAAAATTAAAACCGACGTATTGTTGCGAATGTGTGAGTGAGAGCAAACTGTTCAATGAATGTACAGACGATGTTTATTCATTGTTCGTTATTGCATGCATGGAGATTATGCACCCTGGCATAATGCCGACCAGCTACATCGAGCTGTATTCACGTCAGTTATTAACCACGATTGGCTCACTGATCTGGACTTCATGTGCTGACAATGAAACGAATCTAGGTTATATGATAATGTGGCTCCTTAGGTCGGAAGTCCCACTTTTCAGGACACCACGGGTGACCAACTTAATGAATTTATTTCAATTTTGACAGGCCAGTTGGCTTGGTGGTTAGCGACCCTGACTGCCAAGTTGGAGGTCGCGGGTTCGATTCCCACCCATGACAAACATTTCGCCCCTCAGAACGATAGGGGCTTAACTTAAAAAAAATCACTTTTGGCACATCTCTGATTGGGTCACTTTTGCACTGAGTGGGGAGGGTGGTCCCGGTGTTAAAGAGGCTGACGTATCGGTATGCTAATTCTATTATTAAATTGACTATCTTTTACTTTTGATCGAATAGAGCATACTTTGTTTAGTCTCTCTATGATCGTAACTCCATTTGGCAAAATTTTGAGTTAAGCCCTTATCGTACTGAGGGTGCGATTTGTGTGCATGAAAATGTACGTATAAGTATGTATTTAGAAAAAAAGTGGTATTAATGTAGTGGTAGTAAATCAGTTATCTGGTTTCCATAGTACTAGCTCTGCTTAATTTAGGATCAGACGGCCGTGTGTAAAGAATATCCCGGGATCTTTATTATTCGGTCATATAGATCAGTCCCGCATGAAACAAATGTAATACGGATGTATCACATAAACACACCTTGCTATAACGATTTTGTTGGTGTTTTCAAATATTTAATTTGCGCTTTTCAATGAAAAGCTTAAGTAGTTACGAGAACTTACTCTATCTGATATGATACGGAAATATAGACATTTTTTTTACGGGAAAGTGTAAAATACACATTACACCAACATTATAAAGGGAGAGTGTAAATTTTGTGAGTTTGTATGTATGCTATATAATCACGTATGTGGAACCACGGCACCTATTTGATAAATTCATTCATCATTTTAATGATACATTAATCCGAAGAAATATTGGCAATTTTAAAATTCCGGGATACTTCAATCTCTTGGTAAAAAAATCAGCGCCACGGAAATCTAGTGTTTCATGACAATAGTTCAGTGCCGTGTCTTCTCAGAAAAACAACCTTCCGAACCGGTATTACAGTCAGACTATACATAAGGGCTTGTGCGTTCTCATTTCTTTTTTGTTATTGAATGTTACCTATGTTAAGTAGTTTGTAATTGTTCAATATAAAATTGATATAATAAAATAGCCAAAAAGTCAGAATAGATAAAATTTATTAAAAAAAATGCTGGACTGAAGACTGCTGACTTCCGAACCGGTAGTAGCTTCACTAACTTAAAATGTTACCTTCATTAGTACATTCCAAGGGCCTAAATTGAACACATGGTTTTGAATTTTAAAAGCCTATTGGAATAAAAATATATTAATTTAATTTCATTACATACTCGTACAAATATAAAATAAAATCAGTTTTTTTTTTTGGGGAATGTTATACAGTGTGTTTTGTAACAGCCTGTATAAAGTAGATAATATTATCAAAGTTCTAAAACAATGTGATACTTCATGTACATGTGACCCCATTGCATCTGATGACCGAATGGGCCAACAATATTCACAAACTAAAATTCCCATCTCTAAATTGGTATTCGTGGAACTATAATGGTTTTTGTATCGTTCGATGTACACTCTAGGCGTACATATTGGCGTGATGAAGCCGCGAGCACTGGCTGGTAAATTGCTTACAATAGAGCCTAATATACAGTGCAATGGACGTTTCATTGATTTTAGGGACTGTTATGTCCTACCAGTATAAATGCGAAAGTGAGCATGGATCTATGGATTTGTTACTCTTTTACGCAAAATTTACTCCTCGGATTTGGATGAAACTTAGCACATTTATAATCTAGATTACTTAACACATAGGATTTTATCCCGGGAAAATGTAAAATCCCTCAGGTAGGCGGTTAAATAACGGGGAAAAGCAAATAAATAAAAGGGATGTTAATGATAAGTCAAAAGAGATACTTTTATTAAATGTACAAACGATCATTTGTGTGGAGTTTAGCTAGTTGTGACGTCATAATTGTACAAAATCAAAACACCTCTTTATATATTAAAAAATATCGAATATGATCCTCAAAACAATGGCTGATATATGATCATTTATATAGAACATAGTATAGTTTCAGAAACATTTATTCATTAATAAAATGTTTAAATAATGGTTATTACATACATTTATTTATTCATAAAATTTACTTGTAAATTATCAATATCATATCAAAACAGGCGTTGCGTTATATGTTTTTTTAATACAATACTTGCTTTATCAGCAACAATTAAATGTTTTATAGAAATAATTAGTTTAGTACTTAACATTAATAAACTAAAACCTAATATTACTGTAAAAAAAATGTAAACATGTCCGTTTTTGCTACAAAATCCAAAAAGTGTGACAGTAAACAAAATATATTTTATTATTTATTATTAAATCAGCTATGTTTTATTAGTTTCAACTACTAGTTGGCAACTATTCGTCGCCTTGACGACCAGCTCCAACTAATAGAAACCTTGTCGGCGAGCCGCCGCACAAAGGCCGCGAGGAACTTACCTCTCACGTGATTCCGTAGTTAGTGGAAGAGACAGAGCAGAATATAAGTGGTCAGGTCACTTCAAACTATGGACATTCGCAAGAACAGGAGCATCGCCATTGCGTTGTCGTCTCTGACACGTGAACTTGTTAAGCCTCGAATCATGTGCCTGTTACTTCTCCGGCCCCCTTATCTTTCATACCGAAACACGTACTACAAATGCACTTCTGCTTCAGGGGGAAATGGGTATGGTGGTAGTACTTCCCCAAACAAACTCTCCAATAAGAGTTCTATCTTATACATTAAAATGCTGTAAAATGAAAAAAGGTCATCATCAGATGGTTTTGATGATAGTTGCAATCTTGGTTAATAATGCAGCCGACTCCATACTCTTATATTATAATTCTTCAGTCGTCAAAAAAATATGTTGCATGTTTGTTTGTAATTTAGCTACTCCAAAAAATAAAAATAAAAATTCATTCATTAAATGATAAAAACCATATCAAAATTGATTCAGCCATTTGTGCCAGTGTGGTAGTCAAGCAAAGACACTATTTTATTTTCAGAATCATCTTATTTTAGCGACATACTGCACAAAACCATCGAATCGATTTCCGCGCCAGATTATTTTTATTTTGTGTGGCCATTCACTACTAAATAAATAATAAATATCCTAGGACATTCTTTACACACGGCCATCTGATCCCAAACTAAGCAGAGCTTGTACTATGGAAACCAGATAACTGATATACTACTTTTTTTTTTTTTTTTCTAAATACATACTTATATAGATATTTACACCCAGACACAGAACAAACAGACATGTTCATGCACACAAATGTTTGTCCTGGGTGGGAATCGAACCCGCGACCTTCGGTTTGGCAGTCAGAGCGTTAACCACCAAGCCAACTAAATATAGAACTGTATAGAGTTTGTATGTAAAAACTTATCCGCAATGTATTGAGCGAATTATTAATCTATACTAATATTATGAAGAGGAAAGATTTGTATGTAAGTATGTTTGTTACTTTTTCACCCAAAAACTTCTCAACGGATATAGATGAAACTTGGTACATTGATAGAGCATATCCTGGAATAACATATAGGCTACTTTTAATCCCGGGAAAATGTGATATCCCTCGGGAACGCGGGTAAAACCGCGGGGACAGCTATATAAAATAAAACGCCAATGGTTTGAACACAACGAATTATCTATAGCAAATACTATAAAGTGCTTCGGCTCATAACGTAACTGCAACATCGATTGAACTAAAATAACCTATTCGTCTATTGTGATCAGTCGTCTGCCATCTCCATTGTGTTCACTCTTCATCATCAAAGTAGTCCGTTATTCCTTCAAGGAACGTCGAGTTCGGAGGCAGCCACTCGCAGCTGGTGTACTCAGAGGAGCATACCTGAAAGTGCAGGGCACATTACTCAATTGATCTTCAGGCTTCTTGATATTTCTGGGCTTGAATCATAGGTACAAATATTATAATATCAATATGCTAATTATTATATATATATATAACTAGCGGACAGACGTCCTTCTGTCGTCTAATAATTAAATTTAATATTAAAATATAAATAAGTCCACAAAAAAATGCAGGAATTCGCTCGCAGCGCCACCTACCGGGTCCAATTGTGAAACTAAACCATCCAGGGTGCCCAAACGCATACAAAAATTTTTATTCAAACCGGTCCAGCCGTTTAGGAGGAGATCACTGTCAACACACGTGCAGAGGAATTATATATATAAAGATATGCAATATATTTTGTTTTGGGAGACTATTTCAGAGTGGATCGACGCAGTTTTATTATTTTTTTTTTGTGCAACTTAAAAAACATCTGTAATAGATGTTTATATTTTGTACCGAGATCTAGATTATTACAAAATGTTTAATATCGACATAAACCCTTCACGTAAAACGGTAGTCAATTAAAGCATAGAATTTGAAGGTATTATGCATGGAGAAATTCTACTAGTATTGAATGCGTTATGCCCCGCGGTTTTACCCGCGTTTCCCAAAGTAGGATACATTTTCCCTGAATAAAATGGACCCTACTTGTTAGTCCAGGCCATAAACTATATATGAGCCAAGTGTCATTCAAATCTGTTTAGTAGTTTTTGCGTGAAGAGTAACAAATATTCATCCCACTATCTACTCTAAAACGGATTTAGATGAAACTATAAATTGAAACTACATAAATAAATAAATATCCCGGGACATTCCCAAACTAAGCAGAGCTTGTACTATGCAAACTAGATAACTGATATACTACATATACTACTTTTTTTTTCTAAATACATACTTATATAGATATTTACACCCAGACACAGAACAAACAGACATGTTCATGCACACAAATGTTTGTCCTGGGTGGAAATCGAACCCGCGACCTTCGGTTTGGCAGTCAGAGCGTTAACCACCAAGCCAACTGGCCTGTCAAAAAATATAGGTAGTTTATAGCCTGGATTAACAGATAGGATCCATTTAATTCAAGAAAAATATAACATCCTTCGAAAATGCGGATGAAACGGCAGGGGAAAACAGTGTTGCAATATTAGTGAGATTTTTTCATCCACAATTAGTTAAAAATTTTATATGAAGGTAGTAAATAAATAGGTGACGTGAGTATGTTCGAACAAAATCAAGCTGCTATCAAAAGGGGAAACTTAAGGAGGGAAGGAGCCTTACTCTACGAGGAAGCATTCTCCTTTCTTGAAAAATTGAAATATGTATTTAAAGGAAAAATTATTATTGTTACATGACACTACAATATAATATTATTTTGAAGAAAGAGTGGAATAGTCAGGCTTTTGATTATATTCCATCCGTCTACAGCGTTTAATATTTTTGCCGTCGATTTTTTTCAAAGGACTTTTGACGAAATAAAACGAAACTATAAAATATTTCGTTGATACGAGATCGTAACCGCTAAAAACTCGCGCTGGCTCAAAACAAAATACAGAATACTCGCCACATACTAAAATAACTTTATCAAAAGTTATAGTTCACACATGGAAATTCAAAAGCTGTTTTCTCTTCCTAAAATAGAATCCTAGAAAATCCCATTAAACACGGACACTCATACTTGCTACGAAATTATATTGCGCATTGCGTTTCGTAACTCATACTTGTTCTATAATCAAATACTTTATTGTTTATTCAATAACTAATTGACACAGGCGTGGCCTTGCAGAAATCCATTAGAAGATTATACAAAAAACAAATATCGAGTATAGTGCTCGTTCGTCGAGTCGATGACAGGGGGTCTCATACGTCCCGGGGCTCGATTCTGTAAGGAAAATGACACTAACGCGAGGATGTTTCCGGAGGATCGCGGCCTCTATGCTCTGCCTCTGTCGCTTACTACGCTAATACTACTAATCACGTGAAAGGTAAGCTCTCCTAGGCTTCCGTGAAGTGACTCGTCAACGAAGTTAGTATTAGCTGAATAAGAGGGCTGATGATGCTTCGTTTGGAAGTGAAACACGTATCGATTTCCTGCTGAGTTTCCATGTTTGCGACTTGACAGAGAAGGAAATTCATCGAAATTTGTTAGTAGATATTTGTTCTTTAAAAAAGTTAAAAAACAAAATTCGGACATTTTAATAAGGAAAACATAGCTAACACGTAGGAGGACAATGCATACGTGAATTTCATGCATCAGCAACAAGCAACGAGACGTGACAAAATTATACGACAAAATGGTTTCCTTATAATAAACATAAGTAATTTATTGCGTAGCAGTGATAGGATTCAAATAAACATTACGATGATATATGCTTCGACTATAAAGTTGTAATTTGTATGTTTTAAATATTATTTATACATATATTTTCCATACATAAAGGGTAGTCAACCATAGGATTGATTATAACCCTATACAAGGCTTCAGTTTGTCTGTCTGTTTATCTGAGGGCCGTATATCTTTTTAAATCCTGTTACATAATTATGTTTTGCCATAGCCGAAGCGCTGTCGTGAAAAAAATCAAAAGTTACCAAAAAAAAATTACTTGTTGAAAGTTTATTAAGATATTATCTCTAAGTTTATATTATCTATTGAATTTTAAACTTGCCGAGAAGCGTCATGCGAAGTCCATAACAAATATATGAAGATGAAGAACCTACCTTTTCATTCAATTAAATAGAGAATCATTTTATAGGAATTCCAATACAAGTAAAAAGTTGCCGATTCATTATTATCTGAGTAGGTACCAATAACTGATTCTGAATACCTGGCTTTTCCTCTTATAGGAAATAAGAAAAATTCCAGGGATCCAGAAGCTAAATAACCGACTGAAACCGTAAAACTTTCTGAAGCGATTCGGAAAGGGGTTAAAAAAGAAATAACGTTTGATTAACTAAGCGCTGGTTGGATGAAAAAGGTGGCGAGATTGGTT